>CM046965.1:10635984-11248427 GCA_025698475.1 Gossypium anomalum | reverse complement strand
AGAAATTTGGAAGAATTTAAAATTGAGATTTCCTTAAAACCGTAATATTTTAAGTTAAAAGTATCAAGATTCCTTCGCTTCAAAAGAGTACAAACATCACATCTAGCATATTGGACACGATATCTTTAAACTTTCGTAACTGAAATCATCTTGTAATTTGTGAAACTCGTTTAAAAGGATATTTTAGATATTTAGACAAACGAGAAATCGCAACCCAGCATGTTAGGGCACTACTTCCCGAATTCCTAAATATCAAAACATTGCCTCACTTTTTTTAAAAATTCCTTTTGAAATGAGATATTTTTGTTTTGAACCTAATGATGTATTTTACATTTTATAAGAAATTAACATTTAATAAACCTAACTATATAGTGCATGCTTTATAATTTTATGCAAATATAGTATAAAGAGTAATAAATAATGGCGTAAATTACACAATACATTATTACTTTATGCATATATCATCATAAATAATATAAATGTTCATGCATTATTGTTACATGCAAAACTCAATGTAGTGCATAATGAATACAACAAATATAAATTGCAATATACATATATGATAATATATTATGCAAATCACCATAAATAATTAATTTCATGCGATTATACAAAAACAAAAGATATGTAAAATTTAACCTATTAAACAATATCAAATTAAGGGAAAACCAAGAATAAATAAGTAAATTAAAATGTATAAAATATAAATCAAATAGAAATAAGATACTTAGAAATATATTGAATAATATAAGAATGATAAAAGAGAAACCCCTTTTTTTAAAATGATATATACATATAGATTATACTATAAGATATAATAACTTAATATATATAAAAATAATGTACTAAATATTGATATTACACTTATTTATAAAAAAATTTAAAAATGTATATAATTAATAAGTAATAAAATAATGTATATTTTATAATAAAATAAATGTAATATGTAGAATAATGTATGGTAAAATATAACATGCAATAAAATTTATAAACACAATATATAATAATATAAACTATATGATAGATAAAGTATAAAATAGTAAATATGATATTATGAGTAATTTTATATATAAAAATATAGTAGAATAATTAATACATACATAGTAAAAATATATAATAAAATATAATGCGTAATATATAAAGAGAAAATATAATGAAATATGAATACTATTACATAAATAAAGATAATATATATACTATTATTTAATAATAATTTAAAAAAAATTTGCAATTTGCACAATTAATGAATAATAATACATAATTTATAAAAAATAAAAAAAATAAAAAAATAAGGAATAACATATATAATAAAAATGTAATATAATATAATTTATAAATATAATAGTAAAAATAATATAATAGATAATATATGAACAAAAAGAAAATATATATATTATTTTATATAACTAATGTTTATAAAAATAAATAATATAAGGTATTTAATAAATTATGCAATATAATAAAAAATATTTAAAAAGGATTAAATTTAAATAAAACTAAAGTTCTAGGGCTAATTTTAAATTGAAAAATGAATTTTGGGCCTTCTGGAACATGCGTTAAAACCGAGGGATTCACTGGGCAATTTGCCCTAATCTCAAAACGACACCGTTTCTCAAATACAGCTTTAAAATCACTGTGAGGACCAAATTGCAACAGAAGTAGAATATTAGGGCTAATTTAAGAAATAAAATTAAATTAAATTGAAAATACAGAAAACACGGAAGGATCAATCGGACAATTTGCCCATTTTCTAAAAACACGCGGATCCTCCCCGAGTCACAGGTCAACACGCGGATCCTAGCCTAAACGGTGTCGTTTTAGTGCTTATTAGACTAAGCAAAACGACACCGTATCCATTGCACTATTTAAATCAATTTTTGTTTGAAAACTCATTTTAGAAACCGTTTCAAAAAAAAAACTTCAAAATCCTCTGAAAGAGGGGAGAGGAAAGGCCCTCCGGGCTCTGGCCTCCGTCAGGCCAAGCTCCGGTCATCGGACACACACGCGCCCACGCGCCACAATCAACGCCGCCATGTACGGTGGCCAAAATTTGAAAGGTCTCGATTTCACGATGCGATTTCAACGATAAACTCTATCTTGATTTATTTTAATAATACTTGCATGTTATTTAGAAGAAAAAAAATAAAAGTAAAGATATATCACCTCTGTCTCTTTGATAAGATGCTGATCTTTTTATTGTATATGTGTATTTTATAAAAAAAACCTTTACAAATTAGAAACCGAAGGGGTTTTTATAACCCTTTGTTACATTTTAGGAAAAAAAATCATTTGATTTCTTTCCAAATCTATTTCTTTGGTTGCTGTAGTTTCTTCTTTTTTTTTTTTTGCAGGTATCCAGCGAGGAAATCAGTAATGGACAGGCTCTGACAAAGGCACCGGCGTTGATTCGGCTTCAACTACGGCCAGATTTGAGGCCTGGAATCATGGCCTAGGATCACGGCATTGATAGTGGGCAGCTGAAACGACGCGAAACGAACCGACGTATTGATTGCGGCGCAATACGAGGCTGATGTCGGCTGCGATCACGAGAGAGCTTGCGGCGTGAACCCTAGCTAGGGTTTCTCAGAAGCTGAAAATAGGTTGGGCCAATTGGGCCAATTAAGTCTTGGGTTATTGGGCTAATTTAGGGTATCAGGAGTAGGGTGTAACCGGGTTATTTGGGTTTAGACTAGTTAATTTTGGGCCTACGGGTTAGTGGGCCATGTATTGTAAATGGACTGTAATAAACATTCATTTGTTTATTTTTTGTTTCTGATTTTCAGGCCCGGGCAGATTTGGGCTGCTACAGCTGCCTCTCTTTGCTCATTGCTGTGTAATAGGAATCGAGCAAAGACTTATAGACAGACTAAATTTGCTCGGTCTTATTAGATCCTCATCTTCAATCTGTTCTTTGCAAACTTAAGACTGTCATTCTGATATTTCGATCTGCTCTCTGTCGAACACAAAGACGCCAAATCCGCTATCTTTGATCTGCTCTCTGACAATACAGAGACGCCAAATCTACTTCTTGAATTTGCTTTAGTGTAAACATGTGAAAGCCAAATCTTCTATGCCTTCAACTTGCTTTCTGACAATACAGAGATGCTAAATCTTCTATCTTTGATCTGCTCTCTGACAATACAAAGATGCCAAATCTACTATCTTTGATCTGTTCTCTAACAATACAGAGACACAGAATCTGTTCGATCTACTCTCTGACAATACAGAGACGCCAAATCTGCTATCTTCGATCTGCTCTCTGACAATACAGAGACGCTAAATCTGCTATCTTCGATCTGCTCTTTGACAATACAGAGACGCCAAATCTGCTATCTTCGATCTACTCTCTGAAAATATAGAGACGCCAAATCTGCTATCTTCGATCTGCTCTCTGACAATACAGAGATGCCAAATCAGTCATCTTCGATCTGCTCTCGACGATAATACGATGCCAAATCTGCTATCTTCAATCTGCTCTCTGACAATACAGAGACGCCAAATCTGCTATCTTTGATCTGCTCTTTGACAATACAGAGACGTCAAATCTGTCATCTTCGATCTGCTCTCTGACAATACAGAGACGCCAAATCTGCTATCTTCGATCTACTCTTTAACAATACAGAGACGCCAAATCTGTTATCTTCGATCTACTCTCTGACAATACAGAGATGCCAAATCTGCTATCTTCGATCTGCTCTCTGACAATACAAAGACGCTAAGTCTGCTATCTTCGATCTTCTCTCTGATAATACAGAGACGCCAAATCTGTCATCTTTGATCTGCTCTTTGACAATACAGAGACGCCAAATCTGCTATCTTCGATCCCCTCTCTGACAATACAGAGATGTCAAATCTGTCATCTTCGATCTGTTCTCTGACAATACAGAGATACCAAACCATCTTGGATCTATTTTAGCGTAAACATTTGAAGGTCAGATCTGCTATGCTTTAGCCTATTACCCTACTGCTTAGGGGGTTAAGGCGCATCAATCTTTATTGTCCCTTGAAGGACATAACCTGTATAATGTGTATGAGTTCATGCCTAATGATTAAACCTGTTATAATGCAAAATTTTTATGAATATGACCCCTATTCCAGAAGTCACTACTCATTCCTTCGTCAAAGCTCACCCTTATTTCTCTCGAAATATCATTCTTACTCAGCCTGTAGGTTTGTACCATTCTTCAAATGCTATGACCCATCAAAAATATTTGTAAGATGATCCTCTCTTAGGATCAAATCGTTTAATTTGTCCAATCATCATTTTGGACTAAAGAAAGAATTCCCTCGAGTTCTTTCGAACCTCACTTACGTGAATTCCTCGAACAATTGTTCCGTTTTAGGTTCTTGTATTATCTAGAAACTTCCAGAGTAATGAGCAAAACTTTATTTGTGAAAATTATTTAGTTCATCTATCATTATTTTAATGCAACATACTTTAAGGATAATGGAAAATGAATTTAATCTTGAGAGTAACTAGATTTGAATGAATTTGTCAAAAATACAAAGGGAATTAATCTGAAAGCCTATCTTTAAGAAGAAATAGAATCTAAAGATAGCAAACAGGATAAAAGTTAGATACTCTAGATATCGCCACCTGAGCGTCTATACACCAGCTCCATGAAGTCTTTCTTGAGTTCAACATGTGTTTAAAAATAAAAGTACTTTATTAATGCCCCGATATGCAACACGCTTCGCTCTTTGTTGAGTCAGATATAGTAGGATTACTGTATACCCTTCAAAATTTGAGCTGCCCTTTCGGGTTTTCAACTCAAAACCCCTTTGGTTACAAGGCGCCCTTTGCGGGTTTTCACCTTGGCCTCTCCATTTTTTTTCTTTTTTTTGTTTGGAATCTTAAGGCACCCTTTGTGGGTTTTCACCCTGGATTCTCCTCTTCCTTTAAACGAAGTACTTTTTGACTGCGTCTGAATTCACTGGGTTGGGTAAACTCTTCCCATCCATTTCTGTTAAGATCAATGCACCCCCAGAGAAGGCCTTCTTCACGACATAAGGCCCCTCCCAATTTGGCATCCATTTTCCTCTAAAGTCCTTCTGAATGGGAAGGATCTTTTTTAGCACAAGATCCTCCTCGTGGAATTCTTTTGGTCGTACTTTCTTGTTGTAAGCTCGCATCATTCGCTTCTGATACATCTGACCATGGCGAATAGCTTTTAGCCTCTTTTCTTCGATCAAGTTCAACTGGTCATACCGCGATTGAATCCATTCTGCTTTATCCAGTTTTATTTTCGATAAAATTTGAAGAGAAGGTATTTCAACTTCAATGGGTAATACTGCCTCCATCCCATAAACTAGCGAGAAAGGAGTTGCCCCAATAGAAGTTCTGATGGACCTTCCATAGGCTAAGAGTGCAAACGGTAACTTCTCATGCCAATCTCTGTAAGTTTCAGTCATTTTCCCTACTATCTTCTTGATGTTTTTGTTAGCAGCTTCCACTGCCCCATTCATCTTTGGGCGATATGGAGATGAATTATGATGCTTAATCTTGAACTGACTACAAACTTTTGCTATCATTTTGTTCTTCAAGTTCAATGCATTGTCTGATATGATCCTCTCAGGCATCCCATACAGACAAATAATTTTTTTCTTCAAGAATCGACTTACAGCCGACTTAGTAACATTTGCATAAGAAGTAGCCTCTACCCGCTTCGTGAAGTAATCAATGACCACAAAAATAAAGCGATGCCTATTTGAAGCTTTTGGTGATATTGGCCCAATGACATCCATGCCCCACATGGAAAAAGGCCATGGAGAAGTCATAACATGTAGAGGTGAAGGTGGCATATGAATCTTATCTCCATAGATCTGACATTTATAGCATTTCTTGGCGTAGTTGATACAATCCCCTTCCATAGTAGACCAATAATATCCAAACCTCATGATTTGTCTAGCCATCGTGAAACCATTAGCGTGTGTCCCACAAACACCCTCGTGAACTTCTTCCAAGATTAACTTAGCTTCCACGGCGTCAACACATCTCAACAGTACTTGGTCCTTTCTTCTTTTGTACAAGATGTCCCCATCCAATACGTAATCACAGGCTAATCTCCTTAAAGTTCATTTATCATTTTTAGTTGCCTATTCTGGGTATTCACGATCTCTCACATATCGTAATATATCCTGATACCAAGGATTATCATCCTTTTCTTCTTCCTCAATATTACAACAGCAAGCCGGAGCCTCAAAGATACTCATCTGAATGGGTCTCATCTCCTCCTCTTTATTTGCTCTAATCATTGAAGCCAAGGTCGCTAAAGCATCTGCCATCTGGTTTTCATCTCGTGGGATATAATTGAAAGTGATGTCATCAAACTCCTCAAGTAACCCCAAAACTACCTTTCGATAATTGATCAATTTAGGATCCCTTGTCTCCCATTCACCTCTAAGCTGGTAAATTACCAACGCAGAGTCTCCATATACTTCAAAGGTTCTTATTCCTCACTCTATGGCCGCTCGGAGTCCCAAAATACATGCTTCATACTCAGCCATATTGTTTGTGCAATCAAAATCCAATTTTCATGTGAATGGATAGTAATCGCCATTTGGGGATATCAGGACTGCCCCTATTCCATTTCCTGCTGTATTGGATGCCCCATCAAAGCTCAACTTCCAAGGATAATCCTCTGTAGTTGATACACATCAACTCCTCATTTGGGAAATCAAAATTCAATGACTCATAGTCCTCTAGAGATCTACTAGCCAAAAATTTCGCTATAGCACTTCCTTTTATAGCTTTCTGGCTCACATAGACTATGTCAAACTCTGAAAGCAGAATTTGCCACCTCACCATTCTCCCATTCAAAGCTGTTGACTCCATTATATACTTCAAAGGATCAAGTTTTGAAATAAGCCAAGTAGTATGATATATCATGTACTGTCTTAATCTTCAAGTCGTCCAAATTAAAGCACAACACAATTTCTCAATTGGTGAATACCTCATCTCACACTCTGTAAATTTCTTACTGAGGTAGTATATCGCCTTTTCCTTTCTTCCCGACTCGTCATGTTGACCAAGCACACATCCTATGGAATTACTAAACACCTATAAGTATAGAATTAATGGTTTATCTGGACTAGGTGGAGATAATACTGGAGCGTTTAACAAGTATTGCTTGACTTTATCAAAGGCATTCTGGCATTCCTCATTCCAAGTACCTTGGTTGTGTTTTCTAAGAAGGCGAAATATAGGGTCACATTTCTCAGTTAATTGTGAAATAAACCGAGCAATATAATTCAATCTTCTAAGAAAATCCCAAACTTTCTTTTTAGTACGTGGTGAAGGCAATTCTCGTATGGCCCTAACTTTGTCTGAGTCAACTTCTATTCCCTTTTTGCTTACCACAAAGCCTAATAATTTCCCCGACCTAGCTCTAAAAGTACACTTTGCCGGATTAAGTTTTAACTGAAACTTTCTTAATCTCAAGAATAGTTTCCTTAAAACTTCAATATGTTCCTCTTCCTTCGAGATTTGGCAATCATATCATCAACATACACCTCAATTTCCTTATGCATCATATCGTGGAATAAGGTAACCATGGCCCTTTGGTATGTTGCCCCTGCATTCTTCAACCCAAAGGGCATTACTTTGTAACAGAAGGTACCCCAAAATGTTATGAAGGTGGTTTTATCCATGTCTTCAGGATGCATCTTTATCTGATTGTACCCTGAGAAACCATCCATGAAGGAGAACAACGAATATCCCGTTGTATTATCTACCAAAGTGTCTATGTGTGGCAGAGGGAAATTATCTTTTGGGCTAGCTTTGTTCAGATTTCTATAATCAACACACATTCATACCTTCCCATCCTTCTTAGGAACTGGTATAATGTTAGCTACCCATTCAGAGTACTTCACCTCTTGTAAGAATCCTGCATCAAACTGCTTCTTGACTTCATCCTTTATTTTCAATACGATATCTGGCCTCATTCTTCGCAACTTCTGTTGGACTGGCTTACAATCTTATCCTATTGAAAGACGATGCACCACAATATCAGTATTTAACCCTAGCATATCTTGATAGAACCATGCAAAGATATCCTTGAACTCACGTAGCAACTCAATCAGTCCTTGCCTTGTATTCTCGGTAATATGCGTGCCAATTTTCACCTCCTTCCCTTTCTTTAGGGCTACATTCTCTATTGCCTCTTTCTCATGTGGCATGATTTGTTTCTCCTCCTGTTTTACCATCCTCAACAGATCCAGAGACACATCACAATCCTGGACATCTTCAAAATCCTGAGATTCCTCTAAACACATGTCTTACTCACGAGAGAAATCAGGATTTGTAATATCAGTGCTCATGTCATTGATATCTAGGGATCTGTGAAGTATAAAGAATATTCAAAGAATGAATGAATTTAAGAATGATTATTTATGTGCTATGAATAAAAGAATAAGACATACTATGTGTGAGCATTCTCGGGTATCTGATGTAATTCTAGATGGTTTAACAATTAAAAAAAGGAAATGAAATGGTAATTATGCAAATGGAATGAATCATGATCTTATGAAAAGGTTGATGAATTAAATGATGTATTTGTATATGGAAATCTACTTATCTTATGGTTGAATTCATTTGTATCATGGATAAGTGTACTAACTTGTGAGTTTGATGATGTTGTATAGGCTTATACTAAGCTTATGGCATTGGTAATGATTTATGCTTAATCTATGAATTGTATTAATGAAATGGTAAGTTATGTTTAAGTTTATATGATCTTACTAAGCACTTGTTGCTTACGTAGTTATTTTCCTTTATTTTTTAGATAATCGGAAGCTTGATCGATTGAAAGCTCGTCGGAGACCTATCACACTATCCAACAACCATTTTGGTAGTTTTTGAGTATTTTGACCAAGGTTAAAAATGGCATGTATAGGATTTTTTGTAATGGTAGTTTGTGAATGTGTTAATGATGATTTGGTTTGTTTATGCTTTGAAGTTTATATTTGGTTTGGTTAACCTTAACACCTTATTGAGCTATGTCATTTTGGTCACTTTTAGGTGCTTGTATATGAGGTCCATTTGGTATGTTTGTGATGGCTTGTAAATGGTTATTGTGGTATCATGAGGTAGATAATGAACTAGGTTTTTATGCTTGAAATATGACAATGTTGACTTATTTTGGTAAATGATGTTTTGGTATAATTGTGGTGCCTTTGAATGGCATATTGGATAGATGAATTAAGGTGTTTGAAATGGCATGTTCATATGTGTTTGAATGATGTTTAAATCCCTTGAATGTGTGCCCAATTGGTATAAATGGTTAGGTATAATTGGACTTAAAATGGTTTGATTTTAGGTTAATTTTGGGATCACACGGTCGTGTGTCATTTGAAAATTCTTAGTGTTCCAATTTAGTCAGTTATACGGCTTAGCACACGACCATGTGTGGCAACTCAGAGAGTTACACGACCTACGGCACGGCCGTGTGACCCTACTTAGTGAGTTAAGCAGGTGAGGACACGAGATGGGACACAAATATGTGTCTCTTTGTTCGAATGTTACACGGCCGTGTGACCCTTATTTTTTTTCCAATTATTTCAACTTTTTCTTAAAACTTCTGTTTTGTTTCAGTTTAGTCCCAAATTGCTTTTAAGCTATTTTTAGGGCCTCGAAGGCTCGATTTAGGGACAAAATGCATATAATTGATTGGTTTATAATCAGTTTAATTTATTTAATGTTATGATGATAAATGTTTTCCGATTGACTGGTAATGCTCTGTAACGCTAATCCGACGACGGAGACGGGTTAAGGGTGTTACACCAATGGTTTTAAAATCACAAGGCAAAAATATCCGAAATCAAACACATAACACTTACCAATTATCCGTGCACGATCATTGCATATTAGCATATTTTTAAAAACATTATCACTTTCATATAACATATATATCAAGTATACATTTGCACTTTTCACAACAGATACCATATCCACATATCACATACTTGAGCTTCTCATCATTATGCACAATTTATAATCATATAAGCACAAATCCACAAAACAAATATAGATACAAGAAAACTTATGCTCAGAATTTAGAATAGGGGTTTAGGATACAACTAAATTCTCAAATAACACTTGACTAGTGTCTACGAGCAGTGATTCCAAACACTCATTGTAATAGTTCGGTTTAGACCCTAGTCAGAATAGTGGTTTTGGGACCACATATCCGAGTTATAAAAATAATTAAATATTATTTTTCATGCTTATGATATGTGAATTAGCATGTGTGAAAGTTTCGTCTGAAAATTTAATCGTTTGTGTGTTTAATTTGATAAAAGGACCTAATCGCGTAAAATGTAAAAGTTACCTGTTGTTTGTTAAAAGTGCTTATTTGATTTGGTTTTGTAAATGAAAGGTCCTTATTATGTTATTAGACCATTAGTATGTTAAATGGACATTAATGGCCTTGTGTTTATTGATTTATTAGTTTTATAACAAAGGGCAAAATGGTAAACTAATTATAAATAAATTATAATTAAAATAAAGACATGAAATAAACCATTTCATGCTCATATTTAACCGAAAATACAAGGAAAGAAATGAAAAATAATAGCTAGGGTTCGGCTAAGGAAATCCTTGATTAAGGTATGTGTTTTGATCGATTTTTGTTAATTTCTACGTTTTTGTAATCATTGCTTCGTATATTATCGAACCCATGCCTCAATTTCTGATTTTGTTGATAATTTTGATATGCGTCATGGATGAATTCATGAGCTTTGTGGTGTTATATGTTGAAATATGAAAGCTTGATGTTGGGTTTACATGTTTTGTCTTTGGATTTTTGATGAATTTGAGTAATTTGGGATAAATTGTAAAAATGTTATTTTGAGGGACTAAAATGTGAAATAAATGAAATGTATGGACTTGTATGAGAGCTATGAAAATTTGGCTAAGCTTGTGTACAAGCAAATTATGTGTATTTTGTGATTTTGTGATTTAGGGACTAAAGTGTCGAAATGTGAAAATGTGAGGGCTAGTTTGCAAAATTCCCTAAATATGTGTCTATAGATTGTTTTGAATGATTTGGTGAATTAAAGGGTTAATTTTGAATACTTATAGATTAAGAAAAGAGGAATTCAGATTTAGACCGAGGGAAGTCGAAGATTATAGAGTAGACGATCCGAGTCGACAATTTCAAGTACGAGGTAAGTTCGTACGCAAAATATGATGTTATAAGTATGTTTTGATACTTTTATTATACATGGATTGTATATATACATTTATTTTGGATGTATACGATGATATATCAATGGTATTTGGCACTAAGTGCGCGATTTAAACTAGCTTCGGCTATATGAGGCACTAAGTGTGCGATACCGAGATAGCTTCGGTTAATGTAGATGGCACTAAGTGTGCGGAATTATTATAGCTTTGACTAACCCTTAAGGCACTAAGTGTGCGGATGGTTATAGCATGAATAATCTTCAAAAAGCTTTAAAATATCCTAACGAGAGGTGAGAATGAAAATGAATGAGGGGAAGGTTCAGGTACGTATAATACCTATGTGGTAGATGGTATTATGTATATAAAGTTCATTGAATTGGTATAAACATGTGGATGGTGTTGGTATAAAATAGATAGATGAATTGAGAATTTATAAATACTTATGTGTTGATGTTTTATATTTTAAACACTGTTGATGATTTTTAGTACGAGCTTACTAAGCTTTTGGAAGTTTACTTTATATGTTTTTTACATTGTTTTATAGATATCGAAGATACTGTGAGCTTGGGGATAGTCAAGGATCCTCACCACACTACCGAACTTCATTTTGGTACTTCTGAAAATGTATATTTTGAAGTATGGCATGTATAGGCTAGTAGTTGTAAGATTATGTTTTGTGATGTATATATTAGCCATGTGATTTGGCTAGTTTATGTTTGAACTTATAGTTTGATAATGGTATATGATATGTGATGCTAATGTTCAATTGTGGTAAGTTTTGGTAAGTTTGAGCATGAGGTTAAAGGGTGTATTGAAAGAAATGTTTTGACAAGCTTTTGTCTTATGTCTTGATATAGGTTACTAAGGTTTATGAGTATGTGTTTTATTGGAATTGATATGTCATGAGTGGCTTATATTTTGATTGTAAATTGGCTGAAATGGTTATGCATATATTCCTATTTTGGTACTTGTAGTTTGACCCAAATAGAAGTGGAAAATTGGCTATTCAAGTGGCCTATTTTTGTCCACACGGGTAGAGACACGGGCGTGTGTCTTAGCCGTGTGCGACACACGGTCACGTTAGATGGCCGTGTGTCCCTTAGGGTACCCTACAAATTAAAGTCAGTTTACCCTCCAGTTTTGACCCGTCCTAGATGCACGGACGTGTCTATTGGTCGTGTATGGCACACGGGCTGACACACGGGCGTGTGGTCGGCCATGTGGCCAAGTCAGTAGCCTCCCTAATTTTCACACAGCTTGGCACACTGGTGTGTCTTGTGGCTGTGTGGACAAGTCAGTATGTATCCCCTATTTCGTCACGGCTTAGACACATGGGCGTGTCTAAGGCCGTGTGAGGCACACGGGTGTGTCTAAGGCCATGTGAGGCACACAGCCTGTTCACACGGGCGTGTGACCTTTGACAAGTTGAAAATTTTTATAAGTTATGAAAATTTCATATGTTATCAATTTAGTCCTAGATGCATGGATTAGCCCTTGTATGCTCGGTTTAAGTTCGTATTGAACATGAATGAATGGTATTTATTGAATCGAGATGATATTTGATATTTGGTTGTTCTGATCTAAGTTACGAGTCTGGTAATGCCTCTTAACCTATTCCGGCGACGGTTAAGGGTTAGGGGTGTTACACTTACCTTTATTCTTTCGCTGAGAAGTCGAAAGCTCAACTAGCTCTTCCTTTAACTTGTAGAAGGCTCTAATGAATCTGAGACTTAACACACAATAACCATACAAAATTCGCAACCAGATAGTAGCCAAGGACTCACTTAAACAATCTAAAACATCAACCTATTCTAAGTTCTCATGTAGCCAAAATTTAACATAAAAAAATTAGAATGCTCATAACTAGGTCTACGCTTAACTTTTTGCCTAAAATGAGTTATGTTCATCTAATTAGTCATCTACACCAAATCCTCAACTCTTAAACCACTGAAAACTACCTAATTTATGGTATTAGAATTTTTCAACATCTTTTTGGTAACTTTCACAAAATTCATTAAAACGTAAGAAATCATTAACGAAACTTCAAGGTGAGTTTAAAAACCTTCTAATCATGATAAAATGAGTTGAAAACACTTCGAAACCATATTTTTACTCAAAATCCAAAAATCCACCATTAATGTCCCAAAATTTGGGCTTTATTAAAAATTTGCGATTCAATGGCTAATACTTCAATTTTAAGGACTAGATATCACGAAAGACTCACAAGAATTTGAAATATTATCTTTGATGGATGAAAATCAAACTTTTTACACAAATTCAAGAAAACCACGTTTGGAGAAGATGATGAAATCTATAGAGTTTTGGGTGTTTTTTTAAAGTGATTTTATGAGTGTTTAAGGCTTGGGTGTTGAGGGAAATCAAAAGCTTATAGTTTGGAAATAAAAATCGAGTGGTTTAGTGATGGGAGAGCAAGGGACGACAACAAGGGAGAGGTGAAGAAGAAACTAACGTGAATTTGCTATTGGGGAAAGAAATAGGCTGAAATTTTAAAATCTGGGATAATTGCCTCTTAAGAACTCCCAGCTTTGCCCTTTTTTCAAATCAGTCCCTAGGCCCAAATTGAAAGACTTTTAAAACTTATTTTCAAAAATTGATTTAGCAGCTAAGATGCCATAGTCGAATATAATTATGATTTACCATGCTATGAAATTCTGAGCACTCTAAGGCTAAAATCTCTAAAATACCCTTAAAACTCCTAGTCTCTATTTTGGGGTGTTACAATTTCAACATAGGTTAAATCATGAACATTTTCAAATACGTTCATAATAAGATATTTACTATAACCAGGTTTCATTAACTAAATCAAACTAGCTACTATTTCTCATAAACCTACATACAACATATATATAAACATAAAATCATTCATGAGAAGTTGGCCACTTGAGATTATGAAACATGAAAATGGGCTCTACCACCACACATCGGATACACGAATCTCCAACACACTAACGACTCAAAGAGTCCAAAATATCCCATAAGTGAAGCATCAAGCTATCTGTAACGACCCAAATTTTAAAGTTATCAGAAAATTAAATTTTTGAGGTCAAAATTTCTGCAAAATGAATTCGTAAATATTTATTAAAAATATTTACGAAGCTAGTAGTGTAGTTAATTAGATTTTGGTTAAGTGAATTATCTTGAATTAAGGTTAATTTAGTGAAAGGACTAGATTAAATATAGTGTAAAAGTTTAATTGTAGAATAGAGAAAATTTAAGG
This sequence comes from Gossypium anomalum, assembly GCA_025698475.1. NCBI lineage: Eukaryota > Viridiplantae > Streptophyta > Magnoliopsida > Malvales > Malvaceae > Gossypium > Gossypium anomalum. The sequence goes on along the minus strand of CM046965.1, from coordinate 11,234,004 downwards.
GATTAAATTAGCAAATAAGCCTTACGTGACAAGTGTGTGGTAAGCATAAATGCATGTGTATTATTTTAATTGGTACAAATGTATGAATATATATGTATTTACTTAATATTTAAGAAATAATAATTATAATTTAAAATATAATATAATAGTTATAATATAATAAAGTAATTAAATAAAATAAATAAATAAAAGAATGAATGAAAACGAAACAGAGCAGGGAAAGAAAGAAAGAAAAAGAGAAAGAAAAAGAAAAGGAAAATTTAGGGTTTTAGAGTTTTAAGCTTGATTGGTAAGTCAATTTGATCCCTTTTCTTGTAATTTTGATGTCTGTGGTATCCTAGGAAAGAATACTACTTGAGTTATGTTGAAATTTAGAAAGTTATTGAATTTTTAGATGTTGATTAAGTTGAATAAATGGAAGAATTAAGTGTTAATTTGATGGAAATTCAAGTTAGAAGTGGGAGAAGGATTAAATTGTGAAAGAAAATATAGGTTTTGCAATAATAGGGATTGAATTGAGAAGATGTTATAATTAGTGTTTTATGCTGAAATTTAAGAGTTGGAATAGTTAAAAACGATAATTGAATGAAAATATAGGATTTATTTTGAAGAAAAAGAATGGTTATGGTGGAATGACTAAATTGGAATTTAAGTAAAAGATACATGGAAATTAGAGAATGTGTTGTTAAATAATATATATTGATAATTTTAAATGTTAAATTTTATGTAGTCAACGTAGCACCGGAAACATCATCGAAAAAGGGAAAGGAGAAAGTGAACGAGGATATCGAGTAAACTCGAGAAATTTGGTTTGTATTTCTATAAACTATGCTTAATGTTTTAATACAATGTAATTGTTATTTTTATAGTTAGAATATATATGAATAATATGATGGAAACTGTTACTACTATTGTATTGAAATTGAATTACATATGAATTGTTATGGAAAAGTATTGAAATGAAGAAAAATTAAATTAAATTAAGAATGGAAATTGAAAATTGGAAGTTGACTGAAATCCTTATTAACAATGTCGGGCTAGTCGGATATAGTTGGCATGCCATAGGATCAGTGGAGTTAGGGATATTCGACTGCGTATCGATGAGACACTTTATGTGTCGCCAGCATCAGAATCGTTTCGGATTCGTTCCGAAGAGGTACTCTATGACTGTGACTATTCCGGATTTGTTCCGATAAGGTACTATGTGTACCATGATCGAGATCATTATTCCTTACGGTGTATTACGGCCAAATTAGATGAAACACTATATTATATCCCCGTGTGTGGGTTGGATTTGGATCCGTGTATCCATCAGGTCCGAGTAATGTTAATAGGGGTAACCAAAATTATTAAAGAATGACTATTATTAAGTTATGATTTATTGAATATTGACTGTTACTGAATGTTATATTGACTGTGGACTGTTGAAGTGAAGGGTACTAATGGACAATGAATGTAGATCGAATTAAATGGTAAGATTCATAAGTTATGAAATAATGAGTGACTGAATTATAAAGATCATGAAGTTACAAGTTTAAAGCTGGAACGCAAGTATGAATGATGAATATTGTTATTTTAACGATTTATAAGTTTACTATGATTGTTATATGACTTAAGTAAGTGCTATTTTCCTTATACTTTTAAGTATTCAGTTTATAGAAATACCACTGAGTGCATACTCAGCGTACGATTGTTTCCGTGCGCAGGTTAGATACAAAAGAAAGTTAAGGACTCAACATCCAAGCCAATCCCGGACTCGAAGTGGTGAATACTTTTCTTTTGGTAAAATGGCATGTACCTAGGTTGTTAAGGTGTTATTTTGTTTATAATAGTGTATAAACATGAAAGTTGTTGAAGCATGGTATGAAATATGCATATTTTAGAAGTTAAACTTACATGAGTTTGACTAGTATGATAATGTTGTATAATTTTGATATGAATTGTGGTACATAATTCTTAAGAAGTATTTAAGTGAATGAATGAGTATTTGCTAAGTTTGAAGGGCATAATGAATGATATTTGATTTAAGAACTATTAGTAAATGTTTGGACATGAAATAGATGTGTTTAGCAAGTGAAAATAGCTCAAAAATGGTTAAAAACCATGTTTTCACACGGCCAAGTCACATGGGCATGTGTCCAGGCCGTGTGAATTTGGCAGAATCTACCCATGGCCTGGCCCCACGGCCATGTTGAGCCCCATGGGCAGGCCACATGGGTATATTCCAGGCCACACGGGCGTGTGCCCCTATCTTCAAGGTAAAGTTTCCAAAGTTGCCGGTTTAATCCTGAATTACTTCTAAAGCATGTATTGGGCCCCGTAGGACCATATTAGGGACTTTATGATGAAGTTTGATGAATATTGATTTGGAATGTAAAGTTTACAACTTGATTTTGTATAAATGTTAGTGTATAAGTCCGGTAATACCTCGTAGCCCTATTCCAGTGACGGCTTGGGGTTAGGGGGTGTTACATTTAGTGGTATCAGAGCTATTTAGGTTTAGTCGATTCTAGGACTAGATAAAGTTTGAAATTGAGTCTAGAGGTACATGTCATTATTATGTTAACTTTGAGCCGGGATTGGATGCTGATTTATATATATTGATAAATTGATTTGTTTTATAGTGTAAAAAGGATATCTGACGAAAGTATCGAGGGTACTGATCAGGAAATGTATAGTAAAGATGAATCATATGATGTAAATTAATCTGAATCTGCAACCCCAAGTGTAAACCCGGTAAGTAACCAACCACCGAATACTGGAAGAGATAATACAGAAATATTTTGAATGATTACCGAAGCTCTTCAAAGAGCAGTAGGAAGTATGCCTGCTACTACATCTACCCCCGTTACTCAAAGAGCCCCTATTAAGGAATTGCAAAAGTATGGAGGTACAGAATTTACGGGATCAAAGGGAACTGATTCAACAACAGCTGAAAATTGGTTAGAGACTACCAAGAGAATTTTGAAGCAATTAGAATGTACGCCACAGGAAAGTTCAGTATGTGTTGTTTCTTTATTACAAGAGGAGGCTTATATATGGTGGGAATCAATGACTCAAAATATACCGAAAGAACAGGTAAACTGGGAATTCTTTCAACGGGAATTTCAGAAGAAGTATTTAGGGGAGACATATATGGAAGACCGAAAACATGAGTTTTTGATGCTGAAACAGAGAGATATGTCTGTAGTGGATTATGAACTGGAATTTCTGAGATTGAGCAGATATGTAATTGAATTTGTACCGACTGAAGCTGACAGATGCAAGCAATTTCTAAGAGGACTGCGAGATGAATTCCAACTGCAATTAATGCCTTTACGGATTACAGAGTTCGTAGATCTAGTAGAAAGAGCTAAAATGATTGAGTAAGTACTGTGGAAGAGTAAAAAGTCTGAAACTGTCCATTCAGCTGAAAAACGTCCTGGAACTGCTAGTTCAAATCAGCAATTCAAACGATCGAGGGAATCCCGTGGTGGTGGAAGATTCAGTTCAAGATCAGAAAGAGGAGACAGAAGTCGAAAGAGACAAATTACTGTATCTACTGGCAGTATTAGAAGCCCAACTCAGAACACTGAAATTCCAAAATGTGAGGATCGTGGAAACAAACATAGAGAGGAATGTAGAAAGTTAACTGCGGGTTGTTTCCGATGTGGATCCACTGATCATATTATTAAGGATTGTCCGAAGACTGGTAAGTCAGCACCAATGGTATCACAAAGATCTAAATCTGCTTCTAGAGGTTAAGGATCTGGCTGAACTGGTCCAATTGCTAGAGGAGGTACTAGAAGAACTAGTGAAAATGCTACCCAACAATCTGAAGTAAGAGCTCCAGCCCGAGCATATGTTGTAAGAATTCGAGACGAGGGGGATGCTCATGATGTAGTGACAAGTATATTCTTATTACATTCAGAACCCGTATATGCTTTAATAGATCCAGGATCATCACATTCCTATGCTAATACAAATTTAGTTGAGACGGGGAATTTAAAATCTGAACTGTCTAGAATAACGATAGAAGTGTCTAGTCCATTGGGGCAAACTGTGTTAGTAAATCAAATATGTCAAAGATTTCAGTTGATGATCCAAGATAGAATCTTTCTTGTTGATCTATTGATTATGCCATTCGGTGATTTTGACATTATACTGGGCATGGACTGGTTGTCAGAACATGGAGTAATTTTGGACTATTATAAAAAGAAATTTACTATCTAAAATGAAGATGGTAAACGGATTGAAGTAAATGGTATAAGGACTAGTGGTTCAGCTCGAATCATTTCTGCAGTTAAGGCTAGTAAGCTTCTTTACCAAGGATGTGTTGCTTTCTTAGCATATGTTATTAACTCCGATTCAGCTGAGAGTCAGTGTAGTAAAATTTAGACTATATGTGAATTTCCTGATGTGTTTCCTGAAGAATTGCCTGGATTACCTCCTGATCGAGAAGTTAAATTTTCGATTGAAGTATACCCGGGTACAGATCTAGTGTCAATACCTCCATATCGAATGTCACCTACTGAGTTGAAGGAGTTGAAGGTACAACTACAAGACTTATTGGATCGAGGGTTTATACGACCTAGTATGTCACCATGGGGAGCCCCAGTATTATTCGTTAAAAAGAAAGATGGTTCGATGCGATTGTGTATTGATTACCGACCGTTAAACAAGGTGACTGTTAAGAATAAATACCCGTTACCTTGCATTATTTATTTAATCAACTAAAAGGAGCTTTCGTGTTTTCAAAAATTGATTTGAGGTCGGGATGTTATCAGTTGAAGGTAAAGGAGAGTGATGTACCGAAGACAGCATTCCGTACACGGTATGGACATTATGAATTTTTGGTGATGCCATTTGGGTTAACAAATGCTCCGGCTGCTTTTATGGATCTTATGAATCGAATTTTTCAACCGTATTTGGATCGGTTTGTAGTGGTTTTTATCAATGACATCTTGGTATACTCGAAGTCTAAAATTGAGCATGAACAACATCTTCGAATGGTTTTGCAAATATTGCGAGAGAAGCAATTATATGGAAAATTGTGTAAGTGTGAGTTTTGGTTAACGGAGGTTGTATTCCTTGGTCATGTGGTATCAGCAGACGGGATAAGAGTATATCCACAGAAGATTGAAGCCATACTTCAGTGGAAAGTTCCCAGAAATGTGTTAGAGGTACGTAGTTTCCTTGGGTTAGCCGGATATTATCGAAGGTTTGTAAATGGATTTTTCAAAGATAGCTCTACCAATAATAAAAATTACTGCAAAAGAATGTTCCGTTTGTTTGGAGTGAGCAGTGTCAGAAAGTTTTGAAATGTTGAAGCAAATGTTGGCAGAAGCACTAGTATTAACTTTGCCAGAGTCGGGAAAAGATTTCATCGTGTATAGTGATGCTTCTTTAAATAGTCTCAAAAGTGTACTGATGCAAAATGGAAAGGTAATTGCTTATGCTTCACGGCAATTGAAATCGCATGAACGCAATTATCTGACTCATGATTTAGAATTAGCAGCAGTGATTTTTGCTCTAAAGATTTGGAGACATTATTTGTATGGTGAAAAATGCTATATCTACACTGATTACAAAAGTCTCAAGTATCTTTTGTCACAGAAAGAATTGAATTTGAGATAGCGTCGGTGGATAGAACTTCTAAAAGATTATGATTGTTATTGACTATCATCCGGGTAAAGCTAATGTGGTAGCTGACGCACTGAGTAGAAAAGCTACAACTGAATTGAGAGCAATGTTTGCACAGTCAGTATTGTTGATGATGGAAGTATTTTGGCTGAATTGAGAGTAAAACCGATAATGTTTGATCAAATTAGAACAGACAGTTAGAAGATGAAAAGTTAATGAAGAAGTAGGAGACGGTACAGAACGGTACAACAGTGAATTTTAGCATTGATGAGCTTGATTGTTTGAAATATCAAAATTGAATTTGTATTCCAACTACTTCAGAGTTGAAAGAGTTAATACTTCGAGAAACACATGACAGTCCTTTTATATTACATCTCGGAGGAACGAAGATGTATTGTGATTTACGAAAACTGTATTGGTGGCCAGGTATGAAAAGAGATATCGTGGAATATGTGGCTAAATGTTTAACATGTCAGCGAGTTAAAGCTGAACATCAGGTTCCGACAGGATTACTTCAGCCTATTAATATTCCTGAATGGAATTGGGACTGCATCACGATGGACTTTGTAACCGGGTTACCACTGTCAACAAGTAAGAAAAATGCTATTTGGGTGATTGTTGATCGGCTCACAAAGTCAGCTCATTTTATAGCAATTAGAACAGATTGGTCACTTCAAAGGTTGGCAGAAACTTATATTCGGGAAATTATAAGGTTACATGGTATTCTTGTATCGGTAATTTTTGACCGGGATCCACGATTCACATCGAGGTTTTGAAAACAGTTGCATGAGTCTCTCAGTATACGACTACATTTTAGTACGGCTTTTCATCCACAGACTGATGGACAGTCAAAACAGGTCATTCAGATTTTAGAAGACATGCTCCGAGCTTGTATCATTGATTTTGAATCAGGTTGGGAACGTTATCTACCATTGGCTGAGTTTGCATATAACAATAGTTACCAATCAAGTATTCAAATGGCACCGTATGAAGCTTTGTATGGCCGGAGATGTCGATCACTAGTGTGTTGGACGGAATTGAATGAAAGAAAAGTGGTCGGTCCAGAATTGATTCAAGAAACAGAAAGTACTGTTAAAAAGATTCACGAAAGATTGAAGGCAGCTTTTGATAGGCAGAAATCGTATGCAGATCTGAAACGACGGGACATTGAGTACTCAGTCGGAGACAAAGTATTTCTTAAAGTTTCATCTAGGAAGAAAATCTTGAGATTTGGTCGAAAAGGTAAATTGAGTCCGCGATACATTGGACCGTATGAGGTTATAGAAAGAATTGGACCAGTGGCATATCATTTAGCTCTACCTCCTGAATTACAGAAAATTCATGATGTTTTCCATGTTTCTATGTTAAGAAGATACCGGTCAGACCCATGTCATGTGATTTCAACTGAAGATAGAGAGATTCGACCAGATTTGTCATATGAAGAAGAACTGGTTAAAATACTAGCACATGAGGTAAAGGAATTACGTAATAAATGAGTTTCCTTAGTAAAAGTGTTGTGGAGAAGTTATGATATTGAAGAAGCAACATGGGAACCAGAAGATACAATGAGATCACAGTACCCCCATTTCTTTATATGTAAATTTCGAGGACGAAATTTATTAAGGGGGGAGAAATGTAATGACCTAGATTTTAAAGTTATCGAAAAATTACATTTTCAGGTCAAAATTTTCGCAAAATGAATTCGTAAATATTTATTAAAAATATTTACGAAGCTAGTAGTGTAGTTAATTAGATTTTGGTTAAGTGAATTAGCTTGAATTAAGGTTAATTTAGTGAAAGAACTAGATTGAATATAGTGTAAAAGTTTAATTGTAGAATAGAGAAAATTTAAGGGATTAAATTAGCAAATAAGCCTTATGTGACAAGTGTGTGGTAAGTATAAATGCATGTGTATTATTTTAATTGGTACAAATGTATGAATATATATGTATTTACTTAATATTTAAGAAATAATAATTATAATTTAAAATATAATATAATAGTTATGATATCGCAAAGTAATTAAATAAAAGAATGAATGAAAATGAAACAGAGCAGGGAAAGAAAGAAAGAAAAAGAAAAGGAAAATTTAGGGTTTTGAGGTTTCAAGCTTGATTGGTAAGTCAATTTGATCCATTTTCTTGTAATTTTGATGTCTTTGGAATCCTAGGAAAGAATACTACTTGAGTTATGTTGAAATTTAGAAAGTTATTGAATTTTTAGATGTTTATTAAGTTGAATAAATGGAAGAATTACATGTTAATTTGATGGAAATTCAAGTTAGAAGTGGGAGAAGGATTAAATTGTGAAAGAAAATATAGGTTTTGCAATAATAGGGATTGAATTGAGAAGATGTTATAATTAGTGTTTTATGCTGAAATTTAAGAGTTTGAATATTTAAAAATGATAATTGAATAAAAATATAGGATTTATTTTGAAGAAAAAGAATGGTTATGGTGGAAGGACTAAATTGGAATTTAAGTAAAAGATACATGGAAATTAGAGAATGTGTTGTTAAATAATATATATTGATAATTTTAAATGTTAAATTTTATGTAGCCAACATAGCACCGGAAACATCATCGAAAAAGGGAAAGGAGAAAGTGAACGACAATATCGAGTAAACTCGAGAAATTCAGTTTATATTTCTATAAACTATGCTTAATGTTTTAATACAATGTAATTGTTATTTTTATAGTTAGAATATATATGAATAATATGATGAAAACTGTTACTACTATTGTATTGAAATTGAATTACATGTGAATTGTTATGGAAAAGTATTGAAATGAACTAAAATTAAATTAAATTAAGAATGGAAATTGAAAATTGGAAGTTGACTGAAATCCCTCTTAACAATGTCGGGCTAGTCGGATATAGTTGGCATGCCATAGGATCAGTGGAGTTAGGGATATTCTGACTTTGTGTCGATGAGACACTTTATGTGTCGCCAGACTGTGACTGTTTCAAATTCGTTCCGAAGAGGTACTCTGTACCTAACTATGACTGTGACTATTCCGAATTTGTTCCGATAAGGTACTATGTGTACCGTGATTGAGACTGTTACCCTTACGGTGTATTCCGGCTTTAGCCGATGAAACATTATATTATATCCCTGGTGTGTGGGTTGGATTTGGATTCATGTATCCATCAGGTCCGAGTCATGTTAATAGGGGTAACCAAAATTATTAAAGAATGACTGTTATTAAGTTATGATTTATTGAATATCGACTGTTACTGAATGTTATATCGACTGTGGACTGTTGAAGTGAAGGGTACTAATGGACAATGAATGTAGATCGAATTAAATGGTAAGATTCATAAGTTATGAAATAAAATTGAGTGACTGAATTATAAAGATCATGAAGTTACAAGTTTAAAGCTCGAACGCAAGTATGAATGATGAATATTGTTATTTTAACGATTTATAAGTTTACTATGATTGTTATATGACTTAAGTAAATGCTATTTTCCTTATACTTTTAAATATTCAGTTTATAGAAATACCACTGAGTGCATACTCAGAGTACGGTTGTTTCCGTGCGCAGGTTTGTTACAAAAGAAAGTTAAGGACTCAATATCCAAGCCAATCCCGGACTCAAAGTGGTGAATACTTTTCTTTTGGTAAAATGGCATGTACATAGGTTGCTAAGGTGTTGTTTTGTTTATAATAGTGTATAAACATGAAAGTTGTTGAAGCATGGTATGAAATATGCATATTTTGGAAGTTAAACTTACATGAGTTTGGCTAGTATGATAATGTTGTATAATTTTGATATGAATTGTGGTACATAATTCTTAAGAAGCATTTAGGTGAACGAATGAGTATTTGCTAAGTTTGAAGGGCATAATGAATGATATTTGATTTAAGAACTATTAGTAAATGTTTGGACATGAAATAGATGTGTTTAGCAAGTGAAAATAGCTCAAAAATGGTCAAAAACCATGATTTCACACGGCCAAGTCACATAGGCGTGTGCCCAGGCCGTGTAAATTTGGCAGAATCTGCCCATGGCCTGACCCCACGACCATGTTAAGCCGTACGGGCAGGCCACACGGGCATGTTCCTAGCCACACGGGCATGTGCCCCTATCTTCAAGGTAAAGTTCTAAAGTTGCCGGTTTAATCCTGAATTACTTCTAAAGCATGTATTGGGCCCCGTAGCCCCATATTAGGGACTTTACGATGAAGTTTGATGAATATTGGTTTGGAATGTAAAGTTTACTGCTCGGTTTTGTATAAATGTTAGTGTATATGTCTGGTAATACCTCGTAGCCCTATTCTTGTGACGGCTTGGGGTTAGGGGTGTTACATTATCACTCTCCGACACACCAACATATCCCAGTAAATAGAGCGTAGCTCATATGCCCTTATTTCTCCAATCCATCCCGAGCCTCAATGCCCCGAATCACAACACAAGGGTGAGTACTCACAAATCCTATGGCATGTCATCTATATCCAATGGTTTCAAAAGATCACAAGGCCAAAATATCCATTGTTTCACACATTTTTACTTACCATTTTAAAACACACAACCTTTGTTATTGATCAACAAATACGCAACATTATCACTATCATATAGCATACTTATCATACTCACAATTGATGTACTTACAAGTACAACCATAATGCTCCATGAGTCACAATCTCATTAGATCACATAACACATACTAAAATAATTCACACATTACTTATTGTTTTGTTTTATCAATTATCACAACTCACTACACGTATTCATCACAATTAACAAAAAAAAGAAACAAATGGAATAGGAAGGCTTACTTTCGGAACTTATGATAGGGGTTTAGGTTTCTCCAAAGCTCTCGTTTAACACTATGAATCGTGCCTCCATGCAGTGATTCCAAAACACTCACCGTTCCTATTTTCACTTGAAAATTGCAAGCCCAAACTAGCTTTTTATCAGCTTTCGCCATACTCGAAGAGGGTCTGAATGGTTCCAAAGCTTCACATATATAACCGTACAACATATACAAGCAATTATCAGCCAAAACACATCTTAATTCAAACAAAAATGCAGGTCCAAAACTAGCTCTTCTACAAACTGGAATTTTCGACTAGATTGGCTAAAACTCAAATAAGGTTTGTTCTATTTTGATTACTCTAATTTTTTTCTCAATTTAGTCGCTCTAAATAAAATAATTGTGCAACTTAGTTACTGGCCGCCTAGAACGACGGAAATGTGCAAGTGTACACAATCGCAACAAGTAATAAAGTGACAAGTAAATGTCGAGTTATCGTACCCACAGGGATTGTGAAAGGATTTATTTATGAATGCAATTTAAAACACTTTGGTGAAGAAAAATATTTTGATTTGAAAGGTAATTAAAAACTAAAAAAAAGCAAAATAAATAAAATAAAATAAGTTCTAATGCACGATTTCAAAAGATGATTTTAATTAAGATGACATAATTGTGCTAGGTTAATTACATTTCTTAACTTAGAATTATTAAACTCATGTTTATGTTGTTACGAATAAATTTACGGCAACTCGGTAATTTGCTAACTTATGAGCATACTTACTTACCAAAATCCATTCATCTCTTGACTATATCTCTATGTCAATTCAACTGATTAAACAAATTTTAGTAGACAAATATATTATTAACATACATACTTATGAAATCAAAATAATCTCTTGTACATATCTCTATGTTAATTCAAACAATTAATTCAATCTTCATAAGCACATAAAATATTAAGTGAGGTAACATTGTATTCCTACCTTGAAATAGTTTAATCACAATAATCTTGCAAGTTATGCAAGGCAATTGTATCTCTCGATACCGTTGCTAATTTAACCCTCAGCTACCTTAGATGTTTAAACATGCACAGATTAAGTATCGTATCAAATAATTAAAATTTCAATTTGTTTAAATAATTATTTCATTAGTTACCTTACAATTGTAATGCAAGAATAACTTAGTCATGGTTTTACTTAATCAAACATCTTATCGAGGCCTATAACAACACAAACACAATTTTAACAGATAAAGTAGACGAAATGCAATCAACCTAACATGAATTAAATTTAAGCCATATCAATTAAATTAAACATATCAGCATAACAAATATTCAAAGACATGTTCATCATAACAACAACATAATTAAAAAGGATAGGGAATAAAAAGCAAATCCGGTGTTTCTCCGTGGCTTGACTTGTTTGCTCCACTCTTCCTTCTTCACTTGTTCTTATCGAATCGAGGCTTCTATGAACACTTGAGTGCTGCTCCAAATGATGGATGAATGACTCTTTTTCAAGAGGTGAAATCGGCAAGAGGACAAATGGAAATGGATGGGAAATAAAGAGAGAAAGTTGAGAGAGGAGAGAAAAGATGAGAATGTTGTGGTGTGTTGAAATGAGCAGCCAAGGGGAGTTTTTATAGGGTGAGAGGGCTGCTAAAAACAGCAAAAATCAGCAGCCAAAGAGCCCTCCCATGGCCGGCCACACATGTGGCAAGTTTGAAGCTTTCAAACTTCCTATATTAAGGCTGGGGCAAATCTAGAAAGGCACTAAAAGAGGAGGGGTTTGTTTGCAGTTTGAGGAAGTCTTCAAGGTCCTTTTTGCAAGCCAATTAATCAGCCAAGCAAGCCGATTGGGTCAGCATGCTGGACGGTTTTGGGCTGCCCATAGCTTGGTTGGTTTGATATTCTCGGTTCAGCTCAACTGGGCCACTTTTCATAATTAATTAATAATAATTTATTTAACCCAAATTAAATTAGATTAAAATTAAAATTATTCATATTATGAATTAATACACATAATTTGGACCATCTTTAGCTGAAAAATTCATTCATCTCGATGCTTCAAAAATCGCTTCTCAGTTTTGTGCTTCCAGCAGTGTCTGCCGACCCAATTTTCACCCTTGTGCGAATCTTTCGAACATGATCAAAATTAATCAAAATTTATTATAAAATTAAATAAAATTAATTATTTAAATAATTTAAGTACAAAATAATTATTTTATAATAATTATATATTTTTCGACAAGAATTTTACCGAAACTACATGAATTTGAGTTAAAAAGGGCATGAAAAAGTGTGTATATTTTCGTGTTTCCACACCCCCAAACTTAATTCATTTCTCATCCCGAGTAATGCGCAAATTGAAAAGAATTTCTCAGAAACACCTTTGAAAAATTCCTTCAGAACAACATTCTTCCCAAAATTATGAATTTGGTATACTGATGCTCAAAAACAAGAAATTTGATATTTATGCTACTTATTTATACATATCATTCTAATTAATCTCAATCATTCTTATGATAGCAAAAGTAGACTAAATGCTTCCTAATAAAGATATGTTAAATCCCAACCAATTTGATTTTATTCCCTTATTCGAGATTAAGTTCCAATCATTAAGTTTAACTTATGCCTTCATAAGTTGAACATAGCAATTTCTCTCCACTAATGTAGGTAGCATAGAAACTTGAATCAATAGGTCTTTAAATAGGTTGTAACGTGGCTAGGCTAGGGGTAGGTAAAAGATAGATAAATTTAGGCTAAAAAAACCCTAGACTTAACTTCAATCGGACCTTTGGAATATTTACCTTCAATACACCAACTTACTTTGCTTCCACATGCTCTTTTGTACATCTATTTTATTTTAAATACATATGCTCTCTCTTATTTTCCTTTTTTTTTTAACACTAGCATTTTGTTGTATGTACTACAATTTTTTTTGACCATTCGATACTTCTTTTCAACTCCCCCAAACTGATTTTCAAAGAATGTTTTGAATAGTACTGAGTCTAGTGTTTGGGATAATTTAAAGATAATTAAGAGAGAAGTGATGGCTAAATATTGCAAGGGTCAAAATAAAATTAGGCCCTATAGTCTCAAAGTTAAGCTTCAAGGGATAAAAATTCATCATGGTTGGCTTGAAAGGCTCAAACTGTCAAAACAAAAGTTGCCTAAATCATTTCCGGCTTCCTATGCTTCCTAGGATTTCGCCTTAAGAAACAACTAATATTGTAATAACTGTTACTACTACTGATACTGTGATGGGCTAAGGCCCTACTGCATTTTTGACACTGTACTAAGATCGGCTAAGGCCCAAACTGTCACTGATACTGAAAAAGGCTTAGGCCCAAGACTTTTCAATTGTGCACTGTGAATACTAATTGTTTGTTTGTTTCTATGGGATTACACACTGAGTTTACATAAACTCACCCTTTTTGTTTAATGTGCACAGGTAATCCCCAGACTTAGACAGATCGGTGCGATAGAGGACTCAGCGGTGACCACAATAATTTTTGGACTTCATAGTTTTCAATTTATGATTTATAATTTGATTATTATTGATTATTTGGGTTGTAATTTAAGGACCCTCTGGGACTTTGGTTTTAAATTTGGGTTTTTTTTATTTATTTTACTTTATGGATTTATACCTGCTGGTCATAGGAAATTCAGTTTTCAAAAAGTTAAAGTATTTTCTAAACATATGATTACTTAGACTGTTTTACTAAAGCTTCTGTAACGAGGGATGTTTCAAAACAAATAATGAATAAAGACGACTTCCTAAGTTCTAACAAAGGTTTATTAAAGATAATAACATAGAATGTTTTCATCGTAACAACGAGGTTTCAAAAACACTATTGTGTGACATTGCCAGATACGGCCATAACATCTAGGCTGGGTTTGGGGTGTTACATGTGGTAATAAATGTGTGACAATTATAAGGTATTTTATGTGAGCAATAAGTTGGTTGCCAATGTTTGACATGATTTATTGTCAATGTTTGACATAATTTATTGTCAATGTTCGATTGCTACAACAAGAATAGTGATTACTGTTAGTATTGCTGTCCAAAGACTTGATATTAATGTGGTGTTTGGTATCTTGAAATGGGATTAGCCATTATCTTGAATTTATTATTTACTTATGAATATTGATTTAAGCTTGTTTTTATTTGTTCTATATTAAGCTAATTCATCTTCTTTTGCCATAATATCTACTAATATAAATTCTATACCCATGCTTAATAGGACTAATTTTAAGGAATGGAAAAGGCACTTACTTATAGTGCTGGGCTGTATGGACATAGACCTTGCACTAAGGGAAGAACAACCTCCACCTCTCACTGCGAAAAGCACCCCTGATGTTAAGAGGGATTTTAAGAGTTGGGATCGTTCAAATTGCATAAGTCTAATGATCATGAAACACAGTATTTCAGAAGCCTTTAGGGGCATAAAATTTGAAGAGATTACTCAGGCCAAGGGTTTCCTTAATAAAATTGAGAAACGTTTTGCTAAAAACGATAAGGTTAAGATGACATCAGTTCTTAATTCTTTAATGTCTATTAATATAAGGGTCAAGGAAACGTAAGGGAGTACATTATGGAGATATTCCAACTGCTTCAAGACTTAAGGCACTTAAGGTCGAGCTATCAGAGAATTGCTTCTTCTTATGGTTTTGGTATTGCTTCCTGCAAAGTTTAATTAATTTAAAATTAGTTATAACTATCAAAAGGAGAAATGGAACTACATGAGCTCATTTCTTATTGTGTGCAAGAGGAAGAAAGGTTGAAGCGTGATAAGTCTGAAAGTGTCATTTTACCAATTCCCCTAAAGACAAGGGCAAGAAAAGAAAATATCAGAATGAAGCTGCTAAGGGTCCAGCTCAAAAGAAACAACAACAAGCTATAGAGAGCTGTTTATTTTCTAATACGTCTGGACACGTAAAGAAAGATTGTACCAAATATCATGCTTAGTGTGAAAAGAAAGGTATAATTCTTAATTTGGTCTGTTCTAAAATTAATTTAGCTTCAGTACCTAGAAACACTTAGTGGATAGATTCTGGTGCTACTACTCACATAAGTGTTTCTATGCAGGGTTGCCTGAGTTATCGAAAGCCAAGTGATAGTGAAAGACACATCTTCATGGGCGATGGAAAATCGGTAGAAGTGGAAGAGATTGGGCATTTTAGGTTGTTATTAGGAACTGGTTTTTATTTGGATTTAAAAGAAACTTTTATTGTACCATTATTTAGACGAAATTTAGTTTCTATTTCTTCCTTGGACAAATTTGGATATTATTGTTCATTCAGAAACGATCAATTTAGTTTGTCTTTAAATTCAAATGTTATTGGAACTGGTTATTTAAATACTTATGACAACCTTTATTTGCTAGAAACGGTTGCATCCTATAATGAAACCTTGCATGTGGAATCATGTGGTATTAAACAAAAATTAAATAATGAAAATTTAGTATCATTATGGCATAAGCGCTTAGGTCATATCTCAAAAGGTAAAGTTGAACACCTTGTGTCTGATGGTATTTTAGAGTCCCTTGACTTCACAAACTTTGATGTCTGTGTCGATTGCATTAAGGGAAAACAAACCAAAACCAAGAAATTGGGCGCCAACAGATCTTCAGATGTCTTAGAATTAATTCATACAGATATTTGTGGGCCATTCCTTTTGGCATCCTGGAATGGTCAACAATATTTCATAACATTCATAAATGATTACTTATGTTATGGGTACTATATCTCATTCATGAGAAATCTCAGTCTTTGGACGTGTTCAAAGCTTATTAAGTTAAAGTTGAGAATCAACTTAACAAAATGATTAAAAACGTCATATCTAATCGTGGTGGTGAGTACTACGGTAGATATGATGGCTTAGGTGAACAATGTCCAGGACCATTTATGAAATTCCTAGAGGAATGCAGTATTATCCCATAGTACACCACGCCAGGATCACCTAGTATGAATGGTGTAACTGAAAGATGAAACAAAGCTCTTAAGGGTTTGGTAAGGGCATGATTGCTCATTCTACCTGACCTGAGTCCACCTAAGGAGAAGCATTAAAGACAACAGTTTACATTCTAAATAGAGCACCCAATAAAGCAATTGTAAAAACATCTTCTGAGCTTTGGACAGATCAAAAGCCTAGTCTAAAGCACTTTCACATTTGGGGATGTCCAGCTGAAGCAAGGCCTTATAGGCCACATGAAAAGAAATTAGACTCCAAAACAGTAAGCAGCCACTTTATTGGTTATTCTGAGCGATCTAGAGGCTATAATTTTTATGATCCCATAATAAGGAATATTTTTGAGACAGGAACTGCAACATTTTTTGCGAATGTTGAGTTTGGGGGGAGAAATAAGGTTAGAGACATTGCCTTTAAGGAGGAACTAGATTCTAACTCAATTCCTACTATCACTTTTGATGATGTTCGGGTTCTCATACCTATCATTGATCAAGAAGTGAATGCAGAACCTTAACAAGACAATGGTGAATAACTCCCCATTCAAAATGAGGTAATTGTTCCAGAAGAACAAACTTAACAATCTCAAGAACAAGTGCCATTAAGGAGGTCCACAAGAGAAAGGAGAAAGGTTATTCCAGATGATTATGTTGTATTTCTCCAAGAACATAAAGATAATAATGGAATGATGGAAGATGATCCAATCAACTTTCATCAGGCCATGAAAAGTTCTAATTCTCAAAAGTGGATTAATGCCATGAAAGATGAGTATAAGTATGTGCAAGATAATAAAGTTTGGGGACTTGTCCCATTACTTTAAGGTGCAAAACAAATTGGTTGTAAAGGGATAATTAAAACCAAGAGGTATGCAAACGGTAATGTGGAGAGGTATAAGGCGCGCCTTGTAGCTAAAGGATGTACTCAGAAAGAAGGTATTGATTTTACAGAGACTTTCTCTCCAGTTTCATCGAAAGACTCTTTCAAGATAATCATGGCGCTTGTTGCTCATTTTGATCTTGAGTTACATCAGATGGATGTTAAGACTGCGTTTTTTAATGGCGACATTGAAGAAACAATTTATATAGTGCAACCAGAAAATTTTGAGTCGAAAGACTCAAAGAATTGGTTTGCAAATTGATAAATTCCATCTATGGACTCAAACAAGCTTCTCATCAATGGTACCACAAGTTTCATCAAATAATTGTTTCATTCGATTTCGAGATGAATATTGTTGATGATTGTGTGTATCACAAATTCAATGGGAGTAAGTACATATTTCTGGTTTTATATGTTGATGACATTTGCTTGCCGCTAATGATAGATGCTTATTGCACGAAACCAAGAGGTTTTTATCTAAGCATTTTGAGATGAAAGATCTTAGGGACGCCTTTTTTATTTTAGAGATTCAGATGCATGGAGATCGATCTTGAGGTATTCTTGGATTATCACAAAAGAGATATATCGATAAAGTATTCAAAAGGTTTGGCATACAGAGTTGTAGACCAGGTGACACCCCTATCGCTAAAAGAGACAAATTTAGTCTTACTCAATGCCCTAAAAGTAACCTTGAAATTTAAGAATTGCAAAATATTTCCTATGCATCAGCTATTGGGAGTTTAATGTATGCTCAAGTATGTATGCGTCAGGATATTGCGTACATTATTAGGATGTTAGGTAGATATTTAAGCAACCTTGGTATAGACCATTGGATAGTAGCCAAAAAGGTTATGAGATATCTTTAGAGAACAAAAGATTACATGCTTACTTATAAGAGATCAGACCTTTTAGAGGTCGTAGAGTATTCTGATTCTGATTTCGCTGGGTGCCAAGATAGTAGGAAATCTACATAAAGCTATATTTACATGTCAGCTGGAAAAGCTATATCTTGGAAAAGTGTCAAACAGACACTTGTAGCTTTATCCACTATGGCAGCAGAGTTTGTAGCATGCTATGAGACATCAAACCATGGAATATGGTTGTGGAACTTTGTCACAGGGCTGCACATTTTGGAGAATGTAGAAAGACCACTCAAATTATTTTGTGACAATAAGTTAGCAGTGTTATATTCCAATAACAACAGGAGTTCATCTAAGTCAAAGCATATTGACATAAAGTTCCTAGTTGTAAAAGAAACAGTGCAAAGTGGTCAAATATCTATAGAGCACATTGGGACAAACTCCATGATAGCGGATCCGCTCACAAAAGTTTTACCACCCAAGGTCTTTCATGAGCACACTACTCACATGGGTGTTACATTGTCTAAGGATATCATGATTTAGTGGGAGTTTATATTTTATTTGTTTTATGTTTGTTTCCAGACATGTATTTGGTTATTTTCTAATCAGAAATGAAGTATTTAGTTTATTCACTCTGTTTATTGTTTTGATACTGACCTCACTTAAGTTTAAAGAGGATCAATTGGAAATAGACATGTTTAGATCATATTGTATGTAATTTTCATGCTACACATCCATACTTGATCTGTGTCATTTATTTGTGTTAATATACGTGATCAGGGACGGATTTAGTTATGATATATGTAACGAAAGTCGCATTGGTTCTATGTTAGCATAATTAATGGACGAGATTGTTCGGAATACCTTTTGGATATGATAGTAAAAAAATTTTGAGCTCATAAGGTTATATAATGACATGTAATTATAGAATAATTAGTATATATATGTGGTCCAAATGGGAGATTGTTGGAAAATATGGAAATCACATATATAATAATAATTACATGTTATTATTTACTATCATGATAGGTTAGCCCAAATTAAAAGTGATCTAATTTGGTTAAAGCTTTATTGGGCTTTAATTATTAAATAAAGTATGAGTTAAAATATGTGTAGATACTCTAGTAATTGAGTTCTAATTAATTTCTAATTAATGATGGGCTAATTAGGAATTAAGGCTAATATGCCTAAGCTATATATTCAAGGAATTCATGGATTCAGGTACTCTTCCTCATTTAATTTTATTCTTAATTTATTCTTAATGATTTGATATGATAAATCTTAATTTATTAAGATTTATTTTAGATTTATTTTACAAATCTAAGCCTTTGATCTATTTGTTTGTGTTTTCTAGACAGGTTTAACTACTTTTCTACATATATTTTACTCATAGTGATCTTACGCGGCTGTTTTCATTTTAATTCAATAGCTCATCATTTTCACTAAAAAATATATTTATCAAATAATATCACGTATATTATTATTTATTTATTAGATATTCTTTCCTTCTAATCAAGCTTGATGGAAAAGAAAAGATTGAAGACCCAAAATCAGGAACTAAAAAGGGAATGAGCTAAAATATTGGCACATATATTATTTATTTATTCATTTACTAGTTTTTAATATAACTGAATATAGTATCAAGTTTTAGTCTCGAGATGTAAGCTCGACTTTTATCATATGTAATTACGATCTATGAGTCTTCATCCTATGTAGTTCATGTGCCGTGTGTGGGGTGAAGTCATATTCTTTTCGAATTAGTCCAATTGTTTCCGATTCTTTAGCTGTTGTGCGTGTGTCATGTGTATCATATGATATTGTATTTGATCGAGCATATATTTATATTTATATTTATATTTATATTTATATTTATATTTATATTGTACTTGTGATTGTATTTAATACATTTGTGGAATTAACAATTTTAAAAAAAATTATATTTACCTATTTTCTATTATAATATTATATTTCATGGAACATATATTTATACTTATATTGTATTTTCTACTCTTTGCTCTTGATATGGCTTAGGGGCTCCCAATTTTGTTGCTCTTGATATGGCTTAGGGGCTCCCAATTTTGCCATTCACTTTTTCGAGATTTTAACTTCTTTTTAAATAGTTATTGGTGTCTTTTTTTACACAATACTTAAAAACTATTCATATTCTCTCTTCAATTCATAAGTAGGAGGACAATACACTTCAGCGCACTCAAACCCACGTCCTCTTGTATTGGCAACAATGTCTGTACGGGCCCAAATTTGCCCTGGCCCAATAAGCCCAAAATTAAACCCTAACCCAAAAATAACAAAACCCAGATGGCCCAAAACTTTAAACATTTTCAGGAAATCAAACCCTAGCCCCTAACCCTTGCGCCACTGCCTCCATGTGCTCTGTCAGCACGCCCAACGCCCAAGGATTGTTTCTTTGCACCAGAATGGCCTCCATTGACCTGCAAGGAACACAGAAGCAGACAGAGAATAACCCCAAATAGTAATGTGAATAGTAGCCGAAATAGAGCAGAAAAAAGTAATAAACAGTAACAAAAATGTTGTATGTTCGGCTATAAAGCCACAAGCAAAACCGAATGTAAAAGGGGGGAACCCGATTGTATTAGGGGGGAACCCGATTGTCTTAGGGGGTTTTTTTGGGTTTTTACAAAGAAACGTTGTATTACACGAGATATCAGAGAATCAAAAGCAAAAAATTTTCAAAGGGTGTTCTTTTTTTTAGTATTTTCATTTTGTTTAAAGAAATAGTTTTAAAATAGAAAAGGGGTAAAAGTTTACCTGAGGTTTCAACACCGCGAAACGGGGAAGGTCGCCGTTTCTGATGATGAACGGTCATTCTCGGTAAAACGGACGAGAATTCGAAACGATTCCTTGCCTTTTCTTCTTTCTGGTTGAGTTTTCGTGGAAAATAGCCTCGGATAGGGACTTTGCGCGTTGAAGCGCTCAAGTCGGTGGTCTTTGGTGAATTCCGGCCACCGTGTACGGTGGCGCCGTCACCGGCGACCGGTGACAGTCACGGTGGTCCGGCGTTGGAGCTACGGTCGGCCCAAAAGACTCAGAGAGAGAGAAGAGAGCCCTTTGGAGAGTTTTAAAGTTTTTTTTTTAAATGAGAGGGGGAAATGAAATTTTTAGCAAAAATTTTAGTTTATATACCACACCCTATACGGCGTCGTTTTGGAACAAGCCCCAGACCCCCAAAACGACACCATTTCAGTCCATGCCCGTGCGACCCGACCTGCATTTTATAGGATCTGTGTGTTTTCTCTTCTAATGGGATATTTTCGTGTCAAGTCCCTCCGTATTTGCTATTCTTCCAAATCTAGTTCCGTTTTATTTTTAATTTGTTCTGCATAGTTTATTTCAATATTAATTTATGCCCTGCTTAAGTATTGTGTCTTTGAGATTCGGTATGATTTCATTTTTAGCCCCGTATTTTTATTCTGTCTTAGTTTTTATCTCTCTTTTCGTTTTTATTTCAATTCAGCCCTTACTCAGTTTGATTTTAACCCTTTTATTATTTATTTAGTTATTCTTCTTATATATATATATTCATTTATTTTTTTATATATATTGGTTCTTTTAAATTGTTTTATGAAATACGTATTTAAATTTGTTTTTTTTAGACTCACTTGTTTTACTTATTTTAAATATTTCCATATATTGACTAATAACTTTCATATGTTATTTATCTTAGATATTATTATATAAATAAGCTTATTTATTTATTGTAATTTGGGTAATTGAATTTTCACATATTGTATATTATTTCATGTAAATGGTTTATGCATCATTATACACGTCTATACCTTCTAATAAATTAACTTTATTCTATGTACATTATCTACACTATATCATTTCATGCATATATCTGCTTTTGAATTTATTTACGTATTTTAACATATGTGTCCGTATATTTTATGTATTATATTTAATTATTATTAGACACATACTTGGCACATACATTTGACCTACATGCATTATTAAATCTATGTTTTTTATATATGTGGTTTCTTTGAGGTCCATTTATATGCATAATTATATTTCAAAAACTATTACATATATATATATTGTCTATTTTAAATTTTATATGATATTTAATGATATTGTTTTATAGATTAACTATTTTAAGTTCCTTTTATTGTATATTATAAATTTTTTATTATTTGTTTCGAGATTTCTTATATTGCTTATATTAAACTTCTTATATAGTATTACACACATTACTCGTTTCAAATTTATTCTTCACATGATATTTATTTTAAACTTTTCATATGTTATTTTAAATTGCTTTATAAATAATTTATTTTAGTTGTTCTATGTATTATTCTATTGTTTTGGACATTGATAATTTCGAATTGTTTTATATTATTTATTTTAAATTGCTTTTTATAGTGTATATTTTAAACACGTTTTTCTATATACAATTCATCTAAAATTATCTTTCATTTATTTTAAACTACCTCACATTATTTATCTCAATTTTCTTTGTATTATTTGATTTAAATTGCTTTATACATTATTCATTTTAATTTGTTTTATGCGAGTTACTTCAAGTGGTTTTATATATATATTATTTTGTTTCATTTTTTTATTGTTAAAATTGATGTCAAACAATATGTGTCGCATGATTATTGCCATTGTATTTTATAACTCTTCATTCGTATTTTCATGTTTTTATAATTCATTATTGTAATATTTACTCGCAAATCATTATGCCATGTTCGATATCATCATTTTTTCTCGTTCCATTTAAATCACGTCATGTATTAAAGTTCAAATGCATGTTTTCAATATAGAATATTTTATTTCAAAACACCCATTGTTTAAATATCAAATTCGCTATTATTTAATAAAAAAATTCAAAATAAGGCAATGTTTCGCGTTTTGGAACGTCGAAGAATCGTGCCCTAACTTACGGGGTTTCGGCTTTCTCGTTGATTCTAAATAGCCAAATATCCTTTCAATTTTCTTTTAGATACACGAAATTCCAATTAAAATTAAAGACAAACTTGCGCTCAGGAGTTCATGGTATCGTGTCCTAACTTACAGGATGTGATACTCCGATATCTCAAGACAAGGAAATCTTTAGCAATCATTTCCAGCTACTTCAAGCATTTCCAAAATCGATGTTGACAAAAAAGGATCGTACCTTGAATCTATTCCCGATTTTCAACCTTCGACATTAGGACACTAAGTAATCAATTTGGTACCAATTTTTGGGCGTGTCGAGGGTGCTAATCCTTCCTCGCATGTAACCGACTCCCGAACTCATTTTCTGATTTGTGTAGACCGAAAATTATCGTTTTAGTAAATTTTAACTTTTATTAAAATGATTAATTTAAGGTGATCCGATCACACCTCATCAAAAAGGATTGGTGGCAACTCCCATATTTCATTTTCGTTTCCAAAACTTAATTCGATTCCCTTTTTTCAAAAAAATGGTTTCGACAGCTTGGCGACTCCACTGGGGACCTTGAGAGTCGAGCCATAAATTGATTGATTTTTGTCTGTCGTCAAAATTTGAAAACTCGTTTTTAAACTGATGATCCCTTTATTGCATTTCATCCGTTTTTTACGGTTTTCATTATTCTTCATATTTTCTTTATTTCTTCGAGTTTTCCTTATGCATATATCCTTGCACATTGCATTGCATGACCGTCGTAGTCACACCTTTTAAGTGGGAGTGAGAAGCTATGCCTTCGTGAGGTTTTCACCTCCGCATGGGCTAGTGGATTGCTTCTGGGATACATCCGTACCTATGATTTCGTGAGATTTTCATCTCCGCATGGTCATAGGGAAATGTATTCCCCTGAATCGAACTTGATCCATATGAGCCTATAATGGGTGAAGATCGAGGAATCTACTGGTTCGGGTACCCTTACTTTAGAACCGAGTCATGTATAGAGAGACCTAGGAGCTTACCCTAGGTAGAGCCACTCCGAACCCCTAGTGGTCACCCGAATAATTGCTTTATTGGTTTTTATTTCTCCTGTACTGACGTGTTTTGTTTTTGTTTTGTTTATAACTGCATTGCATTACATCATCATAGAAAGGAGGTGTTGATTCATATTTGATTGCTAAATAAAATAGTTTGTCATAAGAAAACGAATTTCTTGATAAAGTGGATTATAACACGGTTGTCCAAATATAGTCCAAGTAAACACAATGAAAGAAGGCTGATAGCCCATGAAGGAATACACGACTTTGCTTCACCGCCAGAGGATTCAAGCTAATAAAGATTATTCGAGAGCCTTCATGTCTTAAAGAAGCTAATGAGCATCGTGGGGATAAGTGAGCAATGGGTTGCGGTCCAGATCAAGCAGAAAGGAAATAATAAAGATATATTTTAGAAAATTCGCAAGACTCGACCATGACGTCTAGGTGTTAAGAGGAGGATAGACGTCTTCGCCTGAAATATGAGGGCAAGGTTACATATGTAATGGAGTAACACAAGACTTTGTTTCATTGCCCGATGATTCAAATCGACAAGGATTATTTTGTTTCATTGCCCGAGGATTCAAGTCGACAAGGATTATTCGATAGTCATCACATCTCGACTTTCTTGAAGGAGCTGACAAGTGTCGTGGGGGTAAGTGATCAATGAGTGGCGGCCTAGATCAAGCAAAAAGGAGTCAATAGGGACATCTTTTGGAGAATTCGCAAGACTCGACCATAACATCTGGATATGAAGAGGAAGATAGATGTCTTCGCTTGGAATATTAGAGAAAGGCCGCATATATAATCCATTTCATATAAGGGAATTTGTTTCCTAGAAAAGTTGTTCTAATGAAATTGAATTCAGAATCAACGCCTTCCTTTCTTTTGCATTCATTCCATACATTTGTATTGCATTGCATCATTTGCATTAAACTTTCACTAAAGGGCCCTAATTAGGTAAAATTATTTCAGAATCGACAAAAGATATGGACCAAAGGTTGGAGAGAATGGAGCAAAGGCAAATACAAATGCAAGAGCAATTGATCAGAATTCAACAAGATATGCGAGAACAAATGCTAGAACTCTAAAGAAATATGGTCGGCCAGTTAACCCAGTTATTGGCCGGAGAATTTGAAAAAAGAAGTGGTCTAGTGGTCAATAGTGAGGATGATAATGAAGACATCATCTACTCCCCAGGTTTTAAACCAATAAGCGTCCTGACCCAACCAGACATGCAAGGGGTGCCCGTTGTTATCGGACACCAATATCAGACAAATACATCGGCACTGTTAAGCTTCCCAATGGGTTCAGGTTCTAGTCCGGAAGATGATCAAGCCAAACCGGTCGTTCTGGCAGAAACAAAGGTAAGAAGAGAGTGGACTTTAAAGGCTCCGAAGAAGAAGGAAAGGAAAGTAAATAGCACGAGTAGGTATGACAGGGGTCGTTCAGAGTCAATTATAGTAAGCCAGCCAAAGACGGTAACTACCAGCCATTAGGCCTCCTTAAGACAAGAACCTAATCGAAGACCAAACTCAGAAAAAACCTAATTCGTGCCCATCCTAATCACATACAGAGAGCTGTACCACATTCTGTTCGACGCACATGTTGTATCCCCTTTTTACATAGAACCAATACAACCTCCATACCCTAAATGGTACGATGCAAGCAGTCAATGTGAATACCATGCGGGGATCACGGGGCATTCCATCGAGAACTGTACTGCTTTTAAAAAACTAATCGAAAGATTTATCAAATTGGGCATCGTGAAATTCGATGATCCCTCTGGAGCAAGAAATCTGTTATCCAACCTTTCTGTTAAAGAGGTGGACATTATAAGCTCCGTGATGGATAGGGGCATAAGACCTAAGGGTGCACCGAGCTCAGGACTCTAATGCAAGACCTGGTATTGGGGAATCCAAACATTAACGACGTATCAGAAGAGGGAATCCGGGAGTAAACTTTTCCAAGCTTCTGCCCCTTTACGTACTTAAGGTGTTTTAAACAATGGGACTGTGAAAGAAATCCTTGTATCTTTAGAGCTAATCTAGAGTAATATTCAAAACACACTTGTTGTTTTAAGCCTAGAAGCAACAAGAATCCTTTTGTGAAATAGGCTTATATCCAAAATCCTTATTTTAATGAAATGCATGTTTGTTATTACTATTCTTTTATTCTTTCCATTTCATACTGTACAAATGGTTATTCTTAGATTCTTTCATTCATGATCATACCATACAAATAATCATCCATATAATCATTTATTCTTTGGAATCTGACCTCGTACTTACAACAGGGCTCTAGATATTAATGACGTGAGCGACGCTGTCACTAAATTCGGGGTCTCTTTTTGAGCAAAATATGTGTCTAGAGGAATCCCAAGACATTGAAGATGATAATGATTGTAACATATCTCCTGATTTGTTAATGATGGTAGAGTAAGATGAAAACAGATCCTACCTTACAAAAGTCAGCGGACATTGTAAGCCTAGGAGAAAAGGATGAAGATTGGAGCATGTATCACTACAGAGATGAAAGTAAGGGGTCATCCCAAGAATTCAAAAATGTTTTCGCATGATTAAATCAAGAGATTCTTGGGCTACTAAGGTCCGTGGATGCTAAAAAGGACCATACAAGCGTGAAAAAGACACATGCTTATAGTCTTACGTTAGCCAGACTAATCATGAGGTTTGGGTACTGCTGATCCACTACGGAAAGAGATTGTATCAGTTAAGCCATGAATGCCAAATGGAGAAAGATAAGACTTTTATACCTCTTCAATTTCTTCACAAATTTTCTCTATGTGGGGCATGGAGGTTATGGGCCGATCTCTTTGACAACTTCTAACCGACACAGATTTATTTTTGGGGTCGTCGATTATTCCCCGAAAAGGGTGAAAGTTGTTTCATATGCCAATGTCACTGAGTCAACAGTCATCAAATTCAAAAAAAAGGGTGCCAAGAAAGAATACTAAAAAAATATATATATAAAAAATAAAACTCGTGTCTAACACAACTGTACAATGTCAAAAGTTTGCAATTTGTTCAAAGATTAGGCACCATATTTCAAAGCCCCAAAAAAAAATAAAAAAAAACAAAAAAGGGGAACCCGACAACAAACTAAAAATCGTGGGGCAGATGACCGAGACTTGTAAAGATTGGCATAAGAAGTCACCATGTTTATGGAACGTCGGTCAGGATCTTTGCCGGGGCAACACGTCGATCATTGGTTTATGGAATAGAAGCACTCTCACCCATTGAAGATAAGATTACTTTTCGCTAAGTCTTGTCAGAGCTAAAGTTGGATAAGACAAAACGAATCTAGTCCTAATAAGAAGGGGGGTTGAAAGCTATCTGTCATGGTCCAATGAACGATGTAGAGATTCACCCTAGAGAATTCCACGAGGGGAACTTGATATTTGAAAAGATCCCTCCTATATAAAAGAACTTCTGAGAAAAGTGGATGCTAAACTGAGAAGGACCTTATGTAGTAAAGAAAACCTGTTTTGGGGGAGCATTGATATTGACCGAAAGGATTTGCCCAGTTCGGGGAATTCAAAATGCAGTCAAAGAGTATTCTACCTAAAAAGGGAGAGACCGAGGTGAAAATTTACAAAGGACGCTTTTAAAAAAAAAGAGGAGAAGAAAAAGAAGAAGAAAAAGAAAAAGAAAAAAAAGAAAAGAAGGAGAGGCCAAGGTGAAAACCCGTAAAGGGCTCTTTGAGACAAAAGGGGATTTGAGTTGAAAACCTGAAAAGGGCGGCTCAAATTTGGACCAAAATAGGGCATGCAGCAGTCTTGCTATGCTTGAAATTACAATGAAGAAGTATGCTACGTCTTGGGGTATCGACAAAGTACTACGGATCCTTTAAACACATATTGAGCTCAGAAAGGTCCTCAAGAAGTTGGTACAGAGAAGCTCAAGCTGCGATATCTGGGGCACCTAGCTTCCATTTTGCCCATTTTTAAATTTGTTATCATTGATTATCTTATTCTTTTCAAGATATGTCCCGATAAATTTCCTTCTTATTGCTTTGCTATATTTAATTAACTTATTCATTTTGAGTTAATTTCTTCCTTATCGCATTTGCAATCTTTGATTAATTTACTCATTTCGAGCTATGCTCCCAGTCAATTTCCTTCTTGTCCATTGTTTTAATCCTTTTCTAGCATTTTGCATTGAAATAATGATTAATGGACCAATAATACTTTCACAAAAGAAGTTCTGCATATTACTTTGGAAGCTTCTAAATAGTACAGGAGTCCAAAACAGGACTGTGTTTAGAACCATGAAGCCTAAGGGATGGAAATATTGGAGAAAGATGATTATCTCTTTGGACTTTTTATTGGTTGAACAAAAAGACAAGACGTTTCATCGATGATACAGTCTCGACAAATAACGAGCAATGTCAATCCAAGTGTAAAAAGGGTCACTCTCGGGAGAATGATACTCTGCATTCATACAGATATCAGACATACACATCTGTTCATCACACCCAGGGAATGGTGTAACAGATCAAATTGATTGAAGATGATACAAATCCTATACCTTTGAGTTGCAGCAGGATGGATGGAAGAAACCGAATGTTGTTCCTCTGAAATTGCAGTGGGAGGTACAAACTTTATGTCCCAGAAGGTATAGTGGAAGGGACTCTGAAATTACAGCGGGGCAAGCTTGCTGAGTAGATTGAGATCGTTTCTTTGGGCTTTCTATCAAGAATGCCAATTGAACAAAATGAAAGCGTGATACGTCAGTGATAATGTCATGATGAACAACGAGCAATGATACCTTAAGCCTTTTTTAAAAAAAAAAAACAAAAAAAAGAGAAAAAGAGAGGGATTATTTTCATTCATAATTCATTCATAACATATCTAATTAGGAGCATTTGATTCACTTCGATCATAGCATCCTAATTATTTGACACATTCATAACACATCTAGTTAGGAGCATCTGATTCATTTCGATCATAGCATCCTAATCATATGACATAAGTATAGATACATGGAACTAATTCTACAGGTCATGCCCCTAGAATCAGTGAATTCACAAGCCTTAAACCCCTAAGCAGTAGGGTAGCAGGCTAAATTTACAGATCTTAACCCCCTAAGCGGTAGGGAAACAGATCAAAGACGATGAATCTTGGCTCTCTGAAGTTGCAGCGGAGCAGATTCAAGCTACCATCCTAGCTCCCTAAGGTTGTAGTAGAGTAGGCTGAAATTTGCAGATCTTGTTTCTCTGAAGTTGCAGTGGAACAGATCGAAGACGATGAATCTTGGCTCTCTGAAGTTGCACTTGAGTAGATTCAAGCTACCATCCTAGCTCCCTAAGGTTGTAGTGGAGTAGGCTGAAATTTACAGATCTTGTTTCTCTGAAGTTGCAGTGGAACAGATCGAAGACGATGAATCTTGACTCTCTAAAGTTGCAGTGGAGCAGATTCAAATCACCATCCTAGCTCCCTAAAGTTGTAGTGGAGTAGGTTGAAGATTGTAGATCTGGCTTTCTGAGTTGCAGTGAAGCAGATTTAAATATCCTAGCTCCCTAAAGTTGTAGTGGAGTAGGTTGAAGATTGAAGATCTAGCTTTCTGAAGTTGCAGTGAAGCAGATTTAAATATCCTAGCTCCCTAAAGTTGTAGTAGAGTAGGTTGAAGATTGTAGATCTTGTTCCCCTTAAGTTTCAGTGGAACAGATTGAAGACCGAGAATCTTGGCTCCCTAAAGTTGTAGTGGGGCAAATCGAAAACGGTGAATCTTGCCTTCCTGAAGTTGCAGTGAAGCAGATTTAAGCCACCATCCTAGCTCCCTAAAGTTTTAGTGGGGTAGGCTGAAAATTGTAGATCTGGTTTCCCTTAAGTTACAGTGGAGTAGATCGAAGATGGCGAATCTAGTCTTCCTAAGGTCGCAGTGAAGCAGATTTAAGCCACCATCCTAGCTCTCTAAAGTTGTAGTGGAGTAGGTTAAAAAATTATAGATCTTTTCTCTCTGAAGTTACAGTAGAGCAGATCAAAACACACCTGATATCCCCGAAGTCGCAGTGGAACAGATTGAAGCCAAATTACAAATCTTGTCTCTCTGAAGTTGCAGTAGAGCAGATCAAAACATACCTAATTTCCCCGAAGTTACAGTGGAGCAGGATAAAGTCACTAGTCTTATCTCCTTGAATTTGCAGTGGAGCGGATTGAAGCCACAAACCTTACCCTCCTGAAGTTGCAGTGGGATAGGTTAAAACTACGAATAATCGCAGTGGAACAGATCAAAGCAACAGTTCCTATACCCCTGGGGATACAGTGGATTGGAACGAAGCTACCCGAAGAAGAGAAGATACCAAGAGATCAAGATTCTGCCGGACCAGGCAAATTTGGCCCTTTTTAAGTCTTTGCTCTATTCTCGTTACACGACAATGAGCAAAGAGGGGCAGCTGTACGGGCCCAAATTTACCCTGGCCCAATAAGCCCAAAATTAAACCCTAACCTAAAAATAACAAAACCCAGATGGCCCAAAACTTTAAACATTTTCAGAAAATCTAACCCTAGCCCCTAACCCTTGCGCCGCTGCCTCCACGTGCTCTGTCAGTACGCCCAACGCCTAAGGATTGTTTCTTTGCACCAGAATGGCCTCCATTGACCTGCAAGGAACACAGAAGCAGAAAGAGAATAACCCCAAATAGTAATGTGAATAGTAGCAGAAATAGAGCAGAAAAAAGTAATAAACAGTAACAAAAATGTTGTATGTTCGGCTATAAAGCCACAAGCAAAACCAAATGTAAAAGGGGGGAACCCGATTGTATTAGGGGGGAACCCAATTGTATTAGGGGGTTTTTTTGGGTTTTTACAAAAAACGTTGTATTGCACGAGATATCAGAGAATCAAAAGCAAAAAATTTTCAAAAGGTGTTCTTTTTTTTTTAATATTTTCATTCTGTTTAAAGAAATAGTTTTAAAATAGAAAAGGGGTAAAAGTTTACCTGAGGTTTCAACACCGCGAAATGGGGAAGGTCGCCGTTTCCGATGATGAACGGTCATTCTCGGTAAAACGGACGAGAATCCGAAAGGATTCCTTGTCTTTTCTTCTTTTTGGTTGAGTTTTCGTGGAAAATAGCCTCGGATCGGGACTTTGCGCGTTAGAGCGCTCAAGTCGGTGGTCTTTGGTAAATTTCAGCCACCATGTACGGCGACGCCGTCACCGGCGACCGGTGACCGTCACGGTGGTCCGGCGTCGGAGCTACGGTCGGCCCAAAAGACTGAGAGAGAGAGAAGAGAGCCCTTTGGAGAGTTTTAAAGTTTTTTTTTTAAATGAGAGGGGGAAATTAAATTTTTAGCAAAAACTTTAGTTTATAAACCACACCCTATACGGCGTCGTTTTGGAACAAGCCCCAGACCCCCAAAACGACACCGTTTCAGTCCATGCCCGTGTGACCCGACCCGCCTTTTATAGGATCCGCGTGTTTTCTCTTCTAATGGGATATTTGCGTGTCAAGTCCCTCCGCATTTGCTATTCTTCCAAATCTAGTTCCGTTTTATTTTTAATTTGTTCTGCATAGTTTATTTCAATATTAATTTAGGCCCTGCTTAAGTATTGTGTCTTTGAGATTCGGTATAATTTCATTTTTAGCCCCGTATTTTTATTCTATCTTAGTTTTTATCTCTCTTTTCGTTTTTATTTCAATTCAGCCCTTACTCAGTTTGATTTTAACCCTTTTATTATTTATTTAGTTATTCTTCTTTTATATATATATTCATTTAATTTTTTATATATATTGGTTCTTTTAAATTGTTTTATGAAATACGTATTTAAATTTGTTTTTTTTAGACTCACTTGTTTTACTTATTTTAAATATTTCCATATATTGACTAATAACTTTCATATGTTATTTATCTTAGATATTATTATATAAATCAGCTTATTTATTTATTGTAATTTGGGTAATTGAATTTTCACATATTGTATATTATTTCATGTAAATGGTTTATGCATCATTATACACGTCTATACCTTCTAATAAATTAACTTTATTCTATGTACATTATCTACATTATATCATTTCATGCATATATCTACTTTTGAATTTATTTACGTATTTTAACATATGTGTCCGTATATTTTATGTATTATATTTAATTATTATTAGACACATACTTGGCACATACATTTGACCTACATGCATTATTAAATCTATGTTTTTTATATATGTGGTTTCTTTGAGGTCCATTTATATGAATAATTATATTTCAAAAACTATTACATATATATATTGTCTATTTTAAATTTTATATGATATTTAATGATATTGTTTTATAGATTAACTATTTTAAGTTCCTTTTATTGTATATTATAAATTTTTTATTATTTGTTTCGAGATTTCTTATATTGCTTATATTAAACTTCTTATATATTATTACACACATTACTCGTTTCAAATTTATTCTTCACATGATATTTATTTTAAACTTTTCATATGTTATTTTAAATTGCTCTATAAATAATTTATTTTAGTTGTTCTATGTATTATTCTATTGTTTTGGACATTGATAATTTCGAATTGTTTTATATTATTTATTTTAAATTGCTTTTTATAGTGTATATTTTAAACACGTTTTTCTATATACAATTCATCTAAAATTATCTTTCATTTATTTTAAACTACCTTACATTATTTATCTCAATTTGCTTTGTATTATTTGATTTAAATTGCTTCATACATTATTCGTTTTAATTTGTTTTATGCTAGTTACTTCAAGTGGTTTTATATATATATTATTTTGTTTCATTTTTTTATTGTTAAAATTGATGTCAAACAATATGTGTCGCATGATTATTGCCATTGTATTTTATAACTCTTCATTCATATTTTCATGTTTTTATAATTCATTATTGTAATATTTATTCGCAAATCATTATGCCATATTCGATATCATCATTTTTTCTCGTTCCATTTAAATCACGTCGTGTATTAAAGTTCAAATGTATGTTTTCAATATAGAATATTTTATTTCAAAACACCCATTGTTTAAATATCAAATTCGCTATTATTTAATAAAAAAATTCAAAATAAGGCAATGTTTCGTGTTTTGAAACGTCGAAGAATCGTACCCTAACTTACGGGGTTTCGGCTTTCTCGTTGATTCTAAATAGCCAAATATCCTTTCAATTTTCTTTTAAATACACGAAATTCTAATTAAAATTAAAGACAAACTTGCGCTCAGGAGTTCATGGTATCGTGTCCTAACTTACGGGATGTGATACTCCGATATCTCGAGACAAGGAAATCTTTAGCAATCATTTCAAGCTACTTCAAGCGTTTTCAAAATCGATGTTGACAAAAAAGGATCGTATCTTGAATCTATTCCCGATTTTCAACCTTCGACATTAGGACACTAAGTAATCAATTTGGTACCAATTTTTGGGCGTGTCGAGGGTGCTAATCCTTCCTCACATGTAACCGACTCCCAAACTCATTTTCTGATTTGCGTAGACCGAAAATTATCGTTTTAGTAAATTTTAACTTTTATTAAAATGATTAATTTAAGGTGATCCGATCACACCTCATCAAAAAGGATTGGTGGCGACTCTGATTTTTCATTTTCGTTTCCAAAACTTAAGTCGATTCCCCTTTTTTCAAAAAAATGGTTTCGACAATGTCCATGCCAATCGAGTTAAGACTCAAACAACATATTTTTAATATTATATTTTGGTGTAATTAAAACGAGATTGCTTATTAATATTTATGAAAAGGGTTTTTTTTTTTTTTTCAATGTTGCTTTTGTGATTAAAATTGACAGAGCATATTGTTTAAAGAAAAAAAAAAATCAATGAGGTAGTCATGAACTTGGGAAGTGAAAATGGCGTGGAGGTAGGTTGACTTGTCTCAGCAGCTATATATCTGCTCGCACATGTATCATATTATTGAATATATATCTAACTCTATGTGGTAGCGGTCAGGTTTTCAGAGTCTGGGACTTCTAGACATGAAATATGTTGGGAAGGTTTTACTATGGGTTTAGAAAAAAGTTATATTAAGACCAAAATTTCTAACATTACATTAATATTACAATTTTTAACACTTTTTAATTAAAACTGTTGATATAAACCTTTTCTTTTTGAAGCGCACAACAAGTTGCATGAGTTTGACCATAAGCTATATAGCTTTCGGTTTGTATGTATTCTGATTTTTGTTTATCATTTTGCATTACAACAGGTCCATGCCCTCA
The DNA here is from genome assembly GCA_025698475.1 of Gossypium anomalum. Lineage (NCBI taxonomy): Eukaryota > Viridiplantae > Streptophyta > Magnoliopsida > Malvales > Malvaceae > Gossypium > Gossypium anomalum. The sequence goes on along the minus strand of CM046965.1, from coordinate 11,199,771 downwards.
GGACGGGTGCCGTAGTGTACTTTGTACTGATAGTTTAGCTTGGAGCCACATATCGAAAGTCCACTTTCCATATGGCATCACACGGAGATTTAATTAATTTTTTACAACAGTCCATGAAATCAACCACTTATTCTTTTAGTCATTAAATTTTAGTGCATAAATTGATGACGAGTCCGGCTCCCATATGGAACCTTGTCCAATCAAACAGGAGTATCATAGCCTATAAATAGAATATTGAGCCGTATGCTAATTCACTTCAAAACAAAAAGATCTTAAAAACAAACAAGACGTCAGCTAAGATGAATATGGGCAATGCTAATGGGGAGGATGCTATTGAGGCACTCCAAGCACAAGCTCACATTTGGAGACATGCTTTCAACTTCGTAAGCTTCATGTCTCTAAAATGTGCACTTGATTTAGGCATCCTTGATATCATTCATAATCATGGCAAGCCCATGACTATTACGAGCTGGTTGCTGCGCTACAGTTGCTCAACCCTAATAAAGCATGCGACATTTATAGGCTCATGCGCATTCTAGTTCACTCGGACTTCTTTGCACGCCAAAAGCTAGACAATGATGCTCAAGAAGAAGGATATGTTCTAACCAACTCTTCTCGTATTTTGCTCAAGAAGAATCCCTTCTGCATAACGCCTACTTTGAAGGCTACAATGGATCCTATTATAACAAAGCCTTTGAGTTTTCTAGGGACCTGGTTCCAAAATGATGATCATACCCCATTTTCTACTGCATATGGGAAGACATTGTGGGACTATTTTACCCGTGATCCTCAGCTAAAAGATTTGATAAATGATGGCTTAGCTACTGATTCTCAATTGGTTACTAGTGTTTGTTGAAGTTGGCTTCCATGCAGCTCATGCAAATTCATGCACGTAAGAATTTATGCACATAAGTTTTCCGGGTGAAATACATGTATCTGAAGATGTTAATGCTACTGTTTGATCTTAGTCTCATTTTGATTACTTTTTAACAATGTTTTTGTAATTTAGTTCATTTTGAATTATGTTTGGCTGACAAATTGATGTAACTTGATAGTCAAAGAGCTGGTTACCAGCTTTGTTCTAGTGTACAAATTAACATCACCTAGTTCCAATGTAATAAGTGGAGTTAGGTATTGTTTAGGTGATGAATTTGTTGATTTTGACTAGCGTATATGTAATGGCCTTTGAGCCAAAGTTTCTTTTGAATGAAATCATCAAAATTTTACTTCCATATGCTCCATTTTTCTTTGTCTTCTAAATTCTGTTCTCTATTCTTGTAAGAAGCTCAAAGCTTGAATTTCAAGCATTTTTCCTTCATTCTTTATTCGGATATAATATATTGCTGTAAAAGACCAGGTTGAAGTTCTTACTTCATCCGGATAAAGTGTGTCTATTCCCAACAGTGTTTTAGTTGACAAGTGTAAAGGGGCATTCGAGGGATTGGACTCCCTTGTAGATGTTGGGGGTGGCACAGGAACTACGGCCAAGGCCATTGCTGATACATTTCCACTCATGGAGTGCACTGTGTTTGATCTTCCTAATATTGTTGCTGGCTTGCAAGGAGTAAGAACTTGAAATATGTTGGAGGCAACATGTTTGAGGCATTTCCAGCAGGAGATCCAATTTTATTAAAGGTTAAGCTTTACTAAATTTATTCGCATTATTTTTTTCTGGTATTTTTACTTTTATAAATAATGCACAACAAATTCCATTACACATGATAATATTCAAAGATTTGAAGGCAAATGTAATCATAGTTTGTGGGTTAGCTAATGTTTTATGTTTTTTGAGCTAATTATGAATGATAATTGAACAGAAGGTATTGCACGATTGGAATGATGAAGGATGCTTGACAATTTTGAAGCGATGTAAACAGGCCATTTCAAGCCAAGACAAGGTAGGAAGAAAGTTGATGATAATTGACATGGTTGTGAGGGAGAATGAGCAAGTGAATGATGAAGCCTCAAGCTTAACTAAAACACAACTCTTTTTCGACATGTTAATGTTGGCATTGGTGGCTGGAAAAGAGAGGCGGGAAGAAGAATGGGCTAAACTATTTTTAGCAGCTGGTTTTAGTTCTTACAAAATTACTCCTATTGTGGGTTTGACATCTCTCATTGAGGTTTACCCCTGAGAGCATTTGGTTATTGCATTATTAGTATAATAATGTCGAGAAATACATAGTTGAAGTGGTAAAATTGTTCTTTGTTGACATCATTTACTAGAGCTGTTTGCTGGGATTTTAACTGTGTTGCCTATTCCTATAAGAAGAATTGTTGTTGTGTTGTTGTCATGGTCCTACTCTTATAGACCTTTCTTCTTGTTATAACTCTTAAGGTTTATACTTGTATCTTCAATAATAATAATTGTTGTTGTCGTCTTTGTCATCATCATACTCTTCTAGAATTTTATTATTGTTGTTGTGTCATTGTTGTCCTACTACTGTTATAAATTTATTTTAAGATTTATGGTTTAAATTCTTTGTGAGGATCATTTTGATGTTGTTAAGTATTTATACAAGCACTAAAAAACACATATAGACAATTTGAACACAATGGGTTAAAATAAAATTGTTATAAAAATTCTAAAATTCAAATAATAATAGAAAAACAAATTTAAAAAGAAAAAAATCTTTTTATAAAAGAAATGCATAATGTTTAAATATGCTAAAACATATAAACATATTCAAATATTGAAGACGACATTAATGATAGAAACAAACATAAACCTTAGATATGAACCGTAAATACCAAATATATATAGTAATATTCAACTTAATACCACATCCATTTATTTTCACTGCAAAAAGCCCTCAACATCCGAACTAAGCAAATTCAAATTCAACATTTTTTATTCAACACTTTTTCTTATCTATTAAAGAAATAGTCTCACTTTCAATTAATTAACAGATTTAGATGAAATCTTCAATTGGATTACTAGTTAAGTTTAAAAATTTTCAAAAAAATTTAACGCAAGTTCAACATTTGGTGTTACTTTTATATATACTAACTAAAAATTGAACGCAAGTTCAACGTGAGTGTAATAAAATTTAATAGGATTTGAATAACTTGTGAACTTTCGGTTTATGCTGAAGCATGGAAAATTGAAGATGCTGTGATATGAGGAAGGATTTAAAAAAAAGAGAGAGAAAAAAAAAGAAATCAAAGAAATAATAAAAGATTAATGAATGTGGTCTAATTCAATGGGAATGAAACCCCAAAATGAAATTGCCAAAGATGAGTAGACCCTCACACAGCACTGGTATAATTGGGTGTCCAAGGTCCATAGTTCAATCCAAAACCAGGAAATTTCCATTAAATGTTTTGGGTAAAATTGAATGTTTACATAATGATTATTTTGGGTTTTCTTTTTATCAAAATAATATAAAAAAATTAATTATTAAAATAATATAAGTTTCTAGATTATTTACGAAAATAAGTATTTTTTTATAGTTTCTTTGTGTGTCATTAAGTTATAAGTTGGAACCACCCAAAATCTCAAGCAATCATATGCTAATTATTACAATAAAAAAAATTAAAAAGAGTTGTCTAACACATTAACCGAATCGATTTGATTTTTATGAAAAAAAATCTGAGAGAGAAAAATTTATAATATGAGAGGAAAAGTTGCTAACAAGTTCACCAATCACATGGGTTGTGGTGATATTTTGGATATTTTGGGTAAAATTGAATGTTTACATAATGATTATTTTGGGTTTTATTTATTAAAATAATATAAAAATTTTAGTTACGAAAATAATATAAGTTCTTGATTATTTATGAAAATGGGTCCTTTCTATAGTTCCATTGTGTGCCATTAAGCTATCAGTGGAACTACCCAAAATCTCACACAATCATATGTCAATCATTATAGTTAGTAAAGAATTTTTTTAAAAAAAAGTGTTGCCTAACACATTGACATTGACCGAAACGATTTGATTTTTATGAAAAAATACTCGGAGTGAAGTTTATAATATGAGAGGGAAAGTTGCTAACAAGTTCACCAATCACGTGAGTTATGGAGATTTTTAGGTTTTGGATAATCAGCAATTCAAGCCTTTCATAGTTTTGCAACATAAATAGATAAGTTTTATATGTTTTTTCACCAGGATGCAAATGATTTACTTGTCATTTGCTTCAAATTGAATTAAAATTAGAATTATATGTGCATGGACTGAAGTAAAATAAATTACAAAACCACCAAACTACGAAAAACTTGAATTGCCAATTACCAAAAACCTAAAAAACTGCATACCCACGGGCAACTTTCCCTCCCAGGCTTTTCTTTATAAAAATCAAACACGTTTTTTCAGGCCACATCACAATATATATATAGTTTATATAATGTATTTTTTGTTCTATATAAATTTGAAAATGTATATTTTTTTTTAAATTCATACAAGTGCCACCTAATGATTAGCATATGATTGGGTGAGATTTAATGTGGTGTCATCTAACGGTTTGGCGGCACCCAATGACACAATAAAAAACATTCTATTTTCAAAAATAATTTAGATCCTATATCATTTTCATGATTACTTTTTCCATATTATTTTGATAAAAAAGTCAAATTATTTTGTGGATCTGAGCTGCTCTAGCTATCTTTTTATTCAATCTAGGTAGCTCTGACAGGAGAAATAAAAAAGCCATAAGCTTCCCCATGTTAACCACCTCTGACGACAACAAACTAGAAAACACAACTACCTTGCCATGAACATAATCACCCAAACATAAACATGATATATATTCCTTTTGTTCCCATCTTTATAAGAAATCGGAACCTAGAATATTGTAACACTCTGTACTCAGTCCGGTCACCAGACCCGAGTTATGGAATGCCACATTAATCACCTAAGTGACTCTCCATTTAAACCCAACTTAACCTCCAGCACACCATAAGTTAAAACATATAACATGTTTAGATTTAATAAATCACAAGCTTGTGAACTCACATCGCTTGCTTCATGGTACGTAGTAGCAATAAGAAATTGACTACTCTTTCCCTGAAGACATAATTATTTGATGAAAGGAATTAAGAACATGCGAACTCTAAGTTTTACAGAGCAATATACCTCACGGAACATAACAGTTCAATTGTCTGACATTAGGGTTCGCACCCTTGCTTAACTTATGCATTCTAAGTCTTTTATGGGGTAAGTTTCCTTAAATAGGATAGGTCTTCGTGTACGACCCCTATGTGTTTATATTCTGTGAACACATTTCGCAAGGTCTCTCCTAATTTTGTGCAGCAAAATTTATTAAGGGTTGGCAAGTACTAGTTTACCAATTGTTAGGGTTCGCACTCTCTACAGTTCGATAACCTTATCACTTTGCAACGACTTTGGCGAACTCTATATAAGTTAGTCAATTTGATTTATTACATGTTTTGCCTATGGCGAACACTCTATTAAAGATTAAATACTTAAGCATGTACTTGCAAATTAAAAAAATATTAGCAAATCTTTAAACTATATTCGTATACTTAAAAATTCAGGTGTGCATATATAGTTCTATCGTTTGCAAGAGATATTGAATACAAGTATAAAACAAAACTAAGGCTTAGAGTAATTGGCAAAGTCTATAGATAGAAACTCACATTTACTTTATGTCCAAAGTTTGCTTGTATCACCTTTCCAGTGTTTATACTTTGCCTGGATCACTTGCCATGGCCGCTACACACTGTGCGATCTAACTGTCTGCAATGTTTAGAGAGGAGTGTGTGAGCTCTTGCGAACTCAATGAATATACAAGAAAACCAAATAGCATGCACAAAAACATAAGTTAAACAAGTTTTTAAACAAAGTTACGAATCTGTGAACCGGGTTCGCCATATTTACACGAAGCCTAGTTCGTAGTTATCTATTGTTAGTTAGCTTAAATTAGTAAAACATAATATTTTGAAAAACACAATCTTATTTACATGTTCTTTTTTGTTGGTTAAGCGGATCTCCTTATAACTCCTCACTTTGACTCAAAGAGCATTAACATGTCCCATAAGTGTAGCATAAAGCTAAGCACTCTCCAAACGCACCAACATATCCCATTGGAGTTTAGCTTGACATTCTCTTATTTCTCCTACCCTGTCCCAAGGCCTCTCGCCCAAAATGCAAAACACAAATGTGAGCACTCACAGTCCTATGGCATGTCATTATATCCAATGGTTTTAGAAGATTATATTGTCAATACATTCACTTAAACATAGAGCTCGCAAATCAAAAGGAGCTCGTAGAACACTATTCATAATTAGCTCGTAGTATAGAGCTTGCATATTACTGTTCATAAAAACACATATTTAAACTCAATCACAAAACAGAGTTTTAGAGAAGATTTACTCTCGAAACTTAGGTTAAAGCCCTAAGCTCCTGATTAACTCCATGGTTTGCACATACAAGTGGTGACCCTTGAACACTCACCAATTTTCTGAAACCTTTTAAACAAGCTTCGCTTTTCCCTTGTTTTTGCTTATAGACAGTTCTTTCAGGTTTGCAATTCCATAACATAGACAAGTCACTAACAGGCAAAACACATTAAGACTCATACATAAACAAAAACGAAACTAGGTCCACACATGTTAGTCTTTTGGTGAACCTAATTTCCCTTGTTGCAAACTTTTCTTAATTATTTCTGAATATCAACACAATAGAGAAATATAGTCTTAACTTAAATCCTAAGAGCTAAGTTCTGGGTTCTTGTTTTCATAGAAACTTGACAACAAGATAATCGATGAAAAAATTTGAGAGAGTTTCATCATTCAAAAGAATATGAATTTTTCAATGAAAAGAGCTTAATTTATAGGCACTAGGTGTTTTGATGTTCTTAGGATACCCTACTCATAGTAGAAGTAGAAAAGAGTTACGTGCATGAGTGGTGTTGTGAAGAGGAAAATAAGTTGACTTCCTAATTTTGGTATAACTGCCCTTTTGCTACTCCTTATTTTAATCATCGATCCAAACCATTGATCGTAGCTTGCCTGACGCACTGGCGACCACAACTCATCAGACCCACTAGCGTCCACAGCTCGCTAGTCCCACTAGCGACCCTAACTCACCTGGCTCAAAATTCAAGTGTCACTTCCCGAAAATTGGGTTAGGAGAATCAGGTAAGTAAATCAGGGGTTAGTGAACTAGAAACCGTAATTAGATTATATAATTAAATAATTAGAAATTAATTAAATAAAATATTAGAATAATTAGAATTAATAATTTTAGGTTAGGAAATTAAAATTAGGTATTCGAGAATTGTTAGAATTAAGTAACCTGAATCCTTATTTAAATAAAATACAGTGGTAAAATAAAAGAATAATCCATATAGAATTACACTTCTTTTATTTTATTTTAGAATAAGGGTTTTTAAACCTTATTAAATTTCATCTATTTGATATTGATTAGAATAAGGTGTTTCACTCTTACTAGAATATGGCTTTACAAGCCTATAAATAGACATAGTCTATTCCTCTTGTAATTATTCGAATTCGACATAGTAAATTTTCTTCTCCTCTGCCTGTGGTTTTTTCCCAAAAAGGTTTCCACGTAAAAATCTGTGTGTTCTTTATTTTTATTTTATTTTATTTTATTATTCCACAAAGTGGTATCTGAGCTTTTGGGTTGTTCATCTCGATCACGGTAATGGCGTCTTTGAAATATGAAATTCTGCTGTTGGATCGCAACACCAGATTTGCGTTGTGGCAGATTAAGATGCAAGCAATTCTTGCGCAGATGGATCTGGAGGATGCCCTGTTAGGGATAGATAAAATACCTTCGACTTTAACAGATGAAGAGAAGAAGCGTAAGGATCGAAAGGCGTTAACACAATTACATCTGCATTTGTCCAATGAAATTTTACAGGATGTGATGAAAGAGAAGACCGCCGCTGCGTTATGGAAGAGGCTAGAACAAATATGTATGTCGAAAACTCTAACAAGCAAGTTGCATATGAAGCAGCGTCTTTATGCTCATCGTTTGGAGAAAGGTGTGTCTGTACACGAACATTTAACAGTGTTTAAAGAAATTCTCTCAAACTTGGAGGCCATGGAGGTTCAGTATGATAAAGAAGATCTAGGGTTGATTCTACTTTGTTCATTTCCCCGTCTTATTCAACCTTTAAAGACACGATTTTATATAGCCGTGAGTCTCTCACAGTTGATAAGGTTTATGATTCTTTGACCTCGTATGATAAGATGAAGCATCTTATGGTTAAACCCGACTCTCAGGGAGATAGTCTCATTGCTCGTGGGAGACAAGATCGAAATGCTGATAATGATCGTGGAAAGACACAGGAACGGAATCCTCGCGGTAAATTTAAGGGTAGATCGAAGTCTTCAAACAGAGGTAAAACTTGTAACTTCTGCAATAAGAAAGGGCATATTAAATCTAAGTGCTATAAGTTACAGAATAAGATTAAAAGGGAGGCTGCGAATCAAAAGGGAAAACAACCAGAAAATTCCGGTCAAGCTGATGTTATAGAAGACTACAGCGATAGTGAACTTCTAGTCGCTTCTGTCAATGATTCTAAAGTAAGCGAAGAGTGGATACTTGATTCAGGCTGCACATTCCACATGAGTCCCAATCGGGATTGGTTTACAACTTACGAAATAGTGTCTGAAGGTGTTGTTTTGATGAGAAATAATGCTTCGTGTAAAATCACAAGTGTTGGAACAATTAAAGTTAAGATGTTTGATGAAGTTGCCAGAAAACTTAGTGACATGCGACATGTTCCAGAATTGAAGAGAAATTTAATTTCGTTGAGTACTCTTGATTCAAAAGGGTACAGATACACAGCTGAAAGTGGGGTTTTAAAGATTTCCAAAGGATCCCTTGTTGTGATGAAAGGGCAAAGCAAGGCTGCCAAGTTATATGTTTTACAGGGTTTTACTGTTACTGGTGATGCAGCTATTGCTTCCTCTTCCTTTCCAGATGATGATATTACTAAACTTTGGCATATGCGTCTAGGGCATATGAGTGAGAATGGCATAGTAGAATTAAGCAAAAGAGGACTTCTTGATGGGTAAGGAATTTGCAAACTAAATTTCTGTGAGCACTGTGTTTTTAGGAAGCAAAAGAGAGTTCGATTTACCAGAGGAATCCATAACATGAAGGGAACGTTGAAGTATATTCATTCTAATTTGTAGGGGCCATCCAGAGTGCCTTCGAGAGGTGGAGCTAATTATATGCTAACCATTATTGATGATTTTTCCAGAACAGTTTGGGCGTTCATCCTGAAGTAAAAAAGCGATGTGTTTTCCGTATTTAAGTCTTGGAAAATTATGATTGAAAAATAGACGGGAAAACAAATAAAATACCTCCACATAGACAATGGCTTAGAGTTCTGTTCTGATGAATTTAATAGATTGTGCAAGTCAGAAGGGATCGTGAGACACTTGACAGTTCGTCATACTCCACAGCAAAACAATATTATAGAACGAATGAATAGAACGATCATAGAGAATGTTCGATGTATGTTGTCAAATGCCAACTTACCGAAGTTGTTTTGGGCAGAAACAGCCTCTACTGCATGTTTTTTGATCAACCGATCTCCATCCGTTTCCATTGAGAAAAAGACTCCACAAGAGGTATGGTCTGGTAATTCTGCTAATTATTCTGATTTAAAGATCTTTGGGTGTCCTGCGTATGCTCATATTGATAATGGAAAATTGGAATCGAGATCCATTAAATGTGTTTTTCTTGGTTATAAAGCTGGTGTAAAAGGGTATAAGTTATGGTCTCCTGAAAATAGAAAAGTTGTGATTAGCAGAGATGTTGTTTTTGATGAAACTACTATGCTACCTAACTTATCTATTGAAGACTCTTCCAATAAAGAAAATCAAAAGCAAGTGGAGTATCAGATTAATACAAAGTCGACTCCTCAAGCCAGTACAAAAATTGAGAATAGAGTTACTTCTTTACTGCAATACTCTATCGCCAAAAACAGAACTAGAAGAGAAATTAAACCTCCAAAGAAGTATGCTGAGGCTGATCTAGTTGCTTATGCTTTAAATGTGGCTGAAGATATAGATGCAAACCGATAGCCATCTAATTATTCTGAGGCAATTAGCTGTGAAGACTTAAAAAAGTGGATGTTTGCTATACAAGAGGAGATGAAATCACTTCACAAAAACAGACCATGGGATCTTGTAAAACTTTCTAAGGGTAAAAAGGTTGTTCGTTGTAAATGGGTATTTAAAAAGAAAGAAGGGACTCCAAGGGTTGAAGAACCCAGATATAAAGCAAGGCTTATTGCAAAGGGTTACAGTCAAATTCCAGGAGTAGACTTCACAGATGTGTTCTCCCCAGTTGTGAAGCATAGTTCGATTCGAGCTTTGCTTGGTATTGTGGCCATGCATGATTTGAAGCTTGAACAGTTAGATGTAAAAATTGTATTTTTGCATGCAGAACTTGAGGAGGACATTTACATGCAACAACCAGAGGGTTTTACAGTCTTAGAAAAATAGGACTATGTTTGCTTACTGAAAAAGTCCCTTTACGGTTTGAAACAGTCACCAAGACAATGGTACAAGAGGTTTGATTCCTTTATGACTTCTCATGATTTCAAAAAAAGTAGTTTTGGTAGTTATGTTTACTTTAAGAAAAACAGTGATGGTTCTTTTATGTATCTACTTCTTTATGTTGATGACATATTGATAGCAGCAAAAGATAAAGGAGAGATAAGAAAGGTCAAAGTCCAACTAAGTGAAGAATTTGAGATGAAAGATTTAGGACCAATAAAGAAGATACTTGGTATGGAGATTCTCAGAGATAGAAAAACAAGTAAATTGTACCTAAGTCAAAAGGGGTACATTGAGAAAGTTCTTTACAGGTTCAATATGTAGAGTGCTAAGCCTGTTAGTACTCCTTTAGTAGCCCATTTCAGACTTTCATTGGCTTTGTCTCCACAATCAGATGATGAGATTGAGTACATGTCACATGTTCCATACTCTAGTGTAGTGGGATCTCTCATGTATGCTATGGTTTGTTCACGTCTAGATTTATCATATGCAGTCAGTGCAGTTAGCAGATATATGGCAAATCCCGGTAAAGAACACTGGAAAGCAATTCAGTGGATTTTAAGATACTTACGAGGTACTACTGATGTTTGCTTACAGTTTGGAAGAATTGAAGATGGAGTCATTGGGTATGTTGATGCTAATTTTACTGGAGACCTTGATAGAAGAAGATCTCTTATAGGTTATGTCTTTACAATCGAAGGTTGTGCAATCAGTTGGAAAGCCACTTTGCAAACTACAGTCGCTTTGTCTACCACTGAAGTTGAGTACATGGCGATTACTGAGGCTTGTAAAGGAGCTATTTGGTTAAAGGGACTCTTTAGTGAACTCAATAAAGACCTTCAAATCAGCACAGTATTTTGTGACAGTTAGAGTGTCATCTTTCTTACAAAAGATCAAATGTTTCATGAGAGAACAAAACACATTGATGTTCGGTATCATTTTGTTCGTGATATTATTGCTTGTGGTGATATTATTGTGAGCAAAATTAGTACTTATGAAAATCCTGCAGATATGATGACTAAGTCACTTCCTATAACCAAGTTTGAGCAGTGCTTAAACTTGGTTGGTGTTTATTGTTGAAGTTAAACCCTTAAGGGGTTTTATGGAAGAGGTGGAGAACTTGTTCGTTGAGAGTTCGCAATGAAGAACTTGTTTATTGAGAATTCGTGTCAAGGTGGAGATTGTTAGAATTAAGTGACTCGAATTCTTATTTAAATAAAATACAATAGTAAAATAAAATAAAAGAAGAATCCATATAGAATTACACTTCTTTTATTTTATTTTAGAATAAGGTTTTTTAAACCTTATTAAATTCCATCTATTTGATATTGATTAGAATAAGGTGTTTCACTCTTACTAGAATATGGCTTTACAAGCCTATAAATTGACATAGTCTATTCCTCTAGTAATTATTCGAATTCGACATAGTGAATTTTTCTTCTCCTCTGCCCGTGGTTTTTTCCCGAAAGGGTTTCCACGTAAAAATCTGTGTGTTCTTTATTTTTATTTTATTTTATTTTATTGTTCCACAAGAATTAATTTGATGAAGAAAGATTTTTTTTAAAAAAATACGAGGTTTGATGTGAAAATAATTTTAAAATTTGTTTTAATTGAAAAGTAAGGGCATATTTGAAAAAGGGAAGAAACTAGAGGTGGTTAAATGGACAATGGCCCAATTTTTAAAAATGGGTTGCCTATTTAACAACCCCCTATGTCTCTTTCCCTCCCATTCTTTATCTTCTTCAAAAATTTTCCAAACACCAAATCAAAGTTTTTCTCCCGAAATTAGTTCATCCTTTTTTATTCTTAAGCTCTCTAAACATAAAATCTCTTTTCAATTTTGAAGAATACTCATGTTTTCAACCTCAATTTCTCTAAAGTTCTTTACATGTTCAAAGCTAGAATCAACTCCATAGCTCGTCGATTTTGCAAAATTTAGGTGAGATTCTAACTTTTTATGATTAAACTAAGTGATTTGTTATTTAAATTCAAGATTTAAATGATTTAATCAAGAAGTCAATATATCACTTGATTTTAAGTTGATTTTTGCATTAAAAATGGTAGATCTCGTATTTCTTGGCTAAGCTTTGGTTTTAAAGCAGTTTCTAACTCATTTTGATCTAATTAAAAGGTATTTGATCTTAATTTAACAAATCATTAATGAATTTAAGCAAATTGAATGTTTTCCCCTTTTTAAAAGATCATATAAGCTTGATTTTTCTGGAAAAATTAGATCGGTAAAATTGGATGAAATTGATGGTTTGGATATGTAATTAAATGATATTTAGGAATATAAGAATCGAAATTAAGGCTTAGGATAAAATTTGAGTGGAAAAACACCTATTTCGGCAAAACTAGTTAAACTTTCGGTATGAGAAAAGTGAGCTTAGAGTGGTGATTTTTTTTTTTTTTTTAGTTTAAAGCTTCTCATAATGATTCTATGTTGTATTTATTGTATATGCAAAGTTTTGGATTCATCGGGAGGTTTCACGAGCAATGCGAATGGGTAATAAAAGCTTGTTTGACATTGTTGTGCAAGATGTATTGACTAAAGTGAGTGGTTTGATATACTATATTTAAACTCCAATACACAGGCTAAGGTAACATATGTGGTTCCCCTGCTTAATTAATATGTGACCATTGACTTCTTCATTATGCAAATCCTTATAATTTTGGTTGACTCGTTGAGTATATACACTATGTGATTTTAATAATGCAAAAATGCATGAATTTATAATATATAGACATGGGCTTTATTTTGTGTACAATGTATATATTGGGTGCTACATATATAATATCAATGGGGGAATTGGTAATATGTATGCGTCTTGTATATATATATATATATATATTATATATATATATATGTGGGTTCTAATATATATATACACACATGGATTGTTATACATATATTATATGTATGTGTATGTCTTTATTTTGCATAATATATTTTAATCAATTTTGGTATTATATATATGCATGGTTCAGTATATATATAATTACGAGAATGGTTTTTATAATATATAAATTATGAGACTTTTAATGTATGCTTAAAATTTGAAGTGACAAAGGTCATTAAATAAATATGTAAATATATCATATATATTTGCATATGATTTTGTAATATGTATGAACGGATATATGAATAAATAATATAATGTGGACTCTTATAACATGCAAATTTTATTTATAATGCGTATCTATGCATACACGAATTCATAAGTGAATTATGAGATTTATGATATTGTGAGCCAGTTATATTTGTGTATTGAGTTATATTGTGAATCATGTTAACTTGGTGAATTATATTATTATGGTGAACTGCATTAATTTGTCAAACTGTGTATTGTGAGATTTTGAGCTGCATTGCATGTAAGCTAAGGTATTACGTGCCCTATGCAAAATAAAATATGCGAACAATGATTTATGTAAGCTAAATCATGAGTGATATGTGAACTGTGTTATGCGTGCAATATATGTTGCATAAAAGTGATATTATTTGCGAACCATGCTTTATTATGAATTGTGTTATAATGTGTGATCTCTGTTTAATTGCAAGCCCTATTATACTGAATATTGTGAATGTGTTAAAGAGATTTTTTGGCATTGTGACCTTATGGAACCATTGGATATAGTTGGCATGCCATAGGATTGTGAGTAATAACCCCTTTTTATTTGTGATAGGCATTGTGGCTCGAAGATACGCTAGAAAGATAAAGGAATGTCGACAATAGCTCCATTCACTATAGATAGCGTGGTGTGTTTGGAGAGTGTGAGCATACGTGTTACACTTACATGGAGATAGCGTACCACTTTATGAGTTATGTGGTGTGTTTTGGAGATTCGTTTATCCAATGTGGTGAGAGTCCACTTATAGGTGGTGATAGAGTCCCCTATAAGTTTCATAATCACAAAAATGTCAATTTATCATTATTTGAGATACATGAGTTATGATGGAGCACGAACTGCTATTTCGCATGAAGCGTTATTTAGTATGAACTGATATTTCATATGAACTATTATTTTGCATGAGCTGTCATTTGGTAAGAACTGTTATTTCATATGAACAGACATTTGGTGCGAATTGATAATTTGTGTGATCTTCCCATTTTATGCGAATTACTTATTATATGTGCACTATTTATTGTATGGGAACTGTTGTGTTGTGTGAGTTACTATTTTGTGTATACTGCAATAATATGTGAATCGTTATTGTTTGTCACGTTTAACCTAATTGATGTGTTTATTTGTAGTATGTTTGAGCATTCACTCAGCTTTCTTAAGCTCACCCGCTTTTTTATAATATTGTAGTGACTTATGTTGTGAAGAGGTGTGGGAGTGAGTCATCCAAGTGATCCAAATTGAGGCTATATCTGGGTACGTCATTGTGTTCCCAAACCCAATGAGGAAGGCAATGTGGGACCAAGTTATGGGATTTAGTATTAAACTTATAATTTTTGGGTTGTAATGGGACACTATGGACTATTTAATTGTTTGATTTAAAACTTTTATCATTGCGTTAGATAGATGATTGAAGGATGGATTATGATTGTTTGATAGTTGGTTTGAATAACTGTTCGACTAACTTGTAAGTGCAGGTTGAAGAGTCACTGGTCATTGAGGTAAGCCTTAGATGTTTTATGTGTGATTTGGATACAAACATGTGCTCGATATGCATGAGATGAAACTTAGAATTTGGTCAAGTCATGTAAACTGTTAAATGTCTGCTAAATAATTAATTTATAATATTAAGAGGTTGTGAGAGATCCAAAAATAAGACTTATACGTTAAATCCTACAATACTATTGTTAAAATTTGTGAAATAGAGTTTTTCCCAACATATTACTATATATTACGTTCTAAATCTAATTATGTGTTTTTAAACTAAACTATTTTTTTCCAAGTCCCTACAAATATAGCCTTTTAAAAATACCTTACTGCATGCACGTATGTTTAACTAAAGTTTTTGAGGTTATTAAATTGTGAATTATTCTTGTTGTTGATTGTTGATCAGAGCAGCGTAACAGAAGCATGATATTAGGTTTTTATTAAATATTCAATTATTAATTGTGTGGTATGATTGGTCGGTTGGTGTGTTTTGTGATGGTTTTAAATGGAGAGTCACTTTGGTGACTAATGTGATGTTCGAAATTCGGGTCAGACCGTTCCAGCCGAGTTTGAGGCATCATATCAAGGCTCTATTTGGGATGTTACACATATGTTTGTCAAAGCAGCTATGAAAGAAATATAACTCACTTGCCATTGCAAAATGTAAATCAAAATATCCACTTGCCATTGCCACTTGTCATTACATTTGTTGCAAACAAAAAAAATATAGGATTAAATTTTAAATTTCAAAAGAGTACATGGACTTTTTCATATTTAAATTAACAGCAAATAACGTAATCATTAATCCATACTTTTTTTTTTTTTTTTGCTTTTGTTTATTGATCATCAAAAACCATGATTGTTTAAACAGGATTAGATTGACTGATTAGACTAAGAACCGACTAATACATTGATCTAAAAATCGATTATTAGACCACCAACTACGAACTAGATAAACAGATAAAAAATTGATCCAACCGTTTTTATGGTTTTGAGACCAGATTTCATCTATCCCAAATCCAACAAAAAAAACCAACTAGCCCCCTACCCGCTAAAAAAATTAACACCCAGCCTCAAAATCAGTATAATTTTTTTTTAAAAGAACCCCTAATCTAACTATTGTATTACTAAAACCTATTACAAGCACGGCGTGAAATAGATTAACTGAACAACCAGAAGCTTTCTACATATTTTTTAGAGTGGTTTAAAAGATATAAGAAAAATAAAAAGAAGATGAGGAGAGAAAACACAATATTCTTTATAGTTTTAGATTTTGAAAGATTTGAAAAAATAAATAATAAAGCTCTTGACTTCATCATTGGTAAAAAAAGTCAGTAAATTTTGGAATGACAAAAAGTGCAAAGTATGATATTGAGTCAAAGGGTCAACGTACCTTACTAGTGATATCCATAAGCATTATAAGCTTTGTGCTCCTTACTTCAGGTTGCCCGGGCAGGCGCCTAGATCTAATAGTTTTGAGCATAGGCTTTGCTATGCAAATTCAAGACTTCAAAATCCCTTCTTCATTTTGTGCTAACTACTTGAGTTGAAGAGGAAGCCAGTAGAAACTTCAAAAATACAAGAGATGGAAAGGGTGCTTTGTTTAAGGCCTATCCTATTATGTGTATGGGCAATTAGCCTTTATTGGACTTGGTTGTTTTGGTCTGAGTTTGAATTTGAGTTTATTTCTTTAGGTATGGGTTTGTAGCATATTGGGTCTCCATTTTTTTAATTTTTCTTTTTCAATTTTCAAACAGTATTTTATGCTGGTGTTAAGGTTGATGTTGAGATTTTTTTATTGTTAATATTTTTCATTTTTGACCATCCACTACCAAAAGCCACCCACCAAGCCCAGGCAAGTACCAACCGTGGCTAAATTATGGTTCAGGTTTTGGTCCAAGATTAGATAGACGATATGGCGAAGGGGCCAGTATTAAATTGAAATTTCCATTTATTTTTTCTTTGTAATTTTTTTAATATTTTTGAATTATATATATTTATATATATATATATATATATATATTTTTAGCGATAAATCCCAAAATTATATGTGAACTATGGTTTAATGTGCAATTGTATAAAATGTCAGATGATGACATCATCATTATCACCTTTAAAAAGAGAAAATTGGTCTTTTCTGTTAAAATTTTCACCTATTTGTACGCTTAAAAATTGGTGGTGGACGGAATAACCGAATAGTGACATATGATGCGCCATGTGTACCTTATGTTGATGTACGTCAACTAATTTTTAACAATAGAAGTAGATTAAATTTTTAACAGAATGACTAGTTTGCTATTTGATCTAACGTATAAAGACCAATTTATCCGCTTTTTAAGTAGAGAAGATAACATGTAATCTAAATTCTAATAAAAAGACTTCCATGATATTTTTATCCGACTATCATACTTGGGAGTAGTGAATCTAAAGCATATATTTTTTAAAATCCACTATGGGGTGAATGCTAGACACATGTTAAGTTAAACTATAAGTTTTTTAAAGATTTTAGTTTATAAATTTTAATGCAATTATAAAGTTATAAAAATATTTTATATTTATTTTTAAGTTTATAAAATGAGTATATGATTTATTTGTATAATTTTGAGATTTTTTAAGCTTTTTTTGTCAGTTGTATAATTTATTCTTTTAATTATATATTTAAAATGATTAATCCAAAAATATAAATGTTTAAATATTCCTAAAACATATTTTTAAAAAATTTAAATTAAATTATTTATTTATTTTTGTTTAGTGTTTGTTTTCTAGTCCTCCACATAGTGATCCGTCGACATATATATGAGGCACAATCCATTAATGTGACATGTTAGGGATAGGTAAGCTACATGGGCGGTGACACGTTATCCCCCTTAAAAGTTCCACGTGTCTTAGCAAAGGGCTCGCCAGATCATGAGCAAGCCATTGGTCAGAGCATTGCCAGAAGTATGGTTTCTATAGTGTATTTTTTATTTTATATAAATTCGGAAATACATGTATCTTTTTAAAAAAATTCATACTAGTGCCACCTAACGATTGGCATATAATTAGGTGAGATTTAATGTAATGTCGTCTAACAGTTTGACGGCACCGTGTGACATAATAAAAAATATCCCATTTTCGAAAATAATCTAGATCCTATATCATTTTAGTGGATCTAAATGAGCTATTCTAGCTATCTTTTTGTTCAGTCTAGAGCCCCCTATTGTGCTTCAAATGAGTTAGATAAGAATTGGAATTTCGATGCACAGAAAGACTAATGATCTGGTTGTCACGAGTCTGATGGTGTAGCATTAGTCGTTCATGATTACGATAATATTTGTGGCATGCTGTTGACAATTGGTGGTCTGAATATGACTCATAGAGTACTCTGGGAATCAGAGGACTTGCTATTGTCGAAGCTGGTTGTGCAACATTGGTTCGCACATTAGTCATGATCGATGAATGAATTTGGTGTTGTAGATCGACGGTTATAGTGTTGTACTTGTGGGTTGGTCTCACCCAAGTGAAAGAGGCTATTGGAATTTCTTTGTAGACATATTGTGGCGAGGGATGGGTAGTTGAGGTCTATGGCATTTCTCGTGGTTGTCGGTCTGGGAGGTGGATCAAGGTAGCTATAAGCGATTGAAAAGCAGTTGCTTAAAGCAATGATCTCGGCTCAAGGGCTTGAGTATCGACAATAGTTAAGCTAGGTTGCTTGGTTGGAGAATCCATGGCTTTTGCTCAAGATTCCCACACATGATGCCGATTATTGATGTCAAATTTTCAGGGTTGAGCTAATATGATGGTTGATGAGTTGCAGTTATCTGCAAATTGGGTAAAAAGAGCATCAGAGTTTGATCTCTGGGGCACCCTTTGATGCTTCGATCAGTAAATGTATGAATGACAAAAACTGTAAAGTATGATTTTGAGTCAAAGGGTCAATGTACCTTATTAGTGATGTGCATAAGCATTACAAGCTTTGTGCTTCTTACCTGATCCATTCCAAACTTTGTGAACTTTCAGTTTCTGCTGAGGCATATAAAACTGAAGATACTGTGATATGAGGAAATATTTAAAAAAAAAATCAAAGAAATAATGAAAGATTATTGAATGTGTCTAATTCAATGGGTATGAAACCCCAAAATGAAATTGCCAATGATGAGTAGACCCTCACACAGCACTGGTACAATTGGGTGTACAAGGTCCATAATTCAATACAAAATCAGGAGAATTTTCGTTAAATGTTTTGGGTAAAATTGAATGTTTACAGAAGGATTATTTTGTTTTTTTATCAAAATAATATAAAAAATTAATTACGAAAATTATATAAAATTTAGATTATTTATGAAAATGGATTTTTTTTTTTTTTTTTATAGTTTCATTGGATTTCACCGAGCTATCCGGCGGACCCACCGTAAGAAAAATATATTTTTAAGTAGTATCACTTAATACATTGGCAAAACGTCCGGTTTGATTTATATATATATATAAAAAGGCCCTTGGAGAGAGTTTATGACATGAGAGGAAAGTTGCTGCCAAGTTCACCAATAACGTGTGGTACGCAGTTTTTAAGGTTTTGGGTAATTGGCAATTCAAACCTTTCATAGTTTGGTGGTTTTGTCCATAATTTGTTTTACTTCAGTCCATGCACATATAATTCTAATTTTAATTCAATTTAAATCACATTCTTATTTACTTTTGATATTTATTGAGTGACATCTTTATATATTTGTGTAATTTAAATTTATATCGATGTCGTTAATATGTCAAGTGACATCACTTAAAAAAAATTCTTATTCTAATGATCGGCATATGATTGGGTGAGATTTAGTGTAGTGTCGTCTAACAACTTGGCGGCACTCAATGACACTGTAAAATAGACTTCATTTTCATAAATAATTTAAATCATATATCATTCTTGTAATTATTTTTTTCATTTTGATAAAAATCTCGATTATTTTCTTTCTCATTCTAATTAGCTTACTGTAGCCATTAATTGCAATGTCATTATTGGTCCAAAAAATCAAAGTGATATCTTATTTGATAAACTATGAGATAAATTATAATTAGAGAAAGACAAATAATATAAGAGTTATAAATTTTTTTAGTTTTATTCGTATTCATGACTTCTCTTTCAGACTTAAGGAAAAACTTCAATAAGAGATCTCAAACCTAAAATAGGAGTAATTTTGTAGTTACTAAACCCTGCAGCAAAAAATAGTTTAGCCCATTCTTCTTCTTGTCTCTCTTTTCCGGTCGCCAAAGCCATCATCAGCATATCGAAGAAGAGCTGCGTTTCTGTCGAGTTGAAGGCTTCACCATTCATTTTCTCATTCTTCGTCAATACCATATCTATTATCATCACCTTTCCTCCCTTCCTGTTTTGTCTTGAAATTGCCTCCTTACATCGCTTCAAAATCTTCAAGCATTCATCATCGTTCCAATCATGCAATATCCACTGTTTAATTAACACAAAAGCATAAGCCATTCGTTGATCAAAATGATATGATTATATCTATTGCACATTATTGTTAAAACAGAGATAATTGATAAAAGATTTAGCAAAAAACCTTTAGTAAAATTGCATCTGAAGCTGGAACTTCCTTAAACATGTCACCTGCAACATATTTCAAGTTCCCACTATCTTGTAAGTTAGCAACAACATGAGGAAGATCAAGCACAATACACTCCAAGTGTGGAAACGCATCAACAATGGCCTTGCCCAATGTTCCGGTACCACCTCCAACATCCACCAAAAAATTCAATCCCTCGAACACCTTTTTGCACTTGTCAATAAGAATGCTATTAACCAATCGAGCATCGCTAGCCATGCCTTCATTAAACAAACTGTTTAGCTTTTGGTCATGTCCGGCATAGTCCCAGAATGTCTTTCCGTGTGTGGTATAAAATGGTGTATGATCATTATTTTGGAACCAGGTGCCTAAACAATGCCAAGGCTCTGTTAAAATAGGATCCAACATAGCTTTCAAAAAAGGTGTTACGCTTAAGGGATTATCCTTAAGTAGCAGACAAGAAGCACTCGTAAGAACATAACCATCTTCTTGAGCATCACTGCATAAATTTCGTTGTGCAAAGAAGCCCGAATGAACTAAAATACGCATGAGCCGGTAGATGTTGCATGCCTTGGTAGGGTTGAGCATTGGCAGTGCAGCAACCAACTCAGAAATGGTCATGGGCTTGCCATGATTTTGAATAATATCTGGGATACCTAAATCAATTGCACATTTGAGAGACATGGAATTTATGAAATTGAAAATGTGGTTCCAAACGTGAGCTTGAGCTTGAAGTAGCTCATTAACATGCTCTCCGTTCGCATTCACCATATCCATCTTAGCCAAGGTCTTTCGGCCTTGCTCTGAACCCACGTAGCACTGGAATTTGCTATTTATAGACCGTGAAACATATCTGTAAGTATGACTTTTCTCTGAATCAGCACAGCACTGAAAATTTCTATTTATTGAATATTTTTATGCCCTTTCGTGGCCATTGGTTCCCATGCTGTAACGTCTCAATAATGGAGTTAAATCTGTTCATTGTAATAATAGTAAATGAGCCCAACGATGAAGAAATAGAATTAAAGATACTGCAAGGGCGAACTGATCTTCCATCCAGTGTTGTCTTAATCAACGTTTAAAACAAAACAATTATGAAATTAAAGAAATATCATTTCTCTTAAATTATAATTGATATTATTAGTATAATATTTTTATTGTTGGAAAATAGATGTTGATGTAGCCCCATAATTGCCAAGAATTCATTTTCTTGCAACTCTTGTACCCCTAAATATTTATAGGGAACATTAATTATATTTATTAGAGTTTTGTAATTTATGGTGGTTGACGCCCTAAAAATAGAGGATATGTATAAGTCTTTTATATATCCCAAAGTTAAAGTTGAATAATCATTTCATTTTTCTATTCTTCTCTCTTGCTCATTTTATATTTCTTTTTATTTTATAATACATTTTCAACACAATTTTATTAACGAGTAATAGGTTCTTAGTTTGTGTCAAAATTTTGTTAGGCTCTAAGCATTGGAATTTAATTGTTTGGTTCAAAAAATCATGTGTGGTTGCTCGAGATTTGTTTAGGGACGACCACTTTCTTTTCACTACAAAAAATGCTCATAGTCTCTACTTCTCATCCACAATTACTTAAGTAAGTCTAATATTTTTTTTTTTTGAAATTTGATTCAATTTCTATTAAGAAGTTAAATTTATATAATTATCTATTTGTATCTCTATGAATTTATCAATCCCTTCTTGAGTTTAATTTTTCGGATTTCTACGTGGAGGTATATGTTTTTTTTATAGAATTGATTAGTTTAGTTTTAATTTTGATTAAAATATATTTTTGTTCTTATATCTTCTTATCTATTGTAAAGGTGTATCATATGCAATAATTAGTTTGGAGTTCAAATTTATACATGCTTGAAAATTGTATAATGAATTTTTTTGCTACAACCTGACTAAGACAGCGTGTAAAAGATTCTTTAAAATTATGAATTAATTTTGAAAGAAAATTATGATAAGAAAATTTATCATTAGATATATTTCATTCCCTGAAGTGAATGTAGCATTACATAATCAATCTTAAAAAGGACAAAATTATAACTGCAGTTATAAGCATGGTCTTTAATGAGCTATTATGGGTATAATAATCACTATAATTATAGTGATTATAATAATTCTTTTCTCTCGTATAAAGTGGAATGATAAATTTAAATAAGAGAATCACTAAAGTTTTCCAAATAGCCCTTCAAAGAGAATAAAAATATTTATGTGATACTCAAAAATCATTTGATACATGCATATTGATTGAGTATTTTGCCAAGGTTTGATTAAAACAAAAAAAAAGAAAGGGAACAATGTATATACACATTTTTTTATCACTGAAATCAATTTGGATATTTGAAAATTTTGACATATTCCCTAAGCGGATATTGCACATAATTTTATAGAAATTATATTTCTTTTGTTGAGTTAATGACATTATGGACCTCTCACTGATTTAGACATTTTCAGAAGTAAATGTCTTAGTGGATATAAAATAAAAGGAATGACAATGAAATTATAAATTGTTACAATTTATATTGACATTATAATCCCATTAGTTGTGGAAAAGTATAAGGCTAAAAAAAAGATGATGCTAATAAACATTATGATAAATATGAATGCATCGTGTACATGCCTGTAGCATGTCTAAAACATTAAATTTTGCAAAGTCTTATAAAAAAAAGGAGAGACTCCATATTGCATGATAATAAAATTTGAATTAAAATTATGCTATAAGAGTTGGAGGTTAGAAAATTTTAATTTTAAACCTCTATAGCTGCAAGTTTAATATCTTATTGTGACCTTATAATATTTTCTATTTTATTGTGTTATGGTAAATAAAAAATTATCTAACTGCTTGCTTGTTAAAGTGATTGAGTAATGACATGAATTTATTTTTGCTATGTTTAATATATATATTATTTATACTTATTCCTTATACAAATATACATCTTCTTTTACATGAATATGTAAGGATTGAGTCGATTAAGCAACAAACAAGTAAAAAATAGCAGAAGAAATTGAGAATTTAAGCACACAAATTTAACATAGAAAAACCCCTCTAAAAAAGATAAAAACTACGGAAAAAAGTAATTTTACTATAATGACAAAAGAACGAAGAGTATAAAAGATGGAGATAAAAGCTAAACCCTAAACCCCAAAAACAAAGAACCCTCAAAACGTAAACATAAAATTCTCTAAAAATTTTCTAATTTTTTTTAATGGGTATATGTTCTAAGGTTGTAAAAGAGCCTATTTATAGGCTAAATTCATGGGTCAAATAATAATAAAAAAATCTGGATTAATCAAAACTCAATTGAAACAGATAAATAGAGTTTAACTGGGAGATTACCTCTCAAATTTGACTGAAATATAAGGCATACTCAACAAATATCCACCTTGACTCGTATTTCCACAACATCATCTTTGCTAAAGCCTGCCACGGGCCTATCTTGAACTATGTAGGGAATTAACTAAGTCGAATCTATGCTTAGAAGCCGGAAGACTTTTAGCCTTCGATCTGTGCATTGCCAAATCAAAACTAACTTAGGTCTGACTTTCACGAACAGAATGCCCTAACTTTTCAAAACCTGCAAGAGAACCTTTCTTCAACGAAACGGTCATACCTTTTTCCCTACTATGACCAAGTTGCCTCCACTCCAAATGAGTTGACTTCGACTCTATAACGGATGAGGAACGTTCATTTTCATAGGTCACGATAGAACCTTCCAGAATATAAAGACCGTTGGTCCTTTTACCTTTTAACAAAACAAGAGCCCTACGAGACACCTTAATGTCGCTGGACTCAATGTTGATTTTGTAACCTTTTGAGTCTAAAATATTCTAAGAGATCAGGTACATACCTGACATCTGAGAGTGTCCTAATTGTCACATCGTGCATACTAATTTTAATAGTATCAATATCGGTTACCTTATTGGATGAATCGTTTCCCATGCGCACAACTCCACCTTTAATTGAACTGCTTGTAGAAAACCATTCTCATTTGGGACACATGTGGAAAGAACATCCCAAATCTTGGATTCACTCGGACGTAAGCTTAAAGCTATCGCTCGTTGACACTAACAAGAAATCATCACCGCTTTTGTCAACCAAATTAGCACCAGCTACATCTTCCTTGTTACTTTAAACAGCCCTTTTATTTCGCAGTTTATAACAATCTGCTTTGGTGTTACCTAACTTTTTATAATAGCGACACCTTTTGTCTCGCTTCTTTGATGCTACCAAAATATAAGCTTGCCCATTTGCCTTGCTATCTGAACCAAACTTGACAACACCTATTGTCTCACTTTTTTAATGCTACCGAAATGGAAACTTGCCTATCTGCCTTGCTATCTGAACCAAACTCATTGTCGAGTTTGTATTTACTCAAAATGACCCTTCACATCCTCGAACGAGAGTTTGCCTCTACAATAAATCAAGGTATCCCTAAAAGACTTGTATGAAGAGGGTAAAGAGCACAATAATAGTATAGTCTGATCTTCATCGCCAATCTTAACCTTATCATTATTTAAATAATTCAAAAGAGTAATAAATTGACTAATGTGATCTCTAAGAAGCTCACCTTTGTTCATGCGAAACTTCAATAGACGTTTTAACACTAAACGATTAGCCAAAGACTTAGTCACATAAAGAGTTTCTAACCTTTTCCACAAGGTAGATGAGGTTTTATCCATCAATACCTCCTGTAATACCCTATTCACGAGGCACAACTGGATTGCAAAAAAGATGTTTTCATCAAGCTTTTCCCATTTTATCTGATCTAAATTCCCAGGCTTTTTCTCGGTGATGACCTTTTTCAGGCCGATTTGAACTAGAATTTTCATAATTAGAACTTATCACAGCTTGATATATGTGCCACTATCAAACTTCTCAATGTCAAACCATGTTGTTGCCATCTCTGAATGGGTTGATCTACAAAAATTAAACTAGCTCTGATACCACAGTTTGTTGGGGATCAACTCGTACAAACTACGAGATAATAAAAGTGGAGAAGAACGGACACAAATAATTTACGTGGAAAACCCTCAAAGAGGGAAAAATTGCGGGCAAATGAGGCTTTAAATTTTCACTAAATGAGTAAATAAAGAGAGTACAATATGGAAAAAAATAAATGTTAAACCAAGCTTTATTTGATAATTTTTTTTATATAACAAATTGAAATGTTTTTGAATAAAAGTTAAAATTGAAAAAAATTAACAAAATGATTTGTTTAAAATTGAAGCCTAACAGATAAAATTTTGTATATCTATTTTGAACTCATAGAAATTTTTTGGAACAATTTTAAAATCAAGTTAAAAAAGATTTTCACTTAGTAAAAAGACTTTTAACAAATCAAATAATTTTCAAAAAAGTCAAAATTGCTCCAGGCCAAAAAGTATCAATACCTTTTTGGCCAAGTATCGATATTTTTTAAATTATCGATACCCCCTCTTAAAAGCGATACCAAAATAGCATTTTTTTTTTCACAAACCCTACTAAGTCTCGATACCTTGGTCAAGTATCGATATTTTCTGAATTATTGATACCCCCTCTTAAAAGTAATACCAAAATAGCATTCTATTTCTCACGAAACCTACAAAGTATCGATATAGTATCTGTAACACCCCTATCCTGTAACCGTCGCCGGAATAGGACGAGGCGTTACCAGAAAATTTGGAAGCAGATCAAAACAGTAAAATTTTGAACATTTTTTTTCGTGAATAAAGATTATTCATTTAATTAAATTTCTAAACATAAATAAAGATCAAACTTATAACTTATAAAAATAGACTTCCAAAGGATGCCATATTCGCATGGCTTATAAATAATAGTTATGATATCATTCTAGTATAATCTATCCTATACATGCCATAAGCTAAATCCAAATCACAAGGTTTCCATAATAGTAGATAGTGTGATGAAGTCTTGGACGATCCCCGAGCTGGTAATCAGAGTCCATAATCTATAAAACAAAGACAAAAGACAAACGGAGTTAGCTTACATAAGCTTAGTAAGTCTTAAGTAAAATGATAATTTTGCAGAATCAAATTCAATTATCATTTATCACTCGATTTTTTTTTTCTAATCAATGAAGTCACTCTAGAACTCCATAACGAACTATAATTTCAATAACCACGTCATTTAGTTACCACAATTTATTTCATGATAATGACCAAAATGGTCAAATATTCGTATGCTCACATGGCACACTTAGCTCATAATTACACTCCAATCTAAATGCCTCTATTATAGTTTAATCGAATACATTCTTATGGCATAACACATTGGCCAAATGTATCATAATCACATATACTGTGGTCACATTTGCATTCATACACTCATTCACATATGCATCGCTTTGTATACTTTTAATCTAATCCGAATTGAAAATCACATACAAGTACCTAATACATACCTGGCCAACTTAATGTACTGAACATCTCTAACTGTCGTTTCATTACTAAGCCTCATCGCCTTAGACCTTGCAGAAACCCCGTTTAACAATATCAAGAGATCTCACCATTCTGTCACATAGTTCAAACCTCATGCACGCATATATAGTTTATCTATTTCTTCCAAATTTAATTCGCATAGTCTTTCGCATCTAGAAACCTCATATCTACTTCTAATTCAATCAATCAAACTAAAACATAATACTTTTACCACGTTTAGTTTCCATATTTAGAAGCACATAGTAATATCATAATTTATCATGAATAGATTCATAGAGTCACTACTCATTTAGCATAACATATACTCTTTCAATAATCATAATCACTTGCTCAAACGTACTCGTTTCATGCACATACATGAATATATATATATATATATATATATATATATAAATTTAATTCCTTATTTCATAATCGCATCAAAACTTTCGAGTATTTAAACGTGGCATGTATTGAATTACAGTACGTATGGGTACGCAAAGAACCAAACATAAACCTTATCACATATATGTAGGTTGACAAAATACAATCTTTCCCTTGCATTTGTACATCTAGCCGAATACAATTTATTCTCAATTCATAAGGCCTTTTTGGCTGAATATGCACAATTACATATATAAATCTCAGCACATACTTTTCTTTACTTAAAGCTCATACGATAAATTTAAATCAAATACTTTTTCATACTAACAACCATTGACCGAATAGATTATTCCCTTATTCAAAGATATAATAATCATTCCCACATATGTATCGTTCTTTAATACTAATAATTCACCGAATCGTTGGCCGAATGTACATGAGTACAGTCATGAAAGCTTAGTATATACTACATTATACAAGCATACCAAGACTGATTAGATCATCCTCATTTTCGCAATATAATAATCAATCACATATACGTTTTTCTTGAATGCTAGTTATTCACTTTGAGGTAAACTTACAAATAAGGAGGTAATATGTATCTGAACATCTTAAATGTATAATACTTACTTGATGGTAGCTCACTGCGAACATTCAAGATCATAATCTTACGTAATTCACCAGCATTAAGCCTTCGGGACTTTAAACCCGAATACAATCCCAGCATGAAGCCAGCGGGTCTCTAACCCGGATACAATCTCAGCACAATTCATTTAATATATATTTATATTTTTTACTAACCTTGGCTTCATTAAATATCTAATATTGCACACTTTTCACAATTGGTCATTCGGCCTTATCACATATTCCCTTACACATATATCACATTAACCATTCGGCCTTATCTCATGTATGCACTTTCACATTCATCACATTGGCCATTCGGCCTTATCACATATACACACTTTCATATTCATCACATTGGCCATTCGGCCTTATCTCATGTATGCACTTTCACATTCATCACATTGGCCATTCGGCCTTATCACATATACACACTTTCACATTCATCACATTGGCCATTCGACCTTTAAGCTAGATATTACGCCTTGTCATTTTATTTCGTCTTAGGTACAAAATCACATTAGTAAATTGATTCAAATACGAAAAATTTTCCATTCGGCCTTAGAACATATCATGGCCACATCATATTTTTCAATTTAGCCATTTCTATAATAGTATCCATTAATCAAAACTCAAAATAGGTTTAATTACTTAGAGACTTACCTCGAATGTCGTCGAATGACTACGGATCAGCTATTTGGTTAGTTTAGCTTTTCCTCTATCCGAATTAGGCTCCTTAAGCTCTTGAGCTTACTCTAAAACAAATTTAACTTATTAAAAACCCATTGTGCTTGCTTATGGCCGAATACCACAAGAAATTTAATATGCCATATAACTACTTTTAGCTCAATATAAAATAATCGTACGCATCTTTAATCACCTTAAACAATTTACTAAGTATTATAGAAAATCAAAGCATACTCATCGTTAGCCTTATTCGGCCATCTCAATATGTTCTAAGTGACCATATGTATATACGTCTAATTTAAAGTGCTTTACATTAATAACACCATATCAACAATGTATAATGCCGACCCCTTTAAACCAATTATCCATACAAATATTATTTGTACACATTTCCTTACCTAAATTTCATATTCGGCAACCACTTAATCAACTTAACAAATTTTCTATACTTCAAAACCACAAGTAAATATCATAATTTGTATCATTACATCGATTAAACTAAATCATGCATTAGCTTTTAGCACATTCGGCCATTAAAGAGACAACCCAATTAACATTCAAACCTTTTTAAGCTTAGATTTCCCAAGGCCGAATATCACATAAAGACCTTTAATACACATGCAAAATTTACACTTTAACTAATTATACATATACTAATAAACCGAATATTATTTAAACAACCATTTGAATAATTCTTTATCACATGTTCACAATCGGCATAACCATGTTACAAATTCAATACATAAAAATCTTCTTATCCAAGGCTATATTTGACCTATATGTATTTTCTTTACAACCAATCATCAACAATTAAGCACATGTTTAATGGCCGAATGCACATACCTCTTACTCATTCTTAACAGATTTTTTTTTTTTTATTATCAAGCTTCCATTTCCACTTAACTAGATTTTGCCATAGGCTTGCTTCCATACTTGAGACCATTCAAATAAATTTTCAAACTTAATCCTTCATTTCATTTCTCATTTTAGCACATATTCGGCTAATATATAAATATATGCACATGTGACTAAAACAAATTGAACCATTTTGAACACAAATATTAACTAAAATACAACCATTTCGCATGTTTATTATTATGCTTATAATTACATATTTTCAATATAAGCTAAATCATGACCGAATTATCACTATAATTGACATCATTAACAAACCATTTCCAAAACATATAACACCTTCAAAGATACCCATACAACCCATAGCCAAATGCATCATTTCAAATCATAACAAAAATTAAGTCATGGGCTATGAAAGGAGCTTAGCAATTAATTCAATTTCACATAAATTATCAAGAAATAAAATCAACATACCTCCAAATTAGAATACCAAGGCCGAATACCCAAGAACCCTTTTGTTTTACTTCTTCTTTCAATTTCGGCAAAGATGAAAGAAGAATGGATGAAAACTTTGTTTTTCTCACCTATTTTCTTTTATTAATTCATGTTTTCAAATTATAAACTATTAAATATTATTTACTAAATATAATATACACATAATGCCAAAATAATAACATCATTACCATCCACTAATGTTAAAAATGGGCCATTTGACATGCAAGTCCACAACTTTAGTAATTTAACATTTTACTCACTTGGACATTTGCCTATCATATTTTAAAAGTTTCTCAAATATGTCCTTTTTAGCTAATTTCACATCCAAATGGCAAAATTAAAACATGAAATTTTTACACATACTTATTCACAAATAATGAGCATAGAGTATAACAATTAATTATTTTTGTGACTCGATTTTGTGGTCCCGAAACCACTTTCCGACTAGGGTCGAATTAGGGGTGTCACAACTCTCCCCCCTTTAAGGATTTTCGTCCCCGAAAATTTCTACCGATGCATAGTTTAGGATAACGTTCTCTTATTGAATTATATCCATATAAACATTAGCTCATCGATGGTAATTGTAATTCATTACTGATTTCACATCAATCTATAAAATCATTTTCTTATCTTAAAACAAATACATAAACATTTCTACAAGTATGCACATATATCTCATTTTCTTGATTTCATAAGAAACAATCACTTAATTTAATTCACAAGTGCATTTCATACACATATTAAGCACATATTAACATGTATAATTCACATCATCAACCCACATATTTGTAACCCACATTTTTATTCATGTATAAGTCAGAACTTTGACTGAAAGTACACATATACTCAAACATCCCAATAAATATCCTTTATAACTCCATCATATCTCACTATTCAACTTAACCTATTTCCAACAGAAAATCAACTTTCACATACCTGAACATTGAATTCATTTAACACATTCAATCACCGTTAACGATACCCATATAGAATCGATTAGGCATAAAGCCTCATATAGTATACCGGCATGGGATTTATTTTAGCACATAACCCATATATCCAAAATTATCAGCATTCATCAAAAATTTTTACAGACTTTCAATTATCGAATTTAATCGAAATAATTTCTTGAACATGATTAACAAAAATAGGGGTCATTTAGCAATAGCACATATGACTTCATATACCAAGCATCCCATAAACTAAATCCGTAACACATTTATAACATGAATTCATTTCTTAACAACATATCCACCATCTTAAATCAATGCCTTCGTTCCATACAAGGTCTTACATTAATCTTGTTTTACTCACTTAATGTCTACCGACCGATCTCGCACATATAGTGCTCGGTTGAAGAACTCGCACTCTCAGTGCCTCTAATCATTTGCACACATAGTGCTCCTATTCATTTGTTGTTACACATTGAAATGACTTAACCAAGTCTATAAACATCATGTTTGTACACTTTTAAACATATCCTTTCATTTAACTTTGAATTCGTATAGCAATGAACACTTAAACTTTGCTCAAATTACCAGCACGAAGCCTGCTAGGCACGAAGGCTCGAATACACATCACCGGCACGAAGCCTGCTAGGCACGAAGGCCCGAATACACATCACCAGCACGAAGCCTGCTAGGCACGAAGGCCCGAATACACATCACCGCACGAGCACGCTAGGCACGAAGGCGTCGAATACACATCACCGCACGAAGCTGCGCTGGCCCGGCAAGGCCCGAATACACATCACCGAGTTTCATGCATATTTATTCACATTTTAATACATTTCATATAGCATATCATATTTGTAATTCACTTACTTCGTTTCAATATATACATATCATATACACCTTGACATTATATCATAGATATCATTTACATGTAGGCTCATTCCAAATACATTATTTTCTCTTCAAAGTTCTCATTCACATATTTAAAACATAACATCACATATAACATGAACAAAGCATAACTACACAAAGAATTCCATCTCTAATAGTTGACATATATATGTATATATTTTGCCCATTTACATAAAATCTCAAACCAAAATATAACTTCTCATGCATACGATATACATCACTATTATCCTAATATACTTTTCCATATTTATTTCATAACACATTCAGTAAAAATTACTTTGCATTTCAATACTTCAAATGTATATCATACTTCTATTCATACCTTTCTCAATTTTGACACATCATAAGCATATTTCAATCCTCTCAATACCATCTCACTCTGACTTGATCGAAATCGAATTCATTATATTACGAAAAACATATTTTAAGCGTCGAAATCATCACACTAACATTTTATCACTTTATGGCATGTATAGCTAGACTCACACGTGCTACGTTAGTCCTAGAATCAACAAAACCGTAGCTCTGATACCAATAAAATGTAACACCCCTATCCCGTAACCGTCGCTTAATAGGATGAGGCGTTACGAGAAAAATTTGGAAGCGGATCAAAACAAAGAAATTTTGAACATTTTTTTAAGTGAATAAAGATTATTCATTTAATTAAATTTCTAAAAATAAATAAAGATCAAACTTATAACTTATAAAAATAGACTTCCAAAGGATGCCATATTCGCATGGCTTATAAATAATAGTTATGATATCATTCTAGTATAATCTATCCTATACATGCCATAAGCTAAATCCAAATCACAAGGTTTCCATAATAGTAGATAGTGTGATGAAGTCTTGTGATCCCCGAGCCGTAATCGAGTCCATAATCTATAAAACAAAGACAAAAGACAAACGGAGTTAGCTTACATAAGCTTAGTAAGTCTTAAGTAAAACGATAATTTTGCAGAATCAAATTCAATTATCATTTATCACTCGATTTTTTTTTTCTAATCAATGAAGTCATTCTAGAACTCCATAACGAACTATAATTTCAATAACCATATCATTTAGTTACCACAATTTATTTCATGATAATGACCAAAATGGTCAAATATTCGTATGCTCACATGGCACACTTAGCTCATAATTACACTCCAATCTAAATGCCTCTATTATAGTTTAATCGAATACATTCTTATGGCATAACACATTGGCCAAATGTATCATAATCACATATCTTTGTGGTCACATTTGCATTCATACACTCATTCACATATGCATCGCTTTGTATACTTTTAATCTAACCCGAATTGAAAATCACATACAAGTACACGATACATACAGCCAACTTAATGTAATCGAACATCTCTAATCGTCGTTTCATTACTAAGCCTCATCGTCTTAGACCTTGCAGAAACCCCGTTTAACAATATCAAGAGATCTCACCATTCCGTCACATAGTTCAAACCTCATGCACGCATATATAGTTTATCTATTTCTTCCAAATTTAATTCGCATAGTCTTTCGCATCTAGAAACCTCATATCTACTTCTAATTCAATCAATCAAACTAAAACATAATACTTTTACCACGTTTAGTTTCCATATTTAGAAGCACATAGTAATATCATAATTTATCATGAATAGATTCATAGAGTCTCTACTCATTTAGCATAACATATACTCTTTCAATAATCATAATCACTTGCTCAAACGTACTCGTTTCATGCACATACATGAATATATATATATATATAAATTTAATTCCTTATTTCATAATCGCATCAAAACTTTCGAGTATTTAAACGTGGCATGTATTGAATTACAAATGCGTATGGTGCGCAAAGAACCAAACATAAACCTTATCACATATACGTAGGTTGACAAAATACAATCCTTCCCTTGCATTTGTACATCTAGCCGAATACAATTTATTCTCAATTCATAAGGCCTTTTTGGCCGAATATGCACAATTACATATATAAATCTCAGCACATACTTTTCTTTACTTAAAGCTCATACGATAAATTTAAATCAAATACTTTTTCATACTAACAACCATTGACCGAATAGATTATTCCCTTATTCAAAGATATAATAATCATTCCCACATATGTATCGTTCTTTAATACTAATAATTCACCGAATCGTTGGCCGAATGTACATGAGTACATTCATGAAAGCTTAGTATATACTACATTATACAAGCATACCAAGACTGATTAGACCATCCTCATTTTCGCAATATAATAATCAATCACATATACGTTTTTCTTGAATGCTAGTTATTCACTTTGAGGTAAACTTACAAATGAGGAGGTAATATGTATCTGAACATCTTAAATGTATAATACTTACTTGATGGTAGCTCACTGCGAACATTCAAGATCATAATCTTACGTAATTCACTAGCATTAAGCCTGCGGGACTTTAAACCCGAATACAATCCCAGCATGAAGCCAGCGGGTCCCTAACCCGGATACAATCTCAGCACAATTCATTTAATATATATTTATATTTTTTACTAACCTTGGCTTCATTAAATATCTAATATTGCACACTTTTCACAATTGGTCATTCGGCCTTATCACATATTCCCTTACACATATATCACATTAACCATTCGGCCTTATCTCATGTATGCACTTTCACATTCATCACATTGGCCATTCGGCCTTATCACATATACACACTTTCATATTCATCACATTGGCCATTCGGCCTTATCTCATGTATGCACTTTCACATTCATCACATTGGCCATTCGGCCTTATCACATATACACACTTTCACATTCATCACATTGGCCATTCGGCCTTAAGCTAGATATTACGCCTTGTCATTTTATTTTGTCTTAGGTACAAAATCACATTAGTAAATTGATTCAAATACGAAAAATTTTCCATTCGGCCTTAGAACATATCATGGCCACATCATATTTTTCAATTTAGCCATTTCTATAATAGTATCCATTAATCAAAACTCAAAATAGGTTTAATTACTTAGAGACTTACCTCGAATGTCGTCGAATGACTACGGATCGGCTATTTGGTTAGTTTAGCTTTTCCTCTATCCGAATTAGGCTCCTTAAGCTCTTGAGCTTAATCTAAAACAAATTTAACTTATTAAAAACCCATTGTGCTTGCTTATGGCCGAATACCACAAGAAATTTAATAGGCCATATAACTACTTTTAGCTCAATATAAAATAATCGTACGCATCTTTAATCACCTTAAAAAATTTACTAAGTATTATAGAAAATCAAAGCATACTCATCGTTATCCTTATTCGGCCATCTCAATACGTTCTAAGTGACCATATGTATATACGTCTAATTTAAAGTGCTTTACATTAATAACACCATATCAACAATGTATAATGCCGAATTCCTTTAATCCAATTATCCATACAAATATTATTTGTACACATTTCCTTACCTAAATTTCACATTCGGCAACCACTTAATCAACTTAACAAATTTTCTATACTTCAAAACCACAAGTAAATATCATAATTTGTATCATTACATCGATTAAACTAAATCATGCATTAGCTTTTAACACATTCGGCCATTAAAGAGACAACCCAATTAACATTCAAACCTTTTTAAGCTTAGATTTCCCAAGGCCGAATATCACATAAAGACCTTTAATACACATGCAAAATTTACACTTTAACTAATTATACATATACTAATAAACCGAATATTATTTAAACAACCATTTGAATAATTCTTTATCACATGATCACAATCGGCATAACCATGTTACAAATTCAATACATAAAAATCTTCTTATCCAAGGCTATATTTGACCTATATGTATTTTCTTTACAACCAATCATCAACAATTAAGCACATGTTTAATGGCCGAATGCACATACCTCTTACTCATTCTTAATGATTTTTTTTTTTTTATTATCAAGCTTCCATTTCCACTTAACTAGATTTTGCCATAGGCTTGCTTCCATACTTGAGACCATTCAAATAAATTTTCAAACTTAATCCTTCATTTCATTTCTCATTTTAGCACATATTCGGCTAATATATAAATATATGCACATGTGACTAAAACAAATTGAACCATTTTGAACACAAATATTAACTAAAATACAACCATTTCGCATGTTTATTATTATGCTTATAATTACATATTTTCAATATAAGCTAAATCATGACCGAATTATCACTATAATTGACATCATTAACAAACCATTTCCAAAACATATAACACCTTCAAAGATACCCATACAACCCATAGCCAAATGCATCATTTCAAATCATAACAAAAATTAAGTCATGGGCTATGAAAGGAGCTTAGCAATTAATTCAATTTCACATAAATTATCAAGAAATAAAATCAACATACCTCCAAATTAGAATACCAAGGCCGAATACCCAAGAACCCTTTTGTTTTACTTCTTCTTTCAATTTCGCAAAGATGAAAGAAGAATGGATGAAAACTTTGTTTTTCTCACCTATTTTCTTTTATTAATTCATGTTTTCAAATTATAAACTATTAAATATTATTTACTAAATATAATATACACATAATGCCAAAATAATAACATCATTACCATCCACTAATGTTAAAAGTGGGCCATTTGACATGCAAGTCCACAACTTTAGTAATTTAACATTTTACTCACTTGGACATTTGCCTATCATATTTTTAAAGTTTCTCAAATATGTCCTTTTTAGCTAATTTCACATCCAAATGGCAAAATTAAAACATGAAATTTTTACACATACTTATTCACAAATAATGAGCATAGAGTATAACAATTAATTATTTTTGTGACTCGATTTTGTGGTCCCGAAACCACTTTCCGACTAGGGTCGAATTAGGGGTGTCACAGTATCGATATCTTTTCATAAGGTATTGATAAATTTATTTTGGTATTGATAGTTAAACTCCAACGGCCATTGAATTTATCATTTATAGCAAAAATTATCGATACATTTTTATATGGTATCAATACTTAATGTTGTAGGTGAATTAAATGGTCTGGTTTTTATATCTCCAACAGCTCTATTCATGACACCAACAACCACAATGATTGGAAATCAATTTCGAGGTATAAATGCCAACTTCTAAAGATCCTACAAGAACAAGAAAACACTTTCAAGCAAAACTCATCAATCAAACAACCTTTGAGCTTACTATTTCTATATTCTTTTTGCACACACTTGTGAGCTTTACTTCTATTCTTTTGCTCAAGTATATTTCATTGTATTTGAGCTTAATTTGCCAACACTTTGATCTTTTAAGGATTTTTTCTTTGTTTTCTTTTTTGTATTTCCTTGAGAGGGTTTGTGTCTTAAGATTTGGGGTAGAAATCTTAAGGAAGTTGTAAGGTTAAACCTTGTCCTCAAAAGTTATCAAATTAGTGAATTTAGGAAAATCTATTGTTGTGAAAAGCTAGGGTAGTGGAGTAGACAATTGGGGCCAAACCACTCTAAATTAGCATGTTGATCTTTTAAATTTTTTTGTAGCTTTCACATTTTTTTACAAAGCAAATTCACCCACTCTTGACAATTCCAATTTGATTTATCGAGCTAACTCTCACCATGCTAATTTTTTGTAGTTGCATACAAGACCCCTTTACATAGGTTAAAATTTGAGTTTTATACTAAAATATCCCTGGAATAATAAAAGTTTAACTGGAAAAGGATAGCAGAGTTTAACTAAGAGAAGAATACAAGGCACACCCTAAAGAATAAATAAAGTTTTTAAAGATCCAAAATTTTTATCATCCATGTTGAAAAGAATGGCAAAATTGCATATTATTTAAAATAAGTTACGCATTCGTTAAGGTATTACATCATATTGTAAAATCTCTGGAAGAGTTAATGTTGCACCTCCTTATTATGCAAAATACTATAGAACATAATATTATTATTTTTAGATTGAGAAGATATATATATTGAAGGAAATATTTATGTGTTTTACATTAAAATCATGTACAAAAATGACATAAGATACTTATGTATTTGTATTATAAATATTCCCTGAAAGAATACATTACATTTATATGATTGACACATGAGATAGTGACAAAACATTCACTAGTATTGGCATAATTGATTAGACCATCTTGGATCATATATGATGCGAAAATTAATTGAGAATTCATATAGGCATCCATTAAACAACTAGAAGATTATTTAATTTAAAATAACTGTCATGTGTTGCTTGTTCTCAATGAAAATTTA
The DNA here is from genome assembly GCA_025698475.1 of Gossypium anomalum. Classification (NCBI taxonomy): domain Eukaryota; kingdom Viridiplantae; phylum Streptophyta; class Magnoliopsida; order Malvales; family Malvaceae; genus Gossypium; species Gossypium anomalum. Next base: position 11,161,562 of record CM046965.1, on the reverse strand, counting down.
TTATTAGAGACTAACTGACTAAAGTTGAGATTTAATGTCTTGCATTTCTAAAATGAATATGGGCTCATTCATCCACCATGTGGATGATTTTGATATTATATGCTATTGGTAGATGCATCTACAAATAATCACATATGTGATATCAACTCGTAACATTTCATTTGCGAGATTGTTTGTTTAAATAATTAATTTCATATTATGCAATTAAGACAATTCATTTTGCTAATGCTAGTGATTTTAAGTCCCAAGTTTTCAGTGATTATTTGGGATAAAATTTGGACATTATGCAGCTTATGTTCACATACACAACGGTTTAGATAAACCATTTATCAAACACCTCCAACTAACAGCTAGATCATTACTTACGAGAACAAAACTCCCTGTTACAGCTTGACGATATGTTATTTTACATACAGTAGCACTTGTGCGCATTAGGCGAACAAATTATAATAAATACTCCCTATTAAGATTGACCTTTGATCAACAGTCAAATATTTCCCATCTTAAAATTTTTTAATGTGCGGTATATGTTCAAATTGCTCCACCACAATGCACAAAGATGAGTGAGTCCTCATAGGAGGTTAGAAACGTACAATGATATAAATCTCCTTCTATTAATAAATATTTTTGAGATATTAATTGGAGATTTAGTTATCACATAAGTTGTCAATTATTATGATATAGTTTTCCCAACATGAGGAGAGAGAATAAAAAGTTGGATGAATAAAATACTTGGAATGAATTCTCAGTATCTAAGATCCTCATACAAAGTAATGTGAACCAGAAGTTCACTAGATAATTCATTTTATAAATAAACTGTCAGATTCATTTACTGACCTAAATAGAATTACAAAACTTCACATACCAACTGAAAATGCTCTAATACGAATTGATGTCCCAATATGACAAACTTTTAGTGCAAAAGAAAGTAATCCACGATTGAAGCGTGAAAGACCAATCGATGTCAAAGATAAAAATCCTTGTAAAAGGAAAGGAGCAAATATTCAATATGGTCATATTGTGGAGGAAAGTGTCTAAGAAGAGGCCAAAGATATAACTAAAAAAAAAAAGCTAGAAGAGGTTCAGGTACCTAAAAATAATGATACGAAGAGATCTCAATAAGTTATGTTTGTAACACCCTATACTTGGCCCAATTGCCGGGTCCGAGCTACAATGTGTCACATTCATTGCCGGAGCAACTACGACCGATTCATAATTAAAGTAAATCTAAGTTTCATTTATATATGTATCTAATAACCTACAACACTTAATTATAACATCATTCAGTTACCACAAAACTTAACCTATTAGGTACGTGCCAAATGTAAATTAAATTGGAAACACACAGACGTTGCTAAGACTGAGATTGGGGTTTGGATCTTAAGGATGATGCTCGAAAAACTCGAATCAATCTAAACTGCGCACAGAGAGAACAAATTGTACACTGAGTAAAATACTCATTGGTATTTCTAGATTTTAAGTATGTAATATTACACGAGCTTACGAAAGCCCAATTCTATTATGAGGTTGAACAAAGACTAAACTGTAAAATTTTCAAAAGTGGGTATCGCGATATCGAGGGTTTGGTATTGCGATATCGGAGACAATATCCAAACTTCCCAACTTAAAGACCAATTTGCATAGATTTCAAAAGTGGGTATTGCAATACCCAGGGCTTATTATAGCGCTACCGAAGATAGACTACTAGGTCCCTCATTTTGGCAAAATTGTGCACTTCCAAAACCTACAAAATAAACTCATTTGCCTTTACACATTCAAGCACACATAACATTCAGCTATTATAGACAAGATTTTAGCACCAAACAAGCATTCCCAAAATATTAACTGATCTAACTTATAGCCTTAACAATTATAACTCAAGCAACTCATTCAACACCTAAGCATTCTTGTCTATAACAACTAAAATCATCAACATTACCTAATGCATTTTTTTTTAATTCATTCATACCATTACTCAAATCATAAACACATAACACTTATAGCCATTTTAATTATTCATTTAACCAAGCTATACCATAGCAACCACATGTGAGTTTACTTACCAATTTGCTACCATACATCACTAGCATGTAACATAGTTTATACCTAAATGACTCTACTCGGTACATGCCATTAACTAAACAAAGGAAAATTTCACCAACATCAATCTGTTCAACATGCATTAATCAAGCACCAAAACACATCAACAACTTGTTAAATCACAAGCTAAAATTTCATACTTTCAAGCCTTTCAAATCAAGATTCAACCACACCATTTGTATGTTCAATTCCTACAATTTGCAATATCAATTAAACCATTAAACTGCCATCTCATATATATATACACCTTCTAACAATTACCAAAACACTCCAAGCATTTTATATCAATCACCTTCAAGTATAGTTACTAATTGACTTCATTGACAATATATATGTCTCTTTAGTGAAAACACACACATATATATATATATATATATATATATATATATATTTTGCAAGCTTATAACATAGTTTGAACAAAAAGACTCAATTTAGGTAAATGCTCTATTATATACTATCACAATGCATACGCAATTTACCTTATAGCCAAATCGCATTGATAAAATCCTCTTAACCTGACTCGAATTCTTAGAACGGATAGTTGGATTAGTTAACTTGTATCTCAACTAGCATTATTGTGTACTATCAATTATCAAAATATAAACATGTACATTTAATAGAGTAACCAACTTCTAACTTCATCACATAATTCAATTCATATCCCATCATTCTCATTTCAACACGAATTCATCAATTTATCACAAAACATAACACACTTTAACTCAATTTCTATTAATAGCTTACCTTAATACTATATAATGCAACATATCATGAATATGCATTAAGTATAATTAGTTTCAGGTTATAGAAATACAAACCAAAAACTCGCATCACTCGTTGTTAACTTTTGTCTTGTCTTTCCCTTTTGACGATCCTGCATCGTTTTTATAGCTGCAAGTGATAATTCAGTGGTGGTTTAATATCAAATTTTATCCCAATCATATTCATTTACAAGGCCATACATATTTTTGTAAATTATTCAATTTAATCCTCTATCTAAAAAATTAGTCAAATTCATACAAATACGAGTCGATCAGTCATAATCAAATATCAGTTCATTAAATATCCCAAATTGAAATTCATCATATTTAATTTATCAACCATTGTTAGTATAGTGGTTTGATTTCCACTTAAGTCTCTTTCCTATGTTCTGATTAAATATACTTTAGCAATTGAAATTTTACCATTATTACAATTTAGTCCTTAAACATTAATTAAACACTAATTCAACAAAATTGGTTATCCAAAATTCAATTCACTTATAATATAACTTCGTAATTATTTAATATAAACATTCACCAGTTTGGTTTACGAAAATAAGGTCCCAATACCTCATTTTTCAATACCACTAACTCTAGGGTCGAAACTCTTGTACATTGACTAACTATCCAATTAACAAAATTAAATAACCAAATTTTATTTAACTTCATACTAAGCTAATAAAAATTAAATAATAATATTTACAGACTCGAACATCAAAAATGGGATTTTGAAACCACTAATTTTTGAGTCATTATAATGTTACTTCAGAGAAAAAAAAGATGGAACCAAAAAAATATAAATGTTAACAACAATTTTGCTTATAATGTTGTTATTGAAATAGCAAAAGAAAACGAGGATCCCGAGCCTAAATCTATTAAGGAATATAGAAATAGAAAAGATTGGCCATAATGGAAAGATGCAATTCAAGCACAATTGAATTCACTTTCTAAATGTGAGGCTTTTTTTTTTATCTATAGTCCAAACACCTAAAGATGTAAATCTGGTAGGATATAAATGGGTATTTGTATGAAAATGAAATGAGAAAAATGAAGTCGTAAGATATAAAGCACGACTTATAGCACAAGGATTTTCACAAAGGCCCAACATTGATTACGAAGAGACATATTCTCCTGTGGTGGATGCAATCACGTTTAGATATCTTATTAGTCTAGCAGTACCTGAGACACATGACTTGTGTCTAATGGATGTTGTTACATACTATTTGTATGGTACACTTGATAGTAAAATTTATATGAAAATCCCAAAAAGATTTAAAATCCCATAAGGATATAGAGTTTCTCAGGAAAATTGCTCGATCAGATTAAATAAAAGTTTATATGAATTAAAACAATCTGGACATATGTGGTACAATCATCTTAGTGAATATTTGTTGAAAGAATGTTATAAAATTGATCCAATTTGTCCATGTGTTTGTATAAAAAGGTCTTGATCAGGTTTTGTGATAATTGTTATTTATGTTGATGATCTAAATATTATTGGAACTTTTGAAGAGCTTCAAAATGCAGTAAATTATTTAAAGAAAGAATTTGAGATGAAAGGTATTGGAAAAACAAAGTTTTGTCTTAGCCTGCAAATCAAGCAGTTAAAATATGGAATTCATGTTCATCAGTCAAATTTTACAGAAAAGATATTAAAGAAATTTTACATAGATAAAGCACATCCATTAAGTACCCCGATGGTTGCACAATTGTTAGATGTGAATAAAGATCAATTTTTTCATTGCAAAAATGAAGAAAAGTTTATTGGTTCTGAAGTACCATATCTAACTGTCAAAGGAGCATTGATGTATCTTGCAAACAACACAAGACCTGATATAGCTTTCGCTGTACACTTGCTAGCAAGATTTATTTCTTCTCTAACATGTGGACATTGGAATGGAATTAAATATTTATTTAGATATCTCAAATGTACCATTGATATGGGGTTATTTTATTCAAATGATTAAAAATTCCTATTAGTCGGCTATGTTAGTGTTGGATATTTATTGAATCCACGTAAAGGTCGATATCAAATAAAATATTTATTTACATGTGGAGGTACTACCATGTCATGGCATTCAACAAAGCAAACATAAATTGTTGCTTCTTCATACCATGTAGAAATAATTGTAATGCATGAGGCAAGCTAAGAGTGTTTGGCTAATGCTATTGATCTAACATATCCAGAAGATATATAATTTGCCTTTACAGGAAAAGATGTCAACTATCTTAGACGAAGATAATGCAACATGTATAGTTGAATTGAAGGGTGGTTACATAAAAGGTGACAGAACAAAACATAATTCACCAAAATTATTTTTCACTCATGATCTTGATAAGAGAGGGGATATAAAAGTTCAACAAAATTGTTCTAGTGATAATTTATCATATCCTTTTACCAAGGCATTGTCAACTTCAATGTTTGAAAAACTATTACACAAGATTGGAATGCGTCGACTCAAAGATGTTATGTGATGTTGCTATTAGGGGAAGTCTAAAACACATTGTACTCTTTTCCTTTAACTAAGGTTTTGTCCCACTGGGTTTTCCTGGTAAAGTTTTTTAACAGGACAACTTGTAATAGGAGATTGTGTACTCTTTTTCCTTTATTAGGTTTTTATCCCACGAGGCCTTTTGTAATAAGGTTTTAACGAGACACATTTTCATTTATGGACATCCAAAGGGGAGTTTCGTAAACTGGATGTCCATATAGCCCCCATAACCTCCCAGGAATTCATTTTCTTTTAACTCTTGTAACCCCCTAAAAATTTATAGGGTACCTTAATTATATTTTTTAGAGTTTTGTAACCTATAGTGGTTGAGGCCTTATAAATAGAGGGTATGTATAAGTCTTTTATATATGCCAAACTGAAAGTTGAATAATCCTTTCATTTTTCTATTTTTCTCTCTTGTTCATTCTATATTTCTTTTTGTTTTATAATATTTATCTTTTTGTATCATTTTTAAATAAATTTATTAAAAATTATAAATGTAAAGGTGGAATACATATTCAATAATATTAAATTGTACATTTATTACCTCCTGATAGTGTAGCAACTATTTTCCCTTGATTTTATGGCTAAATTACCTAGTGAGTCACCCAACTTTAGGGCACTTTCATTTGGATGAATGCTTGCAATTCAGTCATCTAACTTTTAGCGTGTGTTCGTTTGTCACCCAAGCATTAAATCTCTAACGGCGGTTAACTGTACACACTACATCATGTTTACACTTTCATTTTAGTCACCCAACTTTTAGGTCGTTTTCATCTTGGTCACACAAAAAATAATTTTTAAAGTATTGATTGGGGTAAAAAATCAAGAACTAAAGTGAAAAAGCAGGAGAAACTAAAATAATACACAAAAATTGTTAAATTGTATTTGTTTATCCCTTTGCCAAATTTTTTTTAAAAATTTTAATATTAAAATTTTTAATTTTCAAAATATCAAAATAAATTGAACAGATTGCTGAATTTTTTTTATCCATTGATAATGTCAACCGATTTGTTATTACAATATTAAATTTAATTAATTTATTCTCCTTTTAAGTTTTAAAATTTTATTTTATGTTTCCAAAATATCCATAACGAAATTAACTCAAATAACTCAGATTTAATAATTGTCTACAAAGCTTAATTTTTTTTTTTTGTCATATAATCTCAAATTTTCCAAGCTATGCTAAAAGTAAAGGAAAAGATACTCGCTATTAATTGAATTAATTGCTTGTTTTTCATTTGGGTAAAGAAGTTATAAAAAAAATTATGAGTTTTGTTTGGAATGAAAGATAAACTTAATTAATTGCAAAGATTTTTCTTACTTTTAACTTAACATGGAAGATTTAAGGTCATATAATCAAAAGAATTTTGGGTTTAGTGGACAACTATTAAAAACAATAATTTTCATTGATAATTTTTTAAAATAATTTCAAAATATCAAAATAAATTAAATAAATTATTGAAAGTTTTTTATCCATTGATAATGTCAACTGATTTGTTACTATAATTTTGAATATTATTATTTAAAAACCAAAATTTAGAATTTTTGGTGATGAGATAAACAAATACACTTTGACATTTTTGTGTATTATTTTAGTTTCTACATTTTTTCACTAAGTGTTGAGTTTTTACTTCCAATCAATACTTTAAAAAGATTTTTTTTGGGTGACCAAAATAAAAGTGCAAACATGATGTGGCATGTACAGTTAACTGCAGTTGGAGATTTAATGTTTGGTGATTAAAATGAAAGCGCCCTAAAAATTAAGTGAACAAATTGTAAGTATTTCATTTTGGATGACCAAAATGAAAGTACCCTAAAATTTTATAGGGTATCTTAATTATATTTTTTAGAGTTTTGTAACGTATGGTGGTTGAGGCCTTATAAATAAAGGGTATGTATAAGTCATTTATATATGCCAAACTGAAAGTTGAATAATCCTTTCATTTTTCTATTTTTCTCTCTTGTTCATTCTATATTTCTTTTTGTTTATAATATTTATCTTCTTGTATCATAATATTAAATTATTTTTATTTTAAATTTTAAGTAACTTTATTTTTTTTTACTTTAGGTTTTTTTTTATTGTTTTTAATGTTATTTTGATATTGTAAAATTTTTGTTATTAATATAATTTAGTTCTAATTTATTTCAATTTTTTAATTTTAATATAATTATTTTTTATTATATTTTTAATTTATATATTATTTTAAGAATTATTTTAGTCCCATTTTTTTAATATTTTTTTTTATGTTTTAAATGCATTTGATTTATTATATTTTAAAGTTTTTTATTTAATAAAAAAAAGCAAAAAAAATTTTTTAATATGGTCGGGCAATGGCTCGGCCTATCATTTTTTTCTCAGGCCCGGGCCTTGAAAACGGGCCGAAAATTTTTTATGGGCCTGGCCCGGCCCGGCCCATGCACACCTCTAGGTGGAATACATATTCAATAATATTAAATTGTACATTTATTACCTATTGATAGTGTAGCAACTATTTTCCCTTGATTTTATGGCTAAATTACCTAGTGAGTCACCCAACTTTAGGGCACTTTCATTTTGGATGAATGCTTCCAATCCAGTCATCTAACTTTTAGGGTGTGTTCGTTTTAGTCACCCAAGCATTAAATCTCTACCGGCGGTTAACTGTACACACCACATCATGTTTATACTTTCATTTTAATCACCCAACATTTAGGTTGTTTTCATCTTGGTCACCCAAAAAATAATTTTTAAAGTATTGATTGGGGTAAAAAATCAAGAATTAAATTGAAAAAGCAAGAGAAACTAAAATAATACACAAAATTTGTTAAATTGTGTTTGTTTATCCCATTGCCAAAAATTTTAAAAATTTTTAATATTAATATTTTTATTTTCAAAACATCAAAATAAATTGAATAGATTGCTAAATTTTTTTATCCATTGATAATGTCAACCGATTTGTTATTACAATATTAAATTTAATTAATTTATTCTCCTTTTAAGTTTTAAAATTTTATTTTATGTTTCCAGAATATCCATAACAAAATCAACTCAAATAACTCAGATTTAATAATTGTCTATAAAGCTTAATTTTTTTTTGTCATATAATCTCAAATTTTTCATGCTATGCTAAAAGTAAAGGAAAAGATACTCGCAATTAATCGAATTAATTTCTTGTTTTTCGTTTGGGTAAAGAAGTTATAAAAAAAATTATGAGTTTTGTTTGGAATGAAAGATAAACTTAATTAATTGCAAAGATTTTTCTTACTTTAACTTAGCATGGAATATTCAAGGTCATATAATCAAAATAATTTTGGGTTTAGTGGACAACTATTAAAGACAATAATTTTCATTGATAATTTTTTAAATAATTTCAATATATCAAAATAAATTAAATAAATTTTTGAAATTTTTTTTATTCATTGATAATGTCAACTGATTTGTTACTATAATTTTAAATATTACTATTTAAAATTTTATATTTAAAAACCAAAATTTAGAATTTTTGGTGATGAGATAAACAAATACACTTTGACATTTTTGTGTATTATTTTAGTTTCTACCTTTTTTTCACTAACTGTTGAGTTTTTACTTCCAATCAATACTTTAAAAAGATATTTTTTTGGATAACCAAAATGAAAGTGCAAACATGATGTGGCATGTACAGTTAATTGCAATTAAAAATTTAATGTTTGGTGACTAAAATGAAAGCGCCCTAAAAATTAAGTGAACAAATTGTAAGTATTTCATTTTAGATGACCAAAATGAAAGTACTCTAAAAATTAAGTGATTAACTAGGTAGTTTACCCTAATTCTATAGGTTGTAAAACGTGATAATAATAACTTATATTATAATTTCTTTTGATATTAAAGTTAGTCAATGCTTACACGAAATGCGTTTCTCGTTTTTGCTTTTCTAATAATTTTACAATACAATTTTAGTGTTGCTTGTAATCTTTAGGAAAACAAATAGGTGTCTAAGGGTACTTAAATTTATGTCCTCATAATAATTTAATATTATTTTACCTTTATTGGAATATAAGGTGGCCCAATTAACTAACCCCACTAATGTAGTGGTAAAAAAATTAGTCCCGTCCCCAAAGATTAAAAAGAAAACAAAATCTCGTCTCCTAGCGTTGATGTGAGTTATATGTTAAATCAATTTAGATTCACCAAATCTTCTCATATCAAAGGGCCTCCCACCTGCAAATTCTTCAAAATTTGTTTTGGCCCCTTCATAAATATATAAATATGTGGTAAACTTTTATCTGGCCCCTCCAAAGTTTCTTAGGTTTTTTTTGAATTTATCATTTTGTGTGATAAATTTGATAACGTTTTCAACTTAAATCTGATCAATTTTGGCGATTTTATATATTAATATATTTTCAATAAATTAAAAATGATATATTTGTATTATTAATTATGATATTAATATTGTTGATTAAAAAATATGAAAAGTATAAAGTACTGCCTAAGGGAATGCCCACTCTTTAAATAACGGCGACAACTTATGCAGTTTCCATATTTGCGTTGTTGGCACTTTATTAAAGAAAAAATTATGGGCTACGTTGATCATGTGGATTGTATCTAGTCCATCAATGAAGATCATATTACTTAAGGAAACATATTTAGAAGATTGGATCAGATCAGATCACCTTTATCTAATCCCTTAGATCATGGATATTAGATTGGATTGGAATGTTGCATTTTTAACTACAAAAAGTCCATGTTTATCTTATTTATTATTATTCTATTTTATTCAACATATCTTATTGTTGTTTTGTAAGGATTGTGATAGATCTTTTTGATGTTAGCATGTCTCGAAATATTCTATAAAATTGAGAGATTGGTATAGGTTATTGCATTAAGAGAGATAGCACTTAATCTGTTCAAGTGATGAAATTTATTGCATGAGTGCATTGTGATAGTAAAACCTATTGTTTTGTGGTTTTACTTGCTAAGTTCAAAGTACAAAGATGAGAAAATTGTCACCAGTGTGTGATAGATTAAGAATCACTTATTGTAAGTATTGAATATAGTGAGTATTTCTCACTAAGCTAGGCTCCACAGACGTAGGAAAATTAAACTATGTAAACAATCTTTGTGTCCCTTATTTTATTCATGTTATTACAGTGCTTGAAAGAGTGGCTAAGGGCACCACTTAGCCACTCCTTCCAAGCACACAACTTGTAACTTAGAAACTATCCGGACCAACAATTGGTATCATAACTTGCCACTAAACATAGCTAGTGGAGATCCCTTGTGTTGCTAGATTCAAGCAATGGAAGGTTCATCTACTTCATATCCCCCTATGTTGGAGGTTGAAAATTATATATATTGGAAAGCACACATGAAGACATATATCAAGTTTATATATGATAAGGCCTGGTGAGCAGCTCCCTATGGTTGACCCTGAAAGTGAGAGAGGCTAGCTAAGCCAAAAGCTCAATGGACCACTTATGATATATTTATATTATTAATTATGATATTAATATAGTCATTAAATGTTCATAATAGAAAAAAAGTTCAACTACCATAATATATAATACAAATTTTGAATTTCAATTTTTGATGCATGTCACTTGTTGAAAAATATGGAGAGGCTAAATGAGTGCCCACTCTCTAACCTATTGGGATGGGAAAGATTGTTTCCATATTGTTTTATTAGAAATTTATTAAACCTGATTTTTAAGTCATGCTGATATTGTAGAATGTATTTAGCCCATAAATGAAGATTGTATCATTTGAGAAAACACATATGGAGGATATGATCGGATCATACTTATGTAATCTCTTGGATCGAGAAAGTTGGATTGGATTGAATTGTTGAATACTTGCTACCAATAGTCCTTCTTTACATTGCTTGTTATTATTATGTTGTATTAAGCTTATTTAGTTTTTATTTAATAAGGATTGTTATGGATCTTCTTTATCTTAGCAAATATCGGATCTCTATATAATTGAGAGATTTGTATAGCTTATTGTACTTAGAAATGAGAGCACTTAATTTGTTCAAGGGAGGAACATTATTTGTGAGAGTGTATTTGATTGTAAAGCATTTGTGTTCTGGTTTTACATGCTAAGTTCATAGGTGTGAATTTGGTGGTGACAGTTCTAGTCTTCAAAGGTACAAAATTGAGGGAATTGTCACTAGGATGGGATAAATTTAGGGTCACTTATTATAAGTGATTGAAGATAGTGGGTTCTTCTTATTCAGTTAGGCTCCGCAAACGTAAGGAAACTAAATTGTGTTAACAAACTTTGTTGTCCATTATTTTATTCCTATTTTTACAGTGCTTGAAGGAGTGCCAACTCCCTTAGCCATTCCTTCCAAGCACATAGCTTGTTTCTTAGCAACTGTTTGAGCCAGAATTTGGTACTAGAGCTTGTCACTTAACATAGCTAGTGAATATCCCTATTGTTGTTTAATACAAGCTAAGGAATGATCATCTATCTCACATCCCCAATGTTAGAAACTAACCATTATGCTTAGAAACTAACCATTATGCTTACTAGAAAGATTGCATAAAAGTTTGTATTAAATCCATTAATGAGAAGTCTTAGAAAACTAATGGATATTGAAAATAAGTTTATATGTATTTTAAAGTGAATTATGTATCGCCCCAAAGTTTGACCATTTGTTTGATAAATTCTGTCAATAATTAATTTTGCATCTATGGTTAAGTGTTCTCTTTATGTGTTTGAGATCAGAGGTTTGAATCTTCTTTCTTAAATTTTTACTGTTTATTTTGGTTTAACCTCTATCATTGAACTCTCGATTTAAGTTTATTTTTGCGTTAATATGTTTCAAGAATGAGTCTATTGGTTCAATGCTTAAGCTTTTGTATGTTTTACGTTCTTGTGTTCGAATCTCTATGTAAGCAATAAGGAAATATTTTTGGTGTGCTATTTGGAAATCGATTTTTATTTTTAATTAATTAATTAATTTTCTTTTCTTAAAAACTCCTTTTTTGTTTTCACATTTTTAACTTGTTCTTTTCTTTTCTCTGATTACCATCATTTCTTCTTCCTCTTATGCTCTTTCTTAGTGTTTATTTTTGGTAATTTTATTGCTGGATTTTAAGGAATTGGGTTGTTCTTTCTCGTTTGAAAGGCCAAGAGCGTAACTTTCACCATTGCTCTCTTTTGTTTTTGCCTGATTTTTTTGTTCTTGTCGAGGTTAAACTTCAGCCATTTCATTATGAACTTTCTGTCAAGTAATCAATTAGTCTTTTTTCTACGCGAGAATCTCAAGAGTAACATTCCCTCATCGAATTAGGTCCGTGTTTTGTTGTTATGTACAGGGGTAAGTGATTAACTTCTGAGTTGGAATTTTGTGTCAAAGTTATTCGACGTAATTTTCAATTAGATGTGATTTTAACATTTTGGTTGTGAATAAATCATTTAATTGGGCAATTGAATGTTGTTTTTAGATTCTAGAATCAATGTTGTTGCTTCTACGTCGAAACCGTATTAAGTGTGTAATGAAAACTCAAAAAATTTTGAACGAAAGAGGATAAAAAACATGGTTGTCAACGTAACACAACCGTGTGTTAGGCCGTGTAAGCTATACAACCGTATGGCGGGCCATGTAACTCACTGTTTTAGATTTAGAGTCACATAGACGTGTGTCTAGGTCGTGTACCTCATTGACTCTGGCTATTTATTGCACTCTGATCTAGCAGCTGGACTGCATTTATTTTGAAATGTGACGTACAGTCATTATGCGGTGTGTAGGGATGGATGGGTACTTGCTATCCTATATGGTGTGTAGGGATGGACGGAGATAGTGTGTAGCGGTTGGAATAGGAATTTGCATCTAAATTTGAAATGTTTGCAACTGTATTCGATATCCTATGTTTCTGTATATGATTCCGAGATTTGACTAATTAATGAGAAATTGAAATTTCTTTTGTTATGTATTAATTAATTGAAAATGCAAGTTATACACTGTGTTGTAAACTCATTTAGTCTGTTTATTAGATTATAGGTAACCCACAAGCTTAGGTGAGACGACGTGGCAGGAGCTCGATCATATCTCTTCTAGTTATCTACTGTTTTATCTAAACTTATATTATCGTGTGTTTTATGTTAGATTACTGGTTATAAGTATGGATTTCAACATTTTCTTTAATTACTTAGATGATTTTCAACTATTAAACTTTGAAGGATTAAAGGTTGGATTTTTTCAGAATTAATTGATGTAGCTCTCCAGATTTATTTGAGATATTATATTTAGTGGTATCAGAGCCATATTTTAAAACTCAAGTTATATTTTCTAGGATCTTATTTTTATGAATTATAGGGTTTTGAATAAAATGTTTATCTAATTAACTCTAAAAACTGATTTTATACAAGACTGAGTCTCTGATGCTGAACTTGTAAGTACTTCTGCTTTAGCTATACTAATTAGCTAGTAGATATTGCAGTAACTAAACTTGTTGGCTTTAGTTAAAGACTATAATATCAATTGTAAAATAAGATACCTGAACTGATTTGTAAACTTCTGGCACTATAGATAAGTTAGCACAACGAGTTCACGCGGTAGTCGTAGACGTAGTTTTCATGGGCGCAGTGGGCCCTAAGGAGGAGCTCAAATAGAGTCATCCTCTATGGGCAGTATGCTTAACCTAGAGACCAGCAAGACTGTTGGTATTCTTACTGCTGAGACTGGGTCTCAGACTCCAACAGCTAGGGACAATACATTGTCTCAAGCTATGCTATGAGTGTTAGAGAGGGTTGATGAGACCTATTCTGTATCTAGAGGCCAAGGGTAGGTTACAGAACAACTCCGGTCAAACGGTGTTGAGGTTTTTAGAGGCATCACTAGAGTCAACTCAACAATGGCTGAATACTGGTTAGAGGCCACCAAATGTATCATGAATGATATCGATTGTACTCCTGTATAGAAACTGAGGGGTGAAGTGTCTCTATTATGAGATGAGGCTTACCTTTGGTAGCTAACCATCTAAGAGGGCGCTCAGCCCAAACACATCACTTGGGATTTCTTCAGGAACACCTTCTAGAGTAAGTATGTGAGGGTGAGTTATGTGGAGGCCCGCAGACGCACATTTGTGAGCCTTGTTAAATGTGAGAGGACCGTGGTCAAGTATAAGGCCAAGTTCTTAAGATTAAGCATGTATGTCTATGGTTTGGTTTCGAACAACAATGAGAAGAGTATCCTGCTTGAGGAAGGACTAATATATGATTTGAGAGTTTTGATATCTTCTCAGAGGGAGCATTTATTCGAGGCATTGCTTGACAAGGCAAAGATAGATGAGGAGCTGAAATGTACTAAGCGCGAAAGGAGGAAGTGAGAGAAGGGTTAGAGTTAGTAAAAAAGGGATTTGAGTCCCTTTTGTTCTGTTCAGGACCCTAAGAAATGGTCTAGGTTTGATGGGCCTCCAAAGGTTGAAGCACCAGTTACACCGATTGAGATTCAGATCTGCAACGACTATGGCATACAGCATCTGAGTGAGTGTTGGAGGAAAATGAGGGCCTGCCTACATTGTGGGTTGATGGAGCATCACATTAAGGACTATCCAATTCATTCTGATCAGGTGCAAGCTTCTACACAAGCTCTAACTTCGGGTTTAGCTCAATCACAAAGGGCAGTACAATAACTATCTCGGGGTTCTGGTCTGGCCCAAGGTGGTAATGGTTCTAATAGGGGTTAGAAGGTACCAAACTGGGGTGCACACCAGACTAAGGCACGATAGCCTACTTTAGTATATGCGATTAGGTGCCACGAAGACAAAAACGATGTCGATGTTATAGCGGGTACGTTCTTTATTCATTTTTTTCTATATTTTACTTTGATAGACATTGGTTTTACACACTCGTATGTATCTAAGACTATTTCTATGAATTTTGAAACATCTAGTAAGAATACTACTAAAGAAGTTTCTGTGATTAGTCCTCTAGGTCAATCAGTTCGAGTTAGTAAAATTTATAGGAGGGTTCTATTAAAGATTCAGGATGTTATGTTTCTAGCTAATTTGATGTAATTTTTGTTTAAAGAGTTTGATCTGATTATAGGGATTGATTGGCTCGTAAAACATCAAGTCAGTCTAAACTATACCTCTAAGAGGGTAACTCTGAAATCTATAATGATACCAAGATTGTTATGATCTGTGAACATTAAGATTACCACTCTAATGTGATATCTACTCTAATCGCTGAAAAGTTAGTTTGGGAAGGTTGTGAGGCATATATGGCCTTTGTGCCTGATTTCGGCTTTACGAAACCTTCTATAAAGGGCATTCAAACTATAAGGGATTTTCTGAATGTTTTCTCTGACGAGTTGCTGGGATACCTTCGGATAGGGAAGTTAAGTTTGATATTGAACTTCTTCCAGGTACTGCTCCGATGTCTATTGCTCATTATCACTTGGCACTAGAGGAGCTTATGGAGTTAAAAGCTCAGCTTCAAGAACTTCTTGATCAGAGGTTCATTAGGCTGAGTGTGTCTCCGTGGGGAGCACCGATTCTATTTTTTAAAAAGAATGGCACAATGAGAATGTACATGGATTATCGTTAGCTGAATAAGTTGACGGTGAACAATTGGTTTTTGCTTCTGAGAATAGATTATCTGTTGATTAGCTCCATGGGACATCTGTATTTTTCCAGATTGATCTCTATTCTGGGCACCATCAACTTAAGGTTAAAGAGACTAATGTGTACAAGACGAGTTTTACTTGTAATGCCATTCGGTTTGATGAATGCTCTAGATGCATTTACAGATCTGATGAACCAGGTATTTCAGTCGTATCTGGATTAGTTTTTTGTAGTCTTCATCGAAGATATCTTGATTTATTCTAAGACTGAGAGTGAGCACCATGAACACCTTCAAATAGTGCTACTGATACGCCGTGAGAAACAACTCTATGCCAAATTTAGCATGTGTAAATTCTGGTTGCAAGAGGTTACCTTTTTTAGGCATGTTGTATCTACTGTGGAGATCCGAGTTGATCCTAAAAGGGTTTAGGCTGTGATCGAGTGGAAACAGCCGAAGAATGTGTCTAGCATCCAAAGTTTCCTTGGTTTAACAAGTTACTACTGAAGGTTAATTGAGGGATTCTCACTTATTGCAACTCCTTTGACTAAGTTGCTATGTTAAAATGCACTGTTTGTGTGGTATGTTGAGTAGCAAGTGAGCTTTGAGAAACTCATATCCATTTTGACTCAGACACCTATTCTGGTACAACCCAAATTTAGTATAGAATTCATGGTCTAAAGTAATGCTTCGAAAGTTGGTTTAGGTTGTGGTTTGATGCAAGATGATAAGGTTGTGGCTTATGTGTCCTAACAACTTAAGTTACATGAAAGCAACTATCCCAAGCACAACCTTGAGTTGCTTGCGGTTATCTTCGCTTTAAAAATCTAGAGGCACTACCTGTATGATGAGAGGTGTATCATTTACGCTGATCACAAGAGTCTAAAGTATCTGCTAACTCGAAAAGAGTTGAACCTTAAGCAACGTAAGTGGATTGAGTTGTTTAGGGATTACGATTGCACTATAGAGTACCATCCTGGTAAGGACAATGTTGTGGCTGATACTCTTAGTCGTAGAGCAATGACTGACCTGCGAGCGATGTTTGCTCATCTAAGTTTGTTTAACGATGGTAGCCTATTGGCCAAGTTGCAAGTGAAACTGACGCAGGTGGATTAGATTCAAGTTAAACAGTTGAGCGATGAGCCTCTAGTTTTGCGTTTTTGATAGGTTGAGGATAGTGAACCTTCTGATTTTAGACTAAATAGTGATGTTGTTCTATGTTTTAAGGGTCGAATTTGTATGCCTAACGATGTTGAGTTGAGGCAATCGATTATGTGGGAAGTGCATAGTAGTCACTATGCTATGCATCTCGGTAGGAATAATATGTACAAAGATCTCCAAGAGTTATATTGGTGGCCCAGTTTAAAAAAAGAGGTAACTACCTTCGTTTCTCATTGCCTGACGTGCCAGTAAGTTAAGGCTGAGCACCAACTACCTTCAGGTTTTGCTACAATCGATGAAGATTCCCTTTTGGAAGTGGGAGCATGTGACGATGAATTTTGTTAGTGGGTTGCCTCTGGCACTCACTAAGAAAGATTCTGTTTGGGTCATCGTGGATTAATTAACCAAGTGTGCCCATTTCCTACCTATCAAGACTGATAATTCGCTTCAGAGGCCGGCTAAATTTTATGTCTTCGAGATTGTAAGACTACAGGGCATACCGGTCTCAATCATATCTGACAGAGATCTACGTTTTAGTTCTCAATTATGGAAGAATCTACATGAGACATTAGGCACCTGATTGGATTTCATTACTGTGTATCATCCTTAAACCAATGGACAATCTGAGCTAGTTATTCAAATTCTAGAGGATATGTTATGAAGCTATGTGATTGATTTCTGGGGTAGTTAGGAGGAATTCCACCACTAGTTGAATTTACATATAGCAACAACTTCCAGTCTAACATTCAAATGGCACCTTACAAGGCTCTGTATGGTCGTAAGTGCCGTACTCTTTCGTGTTGGACCGAGTTAGGTAAGTGCTGAGTGTTGGGTCCTGATTTGGTTTCTAAGACTGAGTATATAGTTAGATTGATTCGAGACCATCTTAAAGCAGCTTAAATCATGTGTGGATTTAAAGAGGAAAGATATTGAGTGTTCTGTAGGAGATCAGGTTTTTCAAAAAGTATCACCTTGGAAGAAGGTTCTCCGGTTCGAATGTAAGGGCAAGTTACGCCCGAGGTTCAGTAGGACTTATCGTATTCTAAAACGTACTGGACTTATCAGCTTGAGCTACCTCCTAAGTTAAATCGTATTCACGACGTGTTCCATGGCTCTATGTTGAGACAGTACCGGTCAAACCCATATCACATTGTTCCTGTTTGGGAGATTAAGGTACGACCGAATCTGACTTTGGAGGAAGAGCCTACTCAAATTTTGGATTGAGACGTTAAGATCTTGAGGAGGAAAATAGTCCTCTTGTTAAGGTCCTATGATGGAATCATGGTACTGAATAAGCCACTTGGGAACTTGAGGATTTGATTCTTTAGCAATACCCTTATCTATTTGAGTTAGGTAAATTTCAAGGGCGAAATTTCTTTTAGGGGAGAGAGTTTTAATGCCCAAAATTTTGAACATCTATTTCATAAATTTTGTCAATAATTAAGTCTCTGTATCAGTGGTTAAGTGTTCTGTTTATGTGTTTGAGATTAGGGGTTTGAGTCTTCCTTATTTAGTTTTTTTTTGTTTAACCCCTATCCTTGAACTCTCGATTTAAGTTTATTTTTGTGTTAAATTGTGTCAAGAATAAGCCTATTGTTTCAATGGTTAAGCTTCTATATACTTTGCGTTCTTGTGTTCGAGTCTCTACGCAAGCAATAAGGAAGTATTTTTTGTGTGCTATTTAGAAATCAGTTTTTATTTATTCAATTAATTTTTTCCCCAAAACTCCTTTTTGTTTTCACTTTTTCAACTTTTTCTTTTCTTTTCTCCGATTACCATCATCTCCTCTTCCTCTTGTGCTCTTTCTTTTTGTTTCTTTTTGTTAATTTTGCCGCTAGATTTTGAGGAATTGGGTTGTTCTTATTCGTTTGAAAGGCCAAGAGTGTAAGTTTCATAATTGTTCTCTTCTATTTTAGCCTTATTTTGTCTATTCTTGTTGAGGTTAAACTTCTGCCATTTCGTTCTGAACTTTCTATTGAGTAATCAATTGGTCTTCTTTTTAGGCGAAAATCTCAAGAGTAACATTCCTTCATCGAATTCGGTTCGTGTTTCACTGTTACGTGCAAGGGTAAGTATTTAACTTCTTAGTTGGACTTTTGTGTCGAAGTTATTCGATGTAATTTTTTATTGGATGTGATTTTAGCATTTTGGTTGTGAATAAATCGTTTAACTTGGCAACCGAATGTCATTTTTAGGTTTCAAAATCAACGTTGTTGCTTCTACATCAAAACCGTATCAAGTGTGTAATGAAAACTCAAAACTTGCAAACGGCATAGGCTGGAAAACATGGCTGTCAATGCCATACGGCCGTGTGGTAAGCTGTGTGGTAGGCTGTGTAACTCACAATTTTGGATTTAGAGTCACACGAGCGTGTGTCTAGGCCGTGTCAGATATATTTGGGGTCTTGAGTCACATGGACGTGTGCAGGCTCGTGTGCTAGACCGTGTAACTTACTATTTTAAGCCACACGGTCGTATGTCAGGCCATGTGTGACCCTGATCTAGGCCACATGGGCGTGTCCTAGGCTGTGTGGACATCATGGGCCAGCCACCCAAGCCTCGTGAATCCATACGAGCAAGTGGGCTAAAAATTGAGATTTTTCCCTAGGGTCGTATTCATCATTTGACTCGAACGTAGGCCTACCGTAAGGTCTGTATGATCTGAATTAAATAAGGAAACCATTATCTGACGACCCGTTATTGAATAATCTATTGTTTTCTATAAATATTTGATGTGAACTCTGATAGGTAAGTGTGATAGCATTATATGAGCATGATCTAAATTTGTATTACCGTAAACACATCTATGATATCTGTTAAGTCTGCATCTACATTGGGTTGGAATTGTGAAAGGAAGAAAGTGTAGGCAGTTTAATAATCTACCAAACTTGGTGGCTAAGCCACAAACCTCTATTTGACTCTGGTGATTTATTGCACACTGATTTGGCAGCTGGACTGCATTTATTTTGAAATGTAACGTATAATCACTATGCAGTGTGTAGGGATGGATGGGTATTTGATACCCTATATACTGTGTAGCAATTGGAATAGGAATCTACATCTGAAGTTGAAATGTTTGCAATTGTATCTGATATCCTCCGTTTCTATTTCTGTATCTAATTCTGAGAATTGACTGATTAATGAGAAACCAAAATTTCTTCTGCTATGTATTAATTAATTGAAAATGCAAGTTATATACTATGTTGTAAACTCTTTTAGTTTGTTTATTGGATTACAGGTAATCCACAGACTTAGGGGGGACAACATGGCAGGAGCTTGGTCATCTCTCTTCTAGTTATCTACTGTTTTATCTAGACTTATATTATCGTGTGTTTTATGTCAAATTACTGATTATAAGTATGAATTTCCATGTTTGCTTTAATTACCTAGATGATTTTCAACTATTAAACTTTGAAGGGTTAAAGGTTGGATTTTTTAAAAAAGATTGATGTAGCTCTCCAGATTTGGTCTTAACATCTAAGCTGGATATAGGGTATTACAAATTAAAATTAAAATAATGTAACAAAAGATTAGCTCTTTTTTATTTAATATGAAATAAAATTATTCAAAAAAAGATTTTTAATAAAATTAAGAATCCTACATAAATAAAACTTGTTAATGAAAATGTCATTTTCGTTCATTTAAAACATTTTATATTTTTTTTATTGTTGTGAATTAGATTTAAGGGTAGATTGCACTACCTTGTCGATATTTGAAAAAAGAATAATTAATAATAGAGTATAGTGGAATTATAGTGGAGTCTCTTTCTTCGCACGTTTGATGAAGATTTATCTAACAACTCAGATTCAGAGGTGTAACATCTTCCTAAAGGGCATGTGTAAACTTATGACATCCAAGTTGAAAGAAAAGATTATCAACTCGTTCTTTTTTTATATTTTCTTATCTTTGTTATTACTGTATCTGTTTTAGTTTTGTAGTATTTAACTTTATATATATTAAATGAGTTTATCTATATTTTAAAGTGACTTAAAAGTAAATTTTAAAATTAACAAAAGCTTAGCTCTTAATATGAAATGAATTTATTTAATAAAACATTTTTTAATAAAATTAAGAATCCTAAGTAAATAAAATTTATTAGTGAAAAAAAATCATTTTCGTCTGATTTATGGGCTAGTTGTAGCATTGGCACTCTTATTTGTGAATCTCTTTGTCTAATCCTATAAATATGATAATTTTTTTTCCTTATTTTATGGCTTCGGACTTGCTTCTCGATTTTTTGAATTCTATCAAGATTTCATCCCTACCATTAATTATTCGTTGGGACAATAATCCATGGAAAGGATTAACTTGAGGATGAGGAATTATCACACTGACTCACTTTCTTCCTTCCCCTTCTTAGTTCAAGAGAATCCCTTATTTATTGTTTATACATGTGCTGCAACAAATGGTGTATTTTGCCATTAACATGAAGCCTGCCTCTTAATTCTCGTAAGAATTACTATTAGGAATTTTCAACCGAAAAAAAAAAACATTTCTAGCTAACTAGATAAATATAATATATTTTTACTCCATTTAGGCACAGGTAAATAAAAATTCATAATCATAATAGTGAATAATTTAATAATAAATTTAATACTTTATTAAAACAAAAAAAAAAGAATTACATTGAATAATTAGAATAATATAAATATGATAGAATAAAATAAATGGAAAAGGAGTCAAAACGGCATAATATAAAAATTTTAGTCTATCTAAAATAAAATAAGAGATCATATGAAAAATATAATCAATTCTGTCATTTCCTTGGGTCATTGGCAATCTGCCGAGAGTTTTAGGGTTAATACAAATATTTTAGCATAAAATCCAATAAATCTAAGTATAATTCTTCATGTATTGATCTTTTTTGAAAAGAGAGTGTGCAAGTTGTTTATTTCAAGAATACGTTTGGATTCACCTAGTTGTACTTTTATTTTCATTATAACTAGGAAAGAAAAGTTTATATAATCTCTCAAATTTCTGAATAAATTTTAAAAATCATATTTTAGAATTATAGCATTTCGTGATTCATTAGTACATCGACTTTGATTTTTTATTAACCAATAATTTAGGCCCATTAACATGATTAAAGTCAAACCCGTTTGAAATTAGATGTAGTAGGTACTCTTTCTACTATTATGTTACTAAATACAGAAATATTTTCAAAATAAAAATATTTTTCTATATAAAATACTTATGTCGATAAAATATTTGAGCACTTTTTCCAGTGCTGAATTGATGATATATGTGTGATGTATTTTATATTTTTTTTTACTGTTATGAATTAGATCTATTGATAGATTGCATTACCTTGTCAATATTTGAAAAGAGAATAACTAATAATGGAGTATAGTGGAATTATAGTGGAGTCTTCTTCACGTGTTTCATGCTTCATTTATGTCTTCATTATTTTGGTTTCTCTCGCTTTCAAAACTTTAATAAGATAAAGTGTGTTGGATGATTCTTGTTTTTCGAAAATTCTTTTAACATGAAAGTGGAGAGAGACAAGTGAAAATAAACATGAAAGAGTTATAGCAACTTCATATTAAGGGTAAACCTCAATTAGACACCTTAAACCCAGTATGAGAGTAATCTTATAGTCATTGAAGCCTGCTGTAGAAAATAGCATACCCCATTCATCTTCCCGCCTCTCTTTTCCATTAATCGCCATCATCATCATATTTGCTATGAATCATGGACACAGACAAGTAATATAGGTACGATATGATATGGATATGGCGATACGGTAATTTTTAAAAAATGAGGACACGAATACGGTAAGATAAAATAATAAAAAAATATTTTTAATATTTTTATATATTTTTTATGTTAAAATACTGTGTAAATGAAAATATTGATATTTTTCATTAATGAATAATTAATTATTTTTCATTAAGCTCTCTTGTTATCACATAAAATATGATAGGATTAATAAAACAATACCCATGACGGGACCCTTAGGCTTCTCAAAACACTCTGGAAACAAAAATAATAAAAAGAAATTAAATCCAGTCTAATTTTCTAGACTGCTTCATCAAGCATAGAAAAACGAATTCTAGAAAAATCTAAAAGCCAAATGTATCTAAGAAAACAAATTTCAGGGGAAAAAACTATTCATTTCCTAGACTACTTCAGAACTCTACTTCCCTTTCATTCTCAATTGTGATTTTTCAATCCAGGGTCTCTATCCAACATGATAGTGTCGGGACTATGTCCGTTTTTAGACACCTGTCTCGGGACCGTGTCCTATCTCTTTTTCTTTTGCATATCCTGGCGTGTCCCATATGTATTCAGCCGTGTTCGACGAGTGTCCATGTCAGACACACATACGACACTGATACGAGGAGGGATGAGCCATGTCCGTGCTTCCTAGTCAGCATTTCTAAGAATAACTTTGCTTCAATCATCTTCAAAGTATCATCATTCAGTTTCTCATTCTCCAACAATGTCTATCATTCAATTTCATTTTACTTCACTAGGTTTGAAAATAGTATTGAATGAGTATATCTATTGTACAAGCCCATCTTGGCCCGGGCTAAACTAATAAAACCCAAATCTCAAACAGCCCAATAAAACCCAAACCAAACTTAACTATCCAAGCCCAATATCCTAAACTCTTCCAAGAAACCCTAGCCCCTAGGTGTGCCGCCCCTATTGTCTGCCACCAGCACCTGCCCACTGCCTCCACTGGCCACCTGCTCCACCGCCCTGCAGCACCTCCACTTGCTCCACTTGCAACTGCAAAAGCCAAAAGAAGAAAAGACATCAAAATATATATAATAAAGTTTGTAAATGGCTATATAAGCCGAGCGAAGAACCGAATGTAATGAGGGGATTTTTCGAATACAAAGGAGAGACTCAATAAAAAAGAGAGATTTAAAAAAAACAACAAATAGCAAATCCACAAAATCGATTCAACAAAAAACATAAGGTTACTAATTATTTATTTTTTTCTCTTGCATTTTATTTTCTTTCTTTTCTTTCCGAATCTATTGTTCCCTATTTTATCTTTTTTTTTTAAAAACAGCATATATATAGTTACATATAAAAAAAATAAAAAAAATAAAAAATACCTTTTTTTTTAATTTCCAGCCACCGTGCGCGGTGGTCGGCGACGGTGGCTGACGGCGACCCCACAGCGGCAATCTCGCCGGAGCTTGGCTGAGGGGAGAGACACTTCAGAGAGAAGAGAGAGCTTTTGAAGGTTTTTTTTTTTTTTAAAACAAAGGATGAAATGATTTTTTTTTCCAAAAATTTGACTTATATAGGCCCTCAAAACGACGTCGTTTTGGGGCTGGACTCAAATGCCCAAAACGACATCGTTTTGCCTTGGTCGACCCGGATCCGACCCGACCCGCCTCAGGATCCGCGTGTTTTTAAGTGGAAGGGCTAATTTCACTTTTAGTCCTTCCGCTTTTTTATTGTTTTGAAATTAAATTTTTCATTATTTCTAATTTTACCCCGTAATTTATTTTGACCTTCAATTTGGTCCCTTTTGGTGCTATGCGTTTTGGGAAGGTGGGATATTGCCCATTTTGGTCCTCCCTTGTTATCCGCGTGCCCAAATTGGTCCTTTTCTTTGTATTTTTATTCCGAATTCGCCCCAAACTCCTATTTTAGGTTCAATTTAGTCTTTTATGTTATTTTTGCTATTTTACCATTATTATTATTATTATTACTATTATCATTATTATTATGTTTATCATATATTACTTAAATTTCATATTTATTTATACGTTTTACATAATACTTATTTATATTACTATTATAATAATTATTATTGTTATTATTACTGTTATATTACTATTATTATTTTTCTATTTTCATTATTATTATTACTATTTTTATTTTTATTTACTACTATTATTTATTTATTTTTTTGGCTATCATTATTATTATTTTATATATTATCATTATTATTTCTATTATTATTTTTACTATTATTATTTATTGTCCTTATCATTATTACATTTACTATTATTATCTTTTATTATTACTATAATTCTTATTAATGTATTATTACTACTAGCACTTTCTACCTATCATTATCTTATTTAAAATATTGTTATTATTATTATAGCTATTATTATTATGGTATTACACTATTACGTTTATTAGTAGTATTATCATTAGTTATTATTATTACCATTATATTTATTACTTTTAGTAGTATTATTATTTTCTTTAGTACTATCACTATTATTAAATTGTTTGTCTTATTAATGTACTATTATTATTATTAACCTTTTATTTTTCTTTTATATAGCTTGTTCGTTTTATTTCTCCATTTCTGTTCTCATTATTCTTATTATGCGTTTATCTTTATTCTATTATATTTGTTAAGATCGAAATTTTTATTTGCTTGTTCATTCTTCATTATTGCGAATTTATGTTATATTAACCTTTACCCGAAAAAAATAATTCTTTCATAAAAGCAATATTCGGTATTTGGAAATTCGAGAAAATTTTGCCCTAACTTACTGGGTTTCGATTTTTCTCATTTAACCTAAATAAAGGAATATTCTTTTAAATCGCAATACGAGCTTTGAATAAAATACTTATCCTCGAAGATACGAGGTGTTGTGTCCTAACTTACTGGATATGATATCTTGTCACCTCGAGATGAGGTTTTTGCAAACAAAGGCAATATCCGGTATTTGGAAGTTCGAGATATCATGCCCTAACTTATTAGGTTTCGATTTTTCTTGTTTACTCTAAATAATCGAATACCCTTTTAAAAAATTAAATTCCCTTATCTTCAAATAAAAGGCAAGCTCATTCTTAAAAGTTCGATATGTCGTGTCCTAACTTACTGGATGTGACATCTTATTACTTCGAGATGAGAAGGTCTTTAACATTCGAGTGTTTTTACAAAAAGAGGGATCGTATTTTAAAGTCTTTCAAGTTTTCAATTTTCGACACTAAGACACTAATTAATCAACTAGGTACCAATTTTAGGGCGTCACGAGGGTGCTAATCCTTCCTCGTACGTAACCGACTCCCGAACCCGTTTTCTAAATTTCGTGGACCAAAATCGTTGTTTAAATAAATCAAATCATTTATTAAAAACAACCACTTTTACGAGGTGACCCGATCACACTTCATCAAAAAGGATTGGTGGCGACTCCCGTTCTTTCATTTTCGTTTCCATAGTCGATTCCCTTTTTTCAAAAAAACGGTTTCGACATCTATAAGTCTTGTTTGAAAAGCTCTATTAAAACATCATGGACAACTTCATTAGTTATCATTTAATTAATTAGCAAGCAGTTAACAATTTACATAATTTATCCAATTATACATTTCATGCATGTTAAACGTACAATTGTTTTCCAAAACACACGTATAACATCTAAGTCTTACCTCAATGTTCAGCAGCTCTTCCACCTGCACTTACAAGTTAGTCGAACAATTGATCAACCCATTCGTCGAGTAGTCATAATACACCATTAAACTATCTAACTACAATAGTAATAAAAGTTTAAACCAAAGAATTAAAAAGTCCATAAAGTCTAATTACAACCCAACAAGTAAAACTAAGTCTAACATTAAATCCCATACTTTGGTCCCACATTGCCTTCCTCATTTGGATTGGGAACACTTCAACATACCTAAGTGTAGCCTTGTTTGGATCACTTGGATGACTCACTTCCCCACCTCTTCACATGCTATATCACTATAATGATTTAAAAGAGAGTGTGAGCTTAACAAAGTTCAGTGAGTGCTTAAACATACTATAAGTAAACAATTAGTCAGGTTTAAAGTAAGCATACTATAACGGTTCACATATTATTATAGCTCGCACAAAATAGTGACACACACAACATAATAGTCCTTATAATATAAACAGTGCACATATAATAAGCAATTCGCATAAAATAGGTAGTTCACGTAAAATATTAGTTCGCATAAGACAACAGTCCACATGAAATAACAATTCATATAAAATAACAGTTCATACAACATCGTAACTCAAATATTTCAAATAATGATAAATTGGCATTTTGTGACTATGAAACATATATGTGGACTCTATCACCATACATTGGATAAACAGATCTCCATATAACGTCTCGTTATTAACTCAAAGAGACCTATGTTGTCTATAATATAAGTTTAGCATGAATGCTAACACTCTCCTTACCCACGACTCATAGAGCCCTGCGTTATCCCCAATGAATGAAGTTATGCTCTACATTCCCTTATCTTTCTAACGTATCTCCGGGCCACAATACCCCATCACAATAAGAATGGTGAGTACTCATAATTCCATGGCTTGCTAACTATATCCAATGGTTCCAAGAGTTCACAATGCCGACATATCATTTTAACACATTCACAATACTCAGTATAATAGGGCTCATAGTTAAGCAGAGCTCACACAATATAGCATAGTTTGTAATAAAGCATAGCTTAGATGTGACATATATTGCACATAATCACAGTTCACGTATCATTCATGTCATACCTCACATAAATCATAGTTCGAATAACTTATTTTCCATATTACATAGCTCACATATTTTATAACATAGGTCACGTGATAGCATGGCTCGCATACCATATAGCATAAAGTATCATAATCCACAGTTTAAAATATAACACAGTATAGTTCACAATTTGCTTAGCTCATATATATAGCACATAGATCACATGATAATAGAGTTCACACACAGTATGGTTTGCACATATCATACAGGGTTTACATTTCATCCTAGTTGGGTTCGCATACAACATATAGGAGGGATCACATAACATCCTAATAGGGTCCGCTCACAACATATAGGGGGCTCTCATAACATCCTAACAGGGTTTGCATGTACCAGGTGATAAGGGTTCATACATGTCTGGTGATAGGGGTTCGCACATGTTTAGTGATAGGGTTCGCACATGTCTGGTGATAGGGGTTTGCACATGTCTATGATAAAGGGTTATACATGTCGAGTGATAGGTGTTCGCACATGTCTGGTGATAAAGGTTTGCACATGTCTAATGATAGGGTTCGTAGTTATCACACACAACAGGTTCCCATATCATTCAATCATAAGTTCGCATGAATTACCTAACAAGTTCACACATCTTACCTAGGCTTCCCTTAGCTTGTGTACTGGTGTTTAAATGATGTATACAAGACCACTCATCTTAACAACCATTGATTCAACTATAATGCTCAAGTAAGCTTTTATTTGCTTTGTCCATGCTCGTAAAGGCTCCCAATTGACTTAAAAATTCACAAACACATCAAAATCATTGTAAAGGCATTACTAAAAATAAAAAAATAGAATTAAATCATTCCAAAATCACAAATAACAACCTCTAAATCTCTATACCAAAAACTTAACTAGCTTTGCTGAAATAGGTGTTCAACCACTTAAATCATGTTTTTAAGGTTAGATTCCTACTTCATGCATCCTAAATATAATCTAATTATAGATCTGAACCATCAATTTTATCCAATTACACCGATCTAATTTTTGAAAAAAATCAAGCTTATATGACCATCAAGAAGGGGAAAACGTTCAATTTGTTTAAATTACTAAAGGATTTATTAAATCAAGATTAAAAACCCTTTTAATTAGATCAAAATGAGTTAGAAATCACTTTTAAATAGAAGCTTAGCTAAGATATACAAGATCTACAATTGTCAAGCCAAGAATCAACTTAAAATCAATTGATCTATTACAATCTTGATTAAATCATTTGAATCTCAAATTGAAATAACAGTTCACTTAGTTTAGTCATAAAAATTTATAATCTCACCTCAATTTTGTAAAATCGACGAGCTATAGAGCTATGTCACATCTTGAAAACTGGGTTTGTAAAAATTAGGTTAGTGAACTGAGATAGTGGTCTCACCCTATTTTTACTTAAATGTTGTGAAATTATGTTAAGTGAATTGATTTGGCTCAATGGTTAAATGTTGTGTTTGTGTGTGAGAGGTCATGTGTTCAAATCCCTTCCCTTGAACTTTTAGTAATTTTGTTGCAACTACTATATTTGAACATCCGACTTATATATTATTTTCACTCAACTAATGATAAAATGAGTCTGCTCGTTCAGTGGTAAGGCTTCAACTTACCCTTTGGTCCTATATTTGAATTCTTGTGTGTGCAAAATGGGAATATTTTTATTCCCTTGCTTTGTGACACTCATGTGATCAGAATTTGAGTCAAATTTCAATTTCAAAAAATTTGATAGGAAAAGATTTTATTTATTTTATTTTACTTTATTTTTATTTTTGAAAATTAGTTCCCAAAAAAATCTCTCACGATACTATCCACTTCCTCTCATGTCTCTCTCTCAATTTGTCGTTCATTGTTTCGTTTCTCCCCATTTTCTTTGTTGTTTTTTCAATTTTTCATTTTTCCTTTGCGACTAGCTATTGTTTTCTCAACAATTCTTCGTAAGGTTTCAGCCTTCATTCTTTCTGCTTGTTATTCTTAGTCTCTAATTTAATTCTTTGGTGTGTTTTAGAGTTCCAGAATTGTAGTAAGTGTCGTGTAAGTATGGTATTTGTTTCGTTAATTTTTCTTGTAAGAAGGATGTTCATAAGTAAGTTGTTCAAGAAATTTTTAGTTGGTATTGACTGCATTTTGACATTCTCTTTTGTGTAGAAATTTTTTAGGTGAGGTTCGTGAATTGCATGACATTCTTTCGGTGAGTAAGGAGTTTCCCAAGGCTACCATTAATGTTTGGGTAAGTAAAGGAATGCCGAAAGGCTAATTGTCAGCTTGTTAAGGCCTTGTGTTAACGATTAGGATCATATTGCAGGTTTAGAGTTTAGTGATTCATTTCTAAAATTACACATTCTCAATGTTGATTTTAGGTTCTGGAATTTCAACTGTGGTGTGGGCATCAAAAAACGTTCAGGTGTGTAACAAAAAACCTGAAAAATAGCAAATGACGAGATGCCAAAAAGCTCACTATCGACGTCATACAACCATGTGACAGATCGTGCGAGCCACACAACTGTGTCAGGGTGTGTAGGCACATTTTTTTTGTAAAATTTAGTTAGGGCCATATATGTAGTGCGATTCGAGGTTAGCTACTTCATAGGCTCTGAAATGTGTTATGTAGGATTTATAGTTATGAAATCTTACATTCTGCTTCTGTTAATATGATTTTTGAAAGCATGACATTATATTCTGATGCGTAAAGTGTAATGCCCCAAGTTTTATATCTCTATTTTCGTGAAAAGCTGACACAACTGTGTATTTGCTTTAGTGATTAAGTGTTCTGGGTGTGTGTGTGAGGTCCCAAGTTCAAGCCCTACCTTTGACAAATTTTGTTAATTTTTTTATCTAAGCCTTGCGTCTAGGGAGTGGGCTTATATTTAATTATTTGTAAACCATATCAGAATGAGCCTGTTGGTTCGAGTGGTAAGGGAGTCAGTGTGTTGGAGGTCCTGAGTTCGAATCCCTGCGTGAGTGTGGGTGATATTTTGCTCGGTTTTGCGTCAAAGTTTTGGTGGAATTTAGATTTTGAGGAGTTGGGTGTTAGTAGGATTTGAGAAGTTATCAGATTTTATTTTTGTTTTTATTTTAATCTTTTTCAAAAATTTTGGCTTTCTTTTCTAAACGCAAAATTCTTCTCTTTTCGTTACTCGTTTTGGCAAAATCGTGCTTCATTGTTGTGGTATTCTGATTGTGCACTTTTTGTTGGTAAGTGGTGGTGAGTTTTGCCGAGGGAGCCTCTTTTAATCTTTTTAGCCTTGTCGAATGCTCTGTTAACGTGGTATTTGTGTTTTGACAGCAGCAAATCAGGAAAGTAGGGGCTTTCCTCGTTCAAAATTGTAATCAAATCGTCGAGGGATTAGAGTAAGTGTTGGATTTCGGTATTGGTTTCGTAATTACGATTTAGTTGTGAATTAAGTCTGTTTCTATATAACGCCCCAAATTTTTTATTTCGGCTTTTGTGAGTATTGGGCTTGGAAGTGTCTGAATTTATGCTCATGATATTTTGGCTTAAATATATGTGGGTTAAGTGATTATGAGCTCTGGGGTGTATTTGGGAGGTCCTAAGTTCAAGCTGTAAGTTGGGCTAAATTTTGGGTTTTATTTGAATAAAGCCTAACTTGAGGTCAGCGAGCTTATATGGAATGGTTGGTAAAAACTTAACAGAATGGGCTTGTTGGTCTAGTGGTTAAGTGGCAAGGGATTGCGTTTAGGGACAGGGGTTCGATTCCCTGCAGTGGCATTGGGATTATTTTTGCTGCAAGTTTCAGTTAAGTGTTGGGTTTTATTAAAATTCTGAGTTGTGGGCTTAAGGGGAGAATTAGGGTTTTCTTATTTCCTTCTTTTTGGCAAAATAGTTTTTCTGTCGTTTCTTCCACTTCCAAACCCTTGCTGCCGAAATTTTCTTTCTTTCTTTTTCCTTCTTCTCCGTTTTTCCTCTTCTTTGATTTTTTGTTCTCTTCTGTTTGGCTTGGTGCTTTGATAGTGGTTTCATCGATTCGGTAAGTATCGCTTTAATCAAGTTAAGTGTTTTATGTGGGAGTTTGTTAAGAAAGATTTTGGTTGCTGTTTAGGGAGTGTTCAAGGATCTGTAGATCACAAATTGGGGTTCTAAACAGTAAAGAAACATCGTTCTTTGTCAGAGGTAAGTAGATCTCACGTTTCAAGATTTATCCATTCTTAAGTAAATTGATTTAAGTGACTGATTTGGGCTCGGTTTTGTCAATCTTAGGCTTTGGAGTGTTCTTGGTTGGAATAGCAGCGAAAACGAACCAGGTGTGTACTCTGATTACGCAAAAAATGAGTTTCGGCAAAAGTCAAAAAGTGGTCTATCGACGCCACACAGGCATGTGGTCTGCCCGTATGGTAGCCTGCATCGCAAGACACGAGCGTGTAGCAGACGAGCCAGGCCATGCGCGCACTACAAGGGCACGACGAATACGAACGTGTGAAGCTGGCAAGGCCATGTACAAGGCACGGGCTTGATCATTTGGGCCGTGTAGACCGCACAGGTGTGTGGGTTGCACAGGTGAGCCACACGGGCGTGTGGTATTTTGGGCCAGACCGCGTGATCACATGGGCAAAGCCTATTGGGGCTGTGTGGGCCCACACAGGCAGGGTACACTGGCGTGTGAGTCCAATTTGTTTGAAATATTTTGTAAGGTTGCACGGGTCACCTAAGTCGATTGTGACTTGATCGTAGGGGCGGTAAGCGTTACTTAGACCCCATATTCTGAATGATTGATGAACTGTATGCTAAAGCATGATAATATAAGCATGTGTATCCGTCTGATTTTGTATATCTGTTCCGCCATGATTTTGATATGATCTGTTATCTGCATATAAGCATGCCACGATATTTATTATGCATTGCATTGGGTTGGGATTGCTATGAAGAGAAGGAAGTCTAAGAGGCGACTAGCCTGTTATGTGGCAGCTAAGCTGCTTATATCTTTTATGTACTGTTTTACGGTACCATTTGGTGTGTAAGGCTGGTTGGGTGACTATATCCCCATACTTGGTGTATAGGGCTAGGTGGGTCGATTTTATCCCCACATGGTGTGTTGGGTTGGACAAAGATGGTGTGCAGGGTTGGTGGGCATGATTTCTGTTTTCTATTATTTGATCTATTATGCATGTGATATATGTATGGCTAAGGCCAAATATCCATATTTTGTTATCTTTTTGTATGCGTGCTGTTTGTGAGGATGTACACACTGAGTTTGCGAAAACTCACCCCTTTATTTATTTTATGTAAGATAATCTTCAGCAATAGATGGATCAGTGCGATGGAAGGCTCGATGGTAACCACTGTTAAACACTTATGGATTTTGAGTAACATTTATTACATCAGTTTTATTTTTATTTGTTTTGGGATTTATTTTGGTCTTGAACTATTTATTTTGGGTTTTGGGAGTTTAAACTGTTAAGGTTATGGTTTTAGTAAAAATGAATGATAATTTTGCTTCCGCATAAAAGAATTATTTTCTAGTACTAATTGGAATAAGGATTTCACAATTTAAGTAAAGATAATGAACTGGATGATTTTTAACTTGCTAAGGTTTTCTAAAAGCACTCTCATGTGACGCTGCCAAATTCGACCATAATGTCTAAGCCGGGTTTGGGGTGTTACATTCTAAGTGTTGAATTATTGATTTCTAGGTTTCTAGAGGCTCGAAAGTGGTTTCGCATCGAAACGATACCAGGCGTGTACCCGAATAACAAAAAATGAGGTTTCAGCAAAAGTCAAAAATGGCCACAGTTGACGCCGCACAGGCGTGTGATCACCCATGTGGTAGGCCGTATGAGAGGACACGGCCATGTGATAGACAAAGGTATGGCCGTGCGTAGCACATAGACATATGGTGGCTCGAGTGTGGTCGTGTGAGCCACACGAGCTAGACCAAGTTGGGAGTGTGGGCCACACGGGTGTGCAGGCCCACATGGGCATGACACATGGGTGTGTCGATTATTGGACCAGGCTATGTGGGCCATACGGGCAAGGCCAATCTAGGCGTGTGGGCCCATTATACTGAAATTTTTCATAGGGTTGCACAGGTCATCCTAATCGACTGTGGACCTACCGTAGGGTTGGTAAAGGCTTACAAAACCCTAAAACTATGTGTTCTATTAGACTATTGTACTGTTCTGAAGATGTCTAGGCCATGTATATTTGTTATCTATTTATATAAGCATGTTAAGCATGTACTTCTGTAATTCTGTATGTACGTATTGTTTCTGTTACTGTTATTGGGGTGGGATGATTTGTACTAGAGGAAGTGTTCTGAAAGGCAGTCTCTGCCTATTACCTGGTAGCATGGCTGCATTATATCTATTATGTGTCGCATTGGTACAATATGGTGTGCAGGGCTGGGTGGGTGTTTTAAACCCCACAAAGTGTGTAGGGATGGTCGGAGATGGTGTGTAGAGGATGGGGGTAGGATTCTAATTTTTGATTTTGATATACATATCTCAGATCTCAGATCTCAGATCTATAAAGAGCTTCAAATAGAATCAGATCTCGACCGATTATGATTTTATGGTTGTTTGCATGCTTAATTTTGTAGGGTTACACACTGAGTTTACGTAAACTCATTCTTTTTTTTATTCTGTACAGGGAACCCACAGAGTTAGGCGGATCAGTGTAGCGAAGGACTCGACAGTGACCATTCGCCTTAGAACTATTTTGTTTTGCTTTATGATTTTATTTAAGTTTCGGTATTTGTTTTTGGAAAGTTTGTAATTTCTGGGACTCTTTGGACTGTATGGACTTTAATTGTGGTTTTGATTTTGTTGCTCATTTTAAGCATGCTTTAACAAAATATTTTCTTTTAAAACGACGAGTTACTTAAACAAAGTTTTTTAAATCACGAACTATAATGCTTAAACATCACGGTTTTCCATAAGCTTCCGCACTAAAGAATTTTAAGGCAAAAGAATAAATGTTTTGAAATAAATGAAAGCAAATAAGGGTTTATAAGCTTACGGTTTTTTTTTATTGAGTTAGCTTTGTTTTCAAAATCCCCTCTATGTGACACCACCAAATTTGACCATAACGGCCAGGTTGATTTTGGGGCGCTACATAAAGCATGTATGACTTGAAATTCTGATATTGTATGCATAATGTCCAAAAGCATGTCTGTGTTATAATTTTTGCATCTTATTTGTGTTTTGAGTTATCTCTTTTAAGTATGATTCATGTACGTGCATATGAGTATGTAATATATATTTGACATGTGTATTGGGGTAGGATAATGATGTGATGAAGGAAGTGTTGGTAGTTTAACTGCATATTAAAAAGCCATCATTATCGGGCAACCCGAGGTGGCGAGTCATCGTTTTCGGGCAACCCAGGATGACTTTATTAGTGGTTTAAAAACATATATGTTCTGGCATCTTAACTGCAATTCTGGTGGCTTGGTCACACTTATTTGATTCTAGAGGATTACTGCATTATATTAGGCAGCTTGACTGCATTATTCTAAAAAGTGACATATTGTAACATCCCGATTTTGGGCTTAGTTGGAACAGTGGTTTTGGGACCACAAATTCAATCAGGAAAATTTCATTTTTATTATATTTTTATGGTCTACGATTTCACGGAATGATTTCATGAAAATTTCATTTGAAAATTTCGACGTTTGGGCACTCAATTTAATAAAAAGGACTAAATTGTAAAAAGTGCAAAAGTTGAGTTTTACATGTTAGAGGCGTCTAATTGTCAAGAAATTTTAAATGGGAGGTCCTTAAATGATAATTAAAGCATTGTATAACTTGTTGGACAAAAATGGCCTTGGTTGGGTAAAATTTGAAAGAATAGTAAAAAGGGCATTTTGGTCATTTAAGGGTAAAATGAATTAAAAGACAAATTTTAAACCCCAAGTGTGTCCCTTTCTTCTTGCTACAGTAGAATGTACCAAGATCAGCCATGTTTAGGGTTTGGCCAAGCTTCCAGGCTTAATAGTAAGTGATTCTGAGCTCCGTTTTTAATGTTCTATGTATTTTTGAAATCCGGGTAACATGATCTGCTCATTTCTACCATTATTTTGAGCTAGGATTTATGCTTAAAAATTTAACCATGAATGATATGCATGTATTTTGATGTTTAATGGTAGAATATGAAGCTTGAAATTGTGTAAAACAACTTTTGCTAAGTGAAAAACGAGTAAAACGACATAGTCGATAAAAATACCTAATGTTCATAAGTACATGTTAGAGTGAGAATTTGATGTTTCCATAGAAGGGAAAAATGATCAGCATGTCATAAAACATAAGAAAATAGGAAGAAGTTTAATCGCCGAACCTTGGGGCAAAAGTGCAAATATGCAAAAGTTTAGGGGTCAAAATAAAAATTTGTAAAAATATGATTTTTAGACCCATATGAATAGTGTGACTAATTATTAGGCTAAATGTGATATTATGGATTAAGAAAATTGAGATTTTGGCTTAAATTGAGAAAATACAAGGTTATGGACTAGAATGGTGAATTGCCATTTCTGGATCCGAGGTAAGTTTGTACGGTTAAATTATTAAATTTCAATATTATTTTATGACTGGTGATTAATATTTATGTATGTAAATTGTTGAAAATAAGTAAATTATGTATAAAAGTTACGAAATCGAACTGAGTATTTTGGAGGAACGGAACGCAGGAAATGAGTATGTTCAGTGAAAAAGATGAATTGACAGTAAATTACCCAATTAAACCGAGATTCAACATTTGTTGCGAATTCTCGTGTTTGCTTTCCGTTTAGCTCTTATGAGCTTCTGTTAACTCATATGAGTTTCAGTTAACCCTTTTGGGGTTTTAGTTCAGCTCTGATGAGCTTCAGTTAGCCTTCGGGCTTCCGTTTAGCACTTGTGTGCTTCAGTTAGCCTTCGGGCTTTCGTTTAACACTTGTGTGCTTTAGTTAGCCTT
This sequence comes from Gossypium anomalum, assembly GCA_025698475.1. NCBI lineage: Eukaryota > Viridiplantae > Streptophyta > Magnoliopsida > Malvales > Malvaceae > Gossypium > Gossypium anomalum. The sequence continues at coordinate 11,125,150 of CM046965.1, read as the reverse complement.
CGGGCTTCCGTTTAGCACTTGTGTGCTTCAGTTAGCCTTCGGGCTTCCGTTTAACACTTTTGTGCTTTAGTTAGCCTTCGGGCTTCTTTATACTTTGTGTATACCATATGAAAAGGAAAGGTATACTTTGTGTGTACCACTCAGAAAGAAACATACACCTCGAGTGTACAATTGGAAAAGAAAAGGTCCATCAGAAATTCAATAATTCAACGGTAATGACATACATAGTGATATAAAGAAAAATGGTATGATAAACTCATCTATACTTAGTTGATACTAATATGATGCATATGATTGTCCTGTTTGCATGAGTGGTTGTGCTAAGAGATAGCATAGGTAGGTACTCGAAACTCATGAGTACATGTTTGACACGTGAAATGAAATGGACTTGTGAAGAGAATGCAAACAAATGAGTGACATTTACGAGAATAATTTCTATGACAAGCTTGTGATAATGATCATTATATTGTACCAAAACAGATTTGGACAGTAGCATTAGTCTCATTTTGAAAGTCCACTAAAAATAGTGGAAATTGAGTTAGAAGCTTAATAAAATATTAAATTAAATCTTAATGAGTCTAGTTTCACATAAAGGAAACGGTGAAAGCAAAAGAATTATGTTTCATGAGATATTTGAATTCTTGTGAGACAAAATCGGAGTGATTCTAGACTCCCCTGTCTCAACTTTGGAAAATCACTAGAAATTGTAAAAAAATAATTATGAGTTAAAATTCATATGACTGAAATCATTAATGAGTATACTTTTAGGAGAAAGAGACGGGAACATTATCTGAGTCTCGTACTATGAGATAATTAAATTTTAGTGAAGAATTGTTGAAGCTATCAAACAGCAAAACAGGGGAGACTTTAAAGAATAAACTGTACTTTTTGGCTGGACCAAAAATTGTGAAAATCTTATGGTGGAAAGATATATGAGTCTAGTTTTTCGAAAAATTTACAGATCTTAATTTGAAGTTTCGTAGCTCTAGAAATAAATGATTTAATGAGTGTGACTCAAGAAAACAGCTTAACTAGAACATGTGTAAATGTACAATTGGGATAGTTTTACTATGGAAAGCATGTTAGTAAATTGCTTATTATTTTCATGCGAGCTTACTAAGCGTAAAGCTTACCCCTCCTTTCTATTTCTTTTAGTGTTGTCAAGTTAGCTCGGGGTTGGAGATCGTCGGAGGTAGCATCACACTATCAAACCAACACCTTGAGAGTATAAACACATATGCTAGAATTATCAAGTGAATGGCATGTATAGGGACCTAGTTTTATAACATGTGTTATTATAATTTGGCCAAATATATTGGTCTTTAGTGAGCTAATGATTCTAACTTATAAATCTAGCTATTCATGTTATGTCTGATGTTGGTGATGTGCATCTGCATGTTTGCCATGCATGGTTGGTAATATGTTATGTGTTATTGTTAGAATGTTATGCTTGTGTCTTGATTGTAGATATATAATTACTCAAATATGCCATGTCAATTGCTATGAAAATGTATAAGTGTATGTAGGTAATTAAGGGTGACAATTGGCTTGGAAAATAGCCTTGAAATTGTCCACACGAATAGATACACGGGCGTGTGTCTAGGCCGTGTATGACACACGGCTTAAGCACACGGACTTGTGCCTTGGCCGTGTGACCCTAACTTGTTCATGACCAAATGGACAGAGAACTCCATGGGCACAGGACACGGGAGTGTCTCAAGCCACATGGACGTGTGTGACCACACGGGCATGTGACTCTCTGAAGCAAGAAAATTAGTTAAGTTGCCCAAAAATTTTCAAAGTTCTTAATTTAGTCCCGAACTAACCCAATGCATGTTATAGATTTCGAAGACCTATATAAGGGATGATATGCATGTGCTCGAGATGTTTTAATTTTTGGTGAAAATTTTGTGACCCGGTTTTGCATGTTGTGAATGTTTAAGTCCGGTAACGCATCGAACCTTGTCCCGGTGTTGGATATGGGTGAGGGGTGTTACACATACGCTCATTTATAGATGTGTGAGGTTGGATGGGTATTATTGCCCTAACTAGTGTGTAGCAAATGGGGTAGGATTTGATTATGTATCTGTAATTACATTTGATTTTGTGTCTACATCCGTATATGATTCTGTATCTGTAATTGAATTTAATTATGTATATTCATCAATATTTGTAATTGCATCTGATTTTGTATCTGCATATGCAACTGATTTGTCTGCTATATTGGTATTTGTTCTATTTGTTGGGCTAAGTTACACATTGAGCTCGTTAGCTCACCTCTTTGTTTTATCTTTTCAGGTATTCGACAGATTTAGGATTGGGCGGCGTTAGGAAACTCAAACTTGTTATCTCGCATAAGTTAGTTTGAATTATAAATAATTGAACTTTTTTGGACTTTTGACTTATGGATAAATTTTTAGTTTTAACTTTGATTTTTGTTATTTAGTTAAAGTTTTTCTGCATGTTTTCTGTTAATTAAAAAAATCACGTTTGGTTTTCAAATCAAACGAGCTAAGGATTTTCCGCTGCAAACATGAAATGAGTTTTACGAATGTTAATAACGAGATTTTTAAAAAATTCTCAATCAACAAAATTATACATTTTCCCTTATATAAATCATGGTTTTCAACTTATCATATTTGAAATTTCCGTTGAAAAGTTAGGTATCACATTATGTGCTTTTCTGAAAAATAAATAATATTTGTGTATAGGTTTCTAAAAGAAAAACATGTAAGAGTTTTGCCAAAAATAATATTTTCAGATCTCACGACTTCCAAAGCTAGTTTTGATTTGGGTTTTCAGATGGGAAGTGTAATACCTCCAGGTCTGGCCATAACGTTTAAGTCAAGTTTGGGGTGTTACAAGCTAATTTGAGCTAAAATGTGTGAAGATATTTTGAGGATGAAAACGTGATTAATCTTCAAAATTGAAAAGAGATTTTATGTTTGGAGAGCTTAGAAATAAAAAAGAATGAACTAATTTCGAGAGAAAAGCATTAAGTTGGTATTTGGAAAATTTTTGAAAAAGATATGAAAATGTGAGGGAAGGAATGGTGGGGTTGCTAAATAGGCAACCAATTTTTAAAAATTAAGTCATTGCCCATTTAACCACCTCCAGTTTCCTCTGTTTTCCAAGTAAGTCCTTGCTTTACAATTAAAACCAATTTAAAAATTATATTAAAATCAAACCTCGTTTTTAAAAAATGTTTTAACCAAACTAATTTTCGGACACCTAATTTAATTTCTTAACCTAAAATTTTAAATTCTAATTAATTTAATATTTTATTTAATTAATTCTAAATTATTTTATTATCTAACCTAATTGTGATTTTTGATTCACTAACCTGATCTTACATACCCAAATCTACTAACCCGATTTTTGGGGCATGACAAGGCTTGCTCACAATAGTCCTTGTTTACATTATTTGTTATTATATTGTATTAAGCTTATTTAGTTGTTATTTAATAGGGATAGTGATAGATCTTCTTTATGTTAGCAAATATCGGATTTCTATGTAATTGAGAGATTTGTATAGCTTATTGTACTTAGAAATGAGAGCACTTAATGAGAAACATTATTTGTGAGACTGCATTTGATTGTAAAACATTTGTGTTGTGGTTTTACATGGTAAGTTCATAGGGGTAAATTTGGTGGTAAGGGTTTTAATCTTTAAAGGTACAAAATTGAAGAAATTGTCACTGAGGTGTGATAAATTTAAGGTCACTTGTTGTAAGTAATTGAAGATAATGGATACTTCTTATTGAGTTAGACTCCACAAATGTACGAAAATTGAATTGTGTTAACAAAATTTGTTGCCCACTATTTTATTCCTATTTTTGCAGTGCTTGAAGGAGTGCCTAAACCCTAAGTCGTTCCTTCCAAGCACATAGTTTATTTCTTAGCAACAGTTTGGGCCAACATTTGATAATAGAGCTTTTCACTTAACATAGCTACTGAAGATCCCTATTATTGTTTAATACAAGCAAAGGAAGGAACATCTACCTCACGTCCCTGATGCTAGAAATTGGCCACTATGCTTACTAGAAAGATTGCATGAAAGTTTATATTAAATCCATTGGTGAGAAGTTTTAAACAACTAAGGAATACTGAAAATGAGTTTATTTTTATTTTAAAGTGAATTAAAAGTAAAATTTAAAATTTAAATAGATTAATAAAAGCTTAGTTCTTTTTTATTTAATATGAAATGAATTTATTCAAAAAATATTTAATAAAATTAAGAATCCTACGTAAATAAAACTTATAAATGAAAAAGTCATTTTCATCCGTTTAAAACATTTTTTATTTTTATTTTTTTGTTATGAATTAGATCTATTGATAGATTGCATTACCTTGTCGATATTTTAAAACAGAATAATTAATAATGGAATATAGTAGAATTATAGTGGAGTCTCCTTCACATGTTTGATGAAGATTCATCTAACAACTCAGATTCAGAGCTGCAACATTCTCCAAAAGGGCATTTATAAACCTATGGTATCCAAGTTGAAAGAAAAGATTATCATCTCATCTTATGTTTTATACTTTCTTATCTTTGTTATTATTGTATCTCTTTTTAGTTTTGTAATATTTAACTTTATATATATATATATATATATATATATATATATATATAATGAATTTATCTATATTTTAAAGTGAATTAAAATTAAATTTTAAAATTAAAATAGTTTAACAAAATCTTAGTTCCTTTTTTATTTAAATTGAAATGAATTTATTTAACAAATTTTTTTAATAAAATTAAGAATCCTAAGTAAATAAAATTTATTAATTAAAAAATCATTTTCATTTGATTTATGGGCTCGTTGCAGCATTGGCACTCTTACTTGCGAATCCATTTGTCTAATCCTATAAACATGAGAATTTTATGTTTTTTTTTCTTATTTTATGGCTTGGGACTTACTCCTTGGTTTTCCGAATTCTTCAAGATTTCATCCCTACAATTAATTATTCGTTTAGACAATAATCTATAGGAAGGATTAATTTGAGGATGAGGAATTATTACATCGACTCACTTTCTTCCTTCCTTTCTTAGTCCAAGAGAACTCCTTATTTATTGTTTAAAGACGTGTTGCAACAAATGATGTATTTTTCCATTGACATGAAACCTGCCTCGTAATTCTAGTAAGAATTATTATTAGGAATTTTCAACTGAAAATAAAAATCACTTCTAGTTAACTAGATAAATAGAATATATTTTTTACACCGTTTAGACATAGGTAAATAAAAATTCATAATCATAATAATGAATAATTTAATAATAAATTTAATATTTTATTAAAAAAAAGAATTACATAGAATAATTAGAACAATATAAATTTGATAGAATAGAATAAATGGAAAAGGAGTCAAAATGGTATAATACAAAAATTTTAGTCTATCTAAAATAAAATAAGCACTACAGGAAAATAGGGCTTTAGTGGCGTTTTTAGTGGCGTTTTATTAAAAAACGCCGCAAAAATTGTAAAACACAGAGCAATAGCGCGTTTAGCAAAAACGCCGCTAAAAATCGAAAGAATAGCGGCGTTTTTGTTAAAACGCCGCTAAAAATGAGCATTAGCGCGCTTTTGCTAAAACGCCGCTAAAGACTGAGTATTAGCGGCGCTTTTGCTAAAACGCCGCTAAAGACTAGAGAGCATTAGCGCGCTTTTGGCAAAACGCCGCTAAAGACTGCAGCATTAGCGCGCTTTCTGAAAAACGCCGCTAAAAACTAGAGCATTAGCGCGCTTTCGAAAAAACGCCGCTAAAGTCATATAATTCCTAAAACCCTAAACCCTAAAAAAATAATAAAACTAATCTATAACCCCTAAAATACTAAACCTCAAATCCTAAAAACCTTAAACACTAAACTATAACTCCTAAAACCTTAAACTCTAAAAATATCATATGGATGTTGATATGTATATACATAGATATTAATGTAAAAGCTTATGTTCATAATAAATTATGGAATTAAAACTGAATGGGGTTTGAAACGATATCACATACAATTAAAGAATTTTAATTTGAAAGAGTGTAGCTTAATATTGAATGGGTTTTGAAAGGGAAGAAAAAGGTCTAAACCTTTGAAACATGAACTACAATTGAACAACATTGGTGTGTTGGCATACAAATTAGACGACATGTTTGATGGTATTGGGATGTCACCCAACCGTTGGATCGAGTCTTAGCAATTAACATTCAACGCCAAAAACGAGTAATAAAACCTTCAAACTGCATAACCACCTCCGGTCTTTCGGGACCAACGGTCTTTTGTCTTGGCTCTTTCAGAATAACATTTTCATGCCCTCGTAATATTTCGCTACCATGTCTCTCACTTTTTCTTTCTAAATATTTTTTATATAATTACTTTAATTTGGTCTCGACCAATATGATGTACTTGTTTTACAAAAAATGATTTATGATAATTCTTTTCATATTTTTTGGGTATTTTCATATTAATATTTGTATAATTTTATTATTTAAATAGAATTAAGACAGAGCCACCAATCCAAAAGGAATGGAGCAAAGGTGGAAAACTTCAGTCACAATAAATCTATTTTTAAAACAACAAAATCTATTTTATTAAACAAGTTGAGACTCGTAATATTTCTTAATGAATAAACAATTTATAAATATAAGAATTTTTGCTTTCAACTATGTTTGAAAAAAAAAACCAAAAAGTCAAAACATGTTTTATATGAAAAAGATTGTTTGAAAAATTAAGAGTCTCTATGATTTTTCTAAATTATATTAAGATATCAATCTCATCTAATTTATACTAAATTTTTAGTGTTTAATTCAAATTTTAGAGTTGATTTTATGAAAGTTAATTTCTAATATTATTATGTTTGAATTTTTCGTGATTTTATTAATTCAATAAATTAATATTTTAAATTTTATCTAAAAAGGAAATTCATATATTCAAACATTTTTTTATTCAATGAAAAATCAACAAAAATAAACAATAGTGGCGTTTTATATGAAAACGCCGCAAAAAATATTTTCCTTCAAACATCGCGCTTTTATCCCTAAAATTTCCCCGTTGAACCCTTAATTTTTCCCCTAAAATCATTTTTTCCTTCATCTTAACCCATTTCAAATTTCCTTTAATCATTATCCCTTTAATCTGTTTCAATATGAAAGCTTGGGTCATTTATAATTTTCTTTCTCACTCGCTTAAGCGCAACAACAATGGCAACTCCCGGACCAAGATCGCAACAACAACGTTGTCGGTGGTTCAAGTAACGGCAGAGTAACGGAGAGCAACGGAAATAACTTGAGTGTGCATCACGAGATCGATCCGCAATCGAGTTCCCCGCATCGGAAGTTGGAGCTATGGGTTTGGTTTCAATCGAAGGTTGAGCCAAAGGAAAGGGTTGTTCTTGAGGAAGCCCATGTTGGATCCTTGGTTTTGATTTCGGATTGAAAGAGAAGAAGAAGCTTGGGCATTGGATGTTCTTGGTTTTTTGTGGAGTTTGTTTGTTTTTGGGTGTTTTTAAGATTTGTGCTACTTTGGTTGGTTTGGATCTGCTATCAAACCTTAGCATCAAATCGTTTTATTTCATGATTTTAAAAAAAAATTGTTATAGCTGTTTTATGAATTGACTTGCATCAAATTTAATGTTGATGGATCAACGTGAAAAATGTGATCAATTTTTGGAGATTGTTATAGCTTTTTTAATGATCTTGCTTGGGAGATTAACGGGTGATTGTTAATTTGTCTACTTTTTTTATTCCCTATTAATGGGTGCAAAACGAAAATTAGGGAGTAATAGTCGGTGAGCTTTGATTAACATTTTTGCATTTCTAGATCATGTATAAGCTGGAGTGGATAGTTCTATATTACTTCGATTTGGTTATGTATATGACATGGGTATATTCAACTTTTTCAAGTTTTCAGCTTTATTCAGTAGGGTCTTTACAAAGTTATATCCTCGTATTCATGTCCAATATGCATTAGACACAGCTTATCGATAAAGATAACTTATATAAGAGTTGGAGTGTGTATATAGAGACTAGAGAGTGAATTTCACCTTCTTTTAGTTGAGGACTAAGCATATCATTGGGAAAGAATATTGTGTTCTTAACTTTTGTGGAAAACTTTAATTCTATGTTACTTAAGGTGCTTTTCTTGCTTCATAAGTTATGTTTAACAATAAATCATTTGTAGAACATTGCATAAGACTTTTCCTTGCTAATGTACTATTGAAACCATAACATCAAATCAGTCTTTTTCATTATTTTTGAATTATGTGCGATTTTTTTGTTGTAGCTGCTTTATGAATTGACTTGCAATCGAATTTAATGCGAGATGGATCAATGTGAAAAATTTGATCTATTTTTGGAGATTGTTAGGCTTTTCTTTAATGTGAAAAATGTGCACGGTGATTATTGTCTTGTGTACTTTTTTTTCCTTCCGGAAAGAATTTATGATTAGAGAGTAAAAGTAAGTGGCTTAAGTATTGTTTTTGCATCTCAAGACCATATATTATTATGCCTGGAGTGGAGTAGTTCTATGTTACTTGGATGTGGACGTGAGTATTGGATACTTATATGTGTATAACATGGCTACTTTGAATTCTTTCTAGTGTTTTCTATGGATTTGGAGAATTGTTGGAAGATCATATTTTCATACTCCTATCCATATATGCACTGGACATGGGTGTTGGACACACATACTTAAAAAAGAATCAGAATAACATAGGAATAGTTGCATTCTACAGGTTCTTCTTAATCAATTTTGGGTGTGCACAGAGAGTAAATTTCACCTTCTTTTAGTTGATCACTATGACGTAACTTTTATAATCAAGTACTCCCATGTGTTTTTCCTCTTGCATAAGTTATGTTTAATGATAGATCACTTGTAGAACATTGCATAAGACTTTTCCTTTCTAATGTGCTATCTCTATTATTGTAATTAGGATCTACCCGATCCTCCACCAATCAACTAAAGCGAACGAATGAAGGCTCTCATGATTATGGGTACAGGGGATGGAGGAAGTGATTCGGATAGAACCTTAATGACAAAGGCATCCGACATAGCGTAAGTAAGTTTAAAGTCCAGACCTTAAAATATCTCACATCCGCTTGTTTTGCATGAAGAACATGATTAACGAAGAACACTTGGAACTTGTTATTCGATTAGCAAAAAGAGCGTTGAGATTTGTTTAATTTTATCAAAATATGTAATTGAGGTGTATAAATGTTGTTAATTGAAATGTTAAAGTGCTGCAAATTGAAGTGTTTGAATGTCAGAAATTGAAATGTTTAAATGTCAGTAAATTGAAGTGCTTAAATGTTGCAAATTGAAGTGTTTAAGTACTGCAAATTGAAGTGTTTAGTTGCTGGACATTGAGATGTTTTATCGCTGTAATTGAGGTGTATAAATGTTGTTAATTGAGGTGTTAAAGTGCTGCAAATTGAAGTGTTTGAATGCTCAAATTGAAGTGTTTAAATGTCAGTAAATTGAAGTGCAATTAAATGGTATTTATTGCATATCAAGATATGTACGTAGTTGCAGCAAATATAGCTTAAAATCATCTTGAGCTCATTTCGGTTATTTTGGAATTTGATTTCAGTTAAAAATAGTGAAATGCACCGTGAATGACATACCGGTGGACATCTCTTTCAATCAAACGACTCGGTCTATCTCGCACTTTGCTTTCTCGGAGAAGGTATCATCTAATCCTATCCAACATTGATATGTTTAGAATCTGCTTTCCATTCCAAACATTGTAGATGTGGTAATCATAATTCATATAATTCACTTGATGCAAAAGATTATTCAAAAGTATAATTCTAAATGGTACATTGTTTCATTTTTTCTCGCATTAAATTCTAAGTAGCTTGATGATCTTCGCTTTGGTATGTGGCATTTTATCCTATTTATCTTCCATATCACTACTAACCGAAGTGAGTGAATTTTGGCTTTTCCTCTTTCTTTTCCCCTTATATTTCATTCATTTCTAAATCCTTTAAGATTTTACCGGATTTAAGAGAAATTAATGTTTCTTTAACAATTATATTTGTTTGTTTGTTTTCATTTAATAGAAATTAATGCTTTGGATTTAGTCTAAAATCTCTCATTTCACCTTTTCCCATGTATCACTTAAAAATTTATCACTGCAGCCTTTGAGGAATCCCCAATCCCATCTCCATCACTCTCCATGCATTAATTCCTATAGCAATATCAAGGGTGGCAAGTTTAATTGACACATGACTTCTTTTGAACTGTTTGTTTTTCAGGTTGACCAGCTAATTGGAAAAGATCATTATTTCAAACGCAGTATTATTTTGATCAAGGCCTGGTGCTATTACGAGAGCCGGATCTTTGGTGCACACCATGGCTTGATTTTTGCATATGCATTAGAAACAATGATTTTATATATCGTTAATGTCTTTCATTCATCCTTATTTTGTTCTATTTGTATTTTATTAGATTTCTAGTGTAGTATGATAAGTGCGGTATTTTGTTTGGCGGGATGTATTTATATCATAGATTATTCTTCTTCTCAATATTTTGATAATAAATTTTAATTTTTTTATATTTTTCAGGATTTTTACAATATTTTATAATATTTTATTTTTTTTTAATTTTTATGACCTTTAGCGGCGTTTGTGGGAAAAGCGCCGCTAAAGGTCCTGACCTTTAGCGGCGTTTTTTCAAATAATCGCCGCAAAATTTAGCGGCGCCATCTATAGCGGCGTTTTTTGCGGCGCTTGCAAAAACGCCACGAATAGTTTTAGTGGCGCTTAAAAGCGCCGCTAAAGGCCTAAAAAAACGCCACTAAAAGTCAGTTTTGCTGTAGTGAAGAGATCATATGAAAAATGTAATCGATTCTTTCATTTCCTTGGGTCGCTAGCCATCTGCCGAGAGTTTTGGGGTTAATACTAATATTTTAGTATCAAATCCAATAAATCTAAGTATAGTTCTTCGTGTATTGATCTTTTTTGGAAAGAGAGTGTGTGCAAGTTGTTTATTTCAAGAATAGGTTGAATTCACCTAGTTGTACTTTTTTTTCATTATAACTAGGAAAGAAAATAGTGTATGATCTCGCAAATTACTTCTAAATAAATTTTAAAAATCATATTTTAAAACTATAGCATTTCGTGATTCATTAGTACATCGATTTTGACTTTCTATTAATCAATAAGTTGGGCTCATTAACATGGTTAAGGCTAAATCCACTTGAAGTTCAGATACAACAGAATACTCTTTCTACTATTATGTTACAAAATATAGAAATATTTTTAAAATAAAAATATTTTTTTTAATATAAAACACTCATGAGGATAAAATATTTGAGCCAGTTTCCGGAATCGATAACCTATGTATAACATATTTTATATTTTTTTATTGTTAGTGAATTAGATTTATTGATTGGTTCATTACCTTGTCAATATTTGAAAAGAGAATAATTAATAAAAGAGCATAGTGGAATTATGGTGGGGTCTTCTTCTTCACGTGTTTCCTGCTTCATTTATGTCTTTTATTATTTTGATTTCTCTCGCTTTCAAAACTTCAATAAGATAGTGGAGATTCTTGTTTTTCGAAAATTCTTTTAACATGAAAGTGGAGAGAGACGAGTGAAAATAAACATGAAATATGAGAGTAATCTTATAGTCATTGAAACCAGCTGTAGAAAATAGCTTACCCCATTCATCTTCCCGCCTCTCTTTTCCCTTTTGAAGAGCGTAAGTCATTTTTCGAAAAAGAGTTTATTTTTATTTTTATTTTTAAAAATATTTAAAATATTATATTTTTCAATATTATTAAACATACATATTTAATTATTTATATTTAGTCATATAATAAATTATTTAATATTTCAATTTTATTTTAATACTAAATTTTAAAAATAATAATTTTAAATAATATTATTCACATATTATTGAAAATATTCAATATTAATATTTTAATAATAAATATTTATTAAAATTATAAATATATTAATAATAAATGTTTTGTAGTATAAAGGTTAAAATATGTCATGTCTATGTATACTTCACAGATTTATAATTTAGTCTTTGTACTTTTATTTTCAAGAATTTAGTCCCTTTACTTTTCAAATTTGAAAATCAAGCCCAATTGTTGGCATCGTTAATTTTTTTTTGTCAATTTTGTTGATGTCACATTTTTAAATAAAAAATACTTACTTAGTAGTCATGTAATTAAAAAATGACGTTGTAATGAATCTAAATTTAACATATGCAAAAACAATGTAAAATATAAAATTATAGATAAAAATAAATTCAATTAAACAATGAAAAAATAAGAAAATCTCAAATGTGTGTTTGTTTAATTGAAAACAACTTTTATGAAATATTTTTAAGAAATTTACCAAACAACAGAAAATATTTTACACAGATTCATCCAAACACCAGAAAATCTTAGCTTTTCCAAAAAAGTAAATTATTTTCCAGAAATCATTTTTCAGAAGTCATTTTCAGTGAAACAAATGGAGTCTAAGTTCGTAGTCCTTAATCTCAAACTTTATTTATTTACTTAAATTAAACTGATTATTATTTTTTTATATTTAATTACAACTATATAAATATAATTGACTAGAAGTTAAATGAAGAGTTGTGGAGTTATAGATATAGTTATGGAATAGATTAAAGAATTAATTATAGTCATTGATACAATGGTTGAATTATGAAATGAAGAATTGTGGAATTATATAGATGAAACTCTATATGAAATAGACCATGGAAGTTTACTGGAAAGTGACTTGGAGTAATTGAATGATTGAGAAAATAGTTTTAAATGGTTGATTATGGATAAATGATTTATGTGTACATTTATGAGTAGTATATTGAGTTGAATAAGTTGATGATGAGCAATGTTGGTAAACTTAAGAAGTTTAGTTATGATATGATGGCATTGAGATTATTTGATCTTGTGTTGGAAGTGCAGGACGTATACACACATTTAATATTGTCAGTTTATCTGACTAATGCTGCGCACAAATCTTTAATCCAACTAGTGTTGGGCACACATTTAATATCGTCGGTTTATCCGGCTAGCGTTGTGCGCAAATCTTTGTTGGTTAATTTAACTAGTGCTGGCACACATTTAATATCGTCGGTTTATCTGACTAGTGCTGGGCATAAAACTTGGTTACGGTTTAACCGTTAGGCACCGGGTGTCATCCACAAATTGATCCATATTGGCAATGTATAATCGATCTATAGAAAAAGGTAGGTATATGAAAAATATCTTGGAAGATGTATGAAAGGCTCATGTTGAACTTGATAGTAAACTAAATGGAAATGTACATTACATGTTGTGGATTATAAAATTAAGGACATTAATTGTAATGTTAGTTTTTTGAGTTAATGAACTTACTCAATATTTGATCATTCAATTATATGCAAGTTAGGTACCTACGTTTGTCTAACGTCTCAGCATCCAACAACAATCCCGAACTCAACGTTGGTGACGTATTTCTTTTTGTGTCTTGGCATGTACCTAGGGTGATGATGCTTTGAGCAATGGTTTTTGGTCTATAGTTGAATTTAGTGAAGGCTACTTTTATTGAATGTCATGTAAACTTTTGGAGTATGATTGCCTTGAAACAAATGCTTGTATGTAATTTGTGAATGAAATAAGTATGTTTTGATGAGTTTGACTCTTTTGGATGTATATAAGTGTTGATATGAATTGGAAAATGTTAGTTATAATGACAAATTGATGAACGTGATTACATTTGGCTATTTTGATGGAGCTTTGAATATGAAAATGTGGTTGATTTCATATGTTCTCTTAACTTGATTATTTGAATAATTAATCTTTGTTTGAGGTGCCTTTGAATGGCATATTGTTTAGGTATAGGATGGATGAATTTTTGGCATGTAATTGATGATTTAAATGTGATTTTGAACTTTAGGAATGGATCTAGATATGGTATGAATTGTTACTCAACAAATGATGTATGAAATGGCTTGAATTAGAGGTTAAATATGCTACACACGGCCTAGGACACGTTCTATCACATGGTCGTGTGACACACAGAGTCCATTCACATGACTGTGTATCTTATTATCTTTAGTTGCAGGTTTCACACGACCTGACACACATTTTGCAACACGACCATGTGACCTTAATTCAAATATCCAAACGGGCGAACACACGAGCTGCGACATGGCCATGTGTCTGTACTTCAAATGACCACACGTTCTGGATTGTGACACACTACCTGGCCACACGACTGTGTGTCCCCTGTTTTCAAATTTTTAACTTTTTTCTAATTTTTCTACTTTATTTCAAATTGACCCCAGAATGTTCCTAAACTATTTGTAGGGCCCGTAAACTCGGTTTAAGGTCCGTAAGTGTATGTTTGTTATGATTGGAATGTAATTTGATTATTTGTATTTATGGTTGAATATTTATGAGATAGTAATGTTAAATGTTTAAATTGATATTGTAATACTCCGTGACCCAACTTCGGCAACGGAGATGGGTTAGGAGTGTTACAAACATCAACTCCTCCGACGGTCTAAGTGCAGTTTAGGGTTGTTGTTTTTTACAAGGGTAAGTGGATGGAAGTTCTAATTAAGGGCTAGTTTCATTTAGTTCGTAATAATCTATCATTTGCGTCCGATTTAGTAGTCAAATTTAGTACGATATTTGCTAATTAGTTTGTTCTAAATGTCATTTTTAGGTGCTAGAATTGTGGCTGTTGTGTCAGCATAAAAAAATGACTAGGTGTGTATCTTTTGTCCCGAAAATAGTGAACGAAGCGAAGCCAAAAAGTATACTATTGACGCTACACAGTCGTGTGCCAAATCTTGCAAGACACATAATCGTGAGCAAGGTCGCATGGGCCACACAGATGTATAGGCCCATTTTCAGTAAAATTTATTTACGGTCGTGTATGATGTGCGATTCAATGTTAGCCACCTCATAAGGTATGTTATGTGAATGTATAGCTTATATATACAAAATATGATATTCTGCTTTTGTATGTGTAACTTTTGGAAGCATGTTTGCATGTTCTAATGTGTAAAGCATGTATGATTTGTATGCATCTGGATATATATGGATAGTGATTGCATGTGCATTGAGTGAGACTATGATGTGATGGAGGAAGTGTTGGCAGTTTAATGATCTGCCTTATCTGGTGGTTTTAACCACGTATCTGTTCTGGTGGCTTGACCATACTTATCTAGTTCTAGCACATTACCACATTATTTTTGGCAGCTTAACTGCACTATTCTAAAAAGTGACATATGCTCACTATCTTGGTGTGTAGAGTTGGATGGGTATTTATTACCCTAACTGGTGTGTAGGGATGGACGGAGATGGTGTGTAGCGGATGGGGGTAGGATTTGTATTTGTATATGTATTTGTAATTGATCTGCCTATCATATTGTATTGCGAGATATGCCATGTTTTTGTATCTATCCGATTTCTGATTTCTGTATGAATTTGTTATCTGATTTGTTTGTATGGGCTAAGTTACACACTGAGCTTGTTAGCTCACCTTATATTTTTATCTTATCAGGTAATCAGCAAACGTAAGACCGGGCGGCGCGCGGGAGCTCGGATTGGTTTCCAAGTTAGTTAAATTTGTTGGTTCACATTTTTAAATGATTTTAAACTTTTTGGACTATGTAACTATTGAAGACTTTACTTTTTGGTTTTGGTTTACTTTTTTTTGGATTTAGTAAATATTATTTTAAAACTACAAAGTTATATGTTTTTACAAACTAGAGTCACTATTTTCAAATTTAATACTCTGAAATTTCAGCTGAAAAACTAAGAAATAAATCAAACGATTTTCTGTAAAATGAAAAACTTCAAACACAAACTTTCTAAAAACTGGAAAGAGGTTTGCACAAATTAATATCGTTGAAACACACATTTTCTAGTTCAAAATCTGGGTTTAAAACTGATATATGTAATTTCTTAAGATTCATCCATAACATCTAAGCCGGGTGTGGGGTGTTACAATCACTATCATTGAAGTTGTCTAAGTCAGTTTCAACTTCTAGTGCACCTTTAATAAAGGCTACATAATTATTAAGATACTCATTATCTTTGTTTGTCTCGCTTGAAGAATCATTGTCACTCCAAGCTACATAGAGTGATACCTTCTTCTTCTTTTTCAAAATATTGCCAAATTTAGCTTGAATATGGTCAAATCCTTTGTTCTCATGACATTGGTTGCCTTTCTTTTTCTCATTAGATGCTTTTTCACTGGTTGTTAAAGCCTTGCTTTTTCCTTTGTTGAAGTTGTGATTTCCTTCGGAGTTTCTTCTTTTCCTTTGACAGTTTCTTAAATATCTTGTTAAAATATTCTGTGAGAATGGCTAATTCCTCAGACAAATCTTCATTGGTAGTTTCACCTTCAGTTGCAACTTGGGATGTAACTTATAGTGAAATATTCTTCTTTGCTCTATCCTTAATCTTTTTGGTATCTTCATCTTGTAGATATGTAGGGAATCCTCATTGTGTCAATATCTTTAACCTCCTCTATAGCCACCTTAAGACTTTTTAAACTAGCTTAGCATTAGAGTCCTCCTCACTAAAAGTCAATTCTTGGTTAGTAATGTCATAGAGTTTTGCATAAAATTCATACAAAGATTCATTATTAAGGATTCTAAGAGTCTCAAACCCGGTTATCAACATTTGAAGCTTGGATTACCTACATTAATGAGTTGTTTTCATGATTATCCATGCTTCTTTAGGAATGTCACATTTCGAGATTTTTTTGAACTCTTGAGGGCCCATATATGGCATTAAGAGCTTTGGAGTTTTCATTCGCTGACTTGTTCTCCTTAGTAATCCATGTGACTTCTAGTTTGGAAGTCTTTATGTCACTCATGTCAATCTTACGAGGCTCCCAACTAGTCAATATAGATTTACATACTTTCTCATCCATAGACTTAATAAACACACTCATCCTTACCTTCTAGTAGGCGTAGTTGGAGCAATCAAGTATAAGGGCCTTGATACAAAATTTCTTTGCATCTCTTAACAATTTCAACTACAAGATTGTCACTTAGTGTTAGGCTTTGATACCTATTGAGAATTTGTTTAAATTTCTTGTCAAATGTAGGTTCAATTGCAATTATACGAACAACTTGAAGAGTAAAAATAGAGATGGACATAGAACTTGTTTACGCAATCTGTTAGGATCGACCCGATTAAGCAACAAACAAGAAAAATAGCGGGATAAATTAAGAAATTGAACACACAAATTTAATGTGAAAAAACCCCTCCAAAGAGGATAAAAAACCACGGGCAAAGATAATTTTACTATAATGGCAAAAGAACGAAGATTACAAAAGATGGATATAAAGACTAAACCCTAAAAACCCAAAAACAAAGAACCCTCAAAACGTAAACACAAAATTCTCTAAATGTGTTATGAGTTCTAATCTCTAATCGGTGTGTTTTTCTAAGGTTGTAAAAGAGCCTATTTATAGGCTAAATTCATAGGTCAAATAATAATAAAATAATCTAAACTAATCAGTGTTTGATTGAAACAAGTAAACAGAGTTTAACTGAAAGATTATTTCTCAAATTTGACTGAAAATAGGAGTCATATTTAACAAATCTCCACCTTGACTCATATTTCCACAACGCCATCTTTGCCAAAGCCCGCCACAAACCTATCTTGAACTATGCAGGGAATTAACTGAGTCAAATTTGTGCTTAGAAACTGGAAGACTTTTAGCCTTCGACTTGTACACTGTTAAACCAAAACTAACCCGCGTCTGATTTTCACGAACACAGTGCCCTAACTTTTCAAAACCTGCATCCAAAAGAGAACCTTTCTTCAACGAAACAGTCATACCTTTTTCCCTCCTATGACAAAGTTGCCTCCGCTCCAAACTAGTTGACTTTAACTCCGTAACGGATGAAGGACGTCCGATTTCACCGGTCACTGTAGAACCTTTCAAAATATAAAGATTTTCCAAAATATAAAGATTGCCAGTTCTTTTACCTTTTAACAAAGCGAGAGCTCCATGAGATACTTTAATACCGCTCGACTCGATGTTAATTCTGCATCCTTTCAAGTCTAAAATACTCAAGGATATGAGATTCTTTCGTAAATCAGGTACATACCTGACATCTGAAAGTGTCCTAATCGTCCCATCTTGCATCTTAATTTTAACAGTACCAATACCAATTACCTTACTAGATGAATCGTTTCCCATGCGCACAACTCCACCTTCAACTGAACTGTTTATGGAGAACCATTCTCTATTGGGACACATGTGGAAAGAACATCCTGAATCTAGGATCTACTCGAACATGAGCTTGGAATTATCGCTTGTTGACACTAACAAGAAATCATCACGATTTTCATCGGCCCAATTAGCACCAGCTACATCTTTCTCGTTACTCTCAGCAGCTCTTTTATTTCGCAGTTTATAACAATCTGCTTTGACGTGACCTAACTTTTTACTATAGCGACACCTTTTGTCTCGTTTCTTTGATGCTACCAAAACAGAAGCTTGCTTATCTGTCTTGTTATCCAAATGAAGCTCATTATCAAGTTTGTCTCTACTCTACAAATAAC
Organism: Gossypium anomalum; assembly: GCA_025698475.1. NCBI lineage: Eukaryota > Viridiplantae > Streptophyta > Magnoliopsida > Malvales > Malvaceae > Gossypium > Gossypium anomalum. The sequence continues at coordinate 11,106,617 of CM046965.1, read as the reverse complement.
CCTTCACGCATTTGAACGAGAGTTTGTCTCTACCGTAAATCAGGGTCTCCTTGAAAGACTTGTATGAAGTGGGTAAAGAGCACAATAATAGCATAGCTTGATCTTCATCATCAATATAAACCTCAACGTTCTTTAAATCATTTAAAAGAGTAATGAATTGACTGATGTGATCTCTAAGAAGCTCACCTTCTTTCATGCGAAACGTAAATAGACGTTGTTTCAACACTAAACAGTTAGCCAGAGACTTAGTCGCATAAAGAGTTTCTAACCTTTTCCACAAGGTAGATGAGGTCTTCTCCATCAATACCTCCTGCAATACAGTATTCGCGAGGCACAACTGGACTACAGACGAAGCCTTTTCATCAAGCTCTTCCCATTCTGTTTTATTTAGATTCTCAGGCCTTTTTTCGATAACAACCTTTTTCAAACCGGATTGAACTAGAATTGCCATCATCCGAACTTGCCACAGATTGAAATTTGTCTCACCATCGGACTTCTCAATTTCAAAACTTGTTGATGACATATCTGAACGGGCTGATCTATGAAAATTGAACTAGCTCTGATACCACTTGTTAGGATCGACCCAATTAAGCAACGAACAAGAAAAATAGCGGAATAAATTGAGAAATTGAACACACAAATTTAACGTGGAAAAACCCCCTCCAAAAAGGATAAAAAACCATGGACAAAGATAATTTTACTATAATGGCAAAAGAACGAAGAGTACAAAAGATGGAGATAAAGACTAAACCCCAAAAACCCGAAAATAAAGAACCTTCAAAACGTAAACACAAAATTCTCTAAATGTGTTATGAGTTTTAATCTCTAATGGGTGTATTTTTCTAAGGTTGTAAAAGAGCCTATTTATAGGCTAAATTCATAGGTCAAATAATAATAAAATAATCTAAACTAATCAGTGTTTGATTGAAACAAGTAAACAGAGTTTAACTGAAAGATTATTTTTCAAATTTGACTGAAAATAGGAGCCATATTTAACACAATCCATAAAATTTTCCTATAGCTGTGGGGCCTTGCCTAGAGAGTAATCCATTATCAATCTGCAGTACCAGATGTGATTTAAATTCAACTCACTTACCAAGTTGCAACCTCACTTCTATACATCAAGTAGAACACTCACCACAAAAACTTCTCTCTTGAAAGCTTAGTTACAAACTCAACACGAAAACACAATTTGTTTACAAAGTAATTATAGTGAAAATGAGTTCCGTAAAATGAACAAATAAGTTCTTCCTCTCAATCATACGTAATGAAATAAACAAGGCTTCTTTAAATAGGTGTTTGAGTCTTGCAGAAAATCCAATCAGTGTAAACATATCTTCCCTTTATTTGTATTTCAATAAATCTTCAATAATGAATCAAATATGTATAAATCTTCTATGATTAGTCTTCCATAAAAACTGGATTTCTTCAATTAAGAAAATACGTGTCGTAACCATTTTTTTTGTAAAACGATGGTCGACTTGGATTTTGAAAATGAAAACGAATAGAGGAGTCGCCACCAATCTTTTTTGATAAGGTGTGATCGGATCACCTTAAATTAATCATTTTAATAAAAGTTAAAATTTTTCTAAAACGATAATTTTTTTGGTCTACGAAAATCAGGAAATGAGTTCGGGAGTCGGTTACACACGAGGAAGGGTTAGCACCCTCGATACACCCAAAATTGGTACCTAGTTGATTGATTAATGTCTTAGTGTCGAAAATTTGGAAACTTTGAAAGAATTTAAAATATGATCCCTCTAGACACATATGCAAATTTGAAAACGATCAAATAAGTTAAAATGGATGTTAAAGGCTCGCTCATCTCGAAGTAATAAAACGTCATGCCTAGTGAGTTCGGACACGACGCCTCGAACTTGGAGATTGAGCTCGCCTCTTATTTAAAATCAATGTATTTTGACCTCTTTTAGAAGGATATTCGGTTAGTTAGGGTGGACAAGGAAAATCAAAACCCAGTAAGTTAGGGCATGTTTCCTCGAATTTCTGAACACCGAATATTGCCTTTATTTGCGAAAATCTTATTTTTGAGGTAATAAAATGTCATACCCGGTAAGTTAGGGCATCACACCTTGTATCTCTAAAAACAAACATTTTTAAGATTCGGGTTGTAATTTAAAAGAATATTTCGTTATTTAGGTCAAATGAGAAAAATCGAAACCCAGTAAGTTAGGGCACGATTATCTCAAATTACCAAATACGAGATATTACTTCTATGAAAGAATTGTTTTTAATACATTAGATAAAAAACATGATTTAGTAAAACATAAACGTAAAATATGGTATTAAGATGCATAAGAACATAATAATAGGTATGACAGTGTCAAACGCAATAGTATGAGCAAAAAGATGAAATAAAAGCAAGGTTAAAAAATAAATACGTAGGAAAAGTGAAATAAGCAAATACTTAAATGAATAAATGAGCAATTATGAGACATGACAAAATAAAAGTGGCAACGATAATGACAATGATAATGATAGCGAAAACATGAATAATAATAGTATGATATGTAAATATACATAGATGTATTAAAATATATGCGCAATAATAGAAATGAAATATGTACGAAATATTAAAGTATATGCATAATATACATATATACACATAGCAATTACGGTATTAAAAATGTATTTGCATGAGATATATATATATATATATATATATATGAAATATATACATAATATAATTATTAAAGAATTACATACATAATATAGTATTGATAAAATAATGCTAATGCTAATAATAGTAATAATAAAATATTAATAAATAATAGATATAGCATAATAATGGAAACAGGAATAGATAAGAAGCATAATAGATGAATAAAGGGAGAACGAAAATGTAAAAATAGTCATAATACAATGGCAATGATAATTACAAAAATGACGATAATAAAAATAACAATATTAAAGTAAAGTGAATAATAATACTATATGTGGAAATATATATACGTATATAAAAGCATTAATATGTGGTAACAATAGTAATAATAGTATCAAAATGCAAAGAATAAATAGAATATAATAGAAATATTAAAGTAAAGTAATTAAAATAGTACTACATATAAAAATATATAAACGTATATAAAAGCACTAATATATATTAATATGAATAATATTAGTAGGTAAAAAAGGAATAATAATAGTATAGTAGGATAATAATAATATATTAATGACTATAATAGTAATAGCAATAGTAATAACAGTAAATATAATAAGTAATGTTACAAAGAAATAAAAATAATGTAGAAATAATCTAAAAATCAAATTAAATCCCAGAAAAGGACCAAATCAGAAACAGAAACAAAGTTTTGGGGCCAATCGAAAATAATAATCAGTGAAGGGACCCATTCGGAATGCGGGAGTAAACAGGAGGGCCTGAAGGAGTAAATATCCCGTTCCCATAAAACGGCGCCGTTCGCATGGGTATTAAATTGAAAACGAAATAAATTATGGGGCCAAATTAAAGTTAAATAAAACTTAATTGTAAAACCCTGGAAAAGCGGAAGGACTGAGGGCGCAAATAGCCCCTCAGTCTAAAAACACGCGGATCCTGGGTATAGGCGGGTCGGGTCCTCGGGTCACTGCTTGAAACGGCGCCGTTTTGTGTTATGAAGGCCTAAGTGAAACGGCGCCGTTTCACTAAGGCTATTTAAGCCATTTTTTCAAAAAAAAATTTCATTTCTCACTCATTTTAGAAAAAAAAAGAAACGGGGCTTTGAAATCCTCTCCCCTCCTCAGTCTCCGACCTGGCTCCGGTCGCTGGACCCGCCGTCGCTCCGGCCACCGTACACGGTGGCCAGAAATCGCCCGTAGGTAAAATTTTTCTCTCTTTTTTTTTATTTATTTTTAGTGCTTAAAAAAATATGTATGTATATACTATATGAATCAAAGAAAAATGTGATAAATAGGTTCGAAAAAGAAAATGAAAAAAAACCTTGTTCTAAAATCTTTAAACTTCTTTTGATGTTTCTCTGCTGCGATTATACACTCGTATTTGCACTGAGTTTCGTTGATAAAACGACTGCTTTGTGTTTAGATCTTTCTATCTAAAAAAAAAAAAAAAACCCTTTTTACATTTTGTGTTTGGGCTTATATAGCCGTTTTTTCTGTCCTATTTTGCTTCTGTCTTGTCTTTTTAATGCCTGCAGGTGCGAATGGAGCGGCGGCGTAGGTGGAGCAGTGGCTGGTCTGAGGGGCGATGGGACTTGGCGGCGCTAGGCTAGGGCCAGTGCTGGAGGGGACAGAGGCGGCACCTAGGGTTCTTAGTTTAGGGTTTCTGTTTTAGTTTTTTTTTTTTTTTTGTATTTGGGCTGTTAATTGGGCTTCTGTTGTTTTTTTTTTTTTTGTTTAGTGGGTTTAGGTTTAGTGGGTTAGGGGTTATTTGTTTTAAGTTGGGGTTTTGGGTCTGGGTCAAACGGGTTAGGGGTTTTGGGTTTAATTTTTGTTTGGTTATCTGTTTGGTTTAGCTGGGCCTGCAAATTGGGCTTGTATAATACGTTCACACTAAAAGTGTTTAAAAGAATCTTTGATTGATTTATATTCAACACAAATCAATCCACTCAATTTCTACCTAAATTTTTCAAAGTGATGTAAGAAAAAAAATTAAGATTTTCCAATTAAAGAGATACCAATAAATTTAACAAGTTTGCATACCAATCCAAATACAAAAGTGCAAGTATATTTAGTAAAACTGTTTCACGAATGAAAAAAATGACCCGATTAATTATTTTTCTTTGCAAACGTGATGAGAATGTCTAATAAATTTGTTAATGCTTAATTGGCCTTTGTTTTTGCTTTCTTCTAAATAATCTGACTTATTGTTTTTAAAATTTTCTACTTTTTACCTTTATTGGAATATAAGGACATTTTAGATTATTGGTTGAATGGCCCCTTTTCTTTTGGACTAGTCTCAAAGGGTTAAGTAAGTTGTAATTAGAAAAAAAAACTTATTTTTATTATACGCTCAATCAAATTAGATTAATTAAATCCTATCGTTTCAATAATATAGATTAATTACTATTACAGTGGGTAAGATTGTATGCAGTCATATATATATTTCTAGATTATTTTTTCAATTTCTTAATATTTTAGGGATTTAATTTTATTCTTTAATTTCTTAATTTTGCATAAATTTCTTTTTTCTGACTTTATTTCTTCAAGTATTAAATCGAGGACAAAAACAAGGATAAATTATCCTATTAATCACTCTAAAATTCAACTCATAATTTTTTGTGTTAACTTGGTCATCTTAATTAAATTGACCACTCCACTATTAATTTTGTTTTCCTTTCCTTCTTTCTTTCTTTCCTTCTTCTTTAAATCCGTATCTTTCTACATCTGAGACGCAAAAGGCAATGGTTGCACGAGCATTGAAACCAAAATCCATCAGCGACCCATGGATCCTCCATGCCCAAACTCTAAAATCCCCACACTTTGTATACTTGAACATAATTTCCTAGCTCTCTCGCACCCACCAACACCGTTCGACCATAATCCACTCCCCTTTATAAAATCGAAAATGCTAACAATTGTGTTCCCAAATGCAAAAGGAGAGGAGAGATAATGGAAAGAAAAAATGAATGAAAAAAGAACAAGGAAGAACAAATAGGAAAATTAAAGAAAAAGAAATAAAAAGAAAATGATAGTATTTTGTTAGATTTAACTATGAAGTGATCAATTTGGTCACTTTAATCAACAAAGGTGATTAAATCAACAATAAAAAAATTTGAAATGACCAAAATAGAAACGATCTAATTCTAGAGTAACTAACAGGTTAATTTACCCAAAATTTATGCTTTTCGCTTAAGTTTTGTTTACCAACAGTTTCTCTTAATCATGCAGAGCTAATAATTTTAGATTCAGTTACATTTATATTTTTTTTATGAAATGTGTACAATTACTCTTACCTCTTTTTCAACCTTTAAATAGGAGGATAAAAAGTGTTTGAACATGCTCAAATTTATGTTCTTTTATACTGACAATAATATCAATACCAATCGAATTAAAATTTAATTCCCTACATTTATATTTTTTATTTTTTCATTTTTTTAAAATTTATTTTATTGTTTTCCAACAAAGATGTGTATATATATATATATATATATTTCTAGGTTGTCTTTAAAAGATATTTTCCAAAGGATTGGATGCGGCAAGATATTTTAAGCAACATGATTTTTTACGATTTTAAAAATATATATTTAAATTTTTAATTAAAATAATTTTTAAATATACATATTTATAAGTTAATGGTCAAATTTTAATTTTGATCCCTATACTACACTTAAATAAGAAATGTAACATTTATTTTGATAAAAATATTAAAGTGAATTTCTTTTTAAAATATTAACATTGCTAAAATTGTGTTGGAATATTTTCAAATATTTACAGTATTCTAATAACTATAAATGAATAGGTGTAATTAATCAAAAGATAAATCTTTTGGTCATTGGTCAAAAGTTATATCATTTTATTTTTGAAAAAGAATTATAACTATTCAAACAATATTATTTGAATAATTATAAAATTAAATGAATTATTATTATTATTTATTTATTCATAAAGACACCTATTGAAAGATGTCTCTATGAAGAGACATAAAAATTCCTATAAATAGGAATGAGATTTCATTTGGAAATCACACCAACAAGTTCTAAAAGTTTTTTTCTATCTTTCCTCATTTTCTAATATTATTAGATTGTTCTATAAAGATCTACTGCAGAAATTCTTTGTAGCAATTGAGTTTCTTGCTATACATTGCTTAGTGCTTAGTAAACTATTCTCGTCAGTGTAAAACACAAATAGTAATTGGCTTCATTATATTCTCGAGGTTAATTTGCTTGGAACTTATTTGCACACCGAAGATAGGTGGGAGCGAATATAACCTTAAAGATAGTGACTTGATACACGCCTTAGAGCCTTGTCCTATTTCTTCTTTTTCTGTTCGAGTTTCGTTCGTATGTTCGAGATTTTCCTCACCGAAATTTTGTACTAACAAACTTTACTATTAAATTCAAATTTATTATTATTTTTTTTTGTTAAATAATTATTAAGTGAATTTTTTTATTACGAATTAATAAAATAACATCTTAATTATGAAAAAGACTAATATACTTTTTCTTTTAAATAAAAACTAATATTATTATTTGCAAACAAAAAGTGCAATGAGATTGATGAGTGGATTTATAGTGGGGAAATCTTTTTAGAAAATGGGGGACAAAGAACATGACAGATCATGATAATAGTTTACTCTATTTAGCATTATTAGGAATTTTTTAAAAGGGATAAATTTAAAAAAAATACATCAATTTTGATTTATGTGTGATTTTATATGTTATTTTTTATTTTGTATAATTTTATACATAAAATTTTAATTTGATCCAATTCTCATAAATTATTAATGCATTTATTGATATAACATGTTTTTGTATTTAAATATTACATACAAAATTAATTATATTTATCCAATATAAAAATAAATTGATATATTTATTTCTTTAAATGTGTATGATTGAATCAAAATTAAAGTTTCATGTATATATTTGAGTTACAATCAAAGTTTTTACAAAAAATTAAAATTCATATATCAAATTACATATATATTTCTTTTTTCATTTTTGGTTTCTGTTTCAATTTTCATTCTTCATTTTGAGGCTTGATTTTTGCTTCTTTGTTTTTGTTTTTATTGTTGGATGAAACTTGTCGAAACCATTTTTTTTAAAAACGGGGATCGACTTTGGTTTCGAAAATGAAAATGAATATGGGAGTCGCCACCGATCTTTATTAGGTGTGATCGGATCACCTTTGTTTTAATAAAATGTTTTAGTTTACTAAAATGGTATTTTTGGTCTATGAAACTCGAGAGAAAAGGTTCGGGAGTCAGTTACGTGCGAGAAAGGATTAGCACCCTCGTCACACCCAAAATTGGTACCGAATTGATTAGTTAGTGTCTTAATGTCGAAAGTTGAAAATAAGGAACGGATTTGAAATACGATCTTTTTTATTAACGTCTATTTAAAAACGCTTGAATTAGCTCAAAACGATTGCTAAAGATTTCCTTATCTCGAGATATCAGAGTATCACATCCCGTAAGTTAGGACACGATACCATGAACTCCCGAGCATAAGTTTATCTTTAGTTTTAATTGAAATTTCATGCGTTTTATAACTTAAAAGGATATTTGGCTATTTAGGTTTAACAAGAAAACCGAAACCCCGTAAGTTAGGGCACGATTCCTCAAATTTCCTAAAATGCGAAACATTGCCTTATTTTGAAGAAAACGAATGCAACACTTCGTAACATGAGTTCATTTTGTTTGGAGTGAAATGAAATGATCTATATTGGATAAGTATATGGTCTTTGAAGTGACTTTAATAAAATGAAAATGGATGACAATATCGAGCATGGCATAATAATTTACGAATAAATGTTATAATAATGAATCACAAATACATGAAAGTATGGATAAGGAACTATAAATCACAATGGAAATAATCATACAACACAAGTAACAATCAAAGAGAAATGAAATGAATGATAAAACAATTTAAAATAAACAATAAGACAATTCTAAATAGATAATAGGTGGGGAAAACAAGTTTAAAATAGATACTATAAAAACGATTTAAAGTAAATGGTGTAAAACAATTAAAAATCATTAATATTCAAGATAACAAGATAACTGTAATACCCAATTTTAGCCCGGGCCCAACAAACCTAAGACATACAAAATAAATCCAAGGCCCAAAATTTTACAATGGCCTAATACCCAACTACACAAGCTCAATGGCCCATTTTTTTCCTCTTTTCCAGAAACAGCAAACCCCCACGTTCAGCACCATTCCACCACGCACGCGCACGACCCCTAGCTCGCGCATCCACGCCCCACGATCAGGGCTCCTCCACGGCGTCACAGTTCTTGCGATTTGAGCAAAGAAATAGGCATAAACTGTATTGTATTCGGCTATAAAACCTTGAATCTTTCGTTGTAAATGGGGTTTTTTTTTGTTTTTTTCAGGGACAAATAGAAGAGTAATAGAATACAGATTCAAAAATTACCAGAGAAATATTTAACAATAATATACAAGAGTCAAAAAGTAGAAGAGTGCATTCCAAAGGTCCATTGCTGTTTCCATTCTCTTTCTCCCTTTTATTTTATTTTTATTCGAATTCAACGCAAATATGAGGTATAAAAGGGAGAAGAAGGACCTTACCGGGGTTGTACTCGCGTCACCGGCGGCCATAACGCATGGGTCTTTGACAGAGGTGGCGACCGGCAAAAGGGGAAGGTGTGGGTTGAGAGAGTTTATCTCAAAAGCTTTTAGCTTTTACACAAACAAGAATAAAGATGTTTTTTTAGAAAATAAAATTGTTGAAACAGGTTTTAAATTGAAGTAATGAAAGGATAGCATTGGGGGGGGGGGGGGGAAGGGACAGACAGCTTTTGACTTGGTCTATATGCATAACTTTTTTTAAAATGGTTTATTTACGCGTTTGGTCCTTCTTCTTTCCTTATTCTTTCAAATTCATTTTTTTTTTGTTTCAATTTCACCACACGGTTTGACTTGAGATTCATTTGAGCCCGTATTAAAGTAACACGCTTGAGGGCTTAGGGATAACTTCCCAGTTGGTCCCTCTCTTTCTCACGCGCATTCAATTTGATCCACTTGTTAGTGTGATGTTAGGTTTTGGGATCTCAGATTTTATTTTAATCCTTATTTGGTCCATGTTTTGATTTCTTTATTACTGGTCTGTTTTATTATAGTTTATTTTAAATCTTTTTATATATTATTCATTTCAATTATTGTTCTGTTCAATCTCCTACCTTTATGTATATATTATTTATATTAAGTTATTAGTATTTTACAATATTATTTATTTATGCGTATATATATATATTGTTTGGTATATTATCTATATCGTTTTGTTTTTTTTACGTACTTATATATATGTAAATATTTTTATATTATTATTTTGAATTGTTGTATACCATGTTTTTGTATATATTGTTTTTATTATTATTCTATATTTTGCCTTTTAAATCTGTTTATGATTGCACGTTTCCTTTTAAATTTGTCAATGTCGTTTAAGGTTATTTTTATGATGTGTTTGTGTTTATTTCAAATGTTTTTTTTTTTTAAATTCTATGGGATTTTATTCATATAGTTTCTTTAAAATCTTTAATGTACATTTTCTTTTCAAATCTGTTATGTAAATATCTTCCAAATTTATTTCTATATATATTTTCTTTAAAATTATTCATATATAATTTGGTTTTCTTTTAATGATCCTGTTTTATATTGTTTATCTTAATTGCTTTGGTATCTTTGTATGTATAATATTTTCATTTATTGTTTTCATATAAATATGTATGTCATTTGTTAAGTCAATTTATTTCATTTGAAATCATGTTACATGTTATTCATTTCAATATATACTTTAATAGTCACTTATATATTATTCGTTTTTTATACGTATGAGCTATTTTGAATTCTAATATATGTCATTCCTTTATATATTGTTCATATGGTTTTAAACTATTTTGCATTATATTGGTTCCTAGTTTTCATGTTGTTTTGTGTATCACGTGTTCTTTTGGTTTTTGATTTGTATTCACATATTACTGTTTCATGTTTATAATTATGTTTTCTTTATTTCTTGTTATGGCATCATGGTTTAAAATTCCAACTTATCTCCCAATATCAATTGTTTTTACTTTCAAGTAAACCAAGCGAATATACTTTGAGTCGGTTTCACAATTACTTATTCGAAAACTCTTCAAAATAAGGCAATGTTTCATGTTTGGAAATTCGAGAAAACGTGCCCTAACGTGTTGGGTTTCGTTTTTTCGTTTTTTCAAATAGCGGGGTACCCTTTTAAGAATTCGTTGCGTGTTTTGGAACTCTTGAGGTGATCTCAATTTTTGGAAACTTAAAGTATCGTATCCTAACGTATTAGATGTGGTATTTTGTTTCTTTGGAGTGAGAGAACCTTAAAACCCATTTGTTCATACATTTTTAAAGGAATCATATTTTGAATTTTTTCCAAATTTTCAATGATAAGACATTAAATAATCAATTGGTACCAATTTTGGGCGTTACGAGGGTGCTAACCCTTCCTCGTGCGTAACCGACTTCCGAACCCATTTTTTCAATTTTCGTAGACCTAAAATTATTGTTTTAATAAATCAAAATGTTTTATTAAAATGATTAATCTCAAGGTGATCCGATTACACCTCAAAAAAAGGATCGGTGGCGACTCCGTACCTTGTTTAAAAGTCGATCCCCCTTTTCCAAAAATAAAAATGGTTTCGACAGCTTGGCGACTCCACTGGGGAAAATAAGAGATTCAAGTCATAAAATTGATTATTTTCTGTCCTTTTGTCGAAAATTTAAAATTTGGATTTTAACACAAGATCATTTTATTGCATTTCATGGGTTTTATGGTTTTTGTCATTTTATTCGTGTTTTGCGATTCGAGTTTTTTATATCCCCTCGCATCATCTTGCATGACCGTTGTGGTCGCACCTTCTAAGTGAGAGTGAGAAACTATGCCTTCGTGAGGTTTTCACCTCCGCATGGGCTAGTGGACTACTTTCGGGATACATCCGTACCTATGTCTTCGTGAGGTTTTCACCTCCGCATGGCCATAGGGAAATGTATTCCCCTGAACTGAACTCGATCCGTATGAGCCTATAATGGGTGAGGGTTGAGGAATCTGCTGGTTCAGGTTCCCTTTCTCTAGAACCGAACCACATATAGAGAGACTTAGGATCCACTTTAGGTAGAACCGTACCCAAATTTAATGGTCACCCGAATAGGTACTTTCTGTTATTTATTTCTTTTTTACTAACGAGTTTTGTTTTTATTTTGTCTATGACTGCATTACATTACATCATCATAGAAAGGAGGTGTTGATTCATATTCGATTGCTAAATAGAACAGTTTGTCATGAGAAAATGGATTTCTTGATAAAGTGGATTGGAATACGGTTGTCTGAATATGGTCCAAGTAAGCACAGCAAAAGAAAGCTGATAGTTCGTAGAGGAAAAAAAGATTTTGCCTGAGGATTCAAGCTGATAAAGATTGTTCGAGAGCCGTCGTGTCTCGACTTTTTTTTTAAAAGAGCTAATCAATATCGCGAGGGTATTAAGTCGCGGCCCGAATCAAGCAAAATGAGCTAATGAGGATATCTATTGGAAGCTTGCGAGATTTGGCTTTTACAAAGAAAGGAAATCGGTGTTTTCACCTGGAACATGAGGGCAGGGCCGCATATGTAATCCGTTTTATGTAAAGGAATTTGTTTTCTAGAAAAGTTGTTCCAATAAGAATTGAATCCAGAATCAACGCCTTTCTTTCTTTTGCATTCATTCCATGTATTTGCATTATATTACATCATTGCATCATGTGCATTAGATTTTCACAAAAGGCCCCTAATTAATTGAAATCGTTTCAGTTAATCTGGAAACCGATAAAAACTTACCAACCAAACGTCGTTACGGTACCCGTGCTAAGACAAAAGATATGGAACAAAGATTGGAAACTTAAACAACTTCAAAGAGAGATGTATGACCAGTTACAAATGCAAATGCAAGAACAACTGATAAGGATACGGCAAGATATGAAAAACCAAGTGCTAGAGTCTCAAAGGAATATGATGAACCAGTTGTCCCAATTGCTGACTAAGAGGCTAGAAAAGAGGGAAAGCTCCATTATTAGTGCAGGGGTGGACAATGAGGAGCCTCTTTATCCTCCGGGTTTCACTCCGACAAATGCACAGGCATGTTCGCAAGGTCTACCAATTATCAGAGCTCAGCAAAATCAGGCCAGTACCTCAGCACCGGTAAATCACTTGATAGGCTCAGACTCCAATCCGGGGGGTAATCCAACTACCTTTGTAATCCCTGATTTAAACAAAATAGGAAAAGCAAAGATGGAATTTCCAAAACAACTTGAGGATCGGTATCGGTGGTTGGAGAAAAAATTCAAGGCAATGGAAAATGCTAATGATTATCGCAGAATTGACGCCAGGGACCTGAGCTTGGTTCCGGACTTAATACTGCCCTACAAGTTCAAAATGCCTGAATTTGAAAAGCATAACGGGACTAGCTGTCCAAAAGCTCACATCACCATGTTTTGCAGACGAATGACTGGGTATGTCAACAATGACCAATTCTCGATTCACTTTGTTTCCAAGAGAGTCCGGTTGGGCGACATCCAAATGGTACAACCAATTGAGCCGTACCCAGATCAATTCATGGAAAGATCTAACACAAGCTTTCATGAAACCATATAGTCATGTAACGGATATGACTCCTAATAGGGTTACTTTACAGAGCATGGAAATGAAACCGAATGAGTGTTTCCGGCAATACACCCAAAGGTGGAGGGAAGTTGCCGTACAAGTTCAGCCACCTCTCTTAGAAAAAGAAACTACCATGCTTTTCATCAATACTCTTAAAGCCCCGTTCATTAACCATATGTCGGGAAGCACTACTCTGAGCTTTTCAGATATGGTAATATCTGATGAGATGATTGAAAATGCGGTAAGAAGTGGGAGGATAGATGTGGCAGAAAGCATTAAAAGGTCAACTCCAAGAAATAAAGAGAATGAAGTGAACATCATGAGCGTGCCTTCCAAATTGGTCAACATAGACCAGTCAAGGGCTGTAATCACTAGTTATCAAGGCTCTTCAAGGCAGGAATTCAATTTGAGGCCAAAGTTTATGCCTATCCCGATGTCATATAATGAATTTTATCAGAATCATATTAGGAAATCTAAATGACATATTCGAAGAGGGAACCATGAAATGAAAATTTCCAAACCCTTATGTACTTGGGAGTGTTTTGAATAATGGGATTATGGAAGAGATCCCTATATTTTTAGAGCTAATCTAAAGTAATATTCAAAATACGCTTATTACTTTAAGCCTAAGGGCAATAAGAACCCTTTTATGGAATAGGCTTGTGTTCAAAGTCTTTATTTCAATCAAAATGCATCTTTTTGAGTAAATGTTCTTTCATTCGTGACATATTATTTTATTCTTTGGACTCTCTTTTGAATATGTTTTATTTTTCATTCATGATCATGCCATATCCATAACATCCTTAGAATCATTTGTTCTTTGGAAATATGCCTTTGTACTTACAATAGGTCCCCAGATATCAACGACAGGAGCAACGCTGTAACTGACTCCCTTTTGGGGTGAGATATGTGTTTAAGCGGATCTCAGGACTTTGAAGATGACAGAGATTGTAGCTTATCTCTTAATTTTGTTAAGGATGGTAAAATATGAAAAATAGATCTTGCTTTATGAAAAGTCAATCGACATTGTGAGCAGGAGGCAAAGATCAAAGTCTGAGTCACCGTAAAGATAAAGCGAATCGTCATTGAGTTATTTCAAGAATTAAAAGATGTTTTCTCATAACCATATCAAGATATACTTGGAGATGCAGAAAATGTCTATATGGGTGTTAGAAGAACATATGTTAATGGCTTCACGGTAGCCACACTAATCATGAGGTTTGGGTACTATTGAGACAAGATCCATGTGCCTCATTTATTTCTTCACAACCTTTCTCTATGTGGGGCATGGATGTTATCAGGTCATTCTCGACTAATATACATTGATTCATCTTGGCAGTCGTCGATTACGTCAAGAGGAGGGTAAAGGTTACTTTATATGCCAATGTTACAAAGTCATCAAACCCCCCCAAAAAAAAAGTGAAAGGTGACTGAAACTTATAAAGATTGGCGTAAAGAAGTTATAATTTACCCTCTTTGTTTATCGAACATCGACCAAAACTCGTTGGGGCAACATATTGCTCATTGATTTAGGGGATAAAAACGATATTGAAATCGAGATTCCTTCTCTCCAAGCTTTGATTGAGTCAAGAACTGGATGAAGTAGAAGGATTCAATAAACTTAATTGAAGAGAAGAGGGTGAAAGTTATCCGTCATGGTCAAAATATACCAAAAACGAATGATACGAGCTTACGATAGAAAGGTTCGCCCTAGAGAACTCTGCGATGGGGGCCTGACATTGAAGATTTCTATACAAAAAGACTTCAGAGGGAAGTGGATCCCAAATTGGGAAGGACCTTATGTAGTAAAGAAAGCCTTTCCTAGAGGAGCATTGATATTGACCAAGACAGATGGCAAAAACTTGCCTAATCTGGTGAATTCAGATTTAGTCACAGTTAGCAGTTTCAAAAAAGAAAAAACACAAAAAAGAAAAGAAAAAGAAACAGGAGAGGCCAAGGCAAAAACCCGCAAAGGGTGCCTTGAGACCAAAAGGGATTTGAGTTGAAAACCCTAAAAGGGCGACTCAAATTTGGATCAAAGTGGGGTATACAGTAGTCTTGCTATGCCTAAATTAACAATGAAGAAGTATGCTACGTCTGAGGGCATTGGCAAAGTACTCTGGATTTTCTAAACATAGATTGAGCTCAAAATGGTTCTCAAGAAGTTGGTACAGAGAAGATCAAGCTACGATATCTGGGGCACCTAGTTTTCCATTTTACCCATTTTTGGATTTGATATATTTGATTGTCTTATTCTTTCCAAGATACATTCCAATAAATTTCCTTATTAATTGTATTTTTCCATCATTGGTTAACGTACTTGCTTCGAGCTATGTTTCTGGTTCATTGTTATGACCTTTTTTAAGCATTTTGTATTGAAATGATTATTAATGGACTAATAACACTTTCATAAAAGGAGTTTCGCATATTACTCTAGAAGTTTCTAAATAATATAGGAAACCTAAAACGAGACTATTATTTAAAACTCACCAAGCTTAAGGGTTGGAAATATTTAAACCCAAATTGAAATTATCTCCTTACGTTTCCTATCAAAGACATTGGTTGGCCAAAAAGAAAATTACATTGGTGTCGTAATCCTGGCAAAGAACGAGTAATGGGATTCTTCTCAAGAAAAAAAAATGGTATTCTGTATTCATGCAGATATCAGGCATATATATCTTTTCATTACACCCGGGGAATGGTGTAACAAATCAAATTGATTGAAGATGATGTAAATCCTGTACCTCTGAGTTTGCAGCATGATGGATAGAAGAAATCAAATGATTATTCCTCTGAAGTTACAGTGGGAAGTATAACTTTATGTCCCAGAAGGTACAGTGGAAGAGACTTTGAAACTACAGTGGGGTAAGCCAGTTGAGCAAAATGGGTTGTTTCTGTGGATTTTTGTTAGAAATGCTAGCCGAGCAGGAAGGCAGCATAATACGATAGTGATAAAGTTCTGATGAATAACGAGTGATGTCACTTTAAGCGTTTAAAAGGAATTATTTTCATGACATTTCTACATTCATATCATTCATAACATATTTGGTTAGCTGCATCTGATTCATTCTGGTCATAGCATTCTAATCGTTTGGCATAAACATAGACATGAAGCCGAGTCGGCAGGGCATGTTCCCCAGAGGATAATGTAGCGACATCGGTGAAAATTACAAATCTTATCTCCATGTATCGGCTCTAGAGCGAATCAGAAACGGTGAGTCTTATCTCCATGTATCGGCTATGGAGTAGATTTTAGCCACCAAGCCTTATCTCTCTGAAGTTGTAGGGGGCAGGTTGAAGATACAAGTCTTATCTTCCTGAAGTTGCGAGAAGCAGATCAAAAATGCAGATCTTATCTCCATGTATCGGCTATGGAGCGGATCGAAATGGCGAGTCTTATCTCCATGTATCGGCTGTGGAGCAGATTTTAGCCACCAAGCCTTATCTCTCTGAAGTTGCAGGGGGCAGGTTGAAGATACAAGTCTTATCTTTACGAAGTTGCGAGCAGCGGTAGAAAATTACAAATCTTATCTCCATGTATCGCTATGGAGCGGATCGAAAGCAGCGGCGAGTCTTATCTCCATGTATCGGCTATGGAGTAGATTTTAGCCACCAAGCCTTATCTCTTTGAAGTTGCAGGGGGCAGGTTGAAGATACAAGTCTTATCTTCCTGAAGTTGCAGGAAGCAGACTGAAAATTACAGATCTTATCTCCATGTATCGGCTATGGAGCAGATCAGAAACGGCGAGTCTTATCTCCATGTATCGGCTATGGAGTAGATTTTAGCCACCAAGCCTTATCTCTTTGAAGTTGCAGGGGGCAGGTTGAAGATACAAGTCTTATCTTCCTGAAGTTGCAGGAAGCAGACTGAAAATTACAGATCTTATCTCCATGTATCGGCTATGGAGCAGATCAGAAACGGCGAGTCTTATCTCCATGTATTGGCTATGGAGCAGATTTTAGCCACCAAGCCTTATCTCTTTGAAGTTGCAGGGGCGAGTTGAAGATACAAGTCTTATCTTCCTGAAGTTGCAGGAAGCAGACTGAAAATTACAGATCTTATCTCCATGTATCGGCTATGGAGCAGATCAGAAACGGTGAGTCTTATCTCCATGTATCGGCTATGGAGTAGATTTTAGCCACCAAGCCTTATCTCTTTGAAGTAGCAAGAGAGCAGGTTGAAGGTACGAGCCTTAACCCCCTAAATAGTAGGGAAATAGGCTGAGAATTACAGATCTTATCTCCCTAAGCAGTAGCGGAGCAGATCGCAGACAGTATGCCTTATCTCCCTAAGCAGTAGTGGAGCAGGCTGAAGATTACAGATCATGTCTCCCTAAACAGTAGTGGAGCAGATTGAAATGAAAATTCCTATACCCCTGAAGGTGCAGTGGGTTAAAGCAGGACTACTTGAGGAAATGAAGCATCAAGAAGTCGGGACTCAGCAGGCCCAGACAAAATTGGCCATTTTATTGTCTTTGCTCCATTCTCGTTACACAACAATGAGCAAAGAGGGGCAGCTGTAATACCCAATTTTAGCCCGGGCCCAACAAACCCAAGACATACAAAATAAATCCAAGGCCCAAAATTTTACAATGGCCTAATACCCAACTACACAAGCTTAATGGCCCATTTTTTTCCTCTTTTCCAGAAACAGCAAACCCCCACGTTCAGCACCATTCCACCACGCACGCGCACGACCCCTAGCTTGCGCATCCACGCCCCACGATCAGGCGCTCCTCCACGGCATCATAGTTCCTGCGATTTGAGCAAAGAAATAGGCATAAACTGTATTGTATTCGGCTATAAAACCTTGAATCTTTCATTGTAAATGGGGGGTTTTTTTTGTTTTTTTCAGGGACAAATAGAAGAGCAATAGAATATAGATTCAAAAATTACTAGAGAAATATTTAACAATAATATACAAGAGTCAAAAAGTAGAAGAGTGCATTCCAAAGGTTCATTGCTATTTCCATTCTCTTTCTCCCTTTTATGTTATTTTTATTCGAATTCAGCGCAAATATGAGGTATAAAAGGGAGAAGAAGGACCTTCCTACTGGTTGTACTCAAGCGTGCTTGTATCATAACGCATGGGTCTTTGACAGAGGTGGCGGCCGTGCGAAAGGGGAAGGTGTGGGTTGAGAGAGTTTATCTCAAAAGCTTTTAGCTTTTACACAAACAAGAATAAAGATGTTTTTTTAGAAAATAAAATTGTTGAAACAGGTTTTAAATTGAAGTAATGAAAGGATAGCATTGGGGGAGGGGACAGACAGCTTTTGACTTGGTCTATACGCATAACTTTTTTTAAAATGGTTTATTTACGCATTTGGTCCTTCTTCTTTCCTTATTCTTCCAAATTCATTTATTTCTTTTTTTGTTTCAATTTCACCACACGGTTTGACCTGAGATTCATTTGAGCCCGTATTAAAGTAACACGCTTGAGGGCTTGGGATAACTTTCCAGTTGGTCCCTCTCTTTCTCACGCACATTCAATTTGATCCACTTGTTAGTGTGATGTTAGGTTTTGGGATCTCAGATTTTATTTTAATCCTTATTTGGTCCATGTTTTGATTTCTTTATTAATGTCTGTTTTATTATAGTTTATTTTAAATCTTTTATATATTATTCATTTCAATTATTGTTCATTTAATCTCCTACCTTTATGTATATATTATTTATATTAAGTTATTAGTATTTTACAATATTATTTATTTATGCGTATATATATATATTGTTTGGTATATTATCTATATCGTTTTGTTTTTTTTACGTACTTATATATATGTAAATATTTTTATATTATTATTTTGAATTGTTGTATACCATGTTTTTGTATATATTGTTTTTATTATTATTTTATATTTTGCCTTTTAAATCTGTTTATGATTGTACGTTTCCTTTTAAATTTGTCAATGTCGTTTAAGGTTATTTTTATGATGTGTTTGTGTTTATTTCAAATGTTTTTTTTTTTTTTTAAATTCTATGGAATTTTATTCATATAGTTTCTTTAAAATCTTTAATGTACATTTTCTTTTCAAATCTGTTATGTAAATATCTTCCAAATTTATTTCTATATATATTTTCTTTAAAATTATTCATATATAATTTGGTTTTCTTTTAATGATCCTGTTTTATATTGTTTATCTTAATTGCTTTGGTATCTTTGTATGTATAATATTTTCATTTATTGTTTTCATATAAATATGTATGTCATTTGTTAAGTCAATTTATTTCATTTGAAATCATGTTACATGTTATTCATTTCAATATATACTTTAATAATCACTTATATATTATTCGTTTTTTATACGTATGAGCTATTTTGAATTCTAATATATGTCATTCCTTTATATATTGTTCATATGGTTTTAAACTATTTTGCATTATATTGGTTCCTAGTTTTCATGTTGTTTTGTGTATCACGTGTTCTTTTGGTTTTTAATTCGTATTCACATATTACTGTTTCATGTTTATAATTATGTTTTCTTTATTTCTTGTTATGGCATCATGGTTTAAAATTCCAACTTATCTCCCAATATCAATTGTTTTTACTTTCAAGTAAACCAAGCGAATATATTTTGAGTCGGTTTCACAATTACTTATTCGAAAACTCTTCAAAATAAGGCAATGTTTCGTGTTTGGAAATTCGAGAAAACGTGCCCTAACGTGTTGGGTTTCGTTTTTCCATTTTTCCAAATAACGGGGTACCCTTTTAAGAATTCGTTGCGTGTTTTGGAACTCTTGAGCTAATCTCAATTTTTGGAAACTTAAAGTATCGTATCCTAACGTATTGGATGTGGTATTTTGTTTCTTTGGAGCGAGAGAACCTTAAAACCCATTTCGAATTGTTCATACATTTTTAAAGGAATCGTATTTTGAATTTTTTCTAAATTTTCAATGATAAGACATTAAATAATCAATTGGTACCAATTTTGGGCATTACGAGGGTGCTAACCCTTCCTCGTGCGTAACCGACTTCCGAACCTATTTTTTCAATTTTCGTAGACCTAAAATTATTGTTTTAGTAAATCAAAATGTTTTATTAAAATGATTAATCTCAAGGTGATCCGATTACACCTCAAAAAAAGGATCGGTGGCGACTCCGTACCTTGTTTAAAAGTCGATCCCCGTTTTCCAAAAATAAAAATGGTTTCGACAATAACATATGAATAATTTTGAAGTGAATAAAATGTTTTAAAACAAATAACGAATGAAACAATTACAAAGAATGAATATAGAGAAAAAGGGTTCCAAATGAATAATGTATAAGGACTTAAAATAAAAATTTTAAAATGAATAACATATAAAACAGTTTAAGTTAAATACTATGTATAAAAAATTTTAAAAGAGTAACATATGAAGTAATCTAAAATAAAGAGTATATAAAGACATTTTAAAATTATGATATATAGGAAGTTTAGAATAGATAATAATGAAGATGAATTTAAACGGTTAACATAAAACATATAAAGATTTAAAAATAGGTAATATAAAAATAATTTAAGATGAAATACATATATAATATCAAAATATAATAGTTTAAAAATAATATATATAAAATTTAAAACGAACAATAGCATAATACGTGGAAGAACTAAAAATGAATATCAATAGAATGATTTAAGATAAATAATAAAACAATCTAATGATACATAGAATATTTAACAAATGAAATATAAGACCATTTAGAATAAATAATGTATATATTAAAGGAATAAATAAAGGCAAAAAGAATTAGAATCAGGAATAAATAAAGAAGAAAAAAAATTATAATCAAACTGATTAAGGATAAAATTGAAATAGAAATGAAGAAAAAAGTAAAAACTGTAATAAAATAAAAACACGGGGTCAAAAATAAAAAATGCGCAAGATTTGAGGACTGATCGGGAAATTATTCCTTATGTTCTCTGTGCATCGTTTCACGCAGGACTAAAATGAATCAGACACAAAACCCTGGGGCAAAATTTAAAGATAAAATAAAAGGAAGAAAAGGATTAGGTCGACAATAGCATAGAAATGGAAGGATCAAAGTGGCAAATAGCCCAATGATCTGAAAATACGCGGACCCCTCGGAGCGGAGCGGGTCGGGTCGCGCGTTTGGCCCGATACGATGCCGTTTCAGCGCCGATTTCCTTGACGCAAAACGACGCTGTTTTGCTTTGCCATTTAGGTTACTTTTCCATTTCTTTCTCTGCCATTTGTTTCTATAAAAAAAAATCAAAAAACCTCCCCTTTTTCCCACCTTCCTTTTCGGCTAGGGTTTTGAAACCCATCATCGCTGACGGCTTCGCGATGCCACCGTGGGTGGTGGTCGAGGTGGTACAAAACGGGCTTTCTAGCCCTTGTATAAAATACCTTCAAAGGCCAAGACTTCTCAGCAAAAAAAGAGAGGAAAAGGCCCTTTCCCCTCTTTTTGGATTCAGTTTTGCCGAAGGAGAGGGAACTCCGACGACGCTATCCTGGGGTTTAGGTAATCTTCTTTTCTCTTTTTCTTTTTATATTTTTTTGTTAAAAACGGATTTGAAATTAGAAAATAAAAATATGAAAATGAAAAAAGACCAAGATTCAACCTTTTGTTTTTTGCTTTTCGATTGCTTAATCCAGTCTGTGTCTATTACAATATTTCGTGTTAGTGGCTATATAGTCGAATACAAATGCTTTAGTCTATTCTTTGCTACTGTTTTGCTTTGTTTCTGCTTCCTGTTCTTTGCTGCCTTTTTGTTCTGTTGTCTTGCCTTGTTTCCTTTTTCGTTTTCTTTTGCAGGCACACAACGGGCCAACAGAGCTGTAGACGGTCATTTTGGTGAAATGAGGGCTGAATCTTGGGCGCCGTGCATGCCGAGGGCGCACATGGAGGCATGGCATCCTAAGTTACTAGGGTTTTTTTGTTGTTTTATGTTTTGGGCCATGTTTTTGGATTGGATTTTAGTTTTGGGCATACGAGACTTGGGCTTTGTATTTGGGTTACTTATTTTGTAAATGGACAGTCCAGTTTCATTATTCTTTGGGTTTTATTTGGTTTAGTGGGCCGGGCGAATTTGGGCATGTACAAAACTTTTTGGAGATGATGTGTATGTTAAAAAGAAAAAAAAAATGGTAATTGAGGAATTTAAAAATTCACAAAAAATTGAGAAATTAAATAAAAAGATAATGGCGTTGCAAAGAAGAGGTGATCATGGGCCGGGCCGGGTCGGGTTCGGGCCGGGCCGGGTCGGGTTCGGGCCGGGCCCAGACAAAATTTTAGGCTCATCTACTAGGCCTGCTCTGCCCTACCAAAATATGGGCCTAAAATTTTATCCAAGCTCGGCCCAAATAAAATTGCTAAGCCTAAGCCTGCCCAGCTTGACCATATTAAATTTTTTTTGCTTATTTCATTAAATAAAAAAATTTAAAAATATAATAAATCAAATATATTTAAAAACATAAAAACAAATATTAAAACAAATAAAAATGATAATAAAACAATTCTTAAAACAATACACAAATTTACAATATACTAAAAAATGGTTATATTAAAAATTTAAAATGATTAAAAATAAAATAAAAATATATTAATATATAATTTGGGCCGGGCCGGGCCCCGGCCAAAAAACTCTTATCCGAGGCTCAGCCCGTTTTCTAAACGGGCCTCGTTTTTTTGCCCAAGTCTATTTTTCGAGTCTATATTTTTACCCAAATTCTCTCATTTTTCAGCGGACCTTGGTAGGCCAGTTTCAGTGAACCCCCAAAAAAACTTATCAGGCTCGGCCCGTTTTCTAAACGGGCCTCGTTTTTTTGCCCAAGTCTATTTTTCGAGTCTATATTTTTACCCAAATTCTCTCATTTTTCGGGCAGACCTTCGGGCCGGGTCGGGCCACCCAGCCCATGATCAGCTCTATTGTAAAGGCATGGTAATGTGTTTTATTTAAAAAGATTATACATGTTTCGAACTTAGGATCTCTTTAGATGGCGTTTATTTCTAGTGTGGTATTTTAGTTTCTTTTTTTTTATCTCACGCTACAGTATTGTTATAGTATTTGATCTCACTGCCACAACTATTTTTATACTAATTATAAGTAAACGTACCACACATTCAAAAAGTCCCCTAATTTCATATTTGTTTGGTGGCTTGGATACCCGTAACCAGGAAACGCCAATTTCGACCTTTTTTTTAACCCATTTTCTTTTATCCAATGGTTGGGATTTCATTCTTACTAATCTAATTTATTAGCTTTCTTTTAAGAGCCCATGGAAGAAATTTTAGGTCGGCTAGTAGTACTCTAGGTAATCTTAAATTTATTTTTAAAACCCACTCTTGATAGGGTTGGTATTTGGTATACTGTCAATATATATTTTTTATTTCACAAGTAGTTTTAGAAAATTATCATGTGTCTTTTTTTTCAAATATTTTAGTATATCACTGGCAATATATCAAATGTTTCTCTTATTAATATTATGTTTTCAAAAAATTATATTGTTTAAAAAATCAATGATGAAATTTCAAAAAAAAATTTAAAGAATTTTTATATTTTAATTATTTTTTTATAATTTTTAAAATTTAACCTAAAGTGACTAAACTTATATTAATTTTTTAAGGATTTTATGAGTTTTTAAAATTTCTTTTTTTTCATAATTATAATTTTTTTTAGTTTCAAAAGTAAATAAATAATTTTATAAATTTTTAAAGAATTTTTTAATAATTTTTTTAGAATTATCGTTAAAAAAAAAGTTGTAAAAGGACTAAATATGTTAACTATAGTGTTAGGGTCAAATTAGATATTAACCCTTGTGCTAACGTGCCATGTTACTTTACTTTACCATTAAGATTGTAATGACTATTAATGGATGAGTGACTTAAACTCAATAATGTTAGTGACCAAAATATGACTTTTCATAATTTAATGGTAAAAAAAATTAACCAAAATTGACTATTTTTGTAGTTTACCCTTTTAATAAATTTGTTCTATTTTTATTAGGCAAAGATAAAAATAAATACTAATTAGTTGATTGAGTCTTAGCTCGATTGACACAGGTATTGTTGCCAATACAGGAGGACGTTGGTTTGAGTGCACTGAAGCGCATTATCCTCCTACTTATGGGCTGGAAAGGGGCTATGAATAATTTTAGGTATTGTGTAAAAAAAAAAACAGATATAATTTCAACTAATAATGAGATTATTCAAAATACAAATTAATCCACCTCTTCATTTTTTTTGTTGATTTTATCTTAATTAACATTTCACTTATATTTATTTATTACAATTGAATTTTTTTTCTGTTATAACAATTATCACTATTATAATAAGTGCATTTTTCTATATCTATTTATTAATTGAGAAAATTCAATATTTTGAATATTATTAGTGTTGTTGTTATAATATTTTCTTAATTTTCATAGTTAACTTTCACTTACAATATAGTTTAATGGTTTTCTCATTTTATTTATTTATTGATAAAGAAAAGGAGTAAAGAGTTAATAAGAATCGAACACAAAACTATAGGTTAGTGAAGACTTTTCTTAACGAAAATAATTTGTCATTACATTATAAATTTAATTGATTTTTTAATCTTTATTTATAATTTAATAAATGCAATTTTGGTAATTTTACAGTCTCTCAAATCTCAATCAAATAAAAAATATTATATTGAAGTCAAATGAATTAAACATGATAATATAATGGTAATGTACTAAGAATGTAAATAGAGAGTACTAATATAGAAAATAATTAACCATTGATCACAACAAGCCGCGTATGAGGCTGGTTACATTTCTGCGATTATGGGCTTGGTATAGCAATACCCATTTTTTGGGCCAAGATAGTAAGATCCGACTAATGCAATTTAAGCCTAATAAATGTGCATATATGACCCAACACCAACCTCTAACAAATGGAGCCTGTAAATCCAAATTAAAAAAGATCTAATTTGATTAAAGTTTGTTGGAATTCCGTTAATAAATTAAGTATAAGTCAAATATATGTAGTTACTCATATAATTAATTTTTAATTGATAATAGGTTGATTGGAAATTAAGATTAATGTGCAAAAGTTATATACTAGGGTTATGATCAAAATGGCAAAACTCGAAGATTTCAAAATATCAATAGATTCAAATACACTTTCACATTTAATCTTATTCTTAATTTATTTTTGATGATTTGATATGATAGATCCTAATTTATAATTTTAAATTTTATATGTAACAACTTTACGGTTGTAGCAAAATATGGTTAGGGCTAATTACCTGTCTCCAATTCGGATACAAAAGCACTCTGTGATGAAGAGGTGGTGTTGCAAAGACCTCTGCAGATTGAAAGAGATGAAGCAAAGGTATTCCGAATGTCAGACAACTAAAATAATGGCAAGTCAATGTACTTGTTTACATTTTTATTTTATTCGCTTAAAAAATATCCTATTTTTAAGTATTAGTTGAGGTAAAATAAAAAAAACATTAAGAATTAAAGTGAAAAAGTGATAGAAATTAAAATAATGCATTAAACTTTTATCATTTTGTACTTGTTTACTCTTTGTCTAAAGTTCTATTTTTTTTTAATATTGAAATTTTAAATTTTAAATTTTAAAACATTAAAAATTAATTAAAGAAATTGTTGAAAATTTGTTAATCCCTTAATATTATCAATCGATTTGCTACTATAATATTGAAATTAATTTAGTTAATTGATTTAATCCCTTTCTAAAATTTAAAATTTTATTTTGAATTAAATTAATTTAATAAAAATTTAAAATTTATAAGACGATTAAGTTAATTAATTTAATAATTAATTTAGAAGGCAGTCTGGATATGCCTTCAAGACAATCTAAGTGCAATATAAAGTTGGCATTTTTTTCCTTAGTTCTCCATGGTATGATTCTCAGTCAGCAAATTATCCTCAAGCCATGTTCTAATCTGTATTCAAAGTTGTTGATCAAATTTGGAGAGGAAAAAGAGGAAGGATTAGTTTTCATCATCTCATACCTTATTCTTATCCTTTTACTTGGAGATCAACTTGGTTGTCCTTGGATATGAAGGAAGTTACGGGATATATATTCAAGATAATTCAAGAGATAAATTCAACTATTAACTTAGTGTTGAGTATGACTCCTATTTCAGTTAAATTTGAGAAATATCCTTCCAGTTAAACTCTGTTTATTTGTTTCAATCAAACTCTGATTAGTCTAGATTATTTTATTATTTTTTTACCTATGAACTTAGCCTATAAATAGGCTCTTTTATAACCTTAGAAAATACACCCATTAGATATTAGAACTCATAACACTTTTGGAGAATTTTGTGTTTACATTTTGAGGATTCTTTTTTTCGGGTTTCGGGGTTTAGTTTTTATCTCCATCTTTGTACTCTTCGTTCTTTTGCCATTATAGTAAAATTATCTTTGCCCGTGGTTTTTTATCCTCTTTGGAGAGGTTTTTCCACGTTAATTTTGTGTGTTCAATTTCTCAATTTCTTCTGCTATTTTTTACATAGTCGTTGCTTAATCAGGTCGATCCCTAATGTGTTATCAAAGCAAGTTCAATTTTCGTAGATCAGCCCATTCAGAGATGGCAACAACAAGGTTTGACATTGAGAAGTTCAATAGTGTCATAAATTTCAATTTATGACAAGTTCGGATGATGACAATTTTAGTTCAGACTAGCCTGAAAAAGGTCGTTACCGGGAAAAAGCCTGAGAATCTAAATCAGTCAAAATGGGAAGAGCTTGATGAAAAGGCCTTGTCTGCAATCTAGTTGTGCCTCGCAAATAGGGTATTGTAGGAGGTAGTGATAGAGAAGACCTCATCCGCCTTCTAGAAAAGGTTAGAAACTCTTTATGCGACTAAGGCTCTGGCTAACCGTTTAGTGTTGAAACAATGTCTATTTACGTTTTGCATGAACTAATGTGAGCTTCTTAGAGATCACATCATTCAATTCATTACCCTTTTAAATGATTTAAATAACGTTGAGGTTTAGATTGACAATGAAGATCAAACTATGATATTATGTGTTCTTTAACCCCTTCATAGAAGTCTTTCAGGGAGACCCTGATTTATGGCAGGGACAAACTCTCATTGTGAAAGATCATTTGTTGAGTAAAGACAAACTCAACAATGAGTTTGGTTCAAATAGCAAGGCAGATAGGCAAGCTTCCATTTTGGTAACATCAAAGAAGCGAGACAAAAGGTGTCGCTATTGTAAGAAGTTAGATCAAACCTAAGCAGATTGTTATAAATTGTGAAATAAAAGGGCGACTGAAAGTAATGAGGAAGATTTAGTTGGTGCTAATTTGGCCGATGAAAGTGGTGATGATTTCTTATTAGTGTCAACGAGCGAAAGCTCTGAGCTTACGTCCGAGTGGATCTTAGATTCGGGATGTTCTTTCCACATGTGTTGCAATAAAGAATGGTTGTGCGTATGGGAAATGATTCGTCCAGTAATTTAATTGGTATTGGTACTGTTAAAATTAAGATGCACGATGGGATGTTTAGGACACTATCAGATGTCAGGTATGTACCTGATTTATGAAAGAATCTCATCTCATTGAGTATTTTAGACTCAAAAGGTTGCAGAATCAACATCGAGTCGAGCAGCATTAAGGTGTCTCGTAGGGCTTCCGTTTTGTTAAAAAGTAAAAGAACCGGCAGTTTTTATATTCTGGAAGGTTCTACATTCACTGGTGAAATCGAATGTCCCTTGTCCGTTATGGAGTCGAAGTCAACTCGTTTAGAGCGGAGCAACTTGGTCATAAGAGGAAAAATGTATGATCGTTTCGTTGAATAGAGGTTCTTTTTTGAATGCAGGTTTTGAAATTTTAAGGCACTATGTTCGTGAAAATCATACCCGAGTTAGTTTTGATTTGGCAGTGTACAAGTCGAAGGCTAGAAATTTGCCAATTTTTAAGCACATATTCGACTCAATTAATTCACTGCATAGTTCAAGATAGGCCCGTGGCGGGGTTTGGCAAAGATGGCGTTATGGAAATATGAGTGAAGGTGGAGATTTGTTGATTATGACTCATATTTCAATCAAATTTGAGAAATAATCTTCCAGTTAAACGTTGTTTATTTGTTTCAATCAAACTCTGATTAGTCTAGATTATTTTATTATTGTTTGACCTATGAATTTAGCCTATAAATAGGCTCTTTTACAACCTTAGAAAATAAACCCATTAGAGATTAGAACTCATAATACTTTTGGAGAATTTTGTGTTTACATTTTGAGGGTTATTTGTTTTTTCGAGTTTTGGGGTTTAGTTTTTATCTCCATCTTTTCTCTTCATTTTTTTTGTCATTATAGTAAAATTATTTTCGCCTGTGGTTTTTTTATCCTTTTTGGAGAGGTTTTTCCAAGTTAAATTTATGTGTTCAATTTCTCAATTTCTTCCACTACTTTTTGCTTGTTCGTTGCTTAATTAGGTCAATCCCCAACACTTAGAGTTTTAAGCTTATCAAAAATCCAATTAAAGAGCTCTTGTATTGGTCCACTACATTTTGTGTGACTATTTAGTGCATTTTGGGAGTTTTTTTCAAGTGTTTTATTGATCTTTTGGTTTGTAATTTTGCACTCGTGATAGACATTTTATTTGAGAGTTATTGTGATTTGTAAGTGAAATTTTTTGTCAGTGATTTGTAACAATTAGGATCATTTTTGGGGTTGTAATTATTTCTTGTGTAAGGATAGATTGGATTAAGTCAATAGGTGATTCATATGATTGTTGAATAAAACCATTCATTAAGCGAGACTCTATAAACATTATAAACATAGGATTGTTTATCCAAGCTACATTCACGAAGCTTGTATATCTATTATGCTCTTTGCCTTATTCTCCTATTTCTCACTCTAAGTTGTATTGTTCAAACTTCTATCTAAACATCAATTTGAATATTAAGTTAAGACAATTTCAAATTTTGTCTAAATATCAGTTGAGACTTCATTTTAAGACAAATAGCAAACCAATTTATGCTCCTTCAATAATATTACTTTGAAAATAATTAATTTTAGGGTTGAATTTTGATTTAATAATTAAAACTAAAAAAGGATAGAATTTTTTAAAGGTTGTTTGAATCACAAACCTACAATTATTGGTGGGAATTTTATATTTTTAATCATAATTTAGTTCCAAAATAATATGATGCTACTAACAGTATCAAATTTTAATAATATAAGAGGTATTCTAATCAAATTCTCTATTTATACATACAAACATACCCTTAAGTAATATTTCAAATTATAAGTGAGTTTTATCTATTATTATTGTTATTAGTTGCTGAAATTTTACATTTTATCTATTATATTATATTTTGTTGATTACGTTATTCTATTTTCTAATTGATTAATTGTTTTTATAAGTGAGTTTTCATTTTTCATTAGTTGAGAGGATTTAACATTTTGTAAATTATTATTTTCATATCTAATTTTCACTCTCAATATAGTTTATCTTTATTTATGATTAAAAACTATTTAGTAAAATGTGTTTTTAGGTGTCCATTACAAATTTGAAAAAGTCGAGAGTGATTTCCCTTAGTGTCCCAGAGAAACAATGATTGTTTTGGTTGCATTGAAGGAAGGTGATAACTTTTTTTAGAATGGCGAGGGATGAGATCACTCTCCTGGAAGAACTTGTCCAGTTGTCTGTGAAGAGTTCGCTGGTTGTCCCGAGTGATAGTCCGACGTTATTATGCTCTGTGTAGACGAGGAAATCCTACAATCCAAATAGTTTTCGTCTACAACTCAAGAGTATTTGGAATATGAGAAAGAAGTTTGAGATCCAAGTGGTAGGGCAAAATTTATATCTAATCTCGTTTGAGAATGAGGATGATTTGGAGATGATCCTAGAGGGTCAGCCTTGGCTATTTTTGTAACACCCCAAACCCGGCCTAAAAGTTTGACTCGAATCTGGCGTGTCACATTGAAGTGTTTTTCGAAAACCATGTTTTCATTAAAAACCCTTCTTAATAATTAAAAACTTATAACCTTTTTAAACCCTGTTAGAAAACCTCAGCTGAATAACATTCTTAACAACTTTCTAAAAATCTTGGCGTTTGCGGAAGCTTAATTTAAAAACAATTGTGGATACGTGATGTTTTGAAAACAGTAGTTGCTTTGGAAAACCATGTTCTAATACTAGCAATTATAAGAACAATAAATAAAATTCCAAATTAGAAATCCAGAAAATTACAACGGCTTTACTACAACCCACATAAAATAATTTAAAAGCAATAATCAAAACTATAACATAAAGAGTGTGTGTGGCTCCTTTGAGCCCCTCGCACTCCGATCCGTCTAAGTGAAATTACTTGAAAGGTTAATAAACGGGTGAGTTTACAAAAACTCAAGTGTGTAATCCCCTACTATATAAAAGGGACAACAAGAATATAAAAGAATTAAAAGCCCGGCCCACCTACTTACGATTTAGATCAATCGGGCCTTAGCCCATTATAACAGATGATGCAGATGGGCCTTAGCCGATTACGAATAAGAAACATTATCGAACTAGAATCAAAATGAGAATCGAATCGGTGACGTAATCGTAATCGTGTAATGAATCGAGAATCGAATGTGAATGCAATCCCAACCCAATCCATCCGTAACACCCCATACCACCTTTACACCATGTGGGGAGACTACTCGACCCACCCAACCGCTACACACCACAGAAATTGCAGCGAGGCTGCCAGATATTGTGACGAAGTCACCAGATACAGATATTATGGCTAGGCCACCAAAACAGATATATATATATATATGTGTGTGTGACGGTTAAGCCACCATTAAGGCGCGGTTTGCGAGATATTGTGACGGTCACTGTATCAGATATATGTGGCGAGGCCACTAGATTACAGCGAGGCTGCCAGAACGCTTCCTCCATCAATATAAACCCATGTCCCATGCAACAGAAATAATATGTCATGGCATACAACATACAGAATCAGAATATCATGCCCATATTTGAATCAAACAATCACAGTCAAGTCATTCATATCACCAACATATATTCACAATCAAATTCGTCAACCACACAGTCCAAGTCAGTCACTTGCCCACAAGGGCAAAACAATCATTTATCACCCTAAGGGCAAAATGGTAATTTTACCCCACAAGGGTATCTCAGTAATTCTACCCTACAGGCGTATTTTGGTAATTTTACAAACCAGGGGTATTTTGGTAATTTTGCAAACCAGGGGTATTTTGGTAATTTTATAAACCAGGGGTATTTTAGTAATTCTATAACTTAACCACTTGGGCCTACAGACCCATTGGGACAACATGACCCATTTTAGCCCATCGCAGCCTGAAATAGCCGTCCTACTGCTAGAGTAGCGAGAAATACACACCTGATAGGAGACTGGAGTTAATCCACGCTCCGAGCACTCTTAGCTGACGCCCAACCCAAACGAGCACGTCACAAAGCGAAAGGGATCAGCCAAGAAGGGTATGCCTGCTCTGTCATGGTTTGCTCTATTTAAAGCCAGCTTCGCATCCACTATTATGTTAGCTTCCCGATGTGGGATCCCTTTGTCATCAGAGTTTAAATTCAACACCAACTCTTACCGCCCCCTGTTAGCAAAATAAATGCTCTTTGCTTGCCATGAGTTTCGAAACCTGGACCTCCTTGCCAACTGCATAACGCCACCTTCCTGCCTCTTATGTGGCACTACTTTGCCACTAGACCACAAGGCTTTTTGTGTCACAACTTCTCCAACAATATTCTTAAGGCCTACCTACTACACCCAGGGTTTGATTCACCTTAAACCAAAATTTTTGCTAGAGTGCAGGTTTGGACCCAAGACTTCTCCAACACTTCTCAGCACACTTAACCACTAAAACAAGCCTTCATTAACGAAATTTACATGCACAACAAAATATTATAAGCTACCTTCAACCGCTCCTATGCCTAAGGCCCAAAACTTCTATACCAAAATTTAGGGTGCTACAACTCTACCTCCCTTAAAAAAATTTCGGCCTCGAAATTTTCGTCTAACAGGGTAGACGTGTAGCATCTACCCCACTATGCTACCGCTGCGTACTCTGATCCTACTGTCACTATCACACTTCAAGTAGAACTTGAAACATCTCATACATACAACACTTATTCACTGAAGCAGACACATATTTATCACACATATATACAATTTCTATATCCAAACATCACATCCACATAAAATAAATACAAAATTTAAATTCAGACCAATATCAAAGGAATCTACAGTATTTACATTTCTAAACAGACAAAAGTATTCAGAAGACTTACGGATTCGACGCCGGAGACTCGGTGTGCCACACTTTTTAAGAGAAATACTTAAAACAGACTACGTGGTTGAAAATAATTTTCTGAAATTCAACCTTTGAAAACTCAATCCACAGCCGAGTTGTTACAACTTGGCTCTGATACTACTAAATGTAACACCCCAAACCCAGCCTAGAAGTTTGGCTCGAATCTAGCATGTCACATTGAAGTATTTTTCGAAAACCATGTTTCCATTAAAAACCCTTCTTAATAATTAAAAACTTATACCCTTTTTTAAACCTCATTTAGAAAACCTCAATTTGAATAACATTCTTAACAACTTTCTAAAAATCTTGGCATTTGTGGAAGCTTAATTTAAAAACAATTACGGATACGTGATGTTTTAAAAACAGTAGTTACTTTGGAAAACCATGTTCTAATACTAGCAATTATAAGAACAATAAATAAAATTCCAAATTAGAAATCCAGAAAATTACAACGGCTTTACTACAACCCACATAAAATAATTTAAAAGCAATAATCAAAACTATAACATAAAGAGTGTGTGTGGCTCCCTCCGAGCCCCTCGCAGCTCCGATCCGTCTAAAGTGGAAATTACCCGAAAGGTTAATAAACGGGGTGAGTTTACGAAAACTCGATGTGTAATCCCCTACTATATAAAGGGGGATCAAATACATATAAAAGAATTAAAAGTCCGCCCACCTACTTACGATTCGATATCAATTGGCCTTTGCCCATTATAACAGACAGTACCAGATGGGCCTTAGCAGATTACAGAATAAGAAATATTATCAGAAATAGAATCAAAATGAGAATTAGAATCAGAATCAGGTGACAGAATCAGAATCAGGTAACAGAATCAGAATCAGAATGTAAATTCAATCCCAACCCAATCCATCCATAACACCCCCGTACCAGCCTTACACCATGTGGGGAGACTACTCGACCCACCCAACCGCTACACACCACAAAAATTGCAGCGAGGCTGCCAGAACGCTTCCTCCATCAATATAAACCCATGTCCCATGTAACAGAAATAATATGTCATGGCATACAACATACAGAATCAGAATATCATGCCCATATTTGAATCAAACAATCACAGTCAAGTCATTCATATCACCAACATATATTTACAATCAAATCCGTCAACCACACAGTCCAAGTCAGTCACTTGCCCACAAGGGCAAAACAATCATTTATCACCCTAGGGGTAAAATGGTAATTTTACCCCACAAGGGTATCTCGGTAATTCTACCCTACAGGCGTATTTGGTAATTTTACAAACCAGGGGTATTTTGGTAATTTTATAAACCAGGGGTATTTTGGTAATTCTACAACTTAACCACTTGGGCCTACAGACCCATTGGGACCACATGGCCCATTTTAGCCCATCGCAGCCCGAAATAGCCGTCCTACTACTAGAGTAGCGAGAAATACACACCTGATAGGAGACTGGAGTTAATCCATGCTCCGAGCACTCTTAGCTGAACCCCCAACCCAAACGAGCACTTCACAAAGCGAAAGGGATCAGGCAAGAAGGGTATGCCTACTCTCCTCATGGTTTGCTCTATTTAAAGCCAGCTTCGCATCCACTCTTATGTCAGCTTCCCGATGTGGGATCCCTCCATCATCAGAGTTTAAATTCAACACCAACTCTTGCCGCCCCCTGTTAGCAAAATAAATGCTCTTTGCTTGCCATGAGTTTCGAACCCTGGACCTCCTTGCCAACTTCATAACGCCACCTTCCTGCCTTTTATGTGGCGCTACTTTGCCACTAGACCACAAGGCGTTTTGTGTCACAACTTCTCCAACAATATTCTTAAGGCCTACCTACTACACCCAGGGTTTAATTCACCTTAAACCAAAATTTTTGCTAGAGTGCAGGTTTGAACGCAAGACTTCTCCAACACTTCTCAGCACACTTAACCACTAAAACAAGCCTTCATTAACGAAATTTACATGCACAACAAAATACTATAAGGTACCTTCAACCGCTCCTATGCTTAAGGCCCAAAACTTCTAGGCCCAAATTCAGGGTGTTACAATTTTAAAGCAGCTTATTAATTTTGATCAATTGGTAAATCTCATAGAACGAAGTAAAATCTGGCTTGTTCTCTCTCCATTTTGGGTTAAGATTGGTCTATTCCCACCGAAATGTGATAAGAAAGATCTCATGTATGCAATTGGGTTAACTTTTGGAGAGGTGATCAGATCAAAAATCAAAGGGGATTTTTGTCGTTTAAGAGTTTAGTTAGATGTGTAGAAATTGTTACGAAGAGGGCTCTTTATCTCAGTTGGTAATCAAGAAAAATCTTGGCTTTCTTTTAAATATGAGAACTTGCCAAATTTTTTCTTTGGGTGTGGACGGATGGGTCATAGGGTTAAAGTGTGTAATGGGATCCCAATTGATGAAAAGGATAAATTGAAATATGAACTCCCTTACTCATTGGTGCTTAAAGCTGAATCAAATTTGTTAAGGAAGAGAGTCTGAAATTTGGTTTTTCTACTAAGAAGTCGATGAAGTAGTGTTCTTATACAAGGGGTGTTGAAGTGTTTAACGAGGCCAATAGAAAGGATAGTGATGATGGTACATCTAACTAGGTCTTGGATGTTGGTCGACAATCAGAAGAGAAAGCGGAGCCGAAGAATATATAAGCACTTTTGGAAACTACTTAATTGTCGCATATTTTTAGGTATTTTAGGGATTCTCTACTCCTATAAATTAAGGACACTGATTTGAAGCTGATGCATCATGATGGCTTAATCACGAACGATGAGCGAGTTAATTTGGTGAAGAGGGTAGTCTAAGTGGGTTTCTTAGCCCACTGAAGGGTAATTCTCAAAAGCCCAAAAAGAATAGCTAGAAGAGAGCTATTACAGGCGTAATGTTAGATTAAAGTAAGTTTAAAAGTGTGATGGGTAAACGAAAAGTTGATTCAGATGGGGCCGATGAGTTTGGGACTTAATGGTGGCTAATTAGGAGCAATCTTTTGTTCCTCTTCAACGAGGATCAGCGGCTGCCGAAAGGCAAGCCCACCGAGCGCAATGAAAATCATATGTTGGAATATCTGTGGTTTGGGGAGTTTAAGGGCTATTCGAAGACTTTGACATACGGTGAAGTTGTATAATCCCTTGATGGTCTTCTTTATAGAAATGAGAATTAATGGGAAACGTATGGAAAAGGTGAGAAGAAGGTGCGATTTTATGAGTGGAATTGAAGTAGAGGTAAAGGGATCATGTAAAGGACTTTATTAAATGTGGAATGATAACATGTTAATTTGCATGACATTTTGTGTTTAATTTGGTTTATTTCTGAATTGATCCCTGCTAAATTAGTGCTTTTGTGTTTTAATCTTGTCAGGGATGCAATTTGGATGCTATGAGACAAAAAACAAGCAGAAAATGCTAAATTGAAACACAATCAATGAAATGAGGCCGAATAAAAAATGTGGAGAAAGCCAATGACTCATCAGATTTTTTTGACTTTGTAAAAGCCAAAAATAGAAAAAAAATCTTTTTTTATTTTTTATTTAATTTTATGTTAAAGTGGTTAAGTCCAAAATTAGTAAATTCCATATATATAAATAGGCTCTTAATGTACTTAGAAAATGCACATTCTAATTTTACATTTTAATTTCAATTTGGAATTAAAGACCCATTATTCTTTTTCTTCTAAATTTGGGCGTAGGTAGGTAGCATTCTGTTACATCCATTCTTATTTCATTATTCTTTCAAAATTTGTTTAATTGCCTTCCTAGTCCTTTCCCTTCCCAATTTCCTCCATTATCATCAAATCACCTTTCAAAACCTATGAAGCATGATTAAATCCATGCTTCACTAAGTTCCATCTTAGCTTTAGGCCGGTGTTCTTTCTGGTTGGGAATCATGAGATACGTATTTGTGCTAAAAATCATTCCAATCGGTATTCACATTTTTCCTAAGTATCGGGATTGACAACTCATCCCTTAAAGTTAACTCAATTTCAAGTCAAAAACTGCACGTTGGGTTGGAGTCGTGTTTGATGACAGTTGGAGAAACGAGTCATCCGTGCTGTATTTGGATCTCTGAGAACAAATCAAGTAAGAAGTGATCAGGTTTAAATGGCCCACGCGGTTGAGGCCATTAATTCGAGTTGGGTTCTTCAGAGTGCAAGGCTACTGGAATATTGAATCGGGAACACGTGTATCTCAGTTAGATAATCGGTAAGGGCTGGTTTGTAGGTTGTACTGGGACCAACTACAATAGGAAGAATTGGTGGTTAGGACGTTCTTAACTGTTATAACTAGCTTAGTATTTGAAAGAGAAAATTAATTTTCAAGGATCGAATCGAAAATCTAGAATCCACCGAGTCTAGGGCTAAGGCTTAATTATCTTTGTTTAAAAAAATCTGAATTTATTTCTCGATTTAAACTTATTTCTAATATTAATTAATTTTTTATTTACGCTGATTCAACTATTTACTTTCTAAACATTTTCAAAACCCCATGATTTATTTGTTTATTTTTTTGCAAGTCTATTTAGAGTCGTGGGCACGACTTTTGCCATGACTTTCGACACGACAAACGTTCTGTTCACAAGTTAAACACAGAAGTTGATTATAACATCCAATCTCTGTTGACTCGACCCTACTACCACTCTTTACTACTATTTAGAGTTATTTTTGTAGGAATCACTTTTGGTGGTTTCGACGCCCATCAAATTTTGGCATCATTTCCGGGGATTGGAGATATTTTTTCTAATTTTTGTTTGTTTACCTTATGACCAGATCAGAACCGGGAACTCTGGAGTTTAAACCAGAAATTGAGAAACTGATTCGACAACTACGGAAAGAAGCCATTCGACGTGGTAAATAACCAAATCCCAAATTCGAAACCATATCTTACACCTAGGAAATTTTCTCGTTCAAAGAACCAAATGAGCAGACGATACGCCAACTCGTAGTGGCACCAGATGAATGACAACCTTATATATAACCTATTCAGAGAGAGGAATGCTGTTTGAGTTAAATTCGGGTTTGATTCATTTACTACCCACTTTTCGTGGATTACAAAATGAAAATTCGCACACCCACTTTAAAGAGTTTCATATGGTGTGCATGAGCATGAAGCCTCAGGGAGTAACCAAAGACTAAATCAAACTTCATGCTTTTCTTTTCTCATTAGCCGACTTTGCTAGAGAGTAGCTATTTTATTTACCCCCAGAATCTATCAACACATGGTCTGACATGTCTCGTTTGTTTCTTGACAGGTTCTTCCCTGTAGCTCGAGCTGCCAAACTAAGGAGAGCCATCATGGGAATCCATTAGAAAGAGACTAAATTGCTTTACAATTACTGGGAACAATACAAAAGGTTATGTGCAAGTTGCCCACAGTATGGACTGACTGAACAGTCACTCTTGTAGTATTTTCATGAGGGATTGCTTTCGATGGAAATGAAAATGATAGATGTTGCAAGTGAAGGGGAACTAGTTAACATGACTCCTTAGAGAGCACGGAAGTTTATTTCGATAATGGCTGCTAACTTTCAACAATTCTGACCGATCAAAGAACCCGCGAGACGTGTTCATGGGTTAAGTTCTCTATCTCTAGAAGATAAAATTGATAAGCTGACTAACATTGTTCAAACTTTGTTTAAAGATGAAACGGCTCAGTATGGTTGTGCGAAATTCGCGCTAAGCCAGACCACCTGACGGACTCATGTCCAATTTTACATGAGGATTCGACAGAGCAAGCAGATGTTGTCGGGAACTTTCTCAGACTGCTCCAAAGGTGATATGACCCCTACTCGAACTCATATAATATGGGGTGGAAGGATCACCCAAATCTAAGTTATAGATCGAATTCTCAGTTCAATTAACCTTACCAACAATGGCTACCTTCAAATCAACAATTATTTCCCACAAAGTCATCTTTGGAAGCCATAGTGGAAAGGCTAGCCAATAGTACTGAGAAGTTTCAGCTAAAAACTGAAATGCATTTGCAGGAGTTAGATAAACAAGTGAGTAAGCTTGCGCTCACGGATAGCCATTTGGAGTTCCAAGATAAGTTACCATATCAAACTGAGCCTAGTCCTCAACACAATGTAAGTGCTATAACGTAGAGGAGTGGAAGGTTTTGGAGCCTGTACCTGGCATCAGTCGTGCCCACGATACTGGTCAAAATGAAAAGAAACTTGCAACAGAGGCTTTAGTAGAGTCAGCACCACAAAAATCATTTGCAATACTGCCTTCGTTTACTAGAAGACTTGTCCAATGCAAGAAGGAGCGAGAAGAGAAGGAGATCATCGAAACCTTTCAAAAGGTAGAAATCAACATAGTTCTTCTCGATGCGATTAAGCAGGTTCCACGGTACGTAAAATTCTTTAAAAAACATGCACGAGTAAGAGGAAGCTCCCAGACAATGAAAAGATAAGCGTCGGAAAGAATATCTCCACCGTTCTACAAAAGAAAATGCCACCCAATTGTAAGGACCAAGATATGTTTTTCATATATTGCAAAATAGGTAGTGTCAGTATTAAAAAAGCCATGTGTGACTTAGGCATGTCAATTAATGTTATGCCTTTATCAATTTATAAACTACTTAACGCAGATCTTTTGAAGGAAACATGTGTAATTATTTAGCTTGCAGATAGATATGTAGTGCATCTAGAAGGAGTGCTAGAGGACGTTCTTGTTAAGGTAAACAAACTGATATTTCTTGTAGACTTCTACATTATTAATATGGAGGATAACAACTCAGCCAATTCGTCTGACATACTTCTTGAGAGACCATTCTTAAGTACCGCCTGAATGAAAATTGATGTTTGGAATGGAACACTCACCATAAAATTTAACGGTGATGTGGTTAGGTTTAATGTTTATGAAGATATGGGACATCCTCGTGATAAGTTACAAACTGTGCCTTACAGGAATGTAGATCTCGATGTTAAGAAAGAGGAATTATCGATGATCAAAAAACCAATACGTGAAGCTGCCATTAAAGCCTCGAAATTAAAGCTGAAATCATTTTCAGAACATACAAGGATTCTAACAAAGAAAAAATACAAACTTGAATGAAGAAGCTCAAAGACACCTAAGAGAATCTGGGAAGGGCTTCAAGGACAGTGGGCAAAGGTCGAAACCTTTCTGCAAGAACATCCAAGTGCACAAGATGGAAAAATTAATTCTCAATAAGTCAAACGGATAACATTTAAGGTCGTCGAGCTAACGACGTTAAACAAAAGTGCTTTTTGAGAGGCAACCCAAATTTATTTTTAATTTATTGAATTTATTGAATTTTAGTTTAATTTGGATTAAAAATAAAATGAATAATAACCAGATTATTATTTAATCATGTTAATGTGTAATTTTCAGGTACATAATGGAGGTTGTCAATTTTCCCAAAATCAGATACTAATGGTGGCGTGGGTACACTGTGCTAAATGCTGACAATTATTTCCCAACGCCGACAACATCGTTAGAAACACATGGGGAGTGTTCTTAACCTTTCTCTTTGCTTGTTGTTTGAGTTACTAAACTTTATTGTATATAAAACATGCTTAAGGACAAGCATAGAGTAAGTAGGGGGGATTGAAAATTGTAAGTATGCATGGTTGATTGATTGATTTTTGCTGCATGTTTCTCTTTTTCATATGTTCAATCTTATGCTAGATTTATTCGATAATTTATTTGATATTGTGCCTCTAATCTCATTACTTAGTCAATTTGGACAATTGGGTAATTTTTGAATTAAAGTGCTCAAGTATCTAGATTAGTCGACATTTTGTGTTTTAAGGTTGATATATGTAACTAGATTTTTTACATAAATTGATTATTTGAAAAAATATATTTGCTTGTACATAAATAAATAAATAAATAAAGGCTCAAGTTACGAGTGAAAGTTTCGAAAACGTGACCGAATTTAGTAACCAGGGTGAGGTACTTGGGTTGTCATTTCATTTCGCGTAAAAAGGTTCGAGTGACAAATCAAGAACTTACAAACATTCCGCTAACCGAGCCTAAAAAAAATTGTTTGAACTGAGTAACCGGCATACGGTGCTTGGCTTGTCATCCTAGTTCGCGTAAAAAGGTTTGACCATGTCTAAATTTTTATTATTGTGTGATTAATTAATAATACCTTGCAAATTTTGGATTCAAACTCAATTTAGTGAAATATTTTGGTTCACATATTTCAGTTTTACAACACTTGTTAATCAAGCTATATATTCTGAACATTTATTTATTTTTGCCTATGTTATTTGCATTGATTATGGATGCGAAAAAGAAGCTCGATTTTTAATAAATTGTAGAATAATTTCTAATGTTTGAAATGACAATATGCTTGAGGACATGCATGAGCTAAGTAGGGGGATTTGATAACATGTTAATTTGCATGACATTTTGTGTTTAATTTGGTTTATTTCTGAATTGATCCCTGCTAAATTAGTTCTCTAAGTTTTAATCTTGTCAAGGATGCAATTGGGACACTATCATCAAATCACCTTTCAAAACCTATGAAGTATGATTAAATTCATGCTTCACTAAGTTCCATCTTAGCTTTAGGCTGGTGTTCTTTCCGGTCGAAAATCGTGAGATACGTATTTGTGCTAAAAATCCTTTCAATCAGTATTCACATTTTTTTTAAGTATCGAGATTGACAACTCATCCCTTAAAGTTAACATGATTTCAAGTCAAAAATTGTACGTTGGGTTGGAGTCGTGTTTGCTGATAGTTGGAGAAACGAGTCAGACGTGCTGTATTTAGATCTCTGAGAACAAATCAAGGAAAAAGTGATCGGTTTTAAACAACCCACAGTTGGGTTATTCAAAGTGCAAGGCAACTAGAACCTTGAATCGAGAGCACGTGTATCTCGATTAGATAATCAGTAAGGGTTGGTTTGCAAGTCGTTTCA
This sequence comes from Gossypium anomalum, assembly GCA_025698475.1. Lineage (NCBI taxonomy): Eukaryota > Viridiplantae > Streptophyta > Magnoliopsida > Malvales > Malvaceae > Gossypium > Gossypium anomalum. The sequence goes on along the minus strand of CM046965.1, from coordinate 11,065,192 downwards.
GGACCAGCTATGAGAGGAAGAATTGGTGGTTAGGACATTCTTAACTGTTATAACCAGCTTAACATTTGAAAGAGAAAATTAATTTTTAAGGATCAAATCGAAAATTTGAAATCCACCGAGTCTAGGTCTAAAGTTTAATTATCTCTGTTTAAAAAATTTTGAATTTATTTCCCGATTTAAATTTATTTCTAATATTAATTAATTTTTTATTTACACTGATTCAACTATTTACTTTCTAAACATTTTCAAAACCCTTGATTTATTTGTTTATCTTTTTGCAGGTCTGTTTGGAGTCGTAGGCACGACTTTTCCCATGACTTTCGACACGACAAACGTTTGTTCACAAGTTAAACACAAAATTTGATTATAACATCCAATCCCTGTTGACTCGACCCTACTACCACTCTTTACTACTATTTAGAGTTATTTTTGTAGGAATTACTTTTGGTTGTTTTGACGCCCATCATGGAAAGAGGATGTTATTGTCAATCTGAAGAGATTTTTCAAGAATCACATAGACGTTTTGGTTAATGAGAGTAATGACGATAAGGAATGGAGATTAATTGAGTTTTATGAAGTGCCGTTTGCCAACAATAAAAATGACTCTTGGAACTTACTTAGGAGGCTATGGTAGAATCAGGATTCCCCTTGGTTGGTTGTGGAGATTTCAATGAAATAATTTATTCTTTTGAGAAGGTCAATGGTATGCTAAGGAAAAAGAGAAGAATAGAGGTTTTTCGAGAAGTCCTTAAAGAGTGTCAACTAATAGATGTGGGCTATTCTGGTGTGTGGTTCACTTGGGAAAGAAGGAATTTACTAGAGAGAAACATAATTGAGAGATTATAAATGGGGCTGCAAATTACGAATAGTTGACTTTGTTTTTAAATTCTCAAATCCCATACTTTCCATATTCCTTCTTAGACCAATGACTACTACTTATAAGTACAGATCAAGAGAGGGCATTTTTGAAGGAATCAAGATTCAGGTTTGTAGCTTGGTGGATGATGGAAGAATCGTTAGAAGGGGAAATTAAATGGTTATAGGAGTCCACCAATGGTACTATTTTTTACAAGTTGGATAGGATGCGAAAGGGATTGAAGGATTAGGCGAAATCAATTAAGGCTAATCGAGATGGTTTGAAACGGGATCTTACAAAAAAATTAGAAAGCATGATGGAGATGGACAGGAATGATGACACATTGGTAGAGTACATAGACACGAAAATCAAACTTAATTTAGAGATTGATAAAGATGAAGCTTTTTGGGAGTAAAGGGCATGTGCTAACTAGCTTCGTTTGGAGGGATAAAAATACAGCCTTCTTCATAATTATGCTTCTGTTCATAGGCTAATGAATTCTATTAGTAGATTGGAGTGTGAGGATGAAAGAGAGGTTTGCAATCAAGAAGAGATTGGAGAAATAGCTACTAGATTTTTTCAAGACTTGTTTTCGTCGAATGGGTTAGGTGATCTATCACACATATTGTCTGGAATAGAGGCTAGCATTCCCTCTGATATCAATTCGACTTTAACAGCGAAGTGCACACGAAAGAGGAAGTCTATGAGGCTTTAAAGGAAATGGGCCCTACTAAGGCGTCAGGGGTTGATGGTTTTTCGGCTTTATTTTTTCAAAGGTATTGCCATATTGTAAGGAGTGATGTCATTGCGTATAGTTTAGACATATTGAATGACGGTAAAGATTTTGAATTTGCAAATATTACTAATATTATGCTAATTCCTAAAATTCCAATCCTACGAACCTAGTGAATTTTAGATCTATGAATTAATGTACTGTCATTTATAAAATTGTCGCAAAACTAGTAGCTAATTGACTTCAGGGAGTGTAACAGCCCGATTTAGGGCCTAGTCAAAATAGTGGTCTTGTGAACACAAATCTAAGGTTGGAAAGATTATTTTTATTATTATTTTAATATTCTAGCCTGATTATAGTACTGCATGAAAAATTTGGTAAGTTAATTTTGACCTTTGTGAGCCCAATTGCAAAAAAGAACTAAATCGCATAAAGTGTAAAAGTCCTAAATTGATAGCTAAAGATGTCAAATAACTAGAGAATAAAATTAGAGGTCTTTAAAAGGAAAATATACCCTTGGGAGAAGGCATAACCGGCCATGGAGTCTATGAGGAGACAAAATTGTCAAAATTAGGTGAAATTTGGTTACTAATTTTGACTAGCTTTATTTTAATAAAACAAAAAGGTTTCATCTCTTCATCCTCTCTTCTTCCTAGCCGAAAATATCAAAAAATATTTGGGGTTTTAAGAGCTTAAAATTTCAGCAACTTGAAGCCTACACTAATAAGTGATTTTAATGGTTTTTATTGAATATTTTTGTATTTTTGAGACTCTTAAAGCATGAGCTTTCAAATGAGGGGTCTATTTTAAAAAATGATTAAGAGTTTAAGGTTTTGCCATGAATAGAATTATAGTGGTTGCTGAGTTTTTATGGAATAATATGAGTCTTGGTAGTGTAATAGACAACTTTTGTGAAAAGTGTTAGCATGAAAACACCTAAAGGGACTATTTTGCATAAGTTGTAAAATAGTTGATAAATGTGTGAAATGGTGGGAATTTGAAGTAGCTATAAGAGTGAAAAAAGTTCGGTTAGGCTTGAGATACGAAGAAATTCAATAAAAATCTATTTTCAAGCATAAGGGGAAAATGGCCATTTTGTTAAAGTCTAGGGGGCAAAATGGTCATTTTACCTAAGATGTGAATTTTAGATTGCCTAATTATATTTAGTGACTAAATAAGTGCATTTTGCTATTATAGATCAAGATTTACCGATTTCAAACTTAGACAAGGGAAGGCCAAGCAAATCGACTAAATTGACTAGTCGCTACATTTTGTAATCTGAAGTAAGTTGTATGTAAATAACACAACTACATTGTTGATATATGTGTTTGAATTGTCATTGAATTGATATAGCATGATTTAAGAATGTATATTGAAATTGAGATAGTAGAATTCCCGTTAGAACCTTAGGAAGTAAACCGGATATTCATACTGTGACATTCCGGCCACATTATGAGAGCCAGTATAAGACCATGTCTGAGACATGGCATCAGTATTGAGAAGAGTGCTAGTGTAAGACGTGTTTGGAATACACATCGGCCTCGAGATGTAAGCCAGTGTAAGACATGTCTGGGACATGCATCGGCTACGAGATGTGTCAGTGTAAGACCATGTCTTGGACGTAGCTTCGGCACGGGTATGGGAGAGCTAGTGTAAGACCATCTATGAGACATGACATCGGTCACTTACCCCATGTTTGAGATTTATGGAATATCCAGTAGTGTTCCGAATGGTCCAACGGTGAAAGTTAAGATTGTGAGTTAATAAGGAAAGTATAACCGTATTGTGAGAAGTATATGTACAGGTACCTAATTGGTACGTATAAGAAATGAGCTCAATATAGTATATGAGACTTGTGTGGATGGTAATGAGTAAGCTATGCTTATGCCTACCTTTGTGATTGAACATGATGATCATTGATGAATTTGTTGTTGTATATTTATTTATATGTAACTTACTAAGCTTTTATGCTTACTCCCCTTCATTTCTATTCTCTTATAGTACCGCCTACATAGCTCAAAGATCACCGGAAGTCAGAGATATCGATCACACTATCAGCTGAAGCATTTGGTATAGTTGGATTTATATTTTTTAATATGTCATGTATAAGGCTTAGACTTTATTATTTTGTGTCTTTGAGAATTGGTCAAATGTGTTGGCTTGGGTTGGAAACCCTTTAATTTGTATTTATCCTTGAATGTTGGCTAATTTTCATTTTGAGTTTATAAAAGATGTATTTTCATAGTTGAATGGATGTCTATTGTGGCTTATTTGGTTGTATGAATTGTGCATGTTTTGGTATTGATTGGTATTTGTATGGAACTAGATATGTAAGGGTGGCAATGAGGCTTAGTAAATAGCCTTATATTGTCCACACGAGTGACACAAGGGCGTGTGTCTAGGCCGTGTATGACACACGGTCTGCCCCATGGGCGTGTAGTCTAGTCGTGGGTCTCCTACACGTAAAAATTTCAAGTCAGTATGCATAGTAATAAACACACTGGCAATGACATGGTCATGTGTCTCAGCCATGTGGAGGACACAACCTAGTACATAGGCGTGTGCCATGGCCGTGTGACATTTTGGGAATGCTGATGCAGAAACAGAATGTCCATGTTTTTGCACACGGGCTAGGACACGGCCGTGTCGTGGCCGTGTGAGGGACACGGGCCATTAACATGGACGTGTATCTGGCCGTGTTAAAACCCCTATAGATGTGAATTAGAAATTAATTCCTTACGAGTAAGGGACACAGGCGTGTCCTTAGGTGCTTAGGCCGTGTGAGCCACACGGGCCACCAGCACGACCATGTTGAGTTGGTTACACGGGCGTGTGCCCTGTTTTAAAGGCAAAATTTTTGTAGTTGGTTTAAGAACCTAGCATGGTCCCGAATAGATTTCAATGGTTGATTTGGGGCTCGTAGGCCCATAATAAGAAGTTTAAAATAGAAATTGAAAAAAAATTTAATTGGGACCGAGTCTTGGTGATTTAAGGTTGTTTGTGTGCATGAGATTAAGTTAGGTAACGTATTGTACTCTGCCTCGGCGTGGGTTACGGGTATGGGGTGTTACAAGGAGTTATTGGCACATGTATTGATAATGCTCAAATGTGCGTTTGTGCATGGGCGAATGATCTCTGATAATGTGATACTAATCTATGAGCTTTTATATACTTTTCGACAGAAGCGTACGAGGAAAAAATGCTAAATGGCATTAAAGTTGGATATGAGCAAAGCTTATAATAGGGTTGAATAGGGTTTTCTAAAGGAAATAATGTTGCGGATGGGTTTTGCTAAAGAATAGGTGGATCTAATAATGAAGTGTATTTCTTCAGTTTCTTACTCGATGAATGTTAATGGGAGTAATGGGAGAATTTTTAATCCTACAAGATGGCTTCGTCAAGGTGATCCACTTAGTCCTTTTTCTCTTTCTCATTTGTAGTGAGGGGCTTTCGACGTTGATGAGATTAGCAATGAAAGGGGGATTGTTGAAAGGAGCTAAGGCTAGAAAGAAGTGTCCACAAATCTCACATTTACTTTTCGTGAATGATTGTATTCTCTTTGGTGAGGCGACAAGTAAAGGAGTAACACTTTTGAAGGGAATCTTAAAGGAATATGAGAGCTGCTCAGGTCAATGTGTGAATTTTAGCAAATCAACGGTCTTTTTTAGTTCGAATAAACTGATGAGGATAAGGGGAGAATTTCGAGTATGTTGGGAATGCAGTTCTCATTAAACCCGAAAAAATATTTAGGGCTTCTAAATATGGTGGGCAAGAGAAAAAAGGCATCTTTTCAAAATCTAAACGATCGGGTAAAAACACGAATTAAAGGGTGGAGCACGAGGTCGCTATCACATGAGGGCAAAGAGGTTTTTATTAAATCCATATTGCAAGCAATTCCAACGTATACTATGACATGTTTTTTGTTACCAAAATCTTTTTGTGGGGAATTAGAAAGCCTAATGGCTAGGTTTTGGTGGCAGAAAGGGTATGGTAGGAGGGATACATTGGTGGGAAAGTTTAATGTTGCTTTGCTGGCAAAGCAAGGACGGAGGCTTATTAATTACCCAAATTTGTTAATTGCTCGTGTTCTTAAAGAAAAATATTTTCCTAGTACCGATTTTATTAATGCGTGTTTAGGGAATAAGCCATCTTATACTTGAAAAAGCATTTGGGCTACGAAGGGTGTTTTACATGAGGGACTTTGTTAGAGAGTGGGTTCGGGTGAGAAAATATCAATTAATAAGGATGCTTGGATTCCAGAGGCTGAAAATTACAGGTTATCTCACATTGTTCATAGCATGCAAAATTCTACAATGGCAGATCTAATTTATGCTAATAATAGATCATGGAAACAAGAGTTGATTGTCAATACCTTCTCAGAGGTGGATGCTGCTAGGATCCACCATATCCCTCTGGTGAAGAAGGCCCATGATAATCTACTTGTATGGAGTGGTGAGCTCTCGGGGGAGTTTTCGGTACATAGTGCCTACAAATTATTACAAAAATTTCCTAGGAATCCTAATGCTTATGCTTTACAAACCAGTTACAAATATTTCTATAAAAAAAAATTATTGTGCCTAAACCTCCCTTCTAAACTGAAAATTACAATATGGAGGATATCCAGGAATTATTTACCTACACTAGTCAACATGCAACATAAGAAATTGGTGAATAATGTGACTTGTCCTTGGTGTGGAAGAGGTGCTGAGACTGCAGACCATTTATTCCACGATTGCCCTGTATCCGTCAAGATTTGGTCACATTTAATTTTATCAAATATCCTTAATAAACCAGAGTTGGGTTTTGTACAGTGACTCACCTGGGTTTTTGGGAAATACTCAATCCATCAGAGGCATCTGTTCTGTTGTGCGCTTTGGGCCATCTGGACAGATAGAAATACTAGAATACACGAATGGAAGGTCAGTAAAGGAAAGGAAATAACACGGTTCATTGTTAACTACATTACTGAGATAAACGAAATTGACAGGAGGAACCTTACAAAGGAACATGAGGCAGTGAAATGGAGGGGTCCATCAGGTTATGCTATAAAAATCAATGTCGACAGTGCGTATGATACTCGTAACTGTAGGTCAGCCTTGGGTATTGTCGCAAGGAATGCCAAGAGGCGAGTTTTGTTTTCATGCTTGGAGATTCATGATGGGGTCTCAACAATATTTTCTGCCAAAACTCTTGCATGTCATCGGGCGGTGCAAATGGATCTAGGATGGGGTGGTCAGAGGTAATAGTGGAAGGTGACTCATTAACCATTATAAAGAAATGTCAGATTTAAAATCCAGATAAATCACATATAGGAGCACATATACAAGACATTCAACAACTAAAAAATAGTTTCCAAAGCATTGTTTTTAAACATACTCCGAGGTCTGCAAACGGTTTAGCCCACATTTTACCAACAGAGAAAGAAGTGAGACTGTTTACATGGTAGAGGGAGTCCCTGTGTACACGGAGCGGGTGATGGAAGTGGAGTGGGAGTGGGAACCAGACTAAGACGTTTCAGTGTGATGGAGGAAAAAAGGAAGAGTGGTCAACACAGCAGGTGAACTAAAATTACTGGATGTTACTCTCTGTGAATTGGAACCGTTAGTAAGAGGAAATGAATGTTGTTTGTTTGGGACAAGAGCCAATGAGTAATCTGATTGGGCAAGGTGCAGGTGATAAAGGTTCTAGACTTTTCTCTTGTATGGACATTTTCTTTTGTATGGACTTGTTCTGTTATGGACCTCTCTTTTGGTATGGTTTTGTAGTTGTTTTATTTTTTTAGTGTTTTTGTGTTTGATGGGTTTTTCTTTTGGACCTGCTTTCCTTGTTTGGTTTTGATTGATTTGAAATAATAAGCCCAAATTGAATTTATTCAAAAAAAAATGTGCTTTTAGGTAATCTTACAATATTTAAACTAGATAAACTAAATAAGATAGTGTACATATCCGATAATATGCTAAATAATCTAAAGGTGCATTTGGTTTGTTGAATGTAATATTACTACGAGTTACATTCCGAAATAAGATTACTGTATTTGGATTTCACCATTCTGATCATCCCATAATCTCACATCATAGTCATGCCATAATATAGAGTATAATCTCATCACGGCTCATTCCTTAGGTAATCTTAAATCATTGGCGTAATCTTAAATTTTGAACCAATTTGCCCTTTGCTTTTATTATTCTAATCAATTTAAGCTTTTTTCTTAAATAAAGTTTAAAATTAATTACAAGCAAAAAACATATATTTATCTTAATAGTGAACCAGTAGATTGTCATACGCTACAATTATAATCATTATATTTTATTTAATACTTTATTTATTAATATATTAATTATGGTTATAAATTGGTTGATGTTGCAATAATTTTTCATGAATTATTATCATTATGATTTATAAATTTATTTTAACACAATATATTTACTTATCATTATATAAATTGTAATAAAAAGGTAAGATTTATAATAATTATCATATTTTTATGAAAATTGAGAGTAAAAAATATTAAAGAAACTAAACTAATTAAAAAACAATTCTATAACAAGGACAATTGTGTAAAATGTGTTTTTAAATAATCTTACATTCCGTGAACCTAACACTTGAATTTTACATTTCAGTCAAATCAATCAAATAAGGTAATCTTATATTCCACCCGTAGTCTTATTATGGAATGTAATATAATATTTGGTGAACCAAATGCCCTTAAATGGAATGTAATCTTACTACTAATGTCACATAACCTTATATGGAATGTAATATAATATTTGGTGAACCAAACGCCCTTAAATGGAATGTAATCTTACTACTAATGTCACATAACCTTATTTGGTATATTTGGTTGGAATATAAATTTTTTTTTTTTTTTTTGTTGAGAGAGTATGAAATTATTAAAAACACATTTTACTAAATTGTCTAGATAGAACTTCTATTCTTTTTTATTCTATACTAAAAAATGTTCTAAATTTATAATATTTTATTTTTCTAATAAATTAATGTATTTTTCTAGTAAATTAGATTTATATCTCCTTTTTAAATAAATAAATTGAAATTGGGAGAGAGTAATAAAAGAAAGTAAACAAATATATTTTTCATTAAAACATGTTAGAGAGCAAAGTTGATGAGAATTATAAACAAAATGTAACATTTCCAAAATGAAACAAAAAAGCTATAATATGACAGAAAATATTATTATTTATTTATTTATAATAATAAATATAGTTAAAATATTACTTGAAAAATATATTAAAAAACCGAAAAAATTAATTCATTGGTTATTATTATATGGTCATATTTTAAGTAAAATGAATGAAAATCATTACAAATTGAGATAAAATTATCAAAAATCTCAAATATGGAAAAATGAATACTATCTTCTGTAATATCTTCCGTTTTTCTTGAACATGTTTGTACAAGAGAAAATTCTAATTCACCTTGCCTGTGCTCACTATAAAAGAATGACCACCCTCTGTAATAATCTAATTAAAAACTATAACAATTTCAATGGAATAAGCAGAAGACCAAAAAAGCAATGAAAGAAATGTAGACATCGGAGGTGATTTTGAGGCTAGGAGGTCGGAACAAAGGTTCCGACGTAACCAAAACCGGCGATGAAGAAGGCGATAGATTGAAGGCAAAGGAATATGAAATACCGATTCTTTCCATATCCCATATCATAGCAGCCACAGAAGAATAGGTATGCCCCAACCCCAAGCTCTAGCAAATGGAGCCTATAATTACATACAACCATCAACCACACAATATATATGATCATCTTTTAGGGAAATGTGGTTAGGACTAATTACCTTTCTCCCAGTCGGATATGAGTTCTCTTGGAAGCTTTTGCACCTGATTTAGCCTTGAGAGCATCTCCTAATTTCTCCGTAACAACCCATTCGTTCACTCGTCCGGCCTCCAATAGACCGGTAAATGTTGCCTTAGTCCGATGTAGTGACATTACATTCTCGAAAAGAATCCAAAACATCACCAAATGCAATGATCTGTAACATGCATTGGACATATGACTTAGATACGAACATTTTAAGAAACAAGTTGGGAATATAGAAATATAACCTTGGAGTTCCGACAGCATTGAGAAGGGTGATGATAGAAGGAATGTAGACTGCTCCCCATTTAGGAACTTGGACTTCGGGAACGAAAACAGTTGTCGGTAAAACGACACAGTAGAAAACAAATGTGACAATGTGAGCTACTATCTTTCGGACAAAGAAGAAACTGTATATCACATAAAACTTCTTCCATAGAGATACTTTCTGTCATAAAAAACAAATGCAGGTTAATTACTAAAAAAATTGATTTTGATTTTATGGTTTCATTAAAAGTTTGGGATTGTACCCTATTTCTTATGATTTCGATTGCCATTTTCTTGAAGAGGTTAGCAGGGCCACAGGACCATCTATGCTGTTGATACCTGTAAGCTTTGAATGTACTTGGCAATTCATTTTTCACCTAAATTAAATCAAGAATATATACATTAAAGGAATCCATTTGGTAAAAGTAAAGTAAGATTATATTTTAGTCCTTCTACTTAAAAATGGATAAGTTTGTTAAAAATACATTAGCTGAGATACACGTGGCATACGAAGTATCATTTTTTAGTTATTATGTTTATCACGCCAAACTTTAACAATATAAAAGAATGATATTTTTAATTAAAAAAAATCAATTTGCTCTTTGATCTAATGTACAGAAATTAATTTACCCTTTTTTTAGTAGAGGGTGAAAAATATAATTTGACTCTTAATACAAGTATATTTTTCCAATTAAGATCAACAATACCTTGAGGTTACCAACATAAACGAATTTCCAGCCTTTAAGACTAGCCCGGACAGCCAAATCCATGTCTTCCACAGTTGTTCTGTCTTTCCATCCACCAGCTTCATTCAATGCTGAAATTCTCCATACACCAGCCGTCCCTGCAACGTATGATCTAGCCTTTTATTAACCATGCATACTTTGCTTTATTTAGAGGTCTTAAAAACCATTGATGCCCTTTTATAAAGGTGGGTTTTACCATTGAAACCAAAGAAAGCATAGGTTGAAGACCCCACTTCTTGCTCCACTATGAAATGGTAATCCAATGACATCTCTTGCATCCTTGTCATTAAGCATTCATCTGAGTTGACTGCAACACAAACCAAAACTCATAATCATTATGTTAATCCCAAACCATATAGATGTTAATCATTTCATGGAGTTATATCCATGTTTTACTTATGATAATAATAAAAACCCTTCATGATTTATTGAATAAAAATATTGAGAGTTTAATCATATGAAAACGAAAGATCAATGCAGTATCTAGCAAATTAATCCATGGTTAATCTATCAACATCATGTGTTATATTTTTTAATGGCAAATTCACGGTTGGACATTTTGGAGGCTAGACACCGACAATTTGCTATAATAAACAATAGGTTGAAATATACTGTTAGTCCTTGTATTCAATAGAACTTGAGATTTAGTCCTACATTCTAAAACGTATCTTGATTAGCCGACCGCCAACCTTTCTACACCTGGCAACATTCTTTTTTGGCCCAGTGATATCATCAAACCTTAATTTAAAACGAAATATTTATATATTTTGTCAAGAGACACCCTCGTGACCAAAGAAGAATAGAAGAAAAATGGCAGACAGGGAGGACCACCGACACACACGAAAAGAAAGGAAAGGTCCAGCAGAATGAAAGCAAAAGCGGTAAAAGTGTAATTAAGTTTCTGAATTCGGATTTTAATTTACTCTTTTTTATACATTATATCAAAAAAGAAATTAATTTTTCTTTTTATAAAAAGTTTTCATTTAATTTTACTGTTAAAAACTTATCATTGTACATCAGCATCATGTGTCACTTTTTAACTATTCCATCACACCAATTTTTAACCGTATAAATAAATAAATATTTTTAATAGAAAAGATTAATTTATCTTTTGATTTAATATATAAGAATTAATTACCATTTTTTAGTAGAGAAACAAAATATAATTTTACCCTAATATAATACTTTTTAGCAAGCAAAAGCTACTTAACAAATTTGAAGAATTAAAAGGTGGGTACCAAATTTCCAACGTGCTTGAACGAGTGCGATTTCAGGATTGTTGAGGAGGAAAGGGATGGTCCGGTATAAGAAGTCCGGTTCAGGCTGGAAATCAGCATCGAAAATGGCGACATAATCACATTGTTTCACGTAGCTATGTTTCATTCCTTCTTTCAAAGCACCTGCTTTGTATCCATTCCTGTTGTCCCTTATCTCGTACTTTATATTTATGCCTTTGCTTGCCCACCTTTTGCATTCTTGTTCCACCATGCTCTATCATAATTACATTTCAGAACCCAACATCAAAACCCCATGTTCTATATCTGTAAAAAAGTTACTTCAAAAAAAATTTAATGAGACAAAACCTTAATGGCACGATCTGTTGAATCATCGAGAACTTGAATTATGATACGATCAGCTGGCCAAGAAAGTCCACATGCAGCTCCAATGGATAGTTGATAAACCTGTACGTAATGTAAGCCACAAATGTCTCAGATAAAGTATACAAAATGAAGCAAAGTATATACAAAGACGAAGTGACGAACCTCTTTTTCATTGTACATTGGGATTTGTATGAGAACCATGGGATAAGCAGAATTACCAAGCTCAACATCATCCTTTATTGCCTCCCATTTGTACATTTTCTCTGGTTTTCTCCCTAACAACTTGAGAAACACTATGACTATCCCCATGTACACCCTTTCCACGAAAAGCATTACCGACATTGCCAGACATACAACGACCATAACTTTCAAGAACGGCACAAGCAGCGGTGCCTTGGTTTGTTTCCAGATCAACCCAATTTGGCCTGTCAAGGCTATCGTACCATCTTGACTCTCCATCAGGATATTCTTTAACTCTTATTATTATGGAATGCTCCTCAGATAGGAGCCTGCTTGAGAAATTAGTCTCTATATGTTTGCGTGTGTGTGTATGGTTTGGTTTTATTATAAAGAAGAGCTTGAGGGTTTGCGAAAAGAACACGGATGTTTAGATTGGTTTTCAAGAGGGGGTATGATTATTGCTTGTGAGTCACGTATAGGCAAGGTTGTATAAGAGACAGCAAGCTGGACTTTTGTCAGTAAGTAGATCAAAAGCACTCTATTTCAGCACCACCACCCACTCCCCCAGAACCATCACAAAGCAATATGAAAAGAAAAACTTAGATTTTGCCAATCAAGTTGTTTAAAGAAGGGAGGCCTGGAGTAGAGCTGATGCAAGAAGAAAATGCCTTTGTGTTTGTGTATATATATTATCCTTTGTGATTGCATCTCCAAAAATGTAATACACCTTTATACGGGTTTGTTGGGTTGAGTATACTATATTAACAAAAGTATTGAAAAGAAAAGTTGGGCCAAATTAAGAAAAAGACGGCTGATCTTAGACAGGCAAAGAAATTAGACTGATTCCATCAACTCTCGTACCTTTCAAATTTAGTTTAAATTTTTGGTTTAGACATCGCTTTCAATAGCTTGGCTTTAGCTGATAGATAGATGGGAGAAACCATAGGAACATGCTGATTTAATTTTTTTTTTTTTTAAACACAAAAGTTAGAACTATTCATAGTCTTTTTCCAATCCATAAATAGAAGAATAATATGTTTCAAGACATTCTCACGTCCTCTTGTATTGACAATAATGCTTATGTCAATCTAACTAAGACTCAATCAACTGCTCTCGTTAAATTTTATTCAAATTTATTCTAATATTGATTCAAATATTTCGATTAACCATTAAATATTATATAGTTATATGTATTTATTATTCCAATTATAATTTTAAAACAAATAATAAGATTTTGTTTTGTTTTTTGGGTTACAATAAATAGAGTGGCATTTATATTAGAAAAACATAAAAAAAAAAAAGTAATTAACGTGAAACACATTCCTGTTTTGAAATAATTAGATGTTTTGGTAGGTTAATTCGAAGTTTGTGATTTTGTTTTCATTGAGCAGAATTGAATGGAATAATGATGATGGGTAGACTGCTTCAATTTTCGGGTACTGCCTATAATCAAAGTAATTTGACTGCTTTTTGGTAGGATTATATTGAAATATTCATTCCTACATATGTTTAATCACCTTTTGAATAGGAAAAAGTTAGCATATTTAGGAATCTTTTGCGTTCTTAATTTCCCTCCCTTTGTATTTTATATTATTTAGAAGATGTCAGGAAAATGAATCGTGGAATTCATGTTCTTATATGTTCTTATGGCGATGGCTTTCATGCATGATATCTTCCTTTATTATTTTCTTCTTCTTTTTTAATTAAGAGTTTGACTGATTGGTAAAGGAAGGAAATCATTTTCACTCATTTCAACCATTCACCAACAAATTAAGCTCTAATCATGGAAGTTAAAAGGACATGAGACTAATCCCCCTTGGGTCTTTTGATTTGGATACTAAGATCGAATAATTTCTTTCTTCTTTTTTTTTTTTTTTGCTATTTTATTTTACACTATTATTATTGTTGTAATTTGGAGGAGGAGATTTTGAACATATTTTTTATTATTATTAAAAGTTGAAGAGAGGTTACAGATGAAAGTAAGCATTATATAGTAAAAAAATAAGATTAGATTTGAGTGTAATTATTTATAATTATAAAAGAGTGACGTGTTTGGATAACTATTATAATTTATGAGTCTGATTGAATTGAGTGAAATTGGAGCAACCTAATTGCACTCTCGAATTTTTAGGGAAAGGATGAGAATTGGGATAATTACGCATATAATACAAGCCATTACTAATTATCTTATGGCTTTCCAAACGCACATAAATAATTTAAATTAAAAAAAATATTTTTCTACAATAATAATATATTTTAATTTTAGGACATATATTTTATTTTTAAAATATAATTATATATTTATTATTCAATAAAAAAAATATTTAGCTAAAGAGCACATCAAGTCTAAATGTTTAACTCAATCTTTTACCTAATAGCAAATTAGGTTTAGGAAGGCTACATTATAAATTCCATATTTGTTTTGCATCAAAACGTATATAAGCACCCTAACATAAGTTTTATAAAACCTTTTTTAAAAAACTGTTATAAATTCTATATTATTTTGGGCCTAATTTGGGCCGGGTGAATAATAGTAACTGAAATATTATATAAAAAAAAGTTTTGGTTTGCAATTTGACAGCCTAGCATAAGTCAAATGCGGAATTAGGTTGGTAGAACCAATTACAATCAAAGAATTACAGAGTTGGTTTATAGATTTTAGAGCGTTAAGAAATGTGTTTAAGACAAATCCTAAAATTGGTTTAAAAATTGCATCGGATCATTCATAAAACTAGTTATGTAAATATAAAAAAGTTCTCTTGCATCATTTCGTGGGGTATAATATTATTTGAGAGAATGGAGTTAGGAACAAACACTAAAAATGGTTTGCGAACTATTTAATTTAAGATATCAAAAACTTCGAAATGTGGTTGAGAGAATATTTATTATTCTAAAAAAATATTGGTAATGTAAAGAAATTAAAATATATATATTTTTAAACAGTTACGATTTGATAAAATCAGAATCTAGCTTCTAAACGGTTACAGTTTAGCACAATCAGAATCTGATTATTGGGAGTTTTTAGGAAACTGACTTTGCAAATTTATCGTTTTGTCCCTTTAAAAAATAGTATTAATACGAGGTCCTTCTCCTTATTTTTCATAGAACACAATAAGAGAAAAACAACTTCTCTCATCCTTTTGTTATCTAAATTTTGGTGTTCTGCTAAATTACACGAAAAGGAAATTCTGTCTAGGAGATTAGGTTTTAAGCAGGATCATCTGTGACCCCTCCAATCTTTCTTGGGAATTGAACCTAGTGTGGTTTCGTCAATTTTCTTCCAGTTTATTTTCCGATCAGATTTTTGACCAACTGCTATTGTTTTTTCGGTTTCGATTCCTTTCGAGAAGAGCAATACCAATTGTGTTCTACCTTCTTATGTATCCGATAAGGCCCAATAAACCTCAGACTCAGCTTGCCCTTACGACCAAATCTTAGTACCTTCTTCCATAGTGATACTTTAAGAAATACTTGGTCCCTAACACTAAATTTTAGATATTTCCTCCTTAGGTTAGCGAAGGTTTTCTGTCGATTTGATGCCACTCTCAATCAATCTTGAATCATCTTAATAACATTCTCAGTCTCTTGTACCAAATCTGAACCAAACATCTTATTTTTCCCCACCTTGGTCCAACATAGAGGTGTTTCACATTTGCGACCATACAATGCTTGTCATGCCCCGAAAATTGGGTAAGTAGAATCGGGTCTTTAAATCGAGGGTTGTGTCAAGTATAAAAAATTAGGGTTGTAAGTGAGTAATTAAATAATTAAAATTACTTATTCGGGTTTTTATTTTATTAACTAGCTTAAAAAAAATTTAATTTTGAGGTCTAATTTGAAAAAAAAAAGATTTTATTTAATTTAGGACCTTATTGGAAAATGGGGGAATAAGGAGTGACAAAAAAGACAAAATACTCCATTTTTTAAATTAGTCTTCTACAAGAGAACACCTACCGTCTTCTCCTTCATCTCTTAAACCAAATTATTCAAAAGTTTTCCAAAACCTAAAATTAGAGAGTTCTTTCAGAATCAATTCATTCTTTTGGATTTATTAATCTTACAAACACCAAAACTACCCCCAATTTCAAACGAAAAACCTGTTTTCTTCCCCAAATTTGTTATTGTTCTTCTTGAGTTCAAATCCCAAATTAGAGTTGTAGATTGTCGTTTTCATCAAATCAAGGTAATATTCTAACTTTCTATGGTTAAATAAAGAGTGATATTAATTCAAATCAAATTTTAAACGAGTATATTTGGATTAGATATTTTTAAAGTATGTTTGGATTAAAAAAAATGGTAGATCTCGAAATATTGAGTAAACTTGTGTTTTCGAAGTTATTTTTTATTCATTCTAACCTAATTAGAAGGTATTTCACTTCAATTTGATAGTTCACAACTGGATTTTTAAAAATAAAGTGTTTTCCCTTTTTACATGTTCTTAAAAGCTTCTATTTTTCGAAAAATTTAGGATTACGTATTTAGGTGAAATTAATTGTTTAGATATTATATTAAATGTTATTTAAGATTTTTGAAATCAAAATAGAGGTTTAAAAACGAGGTTAGGGTGTCGAAACTTCAATTTTGACAAAACTAGCTAGTTTTCAATAGTGAAAAAGGAGAGGCTTGAATTGTGTATTTCTTGTTGTTTGGTTGTGTGCAAGGCTATTTTTGATGAGTTTGGAATGTGTTTTTTATGTGTGTTAAGTGTTGGGTCAACCGGGAGCCACTACGAGCAAGTCTAAAGGCAAGGAAAAGCTTATTTAAGCTTTCGGCTTGTAATCAGAAGTGTAATTGGTGAGTGTCCGAAGTTGCTGCTGGTATGTGTGATTCATAGCATTAATTGAGAGCTTGTGATATGGTATATAAAATAGTATTTTTAATGTGCATGCTTAACATGCGAATCATATCTCACTTTCAATATCAATGGCATGATTTATATATCATGCATATCATATAATGCTAATATATCACACATCACGAGTATTGGAATTTAAACATATTTTCACAATTAACATTGAATCAAATCAACATAATCATACAATCACAAACTGAATAGTTCGAAAATACTTACTTGTGAATCACCCATTTTATAGGTTTAGCATCCCTTTTTGAATACGTAGTGTATTCACATTATTTCACATCATGAAGAACTTAATAGTGTTTCCATTATTAATATATATAAATATTTTATTTAACAACGAATCACATATTTATATTTAATATTGAGTTATACCCACACTTGATGATTAGTCTTACCTTTAGATCTAAACTTCAATATTTAGTGATGACAAAATTAAACAGATCTCCTACTTGATCTGATTCGAATAATGATTTATCATTAAAATACATTTATTACCCTTGGTCATGAATTCAATCTCAAACTCATAAGGGAGTAAGTAGAGGACTTACTCTTATTTCGCTTCTATGAATAAGTTCAATTGATTTCTTATGGATGAAGAGAATCCAAATAATCAAGCCAACCTTTCAAAATATCATGTAAAAACTAGTCTCTATACTCGATTATATGTAATGAAAAAATTGATATAGGTTTCCCCATTGATACTTGCGTTACTAAGATTGAGTTGGAGTGATCAACAATCATTGGAATAACGGTTTGATAGAGGAGAATTATCTCAGGAGAAATCATTATCCAAAATAAAAAAGAATAGATTAGGACTAGAAATTATCTATGAAAATAGGAGAAGAGGAATAGAAGTTCAATTATAACTAAAGAATTGAAGAGGAAATGAAAAATGGTGAAGAACAATGACTAATGCAGTGGTAGTACGACAATGCTACGATGGCAGAACGATGGTGGTGCGGTGGTGGTGCGACGGTGATGAGGTGTGAAAGAGGGGGAAGTTTTGGTGATGACGTGGTGGTGGTTTGGTGAGAAAGTGGTGGTCAATGGTGGTCAATGGTGGTGATTTGGTGGAAAAAAGTAAAACAAATGGTGGTTGAAGGAGGAATAATAAAGAAAAGGGAGGAGAGAAAAGTTGGAATGAAAAACAAACGGGATTCTAGGTGTCTAGGTGCATGGGACAGTAATAGCATGGTAAAGGAAGGTAAAATGGCAACAAGGGGGACAAAGGCAATAAATGTGGATCATGAAGGAACCAATAGAGTGAAAATGGAGCTATTGGGGGAAGGTTGACTAGATAAGAAGAATCTTTCATTGCATGGCAACTATGTGTGGTTGGCACAAGGGGTTTAACTAAGGTTTAATATGGAAAAAATTCTAAATAAATATGTAGGTGAAGGGAATTAAACATAGGATCTTAGGGAAATTAATTAAGCTCCTTATCACTAGGCTACTTACTTGCTTGCACATGAAATAACGAAATTAAAATAGAAAATATGGGGTGTGACAAATTTACTTGCAAAGATTCTTTTATGCGAGAATGTAGTACTTGCTTTGCAGTACGTGAGGTCTGGAAAGAACCTAGCTGATCTACTAACCAACGGGTTAAGTCGGAAAATAGTTCTTGATTCGTTAAGGGTGATGAATCTTAAGCCCAGTGGTTGAGGAATTCATGGTGAATACCTAATTATGGTTAAACAAAACCATGGAATGACTCACAGTGTACATTTTACCTATCTCTATGGCGAACAATGTACATGCATAAGGTTAAGTTCTCACTCTTAATGAATTAATATCCCAGGATTTGGATGGTCCTATTGAGATGAACTTGATGAATTCACTAATATGTGAGGTTGATTTTATTACTCTTAATGAGTTCATATCCTAGAGTTTGAGTGATTATATTGAAGCGGACTTAATGAATTCAACAAATTTAAATTTGAGAGGATGGGCTTAATAAATGCTCTTAATGATTTCATAGTCCTGATTCGGATGGTCTATATTAAGGTAGATTTGATGAAATCACCTACGTAAGTGTGAATGACTAGCCACCTTCTATGAAATACATTAGGTAGTTTTTCTAGACCACTTACCAGCATCCAGAGGTGTATTAGCTAAAATTTGTTGATCTACCGCAGAAAATTAATTGAATCTAAGATTAGTTGTGTGTCATGAGTTAACCCTTATCTTAACAAGTTCAAGATTCTTTCACTTGTTAAAGAGAAGAATCACTCATTTCATTACGTACTAGTTTAAATCCATAAGATACTACTACTTCAGCAGCTAATTTTGCTATTGCTTTTCTCATGTTTTACCCTTTTTTTTATCATGTTTACAAAAATTATTTTGCACTAGAGGGGGAATGTTGGTAATGCAAAGAAATTGAAAAATAATTTAAACAATTACAATTTGACAAAATTAGAATCTAGCTTTTAAAAAGGTTATGATTTGAAAGAATCAGAATCTGGCTATTGAGATTTTTTAGGAAACTGACTCTGCAAATTTATCATTTTGCCCCTTCAACAAATAGAATAAAAGGTCATTCTCCTCAATTTTCATAGAACACAATAACAGAAAAACAACTTCTCTCATTCTTCTGTTCTCTAAATTCTGATGTTCTACAAAATTATATGAGAGGGAAATTCTGTCTAGGAGATTTGTTTTAAGTGGGATCATCTATGACTCCTCAAATCTTTCTTGGGAATTAAACCTAGTGTGGTTTCATTGGTTTTCTTCTTGTTTATTTTCCGACCAACTGTTTTTGTTTTTTTGGTTTCAATTCCTTTCGAAAAGAGCAATACTAGCTGTGTTCCACCTTCTTTATTCAAGTGTACAAATATTAAAGTATTGTGTTAACCTTAGGAGGCGACATCCACTACACGATTATGTCGATCAAGGCGAATTTACTTCTAAAGCAATGATTATTCCATGACACAGTAATTTCTTTATTTATTTACACTCATTTTGATTTCTTGTCAGCGCTAACAATTTTATTTTTGTAGCAGTATATTTCCAATAGTTGAGAGGATATTTGCTATTTTAAAAAAATTCTCATATCAACAATACCACCTCAATATAGTCTAAAAAATAAGGTCGAATCGTGCTAGAATGTTGCATACTTTATAGCTTCATTCGTAGCTGAAATTGAGATGATTCATACTTTGAAGAGTACATAAAAAATGATCCTAATAATCTTAGTTATATAAATTCAAATATCAATTTAAATGATTAAGAAATAGGTCAAGGACTAACAAGTTAATGAGTTTATGTTAAATGCCAGTGAGAGAATAATCCAAAAAATATGGAATGTTAAAGCAATTAGATAAAATTGCATACGACACTTATTTTTCTTGTTATTTTTATTTGTAATCGTACTGTCAGCTACTTTCTTGGATTACAATATTACATACAGTGGGTTAATTTTAATTTTGTTACTTTAATGAGTGAGAGGTGTTCCATTCCATGACTAAATAATTTGTGATTTAAGATGAAGATTTAGAACTTAATTACAAATTAATTGACTCCTAATTATATATGTCTGATTGATCCTTCCGCTAGCTCAATATAACTCTGCATGGATTGCTTATAAGAACCATCTTATAAATGGATGAAATGGCATGAGAAATAGATTCTATGAATTATTATACACAGTAAATGCATTTTCTCGAAGCAATAAGAGACAATTTAGAAATTAATTTAATTTATTTGGATTATTATCTAATTGAATGTAATTAAATAATTGTGTCCAAAGTGAAAATTAAATTAATTAGTCATTACAATTTTACTAAATAAGATAATTAAATTTATTTACTCATAATATATAATATGATAAAGTTTTTATAACTTTGATGAAATTAGAATTGTGTTGAATAATTATATGAGCTTAATTTAATTTAATTTAAAATTGGACTACACATACATTTATACCCAATACATGAAAAGCCCTAGAAAGCCCAAATAATAGGCAAATGGGCAACACACTTCGATGGTAATCCTAGTGTTTGCCGCCTAGCCTATAGAGTTCTAGTAGAACTTTACTTTTCTTTTAAAATATTATTTCCCCTCTCTTACTATTCTAGTAGAACTCTTGTAATTTTCCCTCATATATGGTGATTAGTAGCTAGCGAAAATAATAAGAAAATATATGGGGATTCTTTGTTGAACTTTAGTGAAAACTTTACTTGGGTTATTTTCTTGGAGTTCAATAAATTCTATTTTTCATGAGTATTTGTAGTACAAATTTGTAAGACTATAATTGCATCCTCTTTGGAAATTATAATTCAAAATTGTGATATTGAAATTTTCGGTTTTGGATTTCCTTAGAGAAAGTCGACTTTCCCTACTAGAAAGTCTTGGTTTTCATCCTATGTTTTGTTATTAAATAGAGCCCATTCTCTAAGCATTTAAGAGTTCAACAATAGTGTAAAAGATCATTCAATTGAAAACTAGAAGGATTTAGATGCTAGGTCCAATATTCAACAAATCTCCCAAACTTGAAAATACAAGTACTAAATTTGGTGAAATTTATTACTATAAATATCACAATCAAGATCCAGTTTTGTGAAAATTTCTAAAATTTATTTGTGTAAATAAAACTATTTTTTAACTTGTTTTTTCAACATTTACACCCCTTTTGCTAGATCGCAAAAATCTATACTTTGTATTGGATATTCACTTAGTACTTTCAACTTGGATTTTCCTCAAAATCCGTTTTTTCATGCTTCTTAAGCAAGCATCACTCTTTTACTTCCTTTTTTTTTGTTTGAAAGGTAAGGAAGCATCACTCTTAAAATGTCATGTTTGATTGAAAAAATAACTTCATTCATTTGAATACATATCTCCATTCAAATGAATTTGTGCCAATAGTTGATTTGTCATCTTTGGGCCATCAAATATTACATTTTGAATTTTACAAAAAGCTTTATCAATTTCACAAATTCTTAATTACAAGGATACTAGTAATGTTTACTACAATGACAACCATGAATAAAAGCAAAACTTCCATATATCATATATACAACATATTCAACAAACGTAACAACAGTAATTTTAATGATTTCAACAATTTTTAATAACAAATAATATCAACTTACTACAATGACAACCATAAATAATAACACAATTTCTTTATATCATACGGAAAACAAATTTTTAACCATTGGAAAAACAATAATAAGATAACATTATCTCCAAAACACACTTAGAAATTTACTTTTAACATTTGATTAATACAACAATAACATAACACTGGCTACAAACATTAATGCCAACTATTATGCCACTAATTTATGAATTATGAAAAAAAAAAAATCCTATTGAATGAGTTGCAGAACATTTGCACATAATGAAATTATTGCGAGAGGATTACGAAAAATTCTGAGAAAAAATTATTTTTGAATGATTTTTTATTATTATCTTTCCTTTCATATCAAAACGTAGAAGTTATAAAAGAGGAGAGGGGAATTGGCTAGCTTAAGTATTCCTGAAGTTGACAACCACAAGTGTCGACTTTATTAAAAAGAGCCTAAGTTTGACATATATAAAAAATATATTGTTGTTTGAGGGAAATTTTAAAAAATTGTCATCGAAATTTATGAATGTCTTTCATTTTTACCAAAATGATTTATACAATATATTTATTTAACATATACAAAAACGTCTACGAATGTTGAAATAATCCTAAAAATGTATTTGTATTTGTTGATGACTCGTACCTTTCTTTTAAGAAATAAAGGAGAAAGGCAAATCAATCAAGACTGGAGCCCAAAATTATAAAAGCCCATAAAAAGCCCAGCCAAGAAAAAAGTGTCATTTGCCAATTTAATCCCTGCGTTGGTCTTAAATATCCAAAATGCCGCTAAACCTTCAAACAAGAAAGCCTCGTAAACCCCCAGCTGAAACTTTAAACCCGCCGGCCCTTTATTTTTCATTGCAGGAAAGGGAAACAAAAAATTCCTCTAAAATTGCCGTTTCTTCCCTTAATAGAAAAAAAATTGTAATATAAGAAACAAATTTTTTGTTAGCTTTTGATTTGATTTTTTATTTTAATGGCCAAGGGAGACGATGCAGTGAGAAGAAAGAAAAACAAAGCACAAAGAAAGAAGCTAAATAGGAAAAGTGATTCTTCAACTGTATCAGCTCGAGTTGCTTCCATTATCGCCGCCAAAAAGCGCCGAAAAGCCGGTAAACGTCGCATTTGTCAGGTAGTCTAATGACCCTTTCATTAGTTCTCATTGATTTTCCTTTTTCTTTTTCTGGGTTAAATTTGGTTCTTACTTTTTACTCTTTGGAGTAAAATTTAGGTGTTTGGTAATTAATAAATTTGACATAGTATTGAATTGGGTGAGTTAGAGATATGGGAATTGCTTGTTTTACTCAGAAGTGGAAATGTGGATACATTATTGGTAGGAATGGTTATAATTCTTTTAATAGCATGAGAGGTCGAAGTTGGATGTGGGGTGCTTCTTTTGTGTATGTAGGATGACCAGTGAATTAGTTTATCAGCAACGAGCTGGTGGGAAAGAACTAAATACTGATTTGTTCATAGCATAGAATGAGATTTTTATATGATGAGGAGCATGAATGGGGAATGATAGCCTGTTTGGGGATGGTTTGTTTTGATAAATTATTAGATTGTTCAGGATAATATGAGTGAAAAAAGTTATTGCAAATTTAATCTGGCTTCAACTGTTTTTGCTGTTAGTGTTGCATAATTCTGTTGTAACATAGTGGTTTTTAACATGTTATTCAGGGGATGTGTTTTAGCCTTCCGACTCCTGATGATCCCTTCAATGAGAGACTCGATAAGAAGGATATCAGTCGAAGGGAACCCCAAAAACCCAAACCTTCGAAACTGGATTGTAAAGTTTCAGCCAAGAGGAAGGACAGTGTGGCAACAAAAGGATCTGTTCTTCGGCATAATGTGGCTTTGAAGGATGAACAGGAAAAATCAGTTACCTTAATTAATAATATGGGGAAGTCTAGACATATAGACTCAGGCAAAATGGAGATTCAGCAAGATGGAAAGAAGGTTGGTCTCCATGGTAATCAGGAACAAGCCTGTAAAAGTTCTGATTTCCCATCAAAGTATCTTATACTCTGCCTGAAAGCAGTAGAGGATACATTGTATCCTGATGGTACCTACAATGGCGAAAAGGGAAACCGGCTATTTGTGAACCCATGGGGTATTGAGTTCTGGAAATGTTATTCTGCTGGAAAGGATATACTTGAGACAAGTGGGTCATCTTCTGATTTTGAGCAAATTGCATGGATTGCTTCAACTGCTGCTGATGTTATTTCTAGGAGAGAGAAAGAAGGTCACTTGTTTACTGGCCCTTTCCTTCTATTCATTGTACCATCCAAAGAAAAAGCTCTCAAGGTTTCTGTGATCTTCTCTATACCTTTTCATTATACGCGTGTTTGTTGGTTTTGTGTTTTCATTGACTTCTTTCTTCAGCCGTTACCTTCTGTTATCTTTAGAAGCCCAACACAATTTAGTAATTTACAATGATAGGCCTCTTGTGATATTGGCTAATGTCAAGGAAGCGGATAGAAGGACCCATGTGGCTTCTGCTTCATTACTTAATACTATATTAATATTTCACCATCCACTAAACCTATATTCAAGTGTTAGTTGTTACAATACACAAGAATGTGATCATATTTGAATAGAGGCTGAGGCTGTTTTGCTAATTTACTATTCTAAAACAATATTACTTTTATGCATTGATGTGGTAAGCCTATTTTTTGTTGATTTATTTATTCATGTAATAAGTTATCATTTATCCTGCTCAGGTACGCTCGCTCTGCAAGCCTCTGAAAGCTCAAGGGATACATACAGTGAGTTTACACCCAGGTGCTTCCATAGACCATCAGATCAATGGGTAAATATAATCTAAATCTTTAAATTAAACCTTCTCCTGGAAAAGATTAATGTGGTGTTTTTCCCTCAATTCTGTGGTTTTCTTCTGTAGTCTGCAGAGTTGTGAACCTGAGTTTCTCGTGTCAACACCTGAGAGACTTTTGGAGCTAGTTTCCTTAAAGGCCATAGATATATCTGGGGTCTCCATGCTGGTAAGCCTGTCTATATAATTTGGAAATTCTCTTGTTGCATATAATGTGCTTCCTTATTTCAATGGTCAGTCTGTAATGTTATCTATATAAACAAGTTTCTTAAAGTGTTGGACAATGTTTATGGTTCTTTATGCATGTATAACTAGGTTTTTTCAACTTAACTTATTCTTTATGAAGTTTCTACTTTCATTTTTTCTTCTTACTGACATTTCTTCCATTCTGCTAGATATTTACATTTTCAGATGAAGTTAATTTTGTGCACAAGTAATAGTGCAATTCAAGCATACTTTAGGACTATACATGTTGCATATAGCAAGTTTAATGTTATATATCATTTGAACATTTTCCCATTTTGGAATGTCATCAAGTTTCACTCAGGGACATAATATTTTGGATTCATTTACTTCTAGTTGCCCACCCATGCTTGCCACCTATCTCCCTCTACTTTTCGTTGAAGTCGTTAAATTTTACCGTCTAAAGATTAAATGCTTGAATAGGTTATTGATGGCATGGAGTCTGCTTCTGGAGGTTGTTATCTTGATACTGTAAAGTCTGTCAGGCAGGCTATTTCAGGAAAACCCCATACTCTGGTGTTCTTTAATTCCTTCAATAATGCTTATGTCCCTGCTGTGCAAAGTCTACTGACTGGATTAGTCTATAGATTATCGCTCAATGATTCTGTTGCCAGTCAAAGTGCTGGCATCATCCAGTCTATACATGTCTGCTCCTCAAAGGAAGAAAGGACAATGAAGGTAGTCTCTTTCTCTCTCTCTATATACACATATATATCTGTAACTTCTCCCCTGTATTCTTGCATAAAGAAAACTGATTTTTATTTTTAATGCAAGCTCTTGCTATATTAAGATTCCAGACAAGTTTTCTGTAAGGAAATGGGCAAAGTGAGGCATAAGCCTTATGAAGTAAGGCAAATTTTTTTTCTTTCTAAAATTTATGGTTATCAATTCAAGTTTTAAAATTTATTTATGTGAAAATAATATATCCGAAATTGACGTTGGCTGTGTGGAGGTGGTTCAAACATTGGCAATGACAGAAGTCAGACATGATTTTTATTATGAAAATTATTGCTTTCTAGTAATGATATTGCATGAACACATTGAATCCTTGCTTTAATGAAGCATAAAGTGATGATAATTCAATTGAAGATTCTATGGATATATTATAAGCTTTACTAAAAAGAAAAGCTTGACATTTCAAAATTGTATAATTACAAATTTACATCTTATAATTTTGAGAATTAGGTCATGTTAGAGCCTACTTGTTTCAGCTAAAGTAGTGGTCAGGGAACTAATTAGATTTCAGCTTAACTAGGAAGGAATGAGTATAGTTATAGCTGGATTAAAATAATGAATCCAGATCACTTGCTGATGATAAACACAGAAAATACTTAAAAATAGTCAAAACTGAGATGTTTTCAGCAGTTAAGTGAGAAAGTTTAAAGGAGTCTGAGTTAAAAGGAATGTGTGATAAAATGGATTTTGTTTTCCTCTGCATTTTTATTTGAAAGTGGAAAGCAAAAAAAAAAAAAAAAAAAAAAAAAAAGGATTTAGGACAAAACCTATAAGTTGGAAAGCTCCTTGTTCTGCCTATATTTGTCAAAATGGTGAAGGTACCTCAACCTTCCTGCTTGAGTGGTATACTCCAATCCTCTCCTACTGATGAGGATCTAAAAGCTTTGAAGTGCAAGTTTGCTGCATCATGACTTTGTTTCTTTGCCTCATTATTATCCTTATTAGTTGACCTTTAAATGTGAGGATTGTGCTGAGAGTCCAACATGTTGTTACTAATCAGGAAGGTAAATATAAGTTACTGCTTATTTGGAAGTGCTGTCTATGTGGTGGGAACGGAACTGATTGCCCCTCTAAACGGGCTTTTAATATCTGTAGTTTAATCTCTGAACTGAGAAAGTAAGAAAACGAGAAGGGTGTGTTTACCAACTCATTTTTTACTCACTCATTGGCTATCAATCAGCCCTAGGAATAGATTATTCAACATTATACTGTAATTAGCTTTTCTTTCTTTGAAGGAAGATTTTAGAAATACCATTAGATTTCCTTAATGTTGGGAATCATTGTGGAGCGGCTGATCCAATTTGTAATTAGTTATAGATGCATTCCATGTGCTTATGTGCATTTATCACCTTATCATCATTTTTATTTTCTAGGATTGATCTTACCATGTTGCTCCCTTGGTCTTCTACATCATATTCACACTGTTCTCTCTCATGCACTTTTGGTTTTATTTTGGAGGCGAGAAGTAAGGTGGATCATTATGGAAAGAAGGGGTGTGGAAACTTTATCGGATAGTGATAATAGATTAACACTTTCACTAGATGTTATTATTTTTTGGACATTAAGATTTTACTTCATGTTTTCCATGATTTAATATTCTAAATCTCGTACATAATATTTTACAGGGCATTCAAGCTTTGGATAATGCTTATTCCAATCAAATAATAGCACAACATTTGAAGGTTCTCTACGTAGTTGGAAAAGACAATAATATTCAGAAATTAGTATCAGCTGTCAAATTCAAGGGATATTCCATCTCAATCAGCTCCTACTTGAATAGCATGGAATCTGGAAACAGGTAAAATCTGAATTATCAATATGTACGTGTATATATATGTTGAGGCAGTTTTTGAGTAGTGGCAAGGAGTAGTGCCCCACAGATTTAGAGAAACCAAACTGTGTAAACATATTGTGTATTCTTTGTTTTTCTGCCTTGTTCATTCTCAGTACCTGAAGCAGTTGGCCCAGGACTTAAGCACTGCTTCTGGCACTGCTCAAGTTTGCTTGCAAATAGAGGTTTAGTCCTTTCAATATATTTTCATATCCTTCAAAGTTTGAACGTTCAATTTAAAAGATATATGCTAGTTGGACCCTATATTTAGAAGCTATTTGCATGTTGTCATTATTGCTGGTGCATGTATCGATAACTGATATGTTGTTATTTTCTTCTCCAGCCTAGACTGTGGTAGCAGAATGAGACCCACAGTCTCCATTATCGATATTGAAAACATCAGTTGTACAGATTTGGGAGAGTATGGTGTTGTAATAATTCCAGACTTTGTTCTATCAATTGACGATTATCTTCAAATTCTCACGAGGATGGCACGGCACACAGTCAATGGTGTATTGCATAGTTTTTTAACTAAAGATGATTCGCGGCATGCTGGCCCGTTGATCGAAATACTTGAACAATGTGGGCAGGAAGTAGCTGAAGAGCTAAGAAACTTGTGAGATGGGGAACTTCAGTGTTGGAATGCTTGAAAAGAGATAAGCAGTCATTGTTTCAAGACCCTCCGATTTCTTTGCAGGTAATGTTAGTAGGTGAACTGTTGCACCTGCAGTTTTGCTGATGCAGCACTGGCGTTGACAATTTGTAAAATTAGTAGGCTGTGTGGTCATAAAGAGGCATAAAACAAGTTATTTGATTATTGTTGGGTCTGGAATGATGAAAAATTAGAGCTTGATTTGAGATAAAATCGAATTTCCGTTTATTCCAATTCCAATTGAGCTGTTGGTTTTTCTTTTCTTGTTTAAATTTTAAACACTGGAGTATTATTTATTTATCATATTTTTAGTATATAAATTAACAATAAATTAAATTTAACAGATAATATTTAGTTATTCACATGATTTTTTTAAAGAAATTATTTTTCCTTGCTACTTAGTTTTTTTTAGTTTCAAAAAGTTATATTAATTATTCTTCATTTTAAGGCTATTATAATACGGGCAATTTACTTAAAAACGCCCCTTTTTTTATATTTACAGAAATAGTCTGACTTTTTTATTATTTACGGAAAAGGTTTATTTTTCCCGAAAATGTGTCCACGCCAGCGAGAAGTTAGTTTCCACGTGGCAAAACGTGTCCTTGGGAAGTGCTTTGTGTTGACGTGGACAAAATGCTCCCCCAAGGGCGCGTTTTGCCCTATTTATTTAGAGCTAGGGTTTTTGTTTAGGGTTAAGGTTAGGATTAGGGTTTAGTAGTTTAAGGTTTTTGATTAGGGTAGGGTTTTGAGGGGTTTAGGGTTTTTAGTGGTTTAAGATTTTTAGGGTTCTTTAAGGGAAAAATTAAGTTAATTAGAGTTGAGGGTTAATTAATTAAACTAACTATGAGAATAAAAAAATCAATTAAATTAGGGTTTAGAGTTTTTTTGAGTTAGGGTTTTTGAGTGGTTTAGGGTTAGGGTTTTTAGTGGTTTAGGGTTTTAGGGTTTTTTAAAGGAAAAATTAAGTTAATTAGAGTTGAGGGTTAATTAATTAAACTAATTATGATAATTAAAAAATTAATTAAATTAGGGTTTAGGGTTTTTTAGGGTTTATTAATTAAACTATTAATTACGGAAAAAAGCTCTCACGCGGACGCTCTTTTGCTATAGTAGTATCTGATAAAATAATTTTGAGAAGATATTTCTGAACAAATAGTGTCAAGAACGCTTCAAGAAGGATGAACTGTTAGTAAAATTACGAAAAAAAACTCCCACGTGGATGCTCTCTTGCTACAGTAGTATCTGATAAAATAATTTTGAGAAGATGTTTCTGAACAAATAGTGTCAAAAACGCTTTAAGAAGGATGCACTGTCAGCAAAATTACTGAAAAAAGCTCCTACGTAGACGCTCTTTTGCTACAGTAGTATCTGAAAAAATAATTTTGAGAAGATGTTTTTGAACAAATAGTATCAAAAACGCTTTAAGAAGGATACACTGTCAGCAAAATAACAAAAAAAAATCCCACGTGGACGCTCTTTTGTTACAGTAGTATCTGAAAAAGCCTTAGATTATAAATGAACCAAACTTTCTTCTCAGGTTGCATAAGTTACAACAAGAGAAATTGAGGCTAAAGTAAAATAAAAACTGAAGATGAGTGAACGTGTTTGTGCTATTATTTACTATGATGGCAAGGTTTGTAACACCGAGAACGGCGTTGTTTTTTATCGGAGAGCACAGCACGACTGATTTTTAATCAAAACATAGATTTCGCAGAACTTCGTAAAAGAATTAAGCGCAAAATCTTCAGAACAACGCCAATGAAAGTTTTGTCTATTAAGTATCGATTTTGTACTTCGGTTGATCCCGTGAGATATGACTCATTCAACATCAAAGGTCCTCATAGCTTGGAGGCAATGGTGCAGACTCATCTTGCTAGTGGATAACCCTATCTTGAGTTATATGTACAATTTTCATCACCAAATGATGCATTTGCGACCTCGACATCTAATGCTATTCAAGAGGAATACACGACCCCTGCCCGACACTCCGTTAGTGAATGGCAAACCACGGAAGCGCCCGTGTTTGGTAACAGTATGGAATACACAACCCCTACACGACACTCCATTGGAGGATAAGACATGCACCTCGGTGGGTCGATGTTTGATACTGGAAATATGTACTGGGGAATGACATCAACTTCTAGTGGTTGGCAATCCAAATCGGATTGGGGACGTTGTGAAACATTCAGAAGAAGGGATGATGTACTCCCTACGACATCCACCGGCGAGGGGACCTCGTTCGTTGCAGATGATGGTGGGTCGGATGATGAGTCCGATGTGGATCCACCTCGAGAGCCCAGCCTCGATGGTGCAGAAGTTGGATTATTTTCTGAATCGGAGCCTGTTCCAACCATACCTGAAAATGTTGAAGGGGGTTCAGATGAAGAAGAAGAAGATCGGCAATTCAGGGCGTACTCGCCTTCAGCCCACATGCATAATGTCGATCTATCTCAAGATGATGCGTTGGAGTTTCCAGATCTACCACACAGAAGGCGTGACCGTACAATTTCGTCATTGGATTCGGGTGAAATTGAAGTTGGTGGGGAGTTTTCCAATAAGGAAAGTTTTATTGCTGCATTAAAACAACATAGCATCATGAACGGGGTTAACTACAACGTGGTTAAATCCAAATCCGATAAGTTTGAGGCCAAGTGTGTAGTGCAAGACAGTACGTGTTCATGGAAAATCATGGCCTCATTGAGGAAAAGGACAGGATTTTGGGAGATAAAAAAGTACAAAGGTCCACATACATGTGTTGGCAGTAAAGTATCACTAGGTGTTTACGTTTTTTGAATAAAACTGTTGTTACGTAATGTTGCACTAGTTAACATACTTCGTTGACAGATGTTTCACAAGATCATCCCAAGATGGATTCAGATATGATTGCTAGCTTAATACTACTGACGCTGAATGCGGATCCGAAGACTACAATTTCGGCTTTAATTACCAATGTTCGTAGCCAATTGAAGTATACGCCCTCTTACCGCAAGGTTTGGATACTAAGCAGAAGGCGTTGGAAAAGATGCATGGTAGTTGGGATGCTTTATATAATGAAGTGTGGCAGTGGTGTTAGGTGCTGGAGAGATATGTCCCAGGTTGCATACCAGACCTTGAAACGGCACCTGCATACTACAACGACCTATTGCTCCGTGGATGCCAAGTGTTCAAGCTTCTGTTCTGGAGCTTAAGCAATGTCGGGACGTATTTATATACTGTAAGCCATTGGTACAAATTGACGGTACCTTTATGTATGGTAGATATACCTATCAGCTATCGCTAGCTGTGGCACAGGATGACAGTGGGAGAATCATTCTAATTGCATTTGCAATAACACTGGGAGAGTCAGCTGATGACTGGGATTTCTTTCTTTCTAGGTTAAGGAGGCATGTCTGCCCCCAACTTGATATATGCGTTATATCGGATCGGGGAATTAGAATACTAGCAGCAATTGAGCGGCAAGGAAGCCGATGGCATCACACACACCATCGGTATTACCTAAAGCACGTTGCGTCCAACTACTACGGGCAATATCGATCTACAAATGAACGACGACAAGTGACCAACATGGGTATGTAATCTCTATTAATATAATTTCGTTTGTAATATTCGATTTATTCTGAATGGAAGAGTGGTATGTAATTTTCGTTATCAACTTATATTGGCAGGGTATGAGATAAGTAAGGACCGTTTTCATGAGATGTTAGCGGTTTTGCGTTCAGTTAATGAAGAAGGCGCAGACTACCTTTGTAACATACCTTTCGAACAGTGGACACAAGCATACGACGGCGGCCTACGATATGGTCATATGACTTCAAACCTGGCTGAATGCATAAATTCTATTCTAAAAGGAACGCGTCATTTACCGATAACAGCCGTTGTGCGAGAGACATATTTTCGTTTAGTGGCACTATTTCCAAAGCGAGCAACTAGTTATAAACGCCAAATTCAGGGAGGCCATGTATGGTGCGCGAAGGTATTGTGAGAGATTAACAAGGCGAAGGAACGAGCCAACTTCATGCACACAGTCTGTCACGATCGTGACAACTTATGGTTTCATGTGACGGAGTTTGACATACCGAACCAAGGTATTATTAGCGGGCAATATTGTGTACACTTGAGAAATAGGACATGCGACTGTGGGGTGTTTGACGCACTACGTTATCTATGCGCTCATGTAGTTGCAGCTTGTCAGAATCTCCATCTGGATCCCATGACGTATGTCGACCAAGTGTACAAAATAGAATACATGTACAACGTGTGGAGACATGTATTCCCACTGATCCCAGATGAACGTAAGTGGCCGTCTGTATCGCTTGCTCTGTTTAAGCTGTTATCGGATAGAGAATTACGTCGCAAACCAAATGGTCGACCTTGCTTTACTAGAATACGTAACAATATGGATATCCGAGAAAGAACGAACCAACAGGGGTTGTGCGGATAGTGTAGGAACCCAGGCCATATAACTCGATCATGTCCAAATCAGAATAGCTGATAGTTGTTGTAATAAAATTATGTTGCATTATTTATATTTTATTAAAAATATTAAAAATATTAAAAATATTGCCGTAGTCAAAATAACATTTATTTTAATAAAAATTATTGGCTAATTTAAAGGAACATTTATTGTATTAAAATTAAAAAAAATAAAGTACAATTAAAATATTAAAAACAAATTTTATTTTATTATATGAAACTATATAAAAAAAGTTTCTACAAATATATTAAAAAAATCAATGTTGGTGCCGGTCGGAATCAGTGCCACATAGGGTCGTCGACGGTTACGCGCTGATTCCTCCTTGGTTCAGCTTTCGGTGAGGGTTGTGGTTGCTCCGGTGGAGATTGTGGTTTCTCCGGTAGGGTATCTGGTTGTGGGTGTTGGGAGGATGACACACCTTGATAAAATAATGAGTGCGGAGGTATTTTCATCGCCCATGGCGGAAGTGTTTGAATCCCATAAAGCGATGGGGATTGGTAAAAAGAAGAGCTCCCCGACGAGCCTCCTGCGATCCCTCGTGTGACGGTGGCCTACTGATCGACGGTTGACTCGGAGTAATTGGGAACGGAGATGAACTGAGCCATGCATTCCAACCTGCTATAGGACTGGGAAAAGGAAACATAAAAGGGTTAGGATACGCACCTGGCATAATCTGAAAAGGCTGTGATATGGATGTCGTCAGTTGAAGTGTTGGCCCAGGTGGCTGTGTGGGCGCTGTTGATGGGCCCGGTGATTGTGTGGGCGCTGCTGATGGGCCCGTGTCGTCATCCCTTCTTCTTGGATTTAAAGGGCCCCGTCGTTCTCTTGGCACACGAATTTGTCATTGCCTCTCCTCTTCTGACAGTAAATATGGCTTGCCATGGATCCTAAACCATGGCATGTATTCCGGTACGCATGCTAACTCAGGAACGATGATCGGTTCCCGAGTAGGTATATAGTCATACCGATTTTCCCATATTTCAATATATTCTGACTAGTGTCTTGGCCAATCCGTATTCAATAGCCGTAAGTCAACTTTGTGCTCATCATCGAGCACCTCAGGTTTTACAGGAATCGATTGTCAGAATCCAAATTGCCGCAATACCTTGTCTGACTAGCGCATCTCCACGATAGCATAGTTTACCAATGGGACCTTCACATGCCAAATGTTCAGATTTTGAAAAAATTCATCCGGAATTACTGCCCGAATTGCCGGATCCTCGTATGGTGTCCATTGAAACTATATGAACATGATAAAAATATTAGTTATATAGGTAATACTAAATACTAAATACTAAATACTAAATACTAAATACGAAACGATACTAAATACTAAATACGAAACGACTATTTTATTATGTATATATATTTTATTTAATAATTACTTGTGCTTCCGACCGTTGGTCTAATAGAAGTCGTATGTCTTCAAGAGATGTGGGTATTCCAACATAACTTGCGGAATGGTTCCACCTAATTAAATAATTTTTTAGCATACAATTATATTTTAAATCTACGTAATAATTGTAAAATCTAATATAAAATTTACCTCGTTATTGGTGGGAATGTATATAGGTGGTTCACTCGAGGACATAAAAATGGAAAGCGAAACCGTGCCCATGATTGTAGTAGTGATAGGCATCATCCAATTTTGGCTTTATTCGGTCGCGTCGCCCCGCACATCTCCCGGTACAATGTTGCTAACACAGCAGACCCCCAACTTAGTCCACCTGCTACTCTAAAATCAATGACTTTCAACAGCTATCTTAGATGTATGCGGTTTCGTGATAAGTTCGGCATCAGATAACCCCCAATCATCTCAAGAATGTGCCCGAGCATATCGTATTCTTTCTAATTCAGTCAAATCATTATCCGGCTCCGAAAATATGTCTCGTAACCAGCCCATCTCGATCCGACCTCCGCTAATTTTATCCGGAATAGCACCCAAAAGCTCGTAGCATAGGCCCTCCAATCAGTAGATTGAGCGGACCCGGTGACTGCGTACCCATCGACCGGCAATCCCAATTGCAATTGCACATCTTCTAGAGTGATGTACACTCTCCGCATAGAAGATGGAAAGTGTGCGTCTCGGGTCTCTACCTCTCTATCAATGCCCTGATTAATTTCGGGTCCAACTTGCACTCGGGCCTATCGTGGCTACGTGCCAAAAACCCGCTTCCCGCAGGTAATTCTTTATCAACGGCGATAGAGGACCAGGCATATTATGGATATAGCATTGCAACACCCGATCTACAGACTGTTATAAAAAATTATAAAATAAATATTAATTAAAATTAATTAAATGAAAAAAATTAAATACTATTAAAAAATTAATTAAACTTATCACTTACCATTTTCATTTGATCGACCGAGATGTGTTTCTTATCAAGACGAATTAATGAACCGGCCATTGCTAACACGATCGAATATTTTTGTTATTTAAAAAATAAAACTAATTCAAAAAAAATTAAACACAACTTTTTTGCAAAAATTAGAGACAACTTTGACAAAAATTGAGAGAAATTTGAGAGAATTTGGAAAGAATTTAGAGAGAATTGTGAGAGGACTATTGTGTGAAAAAATGACAGGGGGGAGGGGGCCTTTTATAGTTTTATTTTTTTGACCGTTGGAGGTCAAACAGTCAAATGACCATTGGAGCGGGACAAAACGCGCCCCTGGAGGAGCGTTTTGCCACGTGGACATTGACTTCGTGCTGATGTGGACGCGCTTTCGAGGAAAATAGACCTTTTCCATAAATAATAAAAAAAACCGGACCATTTCCGTAAATATCGAAAAAAGGGCGTTTTTTAGTAAATTGCCCATTATAATACATATATAATGTATTACTACATTAATAATCAAACAAGACATTTGATTAATTTTTGATGGGGTCTAATTTTAGCCTAATGGAGTCCACCCGAAATAATTATTCATTTTCTTTTTATATGTGGAGATGAAAAGAAACGTGGTAATAATATATATTTAAATTTATACATAGCGAGGGATAGGGATAAAGATAGATTTAAATTATTAGGGAGTGACGGTAAAGGTAAACAAAGAATGGGAAAATTGATCCAAGAGCTAATAATGGGGAGGGGTCATTTTTATCCATATATGTATTCTACTAAAAATGTAAATAATTTAAACATTAAACACATGTTTTTATTAATTTATGATTAACTGTAATATATATATCTATATTTTTGGAAAAATAAAATAACAAATATTCATGATATATAGTTCTGAACATTCAGTTAGCTGAGTAGACAATTAGTGGCCATACGCATGGATCTCTTGAAAATGGAGCTCTTGCATGTACCCAAACTTCCTGGCAATCCATTGTTTCTCTCTCTCATTCTCCTTTTCACCCTTTTAATTTGGCTCAAACTAGCAAAAAGGAAACACCTCAATTTGCCTCCATCACCCCCAAAGCTACCTATTATCGGCAACATTCATCAACTTGGCAAACTTCCCCACCGTTCTCTGCGAGACCTCTCAAGTAACTATGGTTCTCTCTTGCTTCTGCAATTGGGTTGTAATCCAACGGTACTGGTTTCATCAGCCGACATGGTTAGAGAAATTCTAAAAGACCATGACGTAGTTTTCTCCGACAGACCAAGTTCCACTGCAACAAATATCTTGTTTTATGGATGCAGGGATATGGCTTTTTCATCCTATGGTGAGTACTGGAGACAACAAAAGAAGCGTAGTGTTGTTGAGCTTCTTAGCCACCGAAGAGTACACTCATTTCAGTTTGTCAGAGATGAAGAAGTTGAACTTCTTATCAACAAAATCCACCGTGCTTGTCTTAAAGGAGAGTCTATTAATCTCTCAGAGATGCTTATGTTGGTTTCTAGCAACATAGTTTCTCGTTGTGTCATTAGTCGAAGAAGTGAAGAAGAAGAAGAAGATGGGTGCTGCAAGTTCGGGCAGTTGGCAAAAAGTACGGTGGTTCTCCTCACAAGTTTCTGTGTAGGGGATTTGTTTCCTTACCTGAGGTGGGTCGATGTGCTTACGGGATATATTCCACGTTTGAAAGCATTATTTGGAGAACTGGATTCATTTTTTGATCAGATTATTAAGGAGCATACAACATTGAAAACTGATGACCAAGTTTCCAATAAGGACTTCATTTCTATAATTATGCAGCTCCAAAAGGATGGCATGCTTGAGATTGATCTCACTAACATCAAAGCTATCTTACTGGTTATTCAACACCCTCTCCTTCCTATGTATATAGCATTCCCCCTCCTTTTTGCATGTTGGTCATAATTCTTTAATTTTGTCAATCCCAGGACATGTTCGTCGCAGGAACGGATACCACTGGAGCGACAACAGAATGGATGATGGCTGAACTCCTAAAGCGTCCAAATGTAATGAAAAAGGTCCAAGAAGAGGTAAGGAATGTGGTGGGAAACAAATATAAGGTGGATATGGAGGATATCAATAAAATGAAGTACTTAAAATGTGTGCTCAAAGAAACTTTAAGACTGCATCCGACTGTTCCTCTTCTTGTTCCTCGACAAACATCTGCAAGTGTTGAATTGGGTGGCTACCACATTCCTTCCAATATCACCATCTTGATAAATGCATGGGCCATTCAAAGAGATCCCAAATGGTGGGAAAACCCAGAAGAGTTCATCCCAGAGAGGTTCGAGAATAGCTCCATTGATTTCAAAGGTCAAGATGTGCAGTTCATCCCATTCGGTTTTGGAAGGAGGAGCTGTCCTGGGATGCCCTTTGCAGTTACTGTTATTGAGTATGTGATGGCTAATCTTTTGTATTGGTTTGACTGGAAATTACCTGTGGGCGAAATTGCTGAGAACTTGGACATGACTGAACTCAATGGCCTAACAATCAATAGGAAAAACCCTCTTCATGTTGTACCTATATCTCATTTCACTTTTTAGATATTATATATTGGCTATGGTTTGAGTCTTTTAGCTCTTTCTTTTATTTGGAGAAGACAATGTTACTATCTTTGGTTCTTGTTGTACTGATTCAACGAATCCTTATCGTGCAAGTAATCAATATAATAATTCAAGTGACATTTTACAAATTTGATCCAGTTGAAAATGAAACAAAATTTTTTTCAATACATGATATTTGTTTGGATAAAGACAAGCTTCATTTACTCATCCACCATCTCTTTTATGGTAATCAAAGTCTATTGAGCTCTCACTAGCAAATCCTTTTCTTTTCTCTCAAACCTAAGCCTCTTCACAACCTCTCACACAAAAATGGCCACCAAATCAACTGTTGTTAACCTTGATAACACCAACACCAATTCCATCGTGGTGAAGTTCAATCCGGCATCTTAGTTGCCTATCAAACCCGTAGGCAGTCACAATTTCACGACTTGGAAACCACAAATCTCCGTGCTCATGCATGGACATAACCTCTTTGGTCATCTCGACGGCATATCTGTTGCTCTACCCACCACAATTTCTTACGAAAATAGGAACAGTCCAAATCCATTATATCAAAACTGGTTTCGCCAAGACCAGCTGGTTCAAAACGCCATTCTGGAGTCGGTCGGTCCATCCTTACGTCTACTGTTAATTCACATTATTTTGCCTCCAATAATTCATTTACATTACAGTTAATTCATCTTTAATAAAGCCATCGGCTTTGCTTCATTTTTGGTGGGATCTCTACTTTTTCAATATACTACATACATCATTCATTTGTAAGTTTCATTCACATTATTTTACCTCCAATAATTGCGGGGTTTACTTGAATTTTTTTTGGTTTCAATAGGTTTTTATTTTTATTTTTTATTGCTTAATTTTAATAAATAATAATGAGTTTTTGGAGAAATATTTATGAAAACTTTTTTAGTTGCTACTATTTATATATTATTATGTAGTATTTTTGGTTTTATTAAGTATTTGATTTTAATTACTTCAATATTTGTACAATTAAATTTTTTACAAATAATAAAAAATAAAAATTACTCATAATAAATCTGGACAATTTTATGTCTAGGTTGATTTGAATTTGATCAATAATTTATCAAGTTTATTTTGGACATAAAATAGTTTTTATATTTTTTAGACATTTATATATTTAGATGGGTTTAGGGTAGGATTTTTTAGTAATAACATATTGTAATAGCCCAAATTTAACCGGGCCTTAAAACCAAATAAAATAGATAAATAAATAAATATTTATTTATTAAACAGTCCAAGTCCAGGTTACAAAGCCCAAACAGTAGGCCCAAAATCAAATACCTCAGACCCATTACCCGTGTACCCGACCCAACAGGCCTAAAACTACCCAGCAGACCCATTTACGCCCTTGACCCAAACAGAATATCAATAAACCAAACCCAAATAACAGAGGCCCAAAACTTAAGTTACCAGCTAGGGTTTCTAACCCTAGCTCTTTCTCCTCGCGCCGCAAACAGAAGATTCCAGAAGACATCCCAACAGACGCATTTGCTCACGTCGTTCCAGCTACCCTCCAGCAAGGCCACGATTCCAGGCTCCGAGTCATGCCAAGATCAATGCCACCGTTAGACCATCATCATGCCTTCGTCTTCGCTGGATTTCTCACGAGCACCTGCAAAGAAAGGAAAAAACCACAACGGTAAACAAACAAAACAAAGATGGAAAGAAATAAAAAGATTTCTTTCCCAGTTTATGTAATAACAACAGTGGCTATAAGAGCCTGAATCAAAACAATGTAAGGGGACCGGGATTTTTACAGAAATAAATACATACAGAGATTTCACACAGAAGAAACAAGAAATGAATTTTATTTTAGAAGGTGATTTTTTTTATATTACGTTTCTTTTCTCTTTTCATAGAAATATATGGATCGTTTTTTTAAAAAAACTAGTAAGATCCGAAAGAAAAGGGGGGTTACCTGTGGAAGGACGACAGTTTTAGACCCTCAGACCACTGTGAACGACGGCACGTGGGTGCGTGTAGGATCAATGACCGGAACGTGGCCACCGGAGGCCAGAGCCCGGAGCTCCTCTCCTCCCTCTCTCTTTCAGAGGAAATTTTTAAGTTTTTCTTTAAACTCGGGTTTCAAATGAATTTAAAACTAAGAATTTGGCTTATATAGCCTTGACGAAACGACGACGTTTCGGCTTAAGTCAATAAGCCTAAAAAACGGCATGTTTTGAAACCCCAGGATCCCCGCGTTGACCCGATAACCCGGGGAGGATCCGCGTGTTTTTGAGGATTGGGTTAATTGCCCAATTAGTCCCTCCACCCTTTTTTATGTTTACAGTTTTGTTTTATTTTATTTATGATCTAGCCCTGATATTTTGTTTCCGTTTTAATTTAGTCCTTGCAGTGACTGTGTTAAGTCCTGTTAAAACGATGCTATTTAGGGACAAGGGAAAATTTCCCGATGAGTCCCTAAGATTCTAATGGCCGTTTCAATTAGGTCTGATCTCAGTTATTTTCTTATTAAATTAGCCACTGACTTTTATTTGTGTCCAATTTAGTCCCTTTTATTCCTTTTAATCTATTTATGGCCTATTTATTTTAAATTTTACACATACTATTATATTTTAATATGTATATATGTATTATATATCTTATAATTATTTACTTACATTTATATATATTATATTACTTCATATCTTTCTATTATCATATTAATTAACATATATCATTACTTATTATTTATATTTTTATCCCATAATGTTTATATATCTTTATATTATATATTATATAATTATTTTTATATTATTTATATTATTGTTATTTACTATATATCACTTTTCACAAAATATTATTATTTCACATTCTTATTTATATATTATTATTATATTTTACTTGTATTATATATTATTAATTATTTATATATATACATATATACTTTCATATTATATATTATAATTATTTTATATTATGTCATTTTTATATTATTATGTTTTTATCTATACATTATTATCATTAAAGATCTTAAATTGTATTGTATACTTATTTTTATTTATATGGTTAATAATTACTTTATTCATATTCTACTATTACACATTTTGAAGATATTATAATATTATAATAATACATATATTTTATCATTAATTACCTATTTCATATTATTTTAAACTTATACTTATATACTATATAATTATTTTATTATAAATATCAATTCTTTTACACATTTGATATTTTATATACCAATATATTTTATATTTTTCATATAATTATTATTCTTGTAAATATTTTTATTATTATTAAATATCACATTTTTATATATGCTCATTCTATTTATCAATTGTTTATATTATACATATATTTTTAGAACTCATGTTTTATTATTATACAATATTTGCTTTTACTTTTGAATTAACTGCTATGTTATGTTTTATATGACTTTTATAATCTATTTACAAATACATTTTTATATATATGTGTTAAAGTTATATGTCATGCATCATTTGTATGTTTAAATATATGTTGAATTATATGTTTAGGTTATTTTACCTATTCTTCTTAAATACATATCGTGTATTATGTATATTTTACTTATTTAAAATTTGCCGTGTTTTATTTCTTATATATATGTTAGTTAATGTATGATGTTTATGCTATTGTGCTTTTATTTACCTATAACGTGTTATCTCGTATGTTACGTTTATATACTCTTCCATGCATCATTTTTAAAAAATGAGACTCTAAAGTTTTCAAAAATAAAGGC
Source organism: Gossypium anomalum (assembly GCA_025698475.1). Lineage (NCBI taxonomy): Eukaryota > Viridiplantae > Streptophyta > Magnoliopsida > Malvales > Malvaceae > Gossypium > Gossypium anomalum. Next base: position 11,023,626 of record CM046965.1, on the reverse strand, counting down.
AATGCTTAGTGTTTGGAAATTTCGAGAAAAGTAGTGCCCTAACTTATTGGGTTGCAATTTTTCCCGTTAAGTTTTAAACAATCAAGCACCCTTCTAAGTTTTTTTAAGGTTTTCAAAGTACAAGCACCTGTCTCGGAATTTCAAGATGTTGTGTCCTAACTTACTGGATATGGCGTTTTGTCGTTTCGATATAGGGATTTCCTAAAAGGCTAACTTAATATCGAATGTTTTAAAAATATTGTGTCCTAACTTATTGGATGTAATATTTTGATTCATTTGATACAAGTGAACCATAATTTTCAAAATTGAGACATTCTAATTAAAAGAGGTTTGCATCTTAAAACTTTCAAATTTTCGACATTAAAGACACTTGATAATCAATTAGGTACCAATTTTTGGGCGTTACGAGGGTGCTAACCCTTCCTCGTACGTAACCGACTCCCGAATCCATTTTCTCGACTTTCGTAGACCAAAATTAATATTTTAAAACAAAACATTTTATAAGGTGATCCAATCACACCTAAAAAGATTGGTGGCGACTCCCGTTTTCGTTTTTCTTAAAGTCGATTCCCATTTTTCAAAACTCGATTTAAAAATGGTTTCGACACATGTTTTTTTTAATCTTATTTTGTTAAAATATATTTTTTATTTTAATAAAAAGGAATTTTAATTAAATTTTTTATGAATTAAAAAGTTAAAATGCATGGCTTGACTTGATTGATATATATATTTTAAAGTTTTGCACTAAAATATATAACAAAATGATACTTTTAAGTATTAAATTGGACAAAAAAAAGTTTAAGTATCAAATTAAAAAATAAATATATATATAAATCATGAATTAAGCCAAAAAAAAACAAGTAATTTAATTATCGTTGGATCTCGAACGATGAAAAATTAGAGTTTGATTGAAACAAAACATATATATTTTTATATTCCCTCATTGTTTTTGTACTTTTTTATATTTTTTTAAATATTCTCTCAAGTATTAAAAATTATGAGAGAATATCAAAAAGTATGAGAAAGTATAAAAAAATATAAGAGAATATCAAATATTAGTTTATCTTATAAACTTTGCTTTACTTTTTTTTTTAATTTTAAATTTTATTAGTATATATAACAAATTTTATTAGTATACAAAAATATTTCTTTTATATTAAAAATTAAAATTTGAAGTCAAAACTTTATTTTGAAGCAATGGCTGCGAATAATTATGAGAGAATACTAAAAATGATATGGGATAAACAATAATTATGAAAGCATACCCAAAATTAGGAAGGAATACCAAAATTATGAGAAAAGAAAAAAGAAATGAAGGAAGTTGTTTGTGTTAGACGATCATTAATACCACAAATTTAAAAGGTTTCTAGCTTAAAGAAAAGCACTTAATAAAGAATAGCTTGCTCTAAAAGAAAGTTAATTAAGTTAATTTATTAACTATTTCTATTTTAAATCATGTTGACCATTAAAATTAATTGACAGATCAATTAGATGTTGACACATTATCATTTCTGATTTAATTATATATTTTCTCATGAAAAACATTAGAAATCATAAAAAATTATAAATGTTATAAAAATTTATAATGAATTCTACCGAATTATTTTTTTATAAAATTAATAAAAACATATTTAAAATATTTAAAATGTTATAAAAACTAATAAAAAATCATAAAAAAATTATAACAATTATTAAAATTTTAAAAATAAAAAAGAAAATATTAGAATTGATATAAACTTATAAAAATTATAAAAAAAATCACAAAAACTTATAAAAACTACCTAACAAAAAGATTAGTTGGGGATTGACCGAGGCTTTGAGACAATTCTGAGATGAGTCAAACCAGTATCATTTTGAGGACGCAACGAGGGCGTCACGAGAATAGGTAGGGGAGAATGTCATGGGCCACGGATCAAAGCCCGTGATGAATACACACAGAGTGTCTCATGGAAGTTAACTAATTAAATGTAACTCATTTGACCCATTTGAACTAGTCTAATTCATGGAATACATAAAAAAAGTTATCTATTTGAAGCATTATGACCTAGTGAAACTCTCCATTATAACAAGAGTTACTAGATTAAAACTTTCATATTGTAGATAAACATTAATTTTAACTATTAATATAATTCATTTTGTACATTGAATTCGTGCATTATGTGTTGCACTCAACCACTATTACACCCAACCTCTCCAATAGCTTGAGATGTGTTTGTTAAGGAAAAATTCTGTCCTTGTCAAAGCATCATTTAGGCGTGCCCCAGGAAGAGGATGGGTTTACGGTAGAATTTTTTAATAATATATGTTTTGTTTTTTCAAAATATTGTTTTTTATTTATTAAAGAGGAATGGTAATTGAATCATTTTATGAAATAAAAAGATTTAAAAAGATGCGTGGGATGACTTGATTGATCACCTTTTTCTTAACGTTGGCTTATAATGAAATGATATTTTAGGTATCTAATTGGATGAAGAAAAGTTGAAACATAATGTGGAAAAATAAATATATTTTAGAGGTTAAATTGTGAATTAAAGGAGAAAAATAAATAAAACAAGTCATTTGATTATTGTTGGGTCTCAAATGATCAATTAGAGCATAGAAACTCGGTTCAAGTTTGATAGAGTGTTATCTAATGTGATTTAGGATAAAATCAAATTATTTGAGCTTGGTTCTATTTATTTTTATTTTTATTTTTTGTTGAAAAATAAAACAACAATATTACATCAAATTAAAAAGATCACCCTGTTCTACTTATTTCAATTGAGCTGTTGTTGGTGATATTATTTATTTATTTAATTTTAAACCTATGAAGTCCAATAAGTTCCAAATGCATGAATAGAAGTTGATAGCTATTAATTATTAAACTTTTTTTTTTAAAATTTTACACCGACTCTCTAATTTGACATTATTTGGATCCCATACATCCAAAATACCCATTTCTATAAGTCCAACTTATGAATTGACTCAAATTCGAAAGGTTGTTGGGTTCAGAGGATCTACTAGAGCTGATGAAAAGAGACGGGAAAAAGAAGCTTTTGAAATTTATGATGGAGCTGGAAGTGGGTCATTACACCCAAAGGATGCAACAAATTTGCCGCCATGGAAAAAATCTACCATGCAAAGATGCCAGAAAAAGAATCCGTCAACTACTATTACACCCATCCTCCCCAATAGTTTGTGAATAGTTTGTGATGTGTTTGTCAGCGAAAAATTTTGCAGTCGTCTAAGGATTATTGAGAGTTCACCAGGAAAGACATAGGTTAAGGGTAGGCTTCTTCTTAATAATAATAATAATTGTAACACACTAAATTTAGCCTAAATGTTAGACCTGAATTTGAGATATTACATTAGCCATCGAAATGACCCAATAAACTAAGCCATCGAAATGACCCAATAAACTAACGGTGTTTATAAAGCAATCATTTTAAAATATTTATTTATTTTAAAAGAAAACTTAGCCTATTTTCAGAGACACTCACGAGTTAACAAAAATCCGGTTAAATTTAACATTTTTCTTACAATGGTGACTACTTTTGGAAACTTAGTTAATTTCTAATTTAATTGTAATCTAGCAATGGAAAAGTGATAATCAACTTAGTTTCAATTAAGAAAAATCAGAATTATTTTATGCATATTTAATTCTAATTTCATGTTTTAACATCCTAAATTCAAATTAAATGTCATACATGCTATATAAATCCAGATGTACAGCCCAATTCTTGCCCAGGGCCCATAAAGGAATAAAACACAAACAAATAATAAAATAGTCCAAATTAAAAGTCCATTTACAAACACAACAGACCCAAAATCCAATTATAAACCCAATTAACCCAAGTAGCCCAATTAACCCCAACCTAAATTACAAGGCCCAATTGGCCCAAAACCTTAAACACCATCTGCCAAACAAAAACCCTAACTCCTCCATGTGCGCCGCATCCGTTCGTATGCCCTCCTCGGTCACCCCTCCAGCGCCTTGTCTCGAGGCCTGGCACCTTTTGTCGTTTTGCACCAAAATGGCGAAAACCCGTCCCCGTTGACTCCCAAAACCTACAAAAGAAGGCAAAAAGAAGAACAAATGCAGAAATGACAGCAAACAATGCAGAACAGTAGCAAAGAAAAGCAAAATATAATATTTTGTAACACTTTCGGCTATAAAGACACGAAAGATCAATGTATTCAGGGGAGATTTTTCAATATTCAAACACAAAATCAATAACAAAAATCAAATATAGAGAGACAATTAGTCAAAGAAACATTTCAAATGTGTTTCATTTTTGCTCATTTCCTGTCTTTATTTTTCTTTTTATTTATTTATTTTGAATCTATCGCATAAATATGTAAAAAGGGAAGATTTTTATCCATTGGTCGGTGTCGACATCGTCGGCGTTTGCTTCTCTGGCCCAAAGGCAGACGGATCCTTGGGGATCCGGTTAAAGCCACAGCGGAGGAGGCTGAAACTCGAAAGGTTTTCTGACTTTTGGGCCATTTTCGTGAGGGTTTAAGAAATTTTGAGCTCGGATTTGAGCTTTGGAGAGCCGAAGGGTTAAAATGGGCCACTTTTGCACGTCCGGCCGCCGTGCACGGCGGTCACCGGCGACGGACGGATGATGGTCCGATCCCGGAGGTGGGTCGCCCAGAGAGAATTTCTCCCCCCCTTTTTTATTTTTTTTCGAAAAGTATGAAGAAATGTGTTTTAAAATTTTTTTTGGGAATTTATAGCGTGATTAAAACGGCGTCGTTTTAGGCCGTTTCAATGGCCCTCAAAACGGCATAATTTAGGCACCAGACCCGAGGACCCGACCCGCTCCGCAAAGGGATCCGCGTGTTTCTGCTAATTGGGATAATTGCGCGCGCGGTCCTTCCGTATTTCTATTATGTTTTAATCCAGTCTTTTCCTTTTTTTTATTTCTGTCTTTTAATTTTAACTTTGTTTCGATTTGGTCCTCTGACCATTTGAGGGATGGACATTGGAACGGCATCGTTTTGGGGATAGGGCATAATTGCGCAAACAGTCCCTCCTTTGTTTATGCGTTCAGTGTTAGCCCCCTTTTTCTATTTTTCACGATTTATCCCCTTTAACCTTATTTAGTTTCGATCCGGTCCTTATTTGTCATTCTTATTATAATCTAGGCTCCTAATTCCATTTTAATTTCAATTTAACCCTTCCTTGTCAATACTATCATGTTATTAATTTAACATATTAGCATTTTTCGCATTTATTAGTTTTCTTCTCTTTTCGTTTCTTCATATAATATTTTTTTAAATATGTTTTTTTATTAGTATTACCCACTATGGTTTATTTTATTGCTTATTTATTTATTACTTTATATGTACATTCTGCATGTTTCGAAGTTCATATTAATATTATTATTGCTATTTCTTTTATTGCTTATTATTATTGTTACTATTGCTATTATTGCTTTTCTATTATTATTTATATTATGGTTGTTATTATTATTGTTCCTTACCTTCTATTATTATTATTATTATTATTATTATTATTATTATTATTATTATTGTCGAAACCATTTTTAAATCGAGTTTTGGAAAATGGGAATTGACTTTAAGAAAAAAGAAAACGGGAGTCGCCACCAATCTTTTTAGGTGTGATTGGATCACCTTATAAAATGTTTTGTTTTAAAACATTAATTTTGGTCTGCGAAAGTCGAGAAAATGGATACGGGAGTTAGTTACGTACGAGAAAGGGTTATCACCCTCGTAACGCCCAAAAATTGGTACCTAATTGATTATCAAAATGTCTTTAATGTCGGAAATTTAAAAATCTTAAGATGTAATCCTCTTTTAATATTTTTGATTTTGAAAATTAGGGTTCACTTGTATCAAATGAATCAAAATATTACATCCAATAAGTTAGGACACAATATTTTTAAGATATTTGACACTAAGTTAGCCTTTTTAGAAATCCCTACCTCGAAACAACAAAACAGCATATCCAGAAAGTTAGGACACAACGCCTTGAAATTCCGAGGCAGTTGCTAGCACTTTGAAAACCTTAAAAACTTAGAAGGGTGCTTGAGTATTCGAACTCAATAAGAAAAGCTACAACCCAATAAGTTAGGGCACTACTTTTCTCGAAATTTCTAAACACCAAGCATTGCCTTTATTTTTGAAAACTTTAGAGTCTCGTTTTTAAAATCGATGCATGAAGGAGCATATTAACATAACATATGAGATAACATGTTATAATAATAGGTAAATAAAAGCACAATAGCATAAATATCATACATTAACTAACATATATATATAAGAAATGAAACATGGCAAATTTTAAATAAGTAAAATATACATAAAACACAATATATATTTAAGAAGAATAGGTAAAAACACATAAACATATAATTCAACATATATTTAAACATATTAATAATAAAAAATGATGCATGATATACAATTTGACACATATATATATAAAAAATACAATAAAAATAATAATATGTCAAGCACTCAACATTTAATAAAATTATGAGACCAACATTTAATATATTGACATAATATAAAAAAAAAGGTTTAATATATATTAAAATATAAAATAAAGTGAGTAATTTTTTAAAAAAATGTGTGAATATAATTAAAATTCAATTTCTAGCAACGTAATATAAATAACTTTAGTTTTGGGATTATAAAAAAAATACATAGGTTTTTTTTTAAGAATATAAATATAATTAGTAAAATATTCAATACCAATTAGATATAAAAATGATAATGTGAATAATAATATATGAAAATATATAATAGATAATAATAATATGAAATAATATGTGTTATAATGTAAAATAATAATAATATAAAAGTATATAAACATTATTTGACAAAAATATAATATAAGCGATGATATATGTTAAAATATATATTAATATGATAATATAAAAATATGAAGTAATATAATAAAATTTAAAATATAATAAAAATATAGGTAAATAATAATATAAAATATAATACATATATTTATATTAAAATAAAATAATATATACAATTTAAAATAAATAAGTTATAAATAATTTAAAAGGGATAAAGGGACTAAAATTAAGTGTAAATAAAAATCAGTGGTTAATTTGATAATAAAAGAAACGGATTGGGACTTAATTGAAATGCCCGTTAAAATCTTACGGACTCATCGCGAAATTTTCCCTTGTCCCAAAACGGTACCGTTTTAACCTAGACCTTAAAGTGGCCACAATTAGGATTAAATTAAAACCGAAATAAAACATTAGGGATAATTTATAAAGAATTAAAAATGAAATTAAAAAATTAAAAAATTTGGAAGGACCATTAGGGAAATTAAACCTTTATTAAAAAACACGCGGATCCTTCCCGGGTCACTGGTCAACATGCGGATCCTTAGGCCTTAAAACGACATCATTTTTGGCTTATGGGACTAAACCAAAACGAGACCGTTTTAAAAGGGCTATATAAGCCCGATATTAGGCCAAAAAATCATCTCGGTCCCCCTTTTTAAAAAAAATCTGAGAATTCTCTCTGAGCCTTCCTGGCTCTCCTGAGCTCCGGCCCTTAGCCGGTGGTCCTCCGTTCATCGGACATCGTGTTTACCCTCACTCGCCGTCACTGACTCCGCCGTGTATAGCGGTCGGGACTTAAAAGGTCGTCTTTCTGAGGTGAAACAGAAGGTACTGTTCTCCTTTTCTTTATTTCTTTCCTTTGTATTTTTTTTTTAAAAAAAACTTAAATATGTTATGCATGCAAAAGAAGTAAACCAGTAAAACCGAAAACAAAATAAAAGAGACGATCTATTACCCTTTCAAAAAGATCTGCTTTATTTCTCTGCCTTTTGATCGAATACAAAAATTTTTATGACGTTTTCTGTGTATATTTGTCTATCTATGCCTCTTGTTTTCTCTCTGTCTATCTATGTGTGCGTATATCTATCCCCCTTTACAAGTGAAAGGGAAGGCTTTATAGCCTTAGTCCCTTATATATTATGGGAAAGAAATCTACGATTTCTTTCCATTTCGTGTCTTCTGTATCTTTGACTAATATGCTGTGATTTTCTTGCCATTTCTTGCTCTGCTTTTTTCGCGTATCTGCTGTTTGTTTCCTTTTCTTGCAGGTAACTCACGAAGATCTCGATGGCTGGGCTTGCTGTCATGGATTCGAATCTCGACAGATGCCCATTTGTGCACTGATGACCAGAAGATAGTCTCTTTTGCGGAGATCTCGGCGTCAAAGGAGGTACCGAGGTCAGAGGTGAGGCCTAGTATTACGGTGCACCGACGGTGGTGACGTTCGAAGTACCCCAACGTTTCTGGACAACTCATTGATTAGGGCCAGCTGGGGTGACGTGAGGGGACAGGGCCATTGATGGCTCTTGCTTCGGGAGTTGGAACGACCCTGATGACGTGGCACAGCTTCTGGATCCTGTTACGGCGCTGAGGGAAAAGGCAGAAACCCTAGGGTTCCCTGCCTTAAAAAAATTTGGGCCAACTGGGCCACCTTGTAATTGGGTTAGGGTATTAAGGTCTGGTAGGTATTGGGTCTGGTAAGTATTGGGTCTGGTAAGTATTGGGTTTAGATTGTATTTGGTGTAACCGGGTACACGGGTAGTGCTTCTGTATTAAACCAAAAACACTTGGGCTTTGTAATTGGACTTTTAAATGGACATTTTAAATAAACAAATACTTATTTATTTAATTCTTTTATTCTGTTCTCAGCTTGGTCAAATTTGGGCTACTACAGCTGCCCCTCTTTGCTCATTGCTGTGTGACGGGAATCGAGCAAAGATTTAGAAAGACCAAATTTGACCGGTCTTATCAAATAATGGTCTTTAATCTGCTTCTTGCCAACTTATGATTGTCATGTTGATATCTTCGATCTGCTCTCCACTGAACACAGAGATGCCAAATCATCTTAGATTTGTTTCAGCGTAAGCACGCGAAAGCCAAATCAGCTATGTCTTCGATTTGCTCCTTGTAAGCACAAGGATACCAAACCATCTTGGATCTACTTCAGTCTAATCATCTGAAGGTTAGATCTGCTATGTGTCTACCATCCATCGAATATAGAGACGCCAAACTTCGATTTGTTCTCTGACAATTCAGAGATGCCAAATCATCTTAGACTTGCTTCAGCGTAAGCACGTGAAAGCTAAATCAGCTATGGTTTCGATTTGTTCCTTGTAAACACAAGGATGCCAAATCATCTTGGATCTGCTTCAGTATAAACATCTGAAGGCCAGATCTACTATGTCTCCGATTTGCTCTTTGTAAACACAAGAATGCCAAATCATCTTGGATCTGCTTTGATGTGAAAACATCCAATGGTCAGATCTGCTATGTCTTCGATCTGCTCTCATCAAATATGGAGATGTCAAATCTGTTTCTTTGATTTGTTCTCTGACAATACAGAGATGCCAAATCATCTTGGATCTGTTTCAGCGTGAACACCTAAAGGCCAGATCTGCTATACTTTAATCTGTTACCCTACTGCTTAGGGGGTTAAGGCGCATCTATCTTTATTATCCTTTGAAGGACTTAACCTATATAATGCATCTGAGTTCATGCCTAATGATTAGGATGCTATGATCGAAGTGAGTCAAATGCTCCTAATTAAACCTATTATAATGCAAAATGTTGTGAACATGACCCCTATCCTAGACGTCACCACTCATTCCTTCATTTGTCTTTTCTTTTCTCAAAGTATTATTCTTGCTCAGCCTGTAGGCCTGTACCCTTCCTCAAATGGTACGATCCACTGAGGATGTCTGTAAAATAATCTTTCCTTAGAATTGAATCGTCGGTTTTGTCCATTTTCCTTTTGGACTAGAAGAAAGAAATTCCTCGAGTTCCTTTATCCCTTACTTATGTGAATTTCTCGAACAATTGTCCTGTTTTAGTTTCTTGTATTATCTAGAAATTCCAGAGTAATGCACAAAACTTCATTTGTAAACATATTTAGTTCATCTATCATTATTTCAATGCAACATACTTAAAGAATAATGGAAGATAATTAAATCTTTAAGAATAATTGGATTTGAATGAATTATCAAAAAAGATACAAAGTAAATTAATCTGATAGCATATCTTTGAGAAGAAAAAAAAAATCTAAAGATAGCAAACAGGCTAAAAATTAGATGCCCCAGATATCGCCGCTTGAGTGCTTATACATCAACTTCATGAAGGCATGTGTTTAGAAGATTCAAAGTACTCTTTCGATGCCCCAGTATGCAACGTTCTTCGTTCTTTGTTGAGCAAGATTACCGGATGCTTCAAAATTTGAGTCGCCCTTTCGGGTTTTTTAACTCAAAACCCTTTTGGTCACAAGGCGCCCTTTGTGGGTTTTCACCTTGGCCTCTCCATTTTTCTCTATTTTCCTCTTCTCTTTTATTATTATTATTATTATTATTATTATTATTATTATTATTATTATTATTATTATTATTCTTTTGATTTTTTGATTTTTTTTTGAAACCTCAAAGCGCCCTTTGTGGGTTTTCACCTTGGATTCTTTTCTCCTTTAAATAAAGTATGTTTTAACTGAGTCTGAGTTCACTGGGTTGGGTAAACTTTTCCCATCCATTTCCGTTAAGATCAATGCACTGCCAGAGAAAGCTTTCTTCACGACATACCACTTCCTCCCAATTCGGCATCCATTTCCCAAAAGTCTTTTTGAATAGGAAGGATCTTTTTCAGATAAGGTCTCCTCGTGGAACTCTCTTGGTCGAACTTTCTTATCATAAGCTCGCATCATTCGCTTCTGATACATCTGACCATGTCGAATGGCTCTTAGCCTCTTTTCCTCAATCAAGTTCAACTGGTCATATCGGGATTGAACCCATTCAGCTTCATCTAACCTTATCTCCGTCAAAATTCAAAGAGAAGGTATTTCTACTTTAATAGGTAACACTGCTTCCATCCCATAAACTAACGAGAATGGGGTTGCCCCAGTAGAGGTTCTGATAGATGTTCGATAGGCCAGGAGTGCAAATGGTAACTTCTCATGCCAATCTCTATAAGTCTCAGTCATCTTCCCCACTATTTTCTTAATATTCTTGTTGGCGGCCTCCACTGCCCCATTCATTTTTGGACGATAGGGGGAAGAATTGTGATGCTTGATCTTGAACTGGTCGCAAACCTCTGCTATTTTTTTGTTGTTCAAGTTCAATGCATTATCGGATATGATCTTCTCAGGCATTCCATACCGACAAATGATCTCCTTCTTCAAGAATCGACTCACAGTAGACTTAGTAACATTTGCATAAGAAACGGCCTCTACCCATTTTGTAAAGTAGTCAATTACCACGAAGATAAACCGGTGTCCATTCAAAGCTTTTGGTGACATTGGTCAAATGACATCCATGCCCCATATGGAGAAGGGCCATGGAGAAGTCATAACATGCAAAGGTGAAGGAGGTATATGAATTTTGTCCCCATAAATCTGACACTTATGGAATTTCTTGGTATAGTTGATATAGTCCCCTTCTATAGTGGCCCAATTGTAACGCCCCCACGCCCGAAACCGTCACCGGAGTCAAGCTTGAGGTGTTACTAAACTTATCTTACCTTTTAAACAACTCTAAACCACTTATTTTAATTTTCGGAATAAACTATTTTTCTGCATCATGGTTGCTTAAAAATTCATTTCTTGAGTTTAAAAACTAGAAATTAAGATTCGTAAATTTTTCCTGAAACTAGATTCATATATCTATCTACTAATTTTTTTCTATAATTTTTGACTTAGCCAATTAGTACAGTTTATTAGTTAAAGTTACCCCTGTTTTAGAATTTGACTGCACTGACCTCTACTTACTACAAACCACTTTTCTCCCTGTACAAAATTCATATGACTATAGAATTTATTTATATTAAAACTAGATTTAATAAGGATTCTAACCATATAAAGTACACCACATAATTATTTTTGTAAAATTTATGGTGAATTTCCAAATTTGGAATAGGGGATCCAGAAATCGCTCTGGCCCTATTTCACTAAAACTCAGATATCTTATAAAATACAAAACCTTTACCTGTTTTGCTTATTCCATATGAAAAATAGACACAATGAGATTTAATTTCATATATTATTCACCATAAACCATTTCTCTATGATTTTTTAGTGATTTTTAAAAGTTACATTATTTCTGATACTTGAATCCGTTTTTAAGTTACTTTCACATTTTTTTCATAGTTTTCATGTGATAGTTACTACTTAATCATACATACTATTAAACATGTATATAATCAGCCATTCTATTAGCTAATCACTAGCAAGTATTTACACATCATTCATTGATCATATCATATCAAAAGAAACCAAGTTCCTATACATGCCATACACAAAACGAAACGTCTAACTATACCAATGTGATTTCTTCGATAGTGTGATTGGGTCTCCGACGTTTCCTTCGATCCCCGAGTGGCTTGATAAAAACTATAAGAAAAAGAAAATAAAGAGAGTAAGCACTAGGCTTAGTAAGCTTACAAGCAAATAAATTACAACATTCAACATAATGAATAATTATACATAATGTCACCTAGCCTCATAAACTTTCTTTACTTCTTATTTTCTACCTTCTTTCTTACCTGACCTTTCACTATTCATAAATATAATCTACCTTCCCTTTTGCTGATAATTCAATATAATTTAAAGTGTACAATGACCCGTTGAACCACTCGGAATACTAAGGATACTAGGGTCGTTCCTGTCTATCAATATCCTGCCGATGCCATGTCTTCGACATGGACTTACATGAATTATTCCTGTCTCCAATGCCATATATATATATATATCTAATATGGGCTTACATGGCTCATTCCTGTCTCCAAAGCCATATATCTGATATGGACTTACATGGCTCATTTCTGTCCCGTCCTGTCCTGTCAACCCCAATATCCTAACATTCCTAAGGTTCAAACGGGGCTTCCTAATACTTTTTCTCTGTCACTTCGTCTTTAATTCAACTTTAAATATTCTCAAAAAAATAAGTATATAAATGCTAGAAATTGAAAATAATAATGTAAAATAAAAGAATATTGCATTTATTTACTGTAAACTTACCTCGATACAAAATGTGACTAAACTTTACAATTTAGTCCTTTACTTTTTCTTTTCCCTGATCTACTCCCGAATTTCGCTCTTCTTGATCTATAATAGCAAATTTAACTTATTTAATATTCACATTTATCAAAACATTCCTTTACTCAAACTTTGGAAAAATTACATTTTTGCCCCTAAACTTTTACATATTTACACTTTTGCCCCAAATCTCGTAAATTAAACTTCAACCTATTTTCTTATGTTTTATGACATGCTGATTGTTTTTCCCTTCTATAGCAAAATCAAATTCTCACTCTAACATATACTTATAACTATTAGGTATTTTTACCGATTAAGCCATTTTACTCGTTTTTACCTAAAACCTAGTAGCACAAGTTGTCTAACATAATCTAAGACCTCATATTCTATCATTAAACATCAAAATAAACACTTTTCACGTATGGGTATTTTTCCAAATATAAACCCTAACTTAAATTATTGCTAGCATAAGCTTTATCGAGCTAACGGGACTCCGAAAACGTAAAGAACATTAAAAACAGGGCTTGGAATCACTTACTATGGAGCTTGAAAGCTTGAAACAAACCCTAGCTATGGAGAACCCTTGAAATTTCGTGCTAATGAAGAAGATGATGAATTTTGTGTTATTTTTCCCTTTTTATTTCATTTAATATCCAAATGACCAAAATGCCCTTCCTTATTAAACTTTCAAAAATTCCATCCATGTCTTATTTTGTCCATGAACTTAGAAATTGGTCAAATTGTTATTTAAACCCTCCTAGTTAATATTCCAAAGCAATTTCATACTAAAAACTTCTAGAATGCAAGTTTTGTAAATTATTCGATTTAGTCCCTAATCTCAACTTAAGCACTTTATGCATAGAATTTCATCACTTAATTTTCACACAATCATGAAATCATATCATGAACCTCAAAATAATAATAAAATAAATTTTTCTAGCTCGAATTTATGGTTTCGCAACCACTGTTCCGTTTAGGCCCTATTTCGGGATGTTACATTTCTCCCCTTTTAGGGATTTTCGTCCCTGAAAATCTTACCTGTGAAAAGATTTGGGTACTATTTTCGCATAGCCTCTTCGGGTTCCCATGTAGCCTCGTCTACCCCATGTTTATTCCATAGTACTTTCACAAGTGCAATACTTTTGTTCCTTAATTGCTTTACCTCTCGAGCTAGAATCTTTACCGGTTCTTCACCGTAAGTCATGTCTGGCTGAATCTCAACCTCTGTCTGAGAAATCACATGTGACGGATCTGAACGATAACGACGTAGCATAGACACATGAAATACGTTATGAAGCTTCTCTAACTCAATCGGCAAAGCTAACCGATATGCTAATGGTCCGACTCTCTCAATCACTTCAAACGGTCCAATAAAACGTGGACTTAGTTTGCCTTTCTTGCCAAATCTAAGAAATTTCTTCCACGGGGATACTTTCAAAAAAACTTTGTCACCAACTTGATACTCAATCTCTTTTCTCTTCAAATCTGCATACGACTTTTGTCCATGCAAGTCGCTTTCAAGCAATCTCTGATGATTTTTACTTTCTCTTACTTTCCTTAACTAGATCAACCCCAGAAATCTAATTTTCCTTAAGCTCTGTCCAATACAAAGGTGTACGACATTTGCGTCCATACAAAGCTTCATAAGGTGCCATCTTCAAACTCGACTGATAACTATTATTGTAGGCAAACTCTACTAATGGTAAATATTTTTCCCAACTGCCTTGAAATTCCAATTACACAAACATCTAAGCATATCTTCAAGTACTGAATAACTCTCTCTGACTGACAGTCGGTTTGAGGATGGAAAGCTGTACTAAAACTCAACTTTGTGCCCAAAGCCTTTTGTAATTTCTTCCAAAACCGTGAAGTAAATCTTGGATCTCTGTCTGAAATGATCGATAATGGCACCCCGTGTAGTCTGACTATCTCTTAAATATACAACTCGGCCAACTTGTCAAGTGAATAATCCATACGAACTGGGATAAAATGAGCCGACTTCGTTAACTTATCAATCACAACCCATACTGCATCTTTCTTTTTCGGTGTAAACGGCAATCCTGTCACAAAATCCATAGTAACTCGATCCCATTTCCACTCGTGGGACTAGCACAGTACCAATAAACTCAAGGTACTGATGTTCGGCCTTTACTGCCGCAGCGGATCAAGCATCTAAAAACAAACTCTGAAATGTCCCTTTTCATTCCTACCCACCAGTACATTTTCTTCAAATCATTATACATCTTTGTACTACTTGGATGAATAGACAAAGAACTACTATGTGCTTCCTGTAAGATCTTTCGAATAAGCTCATCATTCTTCGGTACGCATACCCTGTCTTGGAACATCAAACAACCGTCAGAACTGATCTGAAAATCTGACTCTATATCTGACTCACACTGATCTCTTTTGGCTAACAACTCACTGTCATTTTTTTGAGCTTCACAAATTTCTTCAAGAAACATCGGTTTAGCTCTCAACTCAGCTAAGATAAAACCATCATCTGATAAGGCTAGACTAGTGTTCAAAGCTCTTAATGCAAATAAAGATTTCCTATTCAAAGCATTAATAACAACGTTTGCCTTACCTGGGTGATAATCAATCACAAGCTCATAATCTTTAATCAACTCTAACCATCTTCTTTGCCTCAAATTCAAATCTTTTTGAGTCATCAAATATTTCAAACTTTTGTGATCAGTGAATATGTGGCACTTCTCACCGTACAAATGATGTCTCCAAATCTTCAACGCAAAAATAATGGTAGCTAGCTCTAAATCATGTGTCGGATAGTTCTTCTTATATGGCTTTAGCTGTCTAGAGGCATAAGCAATTACCTTCCCTTCCTGCATAAGTACACAACCAAGTCCATTCATGGACGCATCACTGTAAATCACAAACTCCTTACTTGGTTCTGGTTGTACTAAAACATGAGCTTTAGTCAATAATGCTTTTAACTTGTCAAAACTTTGTTGACACTTCTCAGTCCATTCAAACTTGACATCCTTTCGTAGTAATCTTGTCAGCGGGGCAGCTATCATGGAAAATCCCTCTACAAATCGTCTATAATATCCGGCAAGACCAAGAAAACTTCTAACTTAATGAATTTCTTTCCACAATTCACTATCACATCATGTGTAGTCAACCAATCCATACCAAGAATCATATCAAACTTATCAAATGACAATAGCATGAGATCAGCTGAAAAACAGTAGCCTCTAATCATCAAAGGATAATTTCTACATACTTTATCTACTAATACATGCTTGCCTAATGGATTCGATACTTTAATCACAAATTCTATAGATTCTATAGGCATACTTATACTTTGCAAACATATGAATGAGTTGAACCCGGATCAATCAAAGCAATGACATTAATATCATGTAGAGAAAATGTACCCATAATCACATCGGGGAATGATGCCTCTTCGCGTGCACGAATAGCATAAGTCTTTGCAGGGGCTCTAACATCTGGTCTCACAGCCGAATCTCTTGAGGTACCTCTGTTACTTGCTCCTACTCCCAGTTGCCTCGGTGATCTGCCTCTAGTAGGAGCATTTTCGGATCTAGCACTCTGTGTTATCTCTCGATTAGCCACCTCTGGACATTCTCGTACAAAATGATCTGGAGAACCACATTTATAACAAACATTTTTGCCTGCCCGACAAGGACCATAATGAAGTCTACCACACCGTGGACACCCTGATCTACCCTATCCAACATTACCTACACTTGCAGTCGAGGTGGTCTGAGCCTTCGGATCCTTAAATCTGCTGCCTCTATTCTAACTAGAATACCCGACTGAGAAACTAGATCTGGTAGAAAACTCCTTTGGCCTTTTGGATGTAGCCTGGAATGACCTGCTCATCTGTCTCTTCTTTGTATCTTGTGTCTCTGTCTCGACTTTGCCTTTTCTTTTTAATACTCCTCTGCGCTTTACAGGCTTTTTTCAACTAAAATAACGAACTCTTTTATTTCTAGGACACCCACTTGTGATCGGATATTATCATTTAACCCATCCTCAAACCTTTTACACATGATAGCCTCTGTGGATACACATTATCGAGCATATTTACTAAGCCTGACAAATTCGCGCTCATAATCGGTCACCGTCATATTACCTTGTTTCAATTCCAGGAATTCCTTTCTCTTCTGGTCAATAAACCTCTGACTGATGTACTTTTTACGAAATTCCTCCTAAAAGAAATCCCAAGTAACCCTCTCCTTTGGTACAATTGATACAAGTGTCTTCCACTAGTGGTAGGCTGAATCTCTAAGAAGTGATACTACACATTTCATACATTCCTCGGGTGTACAAGATAATTCGTCAAAGACTCTGATAGTATTTTCTAACCAAAATTCTGCTCTTTCTGCATCATCATCTTTTGTTGCTCGGAACTCTTCTGCCCCTTATTTCCTGATTCTATCAACTGGTGGCTTTTCTCTTATCACTGTACCTGTGGCTGGGGGAGCTTGAGCTACATGGGTAGCCTGAGAATCATGAGGGGGTGGAGGTCTAATCGCGAGATCTGCATCTGCGAACGAACTTGGCAAACCAATCATTCAAAGCTTGAAAGAGAGCTTCTCGAGTCACTCCTCCCTGATCAACTGTTACTGGCCTATTCTCAGATGGCGCTACCCCTTCCGCGGGAGCAGGCGCATACACAAAACGAAACGTCTAACTATACCAATGTGATTTCTTCGATAGTGTGATCGGGTCTCCGACGTTTCCTTCTATCCCCGAGTGGCTTGATAAAAACTATAAGAAAAAGAAAATAAAGAGAGTAAGCACTAGGCTTAGTAAGCTTACAAGCAAATAAATTACAACATTCAACATAATGAATAATTATACATAATGTCACCTAGCCTCATAAACTTTCTTTACTTCTCATTTTCTATCTTCTTTCTTACCTGACCTTTCATTACTCATAAATATAATCTACCTTCCCTTTTGCTAATAATTCACTGTAATTTAACGTGTTCAATGACCCGTTGAACCACTCGGAATACTAAGGATACTAGGGTCGTTCCTGTCTATCAATATCCTGCCAATGCCATGTCTTCGACATGGACTTACATGAATTATTCCTGTCTCCAATGCCATATATATATCTAATATAGGCTTACATGGCTCATTCCTGTCTCCAAAGCCATATATCTGATATAGACTTACGTGGCTCATTTTTGTCCTGTCCTGTCCTATCAACCCCAATATCCTAACATTCCTAAGGTTCAAACGGGGCTTCCTAATACTTTTTCTCTGTCACTTCGCCTTTAATTTGACTTTAAATATTCTCAAAAAAATAAGTATTTAAATGCTGGAAATTGACAAGAATAATGTAAAATAAAAGAATATTGCATTTATTTACTGTAAACTTACCTCGATACAAAATGTGACTAAACTTTATAATTTAGTCCTTTACTTTTTTCCCCCCCCGATCTACTCAAGAATTTTGCTCTTCTTGATCTATAATAGCAAATTTAACTTATTTAATATTCACATTTATCAAAACAGTGCTTAAATGTTTGTCTAACATCCAACAATGTACGCAATATCCGAACGTGTACATACTTGAGCATACATTAGACTCACAACAACTGATGCATATGGAATCTTTTGCATTTCCTAAATTTCAATGTTACTTTTAGGGTATTGAGTAATATTAAATTTGTCTCCTTTAGCAACAAGGGTGTCACCTGATCGACAACCTTGCATGCCAAACCTTTTGAGTACTTTATCAATATAGCTCTCTTGTGATAATCCAAGAATACCCTGAGATTGGTATCAACATATTTGAATTCTTAAATCAAAAGAGGCGTCCCCATAATCTTTCATCTCAGAATGCTTAGATAAAAACCTCTTGGTTTTGTGTAAGAAGTCTATATCATTAGTGGCAAGCAAAACGTCATCGACATATAGAACCAAAGATATATACTTACTCCCACAATCACACAATCACCAACAATATTCATCTCAAAATCAAACGAGAGAATTACTTGGTGAAACTTGTGGTACCATTGACAGGAAGCTTGTTTGAGTCCATAGATGGATTTTGTTAATTTGCAAACCTTATTCTTTGGGTCTCTTGGTTCAAAGTTTTCTGGTTGTACCATATAAATTGTTTCTCAATGTCGCCATTAAATAACGCAATCTTAAAATCCATCTAATCTAACTAAAGATCAAGATAAGCAACAGTGTCTTATCTTGAAAGAGTCTTTTTATGAAACTAGAGAGAATTTATTATTTTCCTTATAAAAAGCATAAATTATATATATTTAATAAAGTTATTTTATATGATAGCCCGTTTTTGGGTCAAATTGGAACAATGGTTTTGGGACCACAAATCCGAAGTAGAAATATTTATTTTGTTATTATTTTAAGGTCTACAATATGATTGAATGATTGTGTGAAAATTTCGTTAAGAAATTTTATCAATTGAGTGCCCAATTTAACTAGAAGAACTAAATTGCAATAGGTGCAAAACTTGAGTTCTTTATGTTAAAAGTGTCTAATTGCTATGAATCCTTAAATTAGAGGTCCTTAAATGGTAATTAGACCATTATACTCTAGGGTAGACAAAAATAGACATGGTTAGGTGAAATTTTGAAGTTTTTCCTTAAAGGCTTTTTAGTCATTTGGTATATAAAGACAAAATTTAACGAACAAAAGATGTCATCTTCTTCAAATTAGTCTTCCATGGCCGAATTCCACTAAGAGAAGACATAGCTAGGGTTTTGGCCACTTTCAAGCTTGATTGTAAGTCCGTTCTTGTCCCGTTTTTAACGATTTTTATATTTTTGAGATAATTGTAACTTGATTTAGCTATTTCAAGGACTAATTTGAAAGAAAGGTGAATTTTAAAATTTTACCCATGTTGAACATGTATGTTTTTTGATGTTTGATGGTAGAAAATGCATGTTTGTTATTTGTTAAACAACTTTTGTAAAGTGATTTTTGGTAAAAGCGATAAATAGGTTTTATTTGTAAAAGTCTATAAAATGAGTAGAAAAATGTGTATAAATGAAAAATGTGGGCTGTCATGAGCATGAAAAAGGTTTGGTTAAGCTTGGGTTGTGAGGAATTTGAAAGAAATTCATTTTACGAGCCTAGAGACTAAATTGTAAAAATATCAAAAGGTTAGTGGCAAAAATGTAATTTTTTTATAGTGTGTTTTTGGGCTGAATTGAATAATGTGATGATTAAATAAGTTAAATTTGATATTATAGATCAAGAAAAATGAAGTTCAAGTTTAGACCGGGGAAAGAACAAGGTTGTGGACTAAATCGAACTAATAACTGTTTTTGTAATTGAGGTAAGTTCGTATGTTAAATAAGCTTTAATATAATTGTATTTAAATGCTTTAATATTGCATGAACTGTGTGATTGAGTGTGTGGACGAGTTTAACTCTATGGACGAGTTCGACGACGATTCGATAAGCAAGAAAATCCCGTTTGAACCTTAGGAATAGATTAGGATACAAGTGACATGTCACTAGGGTTACCATGTGTTATATGATTATGTAATCTGGGTGCTGGTCTCGTACGTCCTACCGATGGTTGAGTATGCCGGCATATGTTGCGGTTACTTGATAGCTTGTGTGAGCAACACTGAGTAGCTACATCTTGACTAACGGCTTGTGTGAGTAGGCTCATTGATTAGCTTGAGAGTGAGCAATTATGCGACATGAGATTGAGGTAGCATTGGCTACATATATGGCACTTAGTGTGCAAGATTCCCAAGTATCTGACATTATTATTTCGAGTGGTTCACGGGTATGTCAAAGATTGGAATAAATGTAAATTTGTTACGAGATGGTACATGTATGTACTCGAAGCTTATGATTATTAATTCGTGAAATGGCGATTTCAAGGTAAGTGGTGATAGAAGTGAATTATGACTAGGAGATTATGGTAAATTATGTCATCTTATGTTATATTACTTGCATAATTAATGTATGGTAAGGTTGCTTATTTCTTCATACGAGCTTACTAAGTTATATAGCTTACTCTGTTTTATTTTCAATGTTTTATAGTGTCACCAAGCTAGCTCGGGATTGGAGATCGTCAGAAGTCGTATCACACTATCAAATTGTCCTTTGGGTACTGATGATTTTAAAACATTTTGAGAATATGGCATGTATAGGGACTTGGTCATTTTTGTTATATGTGTCATTTGATTTGGCCAAATGTATTGGTTTATATTTGTTTAAGGTGATTTGGTATTTATCCATGTAATTGGTTTATTTTGGTTAAAATAGTTGTAAGCCCATTTCTATAAGTATATGTGCTAATGCCTTTTTTTTATATGTTTTGTAATGGGTTGCTATATGTTTATTATAGTTAAATGATCTGCTATGAAATCAATGAGATTGGTCCTTTGGTGTACTAGGCAATCTAAGTAGAATTATGCATGTAATGCCCCAAATTTCTTATTTTTGTTCTTGTAAATTTTGACACAAATTCGTATCTGCTTTAGTGGTTAAATTATCTGGGTGTGTGTGAAAGGTCCCAAGTTCAAGCCATGCCTTTGGCAAAATTTGAAAGTTTTTCTAAGTTAAGCCTCACTTTTGTTCAGTAGGCTTTTATTTAATTGTTTGTAAAACCATATCAGAGTGGGCTAACTGGTCTAGTGGTTAAGTGGAGTGTTAGTGTGTTTGAGGTCTTGTGTTCGATTCTCTGCGATGGCAAGGAGTAGTATTTTTGCTTAAAGTTCGGCCATAGTTGTGCTGAACTGGGTTTCTGAGTGTTGGATGTGTAGTGGGAGTTAAGGGTGAAAATTAAAGGATTGAGATAGGGTAGGTAGTGAGATTTGAGTAAAATAGTTTCCCAAGAATTCTCTCTGCAAAAAACATGATCATCTTCTCCTCCACTTCTTCTTTTTCATTTTTTTCTTCTTTCTTTTATTCTCTATTCTTTGCCAAATTTTTGGTTCTTTTTCCTCCCTCTCTATTCGATTTTTCCTTTAGTCTCCATTTTGATCAACAATTGAAGGCACATATTCTCTCTTCCACTTTTTTTTTTTGTCGTTGCCCCTTTCATTCTTTACTGCTGATTTTCTTGTTTGATTCCCCTTCCACTTCTAAATTTTCTGTGGCTTGTTAATTCAGCTTTTGCACGATATCAGTAAGTTTTGGTTCTTCCTAGTCTTAACATTTCTGGTTGCTTTCTAAGAGGGGTTCCTTTTTGGTGTTTAGGAGTTAATCAAGAGACTGAAAATCATTCCCAATCGACGAGTTGAGTCCGTGGATTCCTCGTTTCGATCGAAGGTAAGGGTTTCGATAGCTATAGATGAACTTCTAGTTACAATACCGTTTAAGTCTCGGTTATGTTACTGAAATTGGGGCTTTGATTTGTTGACTTTAGGTACTAGAGTGCTCGTGAGTGATTAGGCATAAAAAACGATACAGGTGTGTACTCACTCGATTGCGCAGAAAACGAGGTTTTGGCAAAAGCCAAAAACCTCACTGTCGACGCCACCCGGGCCTGCGGTTGCCCGTATGGTAGGCCGTATGCCCTAACAAGGCCATGTGATCGACGAGGCCAGGCCATCACGGCCAAGACCAATTTGGGCCGTGTGGGCCACACGGGTGTGTGAGCCCATTTTTACTTAAATGACTGTTAATGTTGCACAGGTCGCGCAAGTCGACTGTGAACCTTCCATAGGGTTGGTAAGCACTACTTAGACCCTTAACTGTGTGATATTGATTGTGTGAATTATGTACTGAGCATGTTATATACAAGCATGTATACTGAACTGAATGTGTATCTGACAAACTTGTGATAGCATGACATTTTATTGTATGTTGCATTGCATTGGTTTGGGTTGATATTATTTGGAGGAATTGTACTGAAAGACTTTTAAGCCTAATATACTGGCAACTCAACTGCAAATTACTGTTTTGAGTCGCATTCAGTACTATCTGGAGTGTAGGGATTGGTGGGTTGATTTAATCCCCACATAGAGTGTAAGGTTGGACAGAGATGGTATGTAGAGGCTGGTTGGGTAGGACTTTGTTACTGAAAACTACATGACTGATACTAAGATTGAGATGGGCTAAGGTCCAAACCGTTACTGATACTGAAAGGGGCTTAAGCCCAAGACTGTTTGGCTATGCACTATGATTACTGATTGTTTGTTGTTTTTTGCGGGATTACACACTGAGTTTACGAAAACTCACCCCTCTCTGATTAATGTGCACCGGTAATCCCTAGACCTAGATGGATCGGTGTGATGGAGGACTCGATGTTGACCATAGTTCTGGACTGTCATGGTTTTAACTTATGATTATTGGTTTTATTTTTTAGTCTATATTTACTGGTTAAATTTTTGGGTTGTAATTGAACTTTCGAAATTTGGTTTGGTTTTGGGTTTTAATTATCTTTACCTTATGATTACAACTGCTAGTAGTAGGAAACCTCAGTTTTTAAAAGAAACAAATGATTTTTCGAAAACGCTTGATTGTTTAAACTGTTTTAAAAGCTTCCGCAACGAATAACGTTTTGAAACCATCGACTAAATGAGTAACATGATTTTGGAACTAATAAGATATTAAGATAAGTAATTCAATGGAAATGGTTTTATCGCGACGACACGATTTTCAAACACTCTATCATGTGACATCGCTAGATCCGGCCATAACGTTTGGGCTGGGTTTGGGGTGTTACAATGCATGATGAAAGTATTCATGTTGATACTTGTGAATGTGAGTTTGGTATGAATTGATTTGGTAAATTATGCTATAGTATATATGTTAAGTGTTGGTTTTGGACGTGTGTGACACACGGTCTGCTCCATGGGCATGTGTTCTGGCTGTGTGTCCCCTGCACCTTAATTTTGAGAAACAGAATGCTTAGAATTGAACACACGGGCAAAGACATGGGCGTGTGTCTCAATTGTGTGAGGGATACGGCCTCAGGCATGGGCGTGTGTCCCAACCGTGGGAGGTCTGCACCTATTTTATGAAAATATAATTTATTACATGGCCTGGCACACAGGCATGTGACTTGGCCTTGTGACATCAAGTTGTTCATGCATTAAAAAATAGAGAGTTACACGAGTTAGGGACACAGGCGTGCGTGACCACACGGTCTGCTCACACGGGCGTGTGACCCTTATTCATAGCAAAAAAAATTTCTAAGTTTTTGTAAAAATTTCCCAAGTGCTCGGTTTAGTCCCGAACCACTTTCAAAGAATGTTTCTGGCCTCATATGCTCGTGTTAGTGACTTTATGATTGAATGCGAATGGTTTTAATTTGGATGAAAATTTATGGCCTGGAATGGTATGTTTGCTCGCTTTGTAAGTCCGGTAATGCCTCGTATCCTGTTTCGGCGTTGAATACATGTAAGGAGTGTTACATTTTATGTAAAATAATTAAAATGCTTATTGTATGTAAAATTTATTATTTTATGATAATATATGCGTTCATGAAAATAATTTTTATTATATTAATTTTAATAATATTTTATGTACCGCTAGTTATAATTATAAACATGTATTTTAATACTCTAAATTACACATAAATATTGATGTTATATATTTTATAATAATCTATAATATAGTAATAGTTATTAAATTAATACTTATAAAACATATTATTTCATTATATAATACTATATCACATATTATAATAGTAAAGTAGTACTAATATATTACTTATTATCATATATTATTGTTTATTATGCTAGTTAAAATATGCTCTAAGTCCTTATACGGTTCCTACATTTGAAAGTTAACCCTTCTACTAGATTAGATAATGCTATATTATACAGTGTATAATATATTAATAGTTTATATATATGCATCAATGATTAAATATTATAATATCATATAATACTATATCTTATATTATAATCTATATTATAATAATAGTTATATATATAGTAGTAGTACATTATATATTATTGTTTATTATTATACTAGTTGAAATATGCTGTAAGTTCATATATATTTCTTACATTTAAAAGTTAGTCACCCTATTATATTATATAATGTTATATCATATCATACAATATATTAATATTTTATATATATGCATCGATGATCAAACACTATAATATCGTATAATACTATATCTTTTATTATAATCTATATTATAATAATAGTTATGCCTGTATTAATATTTTATGTATTAGTAATATACTAATTTAATTTGTCGGTTTGAGGTCAGGTTAGATAATCAATTTCGCTTTTGATTTCAGTAATAGTTATATTATTATATTATCATTTAAGTTTAATGTTATAGATTTTAATAATTAATAATTTTATATATTTATGACACATATTTAATTATAATATTAAAAATATTTTATATATTAAAAACATGGATAAACAATTGAAAACTCTGCTCTATGTGAATTAAGTTTATATTAAAATGTTAAGAGTAATATATAATATAAAATCAATGTTTTTTTCGTAGTCGCTTAATCGATTTTGTCGTGATTAATTTTGGGTTAAAACTTAAAATTTGAATTTATTAAAAAATATGAATATTTTAATTTTTACAAAAATATAAAGTTTTATTTAAAATGAGATCTTTTTAACTTAAAAAATTTTGAGTTTAGAAGTCGTTTATGCTTTTAGCACAGCCATGCACAAAATTGATACCTTATTAAATAAACATTGTTTTAATTTTAAAAAATACGAGCTAAAATTTAAAAGTAAATCATATTTACTCAAAAGCAAAAATATCTTTAAAAATCTTCAATTAATACAAAAATATCAGATATTATTTAAAAGATAAAAGAAAAAGGACATTCCATTTTTAATAAGGATGAATGAAATTTAACATAATTATGAATTCAAAGGAAGATGTTGGCTTATGCACTTAGAATTCAAAGGAAAGAAAACACAAATCATGGTTTTAATATTAAAATATATTGGTAAAATGACCTTTTCAGTCTCTTTTAATTTTAAAATGGAGCAAATTGCTCCATTTAAAAAAAAATTAAAACAATTTAATCTTTATTAATTTCAAAAGTCAGTAATTAAATATAATTAATCACGATGTTAATATTTTCCATTAATTGTACATAATTTTGATTGGTATAATAACAAATTTAGTCTTCAAAGTTTACACATTCTATTAATTTGATCCTAATTTAACAAATTTATCTCGTAACATTTTTGTAAATGTGTAAACGCTAAGGCTAAATTTGTTATTTTTTTAATTAAGGCCAAAATGACTAAATATATAAATATTAAAAGATGAATTTGTTATTATACCAATAAAAATAATGTACAATTAATGAGAAATGTTAATGCTATGATTAAAAGATGATTTTTTTTTCTTCGGAAGATATCAATTTGCTAAAGTTGGAAATTCAAAAAAAAAAAATCAAAAGGGTATTTTGACAAATATATGAATAGAAACACAGTAAAAACGAATCATAACATGCATGGCTGGAGGTGTTCATGGGCCATGATGGGCCGGGCTAGGTTCGGGTCAGGCTCAACTAAAAAATCATGCCTATTTATTGGGCTCGAGCCGGGCTGGGCCCAAAAAATGGGCCTAAAATTTTGCCCAAACCCGATCCGGATAAAAATACTAAAATCCGGGCCTGTATTAATTTTTATATTATTTTTAAATATATATAATACATTAAAAATACTAAAAAGATCAAAATAAATATTTTTCAACAAATTGAAAATAAATTTTAAAAAATATATAAACTTAAATAACACTAAAATATATGTAACTTAACAAGTAAACGCCTCTATAATAATAAAAAAAATTAACAAACGTCTTTAAAATAATAACAAAATTAACAATAAAATAAATTTTATACAATATCTAAACAATAACAATAAAATAGTAGTAACATAATAGTAAAATGGTAGCAAAATAGGGAGAAAACAACAAGAAAATAATATTAAAAAATTTAAGAAAATGCAGATTTTTTTGTCCTTTAGTGAATTCGGGCCAGGCCGGGCCCAGGTTAAAAATACCTTACCTGAGGCCCGGCCTATTTTTTAAACGGGTCTTATTTTTTGTCCAAGCTTATTTTTTGAGCCTATATTTTTGTTCAAACCCTCTCACATTTCGGACGGGCCTTTAGGCCGGGCCGGGTAGCCCGACCATGAAGACCTCTGTGCATGGCCACTAACTTCCACCAAAGTCTACCAATCTTGGCTTTTCACCCAATCAACCATGCAATAATGGTAGTATCGTCCCACCAACCACTTTCTTTCATTTTTAAATATTGTTTTAACTCACGTTTTTTTAATTTCATCTTTACTTTACATATTTTATATGTGGGGACGGTTCTCGTGGTGATGTAAAACTCCATTAATATTTTTTTATATAAATTACCCAGTAAATTAAAAATATTTAATAATATATTTGATATAAAACAAATTTTAACAATTAAATATATATTAATAAATATGTTGTTTTTTAATTTACCGATATATATTGTTTTTGGGAGAGAAAGTGTCACGTTTTCAATAAAATTAATAATTTAGTCATTTTGCTTAAATGGTTAAATGTTAATGTTTTTTTTAGTCTTGGGTTCGATTCCACTCTTTCACCTTTTTATTTTATTTTATTTCATGTTGTTTTATTCTAATATGTTAGCCTTTTTGATTAATTGGTTAGATAATTGCAATTTCATCTTCAATTTCCAATTCTTCGTATAAGTATTTAAATATATATTTTTTATTCCATATTGTTTCAAGATTTTTTTATTTATTTTTAGTTAATATTTATAATTGATAAATATATTGTTTTCAATTTTTTATTTATTTTTTAATTAATAATTCTTTTATTTATTGTAACGCCCCAAAGTTTGTATATTTGTTTCCGCGTATTTATAATATAAATATTTGTCTACTTCAGTGGTTATGTGTTCTAGGAGTGTTTGAGAAGTCTTAGGTTCAGGCCTTGTCTTAAGCTAAATTTTTTGTTTTAATTGAATAAAGCTTTGCTTTTTCTCAATAGGCTTATAGTTAAAAGTTTGTAAAAACATGTCAAAATGGGCCTGCTGATTTGGTGGATAAATGGTGTGTTAAGATTCTAGAGGTCTTGGGTTTGAGTTGTGCTTAAGTATTATTTTTGTTAGTGGTGCCGCGTAGTGTTTGAGCTGAACTGAAATGCCGAAGTGGTAGGGTGTAGTGGGAAGTGTGAGAGAAAATTAAGGGATTTAGATGGGAGTGGTTGGACGATTTTAGGAGGGATTTGGGGAGAAAAGTAAGGGGTAGGGAGTTGGTAGAGAAATTTGAAGAAAGTTAAGGGGAGGAGTTACTAGATTTTAGGCATTTTTTATTTTATTTTCCCACTCTTTTAACATTTTTGAATCCATTTGCTTTGCCGAATTGTTCCCTTGGTTCTTCTTTCCCTTTTTTTATTTTGTTTGCTGCCGATTGCTTGCAAAAAATTTCCTTCTTTCTCTCCTTTGCTTTCTCCATTAATCCATTCCTGCTTTAATCTCTTTTACGTTGCAGGAACTTGTCATCTTCGTTCTGCTTTTGTGAGTTGTTGGTAAGTTTTCATAACTGGGTTGTAATTTGGTTTATGGATTTTTGGTAATTTGGTCGACTGTTTGACTGCTAAGGTTGCACGGGTCGCCTGAGTCGACTGTGGACCTACTGTAGGGTCGATAAGCTTACCTAGACCCATTAACTGCAATGACTGTATGACTGATACGATTGTGCATGTTATTAAGCATGATGATGTCCCACTGATTTGATATTGTATGCCCTGATTATATGCGTGATATTATGTTATAGCATGTCATATTTGTATATTGCATTGCATTGGGATGGGGGTTGATATTGTTCAGAGGAAGTATACTGAAAGGCCTCAAGCCTAATTTACTGGCAGCTCAGCTGCAAACTACTGTCTAGTGTCGCATTCGGTACTTTTTTAGAGTGTAGGGATGGGTGGGTTGATTTTATCCCTACATGGAGTGTAGGGTTGGATGGAGATAGTGTGTAGAGGCTGGCTGGGTAGGATTTTGTGATTGCATATCTGTTACTATACTGATTATTGATACTGTAATGGGCCAAGGCCCTAATGCATGACTGCTCCTATACTGAGATGGGCTAAGGCCCTAACTGAAACTAAATCTGGTACTGAAAAGGGCTTAGGCCCAGACTGTAATTGCTTTCTGTCTGTTGTTTTATATGGGATTACACACTAAGTTTTCGTAATCTCACCCTTCTGATTTATCCGTACATGTAATCCCCAGACATAGAGGGATCAGTGCGGCGAAAGACTCAGCGCCACACGACCTATTTCATTCTATTTAGTACTTAATTATGATTTTGATTTTATTTTGGGGTATTGTCGAAACATTTTTTGGCGAAGGGCATCGACTTATTTAAAAACGAAAATGGAGTCGCCACCAATCCTTTTTATTTAGGTGTGATTGGATCACCTAGAAATTTGGTCGTTTTGATAAAATATTTCGATTTATTAAAACAAATGATTTTGGTCTACGAAAATTGAGAAAATGGGTTCAGGAGTCGGTTACGTCTAATGAAGGATAAGCACCCTCGTCACGCCCAAAATTGGTACCTAATCGATTAGTCAATGTTTTAATGTCGAAAGTTGAAAAGATTTTAAAATAAATTTTAAAATACAAACCCTTTTTATGAATGCTAATCTTAAAACACTTGAATTACGTTGAAACGGGCATCAAAGACTTACTCGTTCTGAGATAGTAAGGTGTCACATCCCGTAAGTTAGGACGCGACGTTTAAATCTTCGGGAGCAGTTTACCTTTAATCTTTATCGAAAATTTGTGTATTTTGAGATCTAAAAGGATATTTGGCTTTTTAGGTTTAATAAGAAAATCAAAACCCAGTAAGTTAGGGTACGATTTCTTGAATTTCTGAAACATGAAATATTACCTTACTTTGAATAAAAAGAAATGCACAATTAGTAATGTGTGTTTATTTTGTTTGGAATAAAACGGTCCATATTTTGATAAATACACTTGAGCTTAATACACAATGTGATGTAAATGGAGTGAGAAGGAATGATAATATCGAATATGGCATAATGATTTGCCAATGAAAATATTACAATAATGAATCACAATGACATGAAGGTACGAATGAATGGATTGTAAAACACATAACGGTGATAGCCACACAACACATATTTTTCATATTTCAACATTAATAAACAAAAAAAAATGAAGTGAATGATATAAAACAATTTGAAATAAACAATAAGACAATTTTAAAATGAACAATATGTGGAAAAACAAATTTGAAATAGATACTATATATAAAAAACATAAACGAGTTAAAATCGCTGATATATAAATCAATAAAATAGTATATAGAGCAAACTCAAAACAAACAATTTATAAAACATTTTAAAATGACATGAAGAAATTTATTATAAACAATATATGGAAAATAAGTTTAAAATAAATAATATACATATATAAACAATTTATTATAAGTAATATATAATATATATGAAATCTTAGAATAAATGATAATAAAGAGATTTACAATACATAATAAGAATTTAAAATAATTAGCATATAAAATAGTATGACTAAATTACATATAGGAAATTTAAAATAAATATTATATATAAAATAGTGTAAAATAAAAGGTATATATAAAAATTCCAAAATAATAATATGTGTGACAATTTAAAGTAAATGATACATATAAAAATTAAAAGAATAACAGTTTAGAATGCGTAGAATAAACTTAAAATACATAATAATAATAATAATAATAATAATAATAATAATAATAATAATAATAATAATAATATTAATTATAATAAGGACAATAGGTATAAAATATATGGAAAGGGTGATAAATAAATGAATGATTATAAAATGATGACAGGTAATAAGGTGATAATAATAAACGTATAACAGAATAAATAAATAAATAAATAAATTTAAGAAGAATGGAAGAACAACTAATAATTGAATACAAGAATTAACATAAACACATAAATGAATAACATATATAAACAAATAAATGAATAAACCAATGAATTAAAATAAAATAAAATAAAAGGCTAATTGAAATTTAAATCGAATTAAAAGGAAAGATTGAACAAAAAAAAGGAGTTGAAATGAAATCCGCAAAGGGAATAGAGGGTCAATTAGGAAAATATCCCCAAAATTCTGAACGCACCATTCCCTTTTGATAAATCAAGGGGCCAAATCGCGCAAAAAAATAAAATAAAAGGGTGAAATTAGAAAGTAAAACCAAGTAATAGGACGAAATTGAATGATAACGAAAATACGGAAAGATTAAAGATGCAATTAACCCATCCATTTCAGAAACGCGCGGATCTGGCTAGCGGGTCGGGTCGACACGCGGGTCTGGAGGGGAAACGAAGCCGTTTCAGGCTCTTATAAAGGTTCAATTTTTTTTGAAAATTTCATTTTTTACAACTCTCAAAAAAAATGGAAAAAGGCTCTCCTTTTTCTCTGGTTTAACCCAGATCTCGGCCAAGGGTCTGACACCGGACCACCGTGGCGGCCGTCAGTCGCCGGCAACGGCGCCGCCGTCCACGGTGGCCGGAGAATACAAAAAGATGCCCTTTTTCTCCCCTTTTTATCCCAAAAATCAAGTTTAAAAGCAACATCCCAAAAAAATAATTTTGACTGCCACTTCCTCCTCCCCGGTTACTCGTAACGAGGCCCAATTCGAGACCCCAAAGGGTTCTAGTAGCTCTCGCGCACGGAGAGAGAGCTCGGTGACAGCGAAATAACGAAAAGAAGGTAAGTTTTTTTGTTTTCTTTGCGAAAATGAAAATGAAACACGTAAAAAATCACCTCTTTTTATTTGTTTGAATTCTCTCTTTGATTAATATTGTATGCGTAAAAAATTACATTGTCAATTCTAGTTTTTATAGCCTTTATAACACAGTGTTTTAGCTATTGTTACTATTGTTTATGCGTTTTATCTCTGCTTCTCTGCTTTCATTTTTGTTGTCCTTCTTTCTTTCTTCCTGCGGGTGTTTTTGGTGGGTCAACAAAGAAAGGAGGTCCACCCTTTGCCATTTCAGTGAAATGGCGACAGGAAGGGCGGGCCTCGGGACGAGGATCCTTGGGACGAGGTATAGGTGACGTGATCGAGGAGGGGTGCGACGCAAATGGGCATTAGGGTTTATTCTTCCCCTTTTGCTGAATCTTTTTTTAGATTTTGGGCCACTTGAGGTTAGGGTTTTGTTGTAATTTAGAATGTTTAATTTTATTTTATTTTTGGTTTTATTTGACTTAGTGGGCCAGGCAAATTTAGGCTTGTACAGCTGCCCCTCTTTGCTCATTATCGTGTAACGAGAATGAATCAAAGACTTTAATAAGGGCCAAATTTGCTTAGTTTTGCAGAATCTTGACTTCTTGGTGTTTTTCTTCTTCAAGTAGCCTCATTCTATCCCACTGCATTTTCAGGGGTATAAGAATTAGTGCCTCGATCTACTCCACTGTAACTTTAGGGAGATTCGATTCGTATCTTCAATCTGCTCCACTGCAACTTCAGGAAGATAAGATTTGTAACTTCAACCTGCCGCACTGCAACTTCAGGGAGATAAGGTTTGTGATTTGTAGCTTCAATCTGCCTCACTGCAACTTCAAGGAGATAAGATTCGCTATCTTCAGTCTGCTCCACTACAACTTCAGGGCGATAAGACTTGTAACTTCAACCTGCTCCACTGCAACTTCAGGGGGATCAGGTTTATAGCTTTAATTCTGCTCCACTGCAATTTCAGAGAGATAAGATTCGCTATCTTCAGTCTGCTCCACTGCAACTTTAGGGAGATATGACTTGTAACTTCAACCTACTCCACTGCAACTTCAGGGAGATAAGATTTGTAATTTATAGCTTCAATCTACTCCACTACAACTTCAAGGAGATAAGATTCGCCATGGTAGATTTGATCCGACCTACTGCAACTTCAGAGGTATAGGATTTGTAGCTTTAATCTACTCTACTGCAACTTCAGAGAGATAAGATTCGCTATCTTCAGCCTGCTCCACTGCAACTTCAAGGAGATAATACTTGTAATTTGTAGCTTCAATCGATCTTGCTACACCATCTTCTAAGGGACATAACCTGTAGAATCGATTTCTTGAGCCTATGCTTATGACAAATGATTAAGATGTCATGATCAGAATGAATCAAATGCTCCTAAATAGATGTGTATGAATGATGTTTGTATGAATGCAAAATGTCACTTTTTTAATGCTTAATTTGATATTACTCGTTGTTCATCGAGGTTTTATCATTGACGTATTAAGGTCCTTTTCTTCAGTTGGTATCTTTGGCAGAAAACCCGAAGAATAAACACAATTTGGGGCTATTCTTTCTGACGTTTTCGACCTTTGAGTTTGGGTAATTGAAACTAATTAGTCCTGTTTCAGGTCCTTGTGTCATTTAGAAGCATTTCAGAGTAATATGCATAACTCTTTTTTTTGAATATCATTAGTCCATTAATCATCATTTCAATGAAAAATGCTTCAAAAAGATTATTGCAATGGACAAGATGGAACTTTATTGAGAGCAAAGCTCGAAATGAATAAGATAATCAAGATAGCTTATTTTTGCCAAGGTACAAAATGAATAAAATGAAAATAGGTACCCCAGATATCGTAGCATGAGCTTCTATGTAGAGAACTTCTTGAGGAACCTTTGAACTTGATATGTGTTTAGAAGATCAAGAGTACTTTGTTGATGCCCCAAGATGTTGCATCCCTCATTCTTGTTAATTCAGAGAAGACAAGACTACCATATGCCCCATCTTTGATTTAAATTGCTCATTCTTGGGTTTTCAACTCAAAATCCGTTTGGTCTCAAAGCGCCATTTTACGGGTTTTCTCCTTAGCCTCTCTCTTTTTTTTTTAGGTAAAGTATCTCTTGACCAAATTTTAATTCACGAGATTAGGCAGGCTTTTTCCATCCATCTCGGTCAACATCAGAGCTCCTCCAGAGAATGCCTTCTTCACCACATAAGGCCCCTCCCAATTTGGCATCCATTTTCCTCTGAAGTCTTTTTGTATAGGGAGGATCTTTTTTGAAACAAGGTTTCCTTCATGGAAATCTCTAGGGTGAACCTTCTTGTTATAAGCTCGCATCATTTGCTTTTGGTACATTTGACCATGGCAAATAGCTTTCAGCCTCTTTTCTTCAATTAAGTTCAGTTGATCGTATCGAGACTGGATCCATTCCGCTTCATCTAACTTTAATTCTAATAGCACTTGTACAGAGGGAATTTCAACCTCAATAGGCAGAACCGCCTCCATTCCATAAACCAAAGAGAAAGGTGTTGCCCCGATATAGGTTCTGACTGACGTTCGGTAGGCGTAGAGGGCGAATGGTAATTTCTTATGCCAATCTTTATAAGTCTCAGTCATTTTTTCCACGATCTTCTTGATGTTCTTATTGGCTGCTTCTACCGCACTATTCACTTTTGGGCGATATGGTGACAAGTTATGGTGTTTGATCTTGAATTGGCTACAGACCTCCGCTATCGTGCTGTTGTTCAAGTTCAGTGTATTGTCTGATATGATCCTCTCAGGCATCCCATATCGACATATGATCTCTTTCTTTAAGAACTTATTGACTGCTGATTTCATAATGTTGGTGTAAGAAGTAACCTCTACCCACTTGGTGAAGTAATCGATGACTACAAAGGTGAACCGATGGCCATTAGACGCCTTCGACGAGATTGGCCCGATGACATCTATTCCTCACATGGAGAAAGGCCATGGAGAAGTTATGACATGAAGAGGTGAAGGCGGTATATGAATCTTATCTCCATAAATTTTGCATTTATGGCACTTCTTGGCATAGTTGATGCAATCCCCCTCCATAGTGGACCAATAATATCAGAATCTCATGATTTGCCTAGCCATTGTGAAACCGTTAGCGTATATTTCGCAAACACCCTTATGGACCTATTCTAAGATTTACTTAGCCTTTACAGCGTCCACACATCTTAAGAGCACCTGATCCTTCCTTCTATTAGGATCTCTCCATCCAAGACATAGTCATTGGCTAGCCTTCTTAATGTCATTTTATCATTCTCTGTCGCTTAGTCTGGGTATTCACAATTCCTCACATATTGTAATATATCTTGATACTAAGGGTGATCGTCCTTTTCTTCTTCTTCTTCGATGTTGTAACAATAAGCCAGAGTCTCATAGATACTCATCTGGATAGGCTTCATATCCTCCTGCTTGTTTACTTGGATCATAGAAGCTAAAGTTGCATGGTGTCAGCCATCTGGTTTTCATCTTGTGGGAGGTAGTAGAAAGTGATATTTTCAAACTCCTCAATTAACTCCAGAACCAGCCTTCGGTAATTGATCAACTTAGGGTCTATTGTCTCCCATTCACCTTTGAGCTGATAGATCACTAATGAAGACTCCCCATATACTTCTAGCACCTTAATTTTGCGTTCAATGGTCGCACGGATACCCATGATGCATGCTTCATACTCCGCCATGTTATTTGTACAATCAAAATCTAATTTACTAGTAAAGGGATAATGATCTCCATTTGAGGATACTAGAACTGCCCTAATTCTGTTACCCATAGCATTTGAGGCTCCGTCAAAATTTAGTCTTCAAGGATGATCTTCTTGAGAGTCTTCTTCAGTGGTTGTAACATACATCAGATCTTAATTTGAGAAATCAAAGCTGAAAGGCTCATAATCTTCTAGAGCCCTACTGGCCAAAAAATCTGCTATTGCACTCCCTTTTATTGCCTTCTGGTTTACGTAGACTATGTCAAACTTAGAAAGCAAAATTTGCCAACGAGCCATTTTTTCGTTCAAAGCATTTGACTCCATCATGTACTTCAGATGGTCTAGTTTTGAGATGAGCCAAGTTGTGTGATACAGCATGTACTGTCTCAGTCTTCGGGTTGTCTAAATCAAAGCACAACACAATTTCTCGATCGGCGAATATCTTGTCTCACATTCAGTGAATTTCTTACTGAGATAGTATATCGCTTTTGCTATTCTTCTTGACTCATCATGTTGGCCTAACACGCATCTTATAGAGTTTTTGAACACTGCCAAATACAGTATCAGTGGCTTATCTGGGCAAGGTTACATCAGCACTGGGGCATTGAACAGGTAATGCTTGACCTTATCAAAAGTTCTCTGGCACTCCCCATCCCATACACCTGGGTTGTGTTTCTTAAGGAGGTGGAATATCGGGTCACCTTTCTTCGTTAGTTGTGAAATGAACTGGGCGATATAATTTAGCCTTCCTAGGAAACCTCGAACTTCTTTTTGAGTGCGTGGCTGAGGTAATTCTTGTATGGCCTTAACTTTATTTGGGTCAATCTCAATCCCCTTTTCACTAACTACGAATCATAACAGCTTTTCTGACCTGGCTCCGAAGGTATATTTTGCGGGATTGAGCTTTAGCTAGAACTTTTTTAACCTTAAGAACATTTTCCTCAAGACTTGTACGTGCTCCTTTTCTGTTCTAGATTTTGCAATCATATCGTTGACGTAAACTTTGATCTCCTTGTGCATTATATCATGAAACAGAGTTATCATGGTTCTCTGATATGCTGCTCCTATGTTTTTCAGTTCTAATGACATCGCCTTATAAATAAACATTCCCTACATGTTCACGAATGTGATCTTTTCCATATCTTCAGGTTGCAACTTTATCTGGTTGTATCCCGAGAAGCCATCCATAAAGGAAAAAAGTGAGTAACCCGCTGTGTTATCCACTAATGTGTCAATGTGGGGCAACGGGAAATTATCTTTTAGGCTAGCTTTGTTCAAATCCCGATAGTCCACACACATTCATACTTTCCCATCTTTCTTAACAATGAGGACTATATTGGCTACCCATTCTAAGTATTTAACCATTTGTAAGAAGTCTGCATCGAATTGCTTCTTGACCTTTTCTTTTATCTTTAACAGAACATCAGGTATTATCCTTCGGAGTTTCTGTTGAACTGGCTTGCACTCTTCCTTTATGGGGAGTCAGTGTACTACGATATCAATATTCAACCTGGGCATGTCTTGATATGACCATGTGAAGACATCCTTGAATTCTTACAGTAACTAAATAAGGTCTCGCTTTGTCTCTGCGGTGATACAAGCTCTAATCTTCACATCTTTTCCCTCTCCTAAGCTCACAATTTTCACTGACTCTTTATGAGGTAAGATTTGTTTCTTATCTTGTTCTACCATCCTTAACAAACTGGGAGATAGGTCACAGTTTCGGTCATCTTTAGAGTCCTGAGAATCCTCCGTACACATATCTTGCTCAAAAGGTGACTATGAGTCAGTAGCAGCGTTACTCATATCATTGATATCTGGAGACCTGTTATAAGGATGAAGAAAAGTCCAAAGAACAAAAGAATCGAAGAATATTTATTGGTGGTATGACTATGAATGAAATAGAAAGAATAAAAGAATATTTGCTCAAGATGATATGCAAAGATGTATTTTTATTAAAATAACGATATTGGGCAAGAGCCTATTTCACAAAAGGATTCTTATTGCTCCTAGACCTAGAGTAATAAGCTTGTTTTTGGCATTTGTCTGAATTAATTTTAAAAGTTACAGGGATCTCTTCCGCGGTCCAATTGTTCAAAACACTCCTAGACATGTATGGGCATATGCCTAATTGATCATTTTCTCTCGTTTCTTCTTCGGATATGGTGTTAATGCCTAAAATTTCTAATATTTCTTCGGTAGACCCTTTCCTTGTCAATCTTCCTTCGAAGTCAATAGTCTCTTCCGACACGAATGTTCTGGATAGGTGAGGAAAGGTCATTGGCTCCTATTTAATCTCTTCCCCGCTTAAACGCGCTCTTCTTCTTTCTTGTTTCTTCTCTTGATCCTTTTTCTTTTGCCTTGCATCTGACTTGAATCTTAAGCCAAAGCGGTGTCATTTTTCCATGAGCATGAGTGCCTCGATCCTTCCTTGTAGGCTTCTTCCAAGACCCCTCCCGGGTAAAGCTCCTTTCCTAACCGTCAGTTGTAGGCCCATCCTTGTAGTTTTGGAGATTTTGGGCATCGGGACCTTATTTCCTTTGATAATAAATGTCGTATTTACAAATTCTAATGATCGAAAGGAACATTCTATTGCTTCATCATATGTTCCCACATATGGTGCATCGCTGGTAACGGATACAATGATATCTTCTTCCGAGTTTATGGTCACCAATCGACCTTCTTTTATAAATTTGAGCTTTTGATGTAACGATGACAGTACTACCCCCACTGAGTGAATCTATGGCCTCCCTAATAAGCAATTGTAAGAGGGCTTGATGTCCATCACTAAGAAATCCACCTCGTACGTGCTTGGACCAATTAAAAGGGGTATTTCAATCTTCCCCATTACTTTTCTTTTGGTGCCATCAAATGCCCTCACTACATTTTATGTCTTCATATGGGAACTATCCACTGGCAACCTATTCAGTGTGGATAGGGGCAGGACATTTAGTGCCGATCCATTATCTATCAATATTCCTAGCAATGTATATTTCTTATAGCGAGTGGTGATATGTAGAGCTTTGGTAGATCCCATTCCTCCTGATGGTATTTCGTTGTCGTTGAAAAATATGAAATTGTCGGTGCTTATATTATTAACAAGATGGTCCAGCTTATTGATAGAGATGTCATCTGCGACATAGGTTTCGTTTAGCACCTTCATTAATGCGCTCCTATATGTCTCCGAGCTTAGAAGTAAGGTTAGCACTGAGATACGAGTCAACTACTTATGTAGCTGCTCTACAACACTGTATTCGCTATGCTTTAAGAATCTCAAGAATTCTCTAGCTTCTTTTTCAGTCACTGGCTCGTTAACTGGCAATTTGAGTCTGACCGTCTTCTCCTTCCTTTGCTTGTCTATTGGGGCCTTTTCTTTAACAATTTCAGTTCTTGTACTCGTAGGATCATAGCGTCTCCCACAGCATGTATAGAAACCTACATCTTGGCTCTCCCTTGAAGTACTAGCCGGATTCTCCTCACCCGAGATTGTCACGTTGCAGTCATAGTTCCAGGGAACCCTTTTGCTATCCTTATAGGGAAAGGATGTGGGCTTCTGAATTATGACTCTTGGCATCATTTTTATTCCTACTTCATTGTTCCTTGGTCGCGAAATGATCACCACAGGGTGATTAACTCTTTGGACCCCCCTCTGTTGTTCCCTCCTCTGAGGCATAAACCTCTCCTTCTTCTGATCCTTTTATTTCTTCATAAAATTCCAACTCTTTATTGTCCATCAGATTTTACACTATGGACCTGAACTCGTCTCACTCTTGGATGTCATGGCCCTCATTGGCATGAAACTTGTAGTATTTTCTCGCTTATCTAGGCCTTTCCCCTGAATGTTGTGTGATCAGACCTCCATCGATTATTTGTTTCCAAACCCCACTCAATGGGGTTTTTACTTCTTCCACGTCAGCCTTGATTCTTTTGCTCCCGCTCTCGACTATCGCGTTTACCCCTTTATTAGCATGATCGGGCAACAGGGTTCCTGCTACATTGGGTCTTAATGGGTCACTGAACTTCACGATACCCATTTCAATTAATTTTTCTAACAACTTTTTAAATGCATGGTACTCACATTGGGTGTTTAAGTCATACCATTTTGGGAACGGGGGTTGCATAGGCTTCAAGTAGAAAGGTGACACCACATGGGCATCAAATAAGCTCTAATACAACTCCCTGTATGACATCGGAATAGGAGTAAAATGGACTATTTTCGTGTTAGGCCTTAGGTTAGAATCTTGTCTTGCGGAGCCCTAATGGCTAGTAGTCACTGCCCTCGGCTGGCTCATGGTAACTGGCTTAGAATAACTCTTATTGTACATACTCGCATTGTTTTCCTCATTTTCTTTCCTTCTTGGGGCTAATTTCTTGGCACTTTCTCCTACTTCAATCTTCCCGCATCTTATCGCGTTTTCTATCATTTCGTTAGACATTACTATGTCTAAGAAGCTCTTAGTAGCGCTTCTCAGCATGTTGTTGATGAATAGAGCCTTCAGAGTATTGATAAAGAGCATGGTCATTTCTTTCTCTAGAAGAGGTGGTTGGACTTGCATCGCCACCTCTCTCCATCTTTGGGCGTACTGCTTGAAGCTCTCATTTTGTTTCTTTTCCATGTTTTGTAACGTGATTCGATTGGGTGCTATATCTGTCACGTGGCCGTATTACTTCATGAAAGCTTGTGCCAAGTCTTTTCATGAATAGATTTGAGCACGGCTTAGTTGGTTGTACCATTTGGCCACAGACCCTACCAAACTATCCTGGAAGCAGTGAATTAATAACTGATCGTTATTAACGTATCCTGCCATTATTTGACAGAACATTGTGATGTGAGCTTTGGGGCAGCTAGTCTCGTTGAACTTTTCGAATTTCAGAGTTTTAAATTTTGGTGGGAGTATCAAATCTGGGACCAAGCTTAGATCTTTGGCGTCAACCCCGTAATGGTAGTCAGCAGTCTCCATTGCTTTAAATTTCTCTTCAAGCCATTTATACCGGTCTTCGAGTTTTTTTGGCAAATCTACTCTTACTTTTTTCGATTCTGCCATGTCATCAAGGTTAGAGACCACTGGATTAGTTGGATTATCACCTGGGTTAGAACCTGAGCTTGTTGGAAAGTTCATCGGTGCCGAAGCACCGGCCTGGTATTGGGATCTGATGGTGACAGGTACCCCTCGTGGGTATACTTCTAGTTGCGTCTGGACATTGATCGGAGTAAAGCCCGGGGGTAAATAGGATCCTCATTTTTGGTAGCAGTACTCTTCCCTTTTTCACGTTCTTTGACCAGCAACTGCGCCAATTGGCTTATCATATTATTTTGGATTTCTTGCATTTGTTCCCTCATATCTTGTTATATTTTAGCCAATTGCTCTTGCATCTACGCTTGCAATTTCTCTTGCATATCCTTTTATCTTTGTTCTAGTCTTTCTAATCTCTGATCCATTGCTTTAGTTTTGTAACGGGTATTGTAGCGGTATTCGGTTGGTTGACTCTTGTTGGTTTCCAGATTAATTAAAATAATTTGGTTTAATTAGGGTCTTTTCGTGAAACTTAATGCATATGATGAAATTTAATGCAGATGAATGAAATGAATGCAAAAAGAGGCGTTGATTCTGATTCAATTTCATTAGAACAACTTTACTAGAAGAAAATTTTCTTTACATAGAGCGGATAATTACATATACGACTTTGCCCTAATACCCAAAGCCTTAACTTTCCTAAGAAGTCAAGCTAAGTTCCGGCCTTGATCTGATTCTAACTCGTACTTTAAGCTTAATACATCAGCCTGAACTGCCAAGGTTTGCAAATGATCGGCTACCTCTCGAACTTGAGCCACAGCTTCGCCCATGACATAATCTCTATTTCTGATCTGATCTTGAGAGCGGTGAAGTTGTTCTTTGCAATGTTCATTGTTTACCTTAAGGAGTTCCACTCGAATTTTGCTATCTTGTAGTGCAGTATCGAGTTCCTCAATTTTCCTTTTTAACTCCTCGATCTTGCTTAGACTAGCCTTCAACTCAATTACGGAGTTACGGCTACGATGCTGGTGTAGTGATTTTTCCAATTCAGCTACCCGATCTCGTAACCTCTCTTTTTAGCCTTGGCTTTCTAACAAACACTTTTTCAAAGCATCTCCCACACTCGAACATCTTGAAACATCTTCTCCCAATGATTGGCTCTAGTCTTTTCTTATTTAATTTCTTGACGCCACCGCTCCGACGTTTTACCTAAACCGGCAGTTCTTATCGACATACGCAGCTTCTTGTAATCAGTTTTCAAACTATCCAAATGTTCCTCGGCCTTGTTCTTTCCTTTCCTCAATTTCTCAGCCTCTAGCTTGTGGATATCGACGTCTAGTCCCAACATCATCTTCTCCTCTTCTAACTACTCTATCTTCTTTTCTAATTTCGAGCTCCTTTTCTCAAAATCTTGCTTGACGATCTTTAACTTGGACGGGGTTACTTGTAAATGCTCCTCTATCAGTCGAGCTTTTTCTTAACTTGGCATTGGGATGTTGTCATTGATTTTTTTACTTCACCACCAGTCGTACTCGGGGGTCGTCATTGGACCTGCAGCGAATCCTTTCATCCTACGGATTTGGTTCCAAGCATTCAATATCTCACGGACTCTTTTCCTATAATTATTGTTCTTGTATGAGAACTCGCATTGAGCCAACCCTTGTGTCGCTGGTATGAACTGCCTTGATCGATGTTGTCTTCACACAAGTAGTAGAGCGTATCCAACGGCTCGCTGTATCCCAAGTAGAGGGACCCAGTTAAAGTCACCACACCGATATAAGATCTTATCGGGGATCATCCATGGGGCCCTCCATTCAACATCTTCAGCTTATAAATTCTGGAGAAATCTATCCATTTCTCTTCAGAAAGGTCATCTCGCCTTGGCGTAGCCACTAATTCCTTCAAGGGAGAGTAGTTCTCAGAAAAAACTCGATATGTGACTTTTTCTACACTTCAAAAGTGGCTATAGAACCATGATAGTAAAAGTTGCGTACATCCTATAAATCTGCCTTCACCCTCTCTCCGGCAAGCATTCAATGATCTAAACGTTTCGGCCAAGATTGCAAGGACTGGTGTAACCCCTTTTATCAAGTCGATCAAATAGGTCTGAGACTGCTTCATCTACGTGTCCTAATGCCTTGGGAAAGATGACCAAACCGTAGATGCTCAAAGCAAAAACATCAACCCTTTTCTTCATATCTGGATGTGATAGAATTAGATCTCTCAAGTTCTTCCAAGGAATACAATTACTGTCTCCCTTTTGCTTAATCCGGGCTGCAACCCATTGCTCGCTCATCACCGTGATATTCATCAGTCTCTTTACAAAGGGCGGGACGTTAGCAGCTCTGGAATAGGCCTTGTCAACTTTGACCTTTGGGCAGCGAAGTAAGGCCATATGCTTTTCCACAGTAGGTACCAAATCAACTCTCCCAAAAGTGAAGCAGCTCTAGGCGGGGTTCCAAAATTGGGCGAGAGCTCAGAATAAGTGCTTGTCTACTTTCACCTCGAGTAAATAAGGCAAGTCTCTATAATTATGATAAAATAAATGCTTATTCTCGTCGTTCCAACCGTTCCATATCTCTTTTAATTCTTGCAGGTCATTCTGAGTCACACTGATGCGAGTAAAATCCCATAATTTCGACTAGTATCCCTCAGTCAAACTATCACCTTTCTCTTGCTACGTCTTTTTGGACCATATTCGTACAGCCGTATTTTTTTCCACTCTATCAAGAAACCCTTTTTCCACGCTAAGCTTTTTTATCTAGTAACCGAATGTGAATCAACACCTTTTTATAATGTAATGCCATGCAATAACAGGAAAACATAACAAGTAGTATTGTATAAAAAAAAATAGAACTCAAAGTAAGTAGGAAATAATTAAGCACCTATTCGGGTAACCGCTAGGGTTTGGCGTGGCTCTATCTAGGGTGGGCTCCTATGGGTTACTATATGTGGTTTGGTTCTAAAGAAAAGGTACCTGAACCAGCAAATTTCTCGATCCTCACCCATTATAGGCTCATACGAACCGAGTTTGGTTCAGGGGAATACATTTCCCTACGACTATACGGAGATAAAAATCTCACGAAGACGTAGATACGGATGTATCCCAAAAGTGATCCACTATCCTATACGAAGGTGAAAACCTTACGAAGGACTAGTTTCTCACTCCCACTTAAAAGGGTAAAATCGTCCAATTATGCAATATGATGCGCAAAAGTATATTAAGAAACTTGAACCATAAGTCAATCATATAAAATGACTAAAACCACAAAAATGAAATGCAATGAAGGGATCGTAAATTTAAAACGAATTTTCAAATTTTGACAAAGGACAAAAATTAATCAATTTATGGCTCGACTCTCAAATTCCCTAGTGGAGTCGCCAAGTTGTCGAAACCATTTTTTGGCGAAGGGCATCGACTTATTTAAAAACGAAAATGGAGTCGCCACAAATCTTTTTTATTTAGGTGTGATCGGATCACCTAGAAATTTGGTCGTTTTCATAAAATATTTCTATTTATTAAAACAAATGATTTTGGTCAACGAAAATTGAGAAAATGGGTTCAGGAGTCGGTTACGTCCAAGGAAGGATGAGCACCCTCGTCACGCCCAAAATTGGTACCTAATCGATTAGTCAATGTTTTAATGTCGAAAGTTGAAAAGATTT
Organism: Gossypium anomalum; assembly: GCA_025698475.1. Lineage (NCBI taxonomy): Eukaryota > Viridiplantae > Streptophyta > Magnoliopsida > Malvales > Malvaceae > Gossypium > Gossypium anomalum. Next base: position 10,979,447 of record CM046965.1, on the reverse strand, counting down.
TAAAATAAATTTTAAAATACAAACCCTTTTTATGAATGCTAATCTTAAAACACTTGAATTACGTTGAAACGGGCATCAAAGATTTACTTGTTCTGAGATAGTAAGGTGTCACATCCCGTAAGTTAGGACGCGACGTTTAAATCTTCGGGAGCAAGTTTACCTTTAATCTTTATCAAAAATTTGTGTATTTTGAGATCTAAAAGGATATTTGGCTTTTTAGGTTTAATAAGAAAATCAAAACCCAGTAAGTTAGGGTACGATTTCTTGAATTTCTGAAACATGAAATATTACCTTACTTTGAATAAAAAGGAATGCGACAATTAGTAATGTGTGTTTATTTTGTTTGGAATAAAACGGTCCATATTTAGATAAATACACTTGAGCTTAATACACAATGTGATGTAAATGGAGTGAGAAGGAATGATAATATCGAATATGGCATAATGATTTGCCAATGAAAATATTACAATAATGAATCACAATGACATGAAGGTACGAATGAATGGATTGTAAAACACATAACGGTGATAGCCACACAACACATATTTTTCATATTTCAACATTAATAAACAAAAAAAAATGAAGTGAATGATATAAAACAATTTGAAATAAACAATAAGACAATTTTAAAATGAACAATATGTGGAAAAACAAATTTGAAATAGATACTATATATAAAAACATAAACGAGTTAAAATCACGCTGATATATAAATCAATAAAATAGTATATAGAGCAAACTCAAAACAAACAATTTATAAAACATTTTAAAATGACATGAAGAAATTTATTATAAACAATATATGGAAAATAAGTTTAAAATAAATAATATACATATATAAACAATTTATTATAAGTAATATATAATATATATGAAATCTTAGAATAAATGATAATAAAGAGATTTACAATACATAATAAGAATTTAAAATAATTAGCATATAAAATAGTATGACTAAATTACATATAGGAAATTTAAAATAAATATTATATATAAAATAGTGTAAAATAAAAGGTATATATAAAAATTCCAAAATAATAATATGTGTGACAATTTAAAGTAAATGATACATATAAAAATTAAAAGAATAACAGTTTAGAATGAATAAACGTAGAATAAACTTAAAATACATAATAATAATAATAATAATAATAATAATAATAATAATAATAATAATATTAATTATAATAAGGACAATAGGTATAAAATATATGGAAAGGGTGATAAATAAATGAATGATTATAAAATGATGACAGTAATAAGGTGATAATAATAAACGTATAATGAAATAAATAAATAAATAAATAAATTTAAGAAGAATGGAAGAACAACTAATAATTGAATACAAGAATTAACATAAACACATAAATGAATAACATATATAAACAAATAAATGAATAAACCAATGAATTAAAATAAAATAAAATAAAAGGCTAATTGAAATTTAAATCGAATTAAAAGGAAAGATTGAACAAAAAAAGGAGTTGAAATGAAATCCGCAAAGGGAATAGAGGGTCAATTAGGAAAATATCCCCAAAATTCAGACGCACCATTCCCTTTTGATAAATCAAGGGGCCAAATCGCGTAAAAAAATAAAATAAAAGGGTGAAATTAGAAAGTAAAACCAAGTAATAGGACGAAATTGAATGATAACGAAAATACGGAAAGATTAAAGATGCAATTAACCCATCCATTTCAGAAACGCGCGGATCTGGCTAGCGGGTCGGGTCGACACGCGGGTCTGGAGGGGAAACGAAGCCGTTTCAGGCTCTTATAAAGGTTCAATTTTTTTTGAAAATTTCATTTTTTACAACTCTCAAAAAAAATTGGAAAAAGGCTCTCCTTTTTCTCTGGTTTAACCCAGATCTAGGCTAAGGGTCCGTGACGACCAACGTGGTCCGTCGATCACACGGCAGAAGCGCGCCACTACCATGGTGGCTGGAGAATACAAAAAGATGCCATTTTTCTCTCTTTTTTTACCCCAAATCTCGAGTTTAAAAGGTATATCCCCTTTTTTTCCCAATGCTCTTTGATTAATATTGTATGCGTAAAAAATTACATTGTCGATTCTGGCTTTTATAGCCTTTACAACACTGTGTATTCGCTATTGTTAGTAGTTTTTATGTGTTTTATCTCTGCTTCTCTGCTTTCGTTTCTGTTGTCCTTCTTTCTTTCTTCTTACAGGTGTTTTTGGAGGGTCAACGAAGAAAGGAGGCCGACCCTTTGCCATTTCGGTGAAATGGCAACAGAAAGGGCCAACCTCGGGACGAGGATCCTTGGGACGAGGTATAGGCAAAGTGATCGAGGAGGGTGCAGCGCACATGGCATTAGGGTTTATTCTTCCTTTTTTTCTAAATTTTTTTTTTAGATTTTGGGCCACTTGGGCTTAGGGTTTTGTTGTAATTTGGACTGTTTAATTTTATTTTATTTTGGGTTTTATTTGACTTAGTGGGCCGGGCGAATTTGGGCCTGTATAGCTGCCCTTCTTTGCTCATTATCGTGTAACGAGACTAAAGCAAAGACTTTAACAATGGCCAAATTTGCCTGGTTTTGCAGAATCTTGACTTCTTGGTGTTTCTCTTCTTCAAGTAGCCTCATTCTATCCCACTGCATCTTCAGGGGTATAAGAATTAGTGCCTCGATCTACTGCACTGTAACTCCAGGGAGATTCGATTCGTATCTTCAATATGCTCCACTACAACTTCAGGGAGATAAGATTTGTAACTTCAACCTGCCGCACTGCAACTTCAGGAAGATAATGTTTGTGATTTGTAGCTTCAATCTGCACCACTGCAACTTCAAGGAGATAAGATTCGCTATCTTCAGTCTGCTCCACTGCAATTTCAGGGAGATAAGACTTGTAACTTCAACCTGCTCCACTGGAACTTCAAGGGGATAAAGTTTATACCTTTATTTCTGCTCCACTGCAACTTCAGGGAGATAAGACTTGTAACTTCAACCTGCTCCACTGCAACTTTAGGGAGATAAGGTTTGTGATTTATAGCTTCAATCTACTCCATTGCAACTTCAGGGAGATAAGATTCGCGATGGTAGATTTGATTCGACCTACTACAACTTCAGAGGTATAGGATTTGTAGCTTTAATCTGCTCTACTGCAACTTCAGAGAGATAAGATTCGTTGTCTTCAGCCTACTCCACTGCAACTTCAAGGAGATAAGACTTGTAATTTGTAGCTTCAATCGATCTTGCTACACCGTGACCTGTAGAATTGATTTCTTGAGCCTATGCTTATGCCAAATGATTAGGATGTCATGATCGGAATGAATCAAATGCTGCTAACTAGATGTGTATGAATGATGTTTCTATGAATGCAAAATGTCATTTTTTAATGTTTAATTTGATATTTACTCATTGTTCATCGAGGTTTTATCATTGACGTATTATTCGGTCTTTTTCGTCAGTTGGTATCTTTGGCAGAAAACCCGAAGAATAAACACAATTTGGGGCTATTCTTTCCGACGTTTCCAACCTTTGAGTTTGGGTAATTGAAAATAATTAGTCCCATTTCATGTCCTTGTATCATTTAGAAGCATTTCAGAGTAATATGCAGAACTCCTTTTTTAAATATCATTTGTCCATTAATCGTCATTTCAATGAAAAATGCTTGAAAAAGATTATCACAATGGACAAGATGGAACTTTATTGAGAGCAAAGCTCCAAATGAATAAGATAATCAAGATTGTGATAGCCCTAATTTGACCCTAGTCAGAAAGTGGTTTCGGACCACAAAACCGAGTCACAAAAATAATTAAATGTTATGTTCTATGTTTATTATATGTGAAAGTGCATGTGTGAAAATTTCATGCTTTGATCTTGTCATTTGTATGTGAAATTATTAAATAGGACTTATGTGAAAATTTTTAAAAATGCGATAGGTTAATTTGTAGTGGCCAAATAATTTATGGTGTAAAATAGGTGGATTTGCATGTCAAAATTCCCACTTTAATGTGTAGTGGCCGGCCATAATGATGGTGATAAATAAAATATGCATTTTAAATTAGCATTAATAAATTTAATGGCTTTATTATCATAAAATAAAGATAAATAAAATAACAAAATGAGGAAAAGGACAAAGCTTGTTCATCTTTGTTCTTCATAGCCGAAATTAAGAGAGGAAAAGAAACTCAAGCAACATTCAGTCATTTACTACATGATTCAAAGGTATGTTTATGTATTTTTTTTTCTTGAAATTCTTGTGAAATTAGCATGGTCAAAACATTTCTTGGTTAACCCATGTTTAAATTTTGAAAATTTGTTGTGTTGTGAGCATTCGGCCATGGAAGAAATTGAAGGGATTTGGTTGTTGTCTTTAGGTTTTAATGGGAAATTGTGGATGAGTGAAGTTTGAGCTAGTTAAATGTTCATATAGGTGCATTAGATAAGAATGTGTGTGTATGTGTAGTTGCCGAATGTGAATTTAGATAACATTGAGTAATGTTGCGTTTCAAAATGATGAAATGGAGTTTTAAGCTTGATAGAATTTTGTTAAGAATGAATGAAAGAATATGTGTATTCGGCTATGGATGTTTGGATAATAAATTAGTGTGGATGCCTTGATGCGTTATGCTCAAATTATAAGTTGAATTTAAGGCTTGTTAAATTTGCCCTTAATATTTCCGGATAAGTTACTTAGTTAAGCTTGTTAAATTTGCCCTTATTATTTCCGGATAAGTTACTTAGTTAAGCTTGTTAAATTTGCCCTTATTATTATTTAAGCTTGTTAAATTTGCCCTTATTATTTCCGGATAAGTTACTTGGTTAAAGAAAATTTTTAAAGTACTTAGTTAATTGATACTAGGTTAATGGTGTGTGTATAAATTAATATAAACTTTGTATATGTACTAAAGGCTGTAGATGAATTCGGCCTTCGGAGAAATTTTGGTATAAAATGCTTGAATGTTAAATAAATTGTATTAAATTGCTTAATGTGATTAAAAAAAAATGTGTATGATCATTTTGTATTTGAGCTAAAAGTAGCTAAATGGCCTATTAAATTTCTTGTCATATTCGACCATAAGCTTGCATGATGGGACTTTAATAAGTTAAATTTTGTTTGAATTAGCTCAAGAGCATAGAGAACCAAGGTTGGACAGGGGAAAAGAGAAAGTAGTTGAATAGCCGATCCGAGACTGTTCGAAAATATTCGAGGTAAGTTTTAAGTAGTTAAATATAAATAATATTCGATAATGACATGACAGATTATGAGAATTAAGTATTACTTGTCATATAAGTATATGGCCGAATGACATTTGTAATGGAAGTAAAATGTGATATGCTTTTATGATCAAATGATAGTGTTAGATGAATATGAGTAATGTATTATATGTAAACTATCAAATGATAAATGTGAGTGATGAGATGAAATAAAAGTGAATAAAATGTAGGATGATATATTCGAATGATGCTGGTACCTAATTTGGTGTGATTGTGTTATATGAAACTTGTTGATTTGAATACCGTACAGATACTATTTGGGCCTTTAAGCCTAGCAGGCGAGATGCCGGTGAATGAATTCGGGTTTTAAACCTAGCAGGCTATAATGCCAATGAAAGGATATCGGGCTTCGAGCCTAGCAGGCAAAATGTCGGTGAATGAATTCGGGTTTTTTTTAAACCTAGCAGGCTGAATGCCGGTGATTTGATAAAAGTCTAAAACTAAGATACCTCGTGTTAGAATGACAAATGAATACATTCAATACGATAAGTTAGCCAGGTACGTATTATGTACTTAAATGTGAGTTTGATTTGAATTGTATCATAAGTGTATAATGTGATACATATGTGAATAAATGTTATAACTATATCTATGATCATGATACCTTCGGTCAAGGTATAAAAGTGTGTGAAAATATTCGATTTATTTATGTTATATGAATTCAGATTAAGTGAAATAAGAATGCTAATTGTGCATTATGTGCTTGTGTATATTCGGCCAAATGGTAATATATCTAGAAAATGACCTCTTGAGAAATTGAATAATCGATGTATAATTGAGTTTATTTGTTGCATTGCTTAAAACTTACTAAGCTTATGAAAGCTTACTCCGTTTGTTACGTTTCTCTGTTTTATAGATTGTTGACTCCAGTCACCTGCTCGGAAAGGGATCTTCAGCATCTTGTCACACTATCTATCATTTTGGTATTACTATGTTTTGAAGCTAGTATGGCATGTATAGCATAGACTTAAGTGAATGGTATTTTTGAGATGTTGTTGTATATGGGCCATGCGAATATGGCATCTTTTGAATGTTTGTATAAAGTTTTTGAATGCATATAAAGTTAATGTTCTTATATCAATGTGATTGTACATATGTGGTATTTTGGGTTAGTAACACTTCATAACCTATTCCGGTGACGGATACGGGTTATAGGGGTGTTACAAAGATAGCCTATTTTTGCCAAGGTACAAAATGAATAAAATGAAAATAGGTGCCCTAGATATCGTAGCATGAGCTTCTCTGTAGAGAACTTCTTGAGGACCCTTTAAACTTGATATGTGTTTAGAAGACCAAGAGTACTTTGTTGAGGCCCCAAGATTTTGCATCCCTCCTTCTTGTTAATTTAGAGAAGACAAGACTACCACATGCCCCATCTTCGATTTAAATTTCTGATTCTTGGGTTTTAAACTCAAAATCCCTTTGGTCTCAAAGCACCATTTTGCAGGTTTTCTCCTTGGTCTCTCCCTTTTTTTTAGGTAACGTAGTTCTTGACTGTATTCAAATTCATAGGATTAGGCAGGCTTTTGCTATCCATCTCGGTCAACATCAGAGCTCCTCCAGAGAATCCCTTCTTCACCACATAAGGCCCCTCCCAATTTGGCGTCCATTTTCCTCTGAAGTCTTTTTGTATAGGGAGGATCTTTTTAGAAACAAGGTTTCCTTTATGGAATTCTCTAGGGCAAACCTTCTTGTTATAAGCCCGCATCATTCGCTTTTGGTACATTTGACCATGGCGAAAAGCTTTCAGCCTCTTTTCTTTAAATAAGTTCAGTTGATTGTATCGAGATTGGATCCATTCCGCTTCATCAAACTTTAGTTCTGATAGCACTCGTAGAGAGGGAATTTCAACCTCAATAGGCAGAACCGCCTCCATTCCATAAACCAAAGAGAAAGGTTTTGCCCCGATTGAGGTTCTGACTGACGTTCGGTAGGCGTAGAGGGCGAATGGTAATTTCTCATGCCAATCTTTATAAGTCTCAGTCATTTTTCCCATGATCTTCTTGGTGTTCTTATTGGCTGCTTCTACCGTACCATTCATTTTTGGGCGATATGGTGACGAGTTATGGTGTTTGATCTTGAATTGGCTACAGACCTCCGCTATCGTGCTGTTGTTCAAGTTTAGTGTATTGTCTGATATGATCCTCTCAGGCATCCCATATCGACATATGATCTCATTCTTTAAGAACTTGTTGACTGCTGATTTCATGACGTTGGCATAAGAAGTGACCTCTACCCACTTGATGAAGTAATCGATGACCACAAAGATGAACCGATGCCCGTTAGACACCTTCGACGAGATCGGCCTGATGACATCCATGCCCCACATGGAGAAAGGCCATGGAGAAGTCATGACATGAAGAGATGAAGGCGGTACATGAATCTTATCTCTGAACAGATGCACTTCTTGGCATAGTTGATGCAATCCCCCTCCATAGTGACCAATAATATCAGAATCTCATGATCTTCCTGGCCATTGTGAAACCGTTAGCGTATGTTTCGCAGACATCTTCATAGACCTCTTCCAAGATTTGCTTAGCCTCGACAGCGTCCATACATCTTAAGAGTACCTAATCCTTCCTTCTTTTATATAGGATCTCTCCATCCAAGACATAGTCACTTGCTAACCTTCTTAATGTCATTTTATCATTTTCTGTTGCTTGGTCTGGGTATTCACGATTCCTCACATATTGTACTATATCTTGATACCAAGGGTGATCGTCCTTTCCTTCTTCTTCTTCTTCTTCGATGTTGTAACAATGAGCCGGAGTCTCATAGATACTCATATGGATAGGCTTCATATCCTCCTGCTTGTTTACTTGGATCATAGAAGCTAAAGTTGCCAAGGCGTCAACCATCTACTTTTCATCTTATGAGAGGTAGTAAAAAGTGATATCATCAAACTCCTCAATTAACTCTAGAACCAGCCTTCGATAATTGATTAACTTAGGGTCTCTTGTCTCTCATTTACCTTTGAGCTGATAGATCACTAATGCAGAATCCCCATATACTTCTAGCACCTTGATTTTACGTTCCATGGTCACACAGATACCCATAATGCATGTTTCATACTCCACTATGTTATTTGTGCAATCAAAATCCAATTTACTAGTAAAGGGATAATGATCTCCATTTAGGGATACTAGAACTGCCCTAATTCCGTTACCCATAGCATTTGAGGCTCCGTCAAAATTCAGTGGTTGCAACATACATCAGATCTTAATTTGGGAAATCAAAGCTCAAAGGCTCATAATCTTCTAGAGCCCTATTGGCTAACAAATCTGCTATTGCACTCCCTTTTATTGCCTTATGGTTCACGTAGACTATGTCAAACTCAGAAAGTAAAATTTACCAACGAGTCATTCTTCCATTCAAAGCATTTGACTCCATCATGTACTTCAGAGGGTCTAGTTTTGAGATGAGCCAAGTTGTGTGGTACAGCATGTATTATCTCAGTCTTTGGGTTTTCCAAATCAAAGCACAACACAATTTCTCGATCGGTGAATATCTTGTCTCACATTCAGTGAATTTCTTACTGAGATAGTATATCGTTTTTTCTCTTCTTCCTAACTCATCATGTTGGCCTAACACGCATCCTATGGAGTTTTCAAACACTGCCAAATACAGTATCAATGGCTTATCTGGGAAAGGTTGCATTAGCACTGGGGCATTGGACAGGTAATGCTTGACCTTATCAAAAGTTCTCTAGCACTCCCCATCACATACACCTAGGTTGTGTTTCCTAAGGAGGCGGAATATCGGGTTACCTTTCTCCGTTAGTTGTGAAATGAACCGAGTGATATAATTTAGTCTTCCTAGGAAACCTCAAACTTTTTTTTGGGTGCGTGGTGGAGGTAATTCTTGTATGGCCTTAACTTTATTTGGGTCAATCTCAATCCCCTTTTCACTAACTACGAATCCTAACAGCTTTCCTGACCTGGCCCCGAAGGTACATTTTGCGGGATTGAGCTTTAGCTGGAACTTTTTTAACCTTAAGAACAGTTTCTTCAAGACTAGTACGTACTCCTTTTTTGTTATAGATTTTGCAATCATATCGTCGACGTAAACTTCGATCTCCTTGTGCATCATATCATGGAACAGAGTTACCATGGCTCTCTGATATGTTACTCTTTTTTAGTTAGAATGGCATCACCTTATAACAAAACATTCCCCACATGGTCACGAATGTGGTTTTTTCCATATCTTCAGGATGCATCTTTATCTGGTTGTATCTCGAGAAGCCATCGATGAAGGAAAAAAGTGAGTAACCTGCCGTGTTATCCACTAATGTGTCAATGTGAGGTAACGAAAAATTGTCTTTTGGGCTGGCTTTGTTCAAATCCCAATAGTCCACATACATTCGTACTTTCCCATCTTTCTTAGGAACAGGGACTATATTGGCTACCCATTGTGAGTATTTAACCACTTGTAAGAAGCCTGCATCGAATTGCTTCTTGACCTCTCCTTTTATCTTCAACAGAACATCGGGTCTCATCCTTTGAAGTTTCTGTTGAACTGGCTTGCACTCTTCCTTTATAGGGAGTTGGTGTACTATGATATCAGTATTCAACCTGGGAATATCTTGATATGACCATGCGAAGACATCTTTAAATTCTTGTAGTAACTTAATGAGGTCTCGCTTTTTCTTTGCAGTGATACAAGCTCCAATCTTCACCTCTTTTCCCTCTCCTAAGCTCGCAATTTCCACAGACTCTTTGTGAGGTAGGATTTAATTCTTATCTTGTTCTACCATCCTTAACAAACCGGGAGATAGGTTACAGTTTCGGTCATCTTCAGAGTCCTGAGAATCCTCCGTACACATATCTTGCTTAAAAGGAGGCTCAGAGTCAGTAGTAGCATTACTCATATCATTGATATCTAGAGACCTGTTATAAGGATGAAGAAAAGTCCAAAGAACAAAAGAATCTAAGAATATTTATTGGTGGTATGATTATGAATGAAATGGAAAGAATACAAGAATATTTGCTCAAGATGATACGCAAAGATGTATTTTTATTGAAATAACGATGTTGGGCAAGAGCCTATTTCACAAAAGGATTCTTATTGCCCCTAGGCCTAGAGCAATAAGCTTGTTTCGAACATTAATCTGAATTAATTTTAAAAGTTACAGGGATCTCTTCCGCGGTCCAATTGTTCAAAATGATCCCTGACATGTATGGGCCAATGCCTAATTGATCCTCTTCTCTCGTTTCTTCCTTGGATATGGCGCTAATGCTTAAATTTTCCAACATTTCTTCGGCAGACCCTTTCCTTGTCGATCTTCCTTCGAAGTAAATAGTCTCTCCCGACACGAATGTTCTGGATATGTAAGGAAAGGTTATTGACTCCCATTTAATCTCTTCCCCGCTTAAACGCACTCTTCTTCTTTCTTGTTTCTTCTCCTGCTCCTTTTTCTTTTGCCTTGCATCTAACTTGAATCCTAAGCCAAAGCGGTCTCGTTTGTCTTTGAGCATGGGTGCCTCGATCCTTCCTTGTAGGCTTCTTCCAAGACCCCTCCCGGGCAAAGCTCCTTTCCCAACCGTCAATTGTAGGCCCATCCTTATAGTTTTAGAGATTTTGGGCGTCGGGACCTTATTTCCTTCGATAATAAAGGTCGCATTTACAAATTCTAATGATCGAAAGGAATATTCTATTGCTTCATCATCTGTCCCCACATATAGTGCATCATTGGTAACGGATGCAATGATATCTTCTTCTGAGTTTATGGTCACCAATCGGCCTTCTTTTCTAAATTTGAGCTTTTGATGTAACGATGAAAGTACTACCCCCGCTGAGTGAATCCATGGCCTCCCCAATAAGTAATTGTAAGAGGGCTTGATGTCTATCACTAAGAAATCCACCTCGTACGTGCTTGGACCAATTAAAAGGGGTATTTCAATCCTCCCCATTACTTTTATTTCGGTCCCATCAAATGCCCTCACTACATTTTATGTCTTCATATGGGAACTATCCATTGGCAACCTATCCAGTGTGGATAGGGGCAGGACGTTTAGTGCCGATCCATTATTAATCAATACTCCCAGCAATGTATATCCCTTACAGCGAGTGGTGATATGTAGAGCTTTGGTGGATCCCATCCTCCTGATGGTATTTCGTCGTCGTTGAAAAATATGAAATTGTCGGCGCTTATATTATTAACAAGACGATCCAGCTTGTTGACAGAGATGTCATCTGTGACATAGGTTTCGTTTAGCACCTTCATTAACGTACTCCGATGTGCCTCTGAGCTCAGAAGTAAGGCTAGCACTGAGATACGAGTCGGCTGCTTATGTAGCTACTCTATAACGCTGTATTCGCTATATTTTAAGAATCTCAAGAATTCTCTAACTTCTTTTTCAATCACTGGCTCGTTAACTGGCGATTCGAGCCTGACCGTCTTCTCCTTCGTTTGCTTGACTATTGGGGCCTTTTCTTTAACAATTTTGGTTCTTGTACTCGCAAGATCATAGCGTCTCCCACTGCGTGTATAGAATCCTACATCTTGGCTCTCCCCTGAAGCACTAGCCGGATTCTCCTCCCCCGGGATTGTCACGTTGTAGTCATAGTTCCAGGGAACCCTTTTACTATCCTTATAGGGAAATGATGTGGGTTTCTAAATTATGACTCTCGGTGGTATTTGTATTCCTGCTTCATTGTTCCTTAGTAGCGAAATGATCACCACAGGGTGATTAACTCTTTGGACACCCTCTGTTGTTCCCTCCTCTGAGGCATAAACCTCTCATTCTTCTGATCATTTGATTTCTTTATAAAATTCCATCTCTTTATTGTCCATCAGATTTTACACTATAGACCTGAACTCATTGTATTCTTGGATGTCATGGCCCTCATTGGTATGAAACTTGTAGTATTTTCTCACTTCTCTAGGCCTTTCCCCTGAATGTTGTGTGATCAGACCTCCATCGATCATTTGTTTCCAAACCCAACTAAATGGGGTTTTTACTTCTTCCACGTCAGCCTTGATTCTTTTGCTCCCATTCTCGACTATTGCGTTTACCCCTTTATTAGCATGATCGGGCAACAGATTTCCTGCTACGTTGGGTCCTGATGGGTTGCTGAACTTCACGATACCCATTTCAATAAATTTTTCTACCAACTTTTTAAATGCAATGCAGTTCCCAATCGAGTGCTCCGTAAGCCCTGCGTGGTACTCACATTGTGCGTTTAGGTCATACCATTTTGGGAACGGGGGTTGCATAGGCTTCAAGTAGAAAAGTGACACCACATGGGCATCGAATAAGCTTTGATACAACTCCCTATATGACATCGGGATAGGCGTGAACTGGAATCTTTCCGTGTTAGGCTTTGGGTTAGAATCTTATCTTGCGAAGCCCTGATGGCTAGAAGTCACTGCCCTCGGCTGGCTCATGGTGACTGGCTTAGAATAACTCTTATTGTACACGCTCGCGTTGTTTACCTCATTTTCTTTCCTTCTCAGGGCTGATTTCTTGGCACTTTCTCCTACTTCAATCTTTCCGTATCTTATGGCGTTTTCTATTATTTCTCTAGACATTACTATGTCTGAGAAGCTCTTAGTAGCGCTTCCTAGCATGATTGATAAAGAGTATAGTCGTTTCTTTCTCAAGAAGAGGTGGTTGGACTTGCGTCGCCACCTCTCTCCATCTTTGGCGTATTGCCTGAAGCTCTCATTTTGTTTCTTTTCCATGTTTTGTAATGTGATTCGATCAGGTGCTAAGTCTGTCACGTAGCCGTATTGCTTCATGAAAGCTTGTGTCAAGTCTTTTCATGAATGGATTTGAGCACGGCTTAGTTGGTTGTACCATTTGGCCGTAAACCTGACCAAACTGTCCTGGAAACAGTGAATTAAGACTGATCGTTATTATTGTATCCTGCCATCATTCGACAGAACATTATGATGTGAGCTTCAGGCAGCTAGTCCCGTTGTACTTTTCAAATTTTAGAGTTTTAAATTTTGGTGGGAGGATCAAATCTGGAACCAAGAATAGATCTTTGGCGTCAACCACGCAATGTAGTCAGCGGTACTAGTCCTCAAGTTTTTTTGTCAAATCTACTCTTTCTTTTTCCAATTTTGCCATGTCATCAAGGTTAGGGACCACTGGATTAGTTGGATTATCACCTAGGTTAGAACCCGAGCTTGTTGGAAAGTTCATCAGAACTGAAGCACCGGCCTGATATTGGGATCTGATGGTGACAGGTACCCCTCATGGGTATACTTCTAGTTGCGTCTGGACATTGATCGGAGTAAAGCCTGGGGGTAAATAGGATCCTCATTTTTGTTAGCAATACTCTTCCCTTTTTCACGTTCTTTGACCAGCAACTGAGCCAATTGGCTTATCATATTATTTTGGGACTCTTGCATTTGTTCCCTCATATCTTGTTGTATTTTAGCCAATTGCTCTTGCATCTGCGCTTGTAATTGCTCTTGCATATCCCTTTGCATTTGTTCTTGTCTTTCTAATCTCTGATCCATTACTTTAGTTTTGTGACGGGTATTGTAGCGGTATTCGGTTGACTCTTGTTGGTTTCCAGATTAACTAAAATAATTTGGTTTAATTAGGGTCTTTTTGTGAAACTTAATGCATATGATGAAATGTAATGCAGATGAATGAAATGAATGCCAAAAGAGGCGTTGATTCTGATTCAATTTCATTAGAACAACTTTACTAGAAGAAAATTTTCTTTACATAGAGCGGATAATTACATATACAACTTTGCCCTAATACCCAAAGCCTTAACTTTCCTAAGAAGCCAAGCTAAGTTCTGGCCTCGATCTAATTCTGACTCATACTTTAAGCTTAATACATCAGCCTGAACTGCAAGGTTTGCAAACGATCGGCTACCTCTCGAACTTGAGCCACAGCTTTGCCCATGACATAATCTCAATTTCTGATCTGATCTTGAGAGCGGTGAAGTTGTTCTTTGTAATATTCATTGTTTGCCTCAATGAGTTCCACTCGAATTTTGCTATCTTGTAGTGCAGTCTCGAGTTCCTTAATTTTCCTTTTTAACTCATCGATCTTGCTTAGACTAGACTTCAACTCAATTACGGAGTTACAGCTACGATGCTGGTGTAGTGATTTTTCCAATTCGGCTACCTGACCTCGTAACCTCTCTTTTTCGCTTTGGCTTTCCAACAAACTCTTTTTCAAAGCGTCTCCCACACTCGAACATCTTGAAACATCTTCTCGTAATAATCGACTCTAGTCTTTGCTTCTTTAATTTCCTGACGCCACTGTTCCGACGTTTTACCCAAACCGGTAATTATTATCGACATACGCAGCTTCTTGTAATCAGTTTTCAGACTATCCAAATGTTCCTCGGCCTTATTCTTTCCTTTCCTCAATTTTTTAGCCTCTAGCTTGTGGATATCAACATCTAGTCCCAACTTCATCTTCTCCTCTTCTAACTACTCTATCTTCTTTTCTAATTCCGAGCTCCTTTTCTCAAAGTCTTACTTGATGATCTTTAACTCAGACGGGGTTACTTGTAAATGCTCCTCTATCGATCGAGCGTTTTCTTAACTTGGCATTGGGATGTTGTCGTTGATTTTTTTACTCCACCACCAGTCGTACTCGGGGGTTGTCATTGGACCTACAGCGAATCCTTTCATCCTACGGATTTGGTTCCAAGCATTCAATATCTCACGGACTCTTTTCCTATAATTATTGTTCTTGTATGAGAACTCGCATTGAGCCAACCCTTGTGTCGCTGGTATGAACTGCCTTGATCGATGTTGTCTTCACACAAGTAGTAGAGCGTATCCAACGGCTCGCCGTATCCCAAGTAGAGGGACCCAGTCAAAGTCACCACACCGATATAAGATCTTATCTGGGATCATCCATGGGGCCCTCCATTCAACATCTTCAGCTTATAAATTCTAGAGAAATCTATCCATTTCTCTTCAGAAAGGTCATCCCGCCTTGGCGTAGCCACTAATTCCTTCAAGGGAGAGTAGTTCTCAGAAAAAACTCGATATGTGACTTTTTCTACACTCCAAAAGTGGCTATAGAACCATGATAGTAAAAGTTGCGTACATCCTATAAATCTGCCTTCACCCTCTCTCCGGCAAGCATTCAATGATCTAAACGTTTCGGCCAAGATTGCAAGGACAGGTGTAACCTCTTTATCAAGTCGATCAAATAGGTCTGAGACTACTTCATCTAAGTGTCCTAATGCCTTGGGAAAGATGACTAAACCGTAGATGCTCAAAGCAAAAACATCAATCCTTTTCTTCATATCCGAATGTGCTAGAATTGGATCTCTCAAGTTCTTCCAAGGAATACTACATGTGGTTTGGTTCTAAAGCAAAGGTACCTGAACTGGCAGATTCCTCGATCCTCACCCATTATAGGCTCATACGAACCGAGTTCGGTTCAGGGGAATACATTTCCCTACGACTATACGTAGATGAAAATCTCATGAAGACGTAGGTACGGATGTATCCCAAAAGCGATCCACTATCCTATACGAAGGTAAAAACCTCACGAAGGACTAGTTTCTCACTCCCACTTAAAAGGATAAAATCGTCCAATTATGCAATATGATGCGCAAAAGTATACTAAGAAACTTGAACCATAAGTCAATCATATAAAATGACTAAAACGACAAAAATGAAATGCAATGAAGGGACGTAAATTTAAAATGAATTTTTAAATTTCGACAAAGGACAGAAATTAATCAATTTATGGCTCGACTCTCAAATTCCCTAGTGGAGTCGCCAAGCTGTCGAAACCATTTTTTGGTGAAGGGTGTCGACTTATTTAAAAACGAAAATGGAGTCGCCACCAATCCTTTTTATTTAGGTGTGATCAGATCACCTAGAAATTTGGTCGTTTTGATAAAATATTTCGATTTATTAAAACAAATGATTTTGGTCTACGAAAATTGAGAAAACGGGTTCGGGAGTCGGTTACGTGCGAGGAAGGATTAGCACCCTCGTCACGTCCAAAATTGGTACCTCATCGATTAGTCATACGATCCCTTTTTATGAATGCTAATTTTAAAACACTTGAATTACGTTGAAACGAGCATCAAAGACTTACTCGTCCCGAGATAGTAAGGTGTCACATCCCGTAAGTTAGGATGCGATGTTTAAATCTTCGGGAGCAAGTTTACCTTTAATCTTTATCGAAAATTTGTGTATTTTGAAATCTAAAAGGATATTTGGCTTTTTAGGGTTAGCAAGAAAATCGAAACCCAGTAAGTTAGGGTACGATTTCTTGAATTCCCAAAGCGCGAAATATTGCCTTACTTTGAATAAAAACGAATGCGACATTTAGCAATGTGCGTTTATTTTGTTTGGAATAAAACGGTCCATATTTTGATAAATACACTTGAGCTTAATACACAATATGATGTAAATGGAATGAGAAGGAATGATAATATCGAATATGGCATAATGATTTGCCAATGAAAATATTACAATAGTGAATCACAATGACATGAAGGTACGAATGAATGGATTGTAAAACACATAACGGCAATAGCCACACAACACATATTTTTCATATTTCAACATTAATAAACAAAAAAAATGAAGTGAATGATATAAAACAATTTGAAATAAACAATAAGACAATTTTAAAATGAATATAGATACTATATATAAAAAAAATAAACGAGTTAAAATCGTTGATATATAAAACAAGAAAATAGTATATAGAGCAAACTCAAAACAAACAATTTATAAAACATTTTAAAATGACATGAAGAAATTTATTATAAACAATATATGGAAAATAAGTTTAAAATAAATAATATACATAAATATACATATATATAAACAATTTAATATAAGTAATATATAATATATATGAAATCTTAGAATAAATGATAATAAAGATATTTACAATACATAATAAGAATTTAAAATAATTAGCATATAAAATAGTGTGACTAAATGACATATATGAAATTTAAAATAAATATTATATATAAAATAGTGTAAAATAAAAGGTATATATGAAAATTCCAAAATAATAATATGTGTGACAGTTTAAAGTAAATGATACATATAAAAATTAAAAGAATAACAGTTTAGAATGCGTAGAATAAACTTAAAATACATAATAATAATAATATAATACTAATTATAATAAGGACAATAGGTATAAAATCTATGGAAAGGGTGATAAATAAATGAATTATTATAAAATGATGACAAGTAATAAGGTGATAATAATAAACGTATAACAGAATAAATAAATAAATAAATTTAAGAAGAATGGAAGAACAACTAATAATTGAATACAAGAATTAACATAAACACATAAATGAATAAACCAATGAATTAAAATAAAATAAAAGGCTAATTGAAATTTAAATCGAATTAAAAGGAAAGATTGAACAAAAAAAAAGGGTTGAAATGAGATCCGCAAAGGAAATAGAGGGTTAATTAGGAAAATATCCCCAAAATTCTGAACGCACCATTCCCTTTTGATAAATCCAGGGGCCAAATCGCGTACAAAAATAAAATAAAAGGGTGAAATTAGAAAGTAAAACCAAGTAATAGGACGAAATTGAATGATAACGAAAATACAGAAGGATTAAAGAAGCAATTAACCCATCCATTTCAAAAACGTGCGGATCTGGCTAGCGGGTCGAGTTGACACGCGGGTCTGGGGGGGAAACGACGCCGTTTCAGGTCTTATAAAGGTTCAATTTTTTTTGAAAATTTTATTTTTTACAACTCTCAAAAAATAAATTGGAAAAAGGCTTTCCTTTTTCTCTAGTTTAACCCAAATCTCGGCCAAGGGTCCGCACCTTAGGACTCTCATGGCGGCACGTCGATCAAGCAATTGGCGCCACTTGCAGATCCACGGTGTGGAGAATACAAAAAGATGCCTTTTTTCTCCCCTTTTTACCCCAAATCTCGAGTTTAAAAGCTATATCCCAACAAAATAAATTCGACTGCCACTTCTTCCTTTCCGGTTACTCTTAACCAGGCTCGATTTGAGACCTCAAAGGGTTCTCGTAGCTCTCGTACACGGAGAGAGAGCCCGGTAACAGCGAAATAACAAAAAAAAGGTAAGTTTTTTTTTTTTGTTTTCTTAGTGAAAATGAAAATGAAACACGTAAAAAATCACCTCTTTTTATTTGTTTGAATTCTCTCTTTGATTAATATTGTATGCGTAAAAAATTACATTGTCGATTCTGGCTTTTATAGCCTTTACAACACTGTGTATTCGCTATTGTTACTATTGTTTATACGTTTTATCTCTACTTCTCTGCTTTCATTTCTATTTTCCTTTTTTCTTTCTTCTTGCGGGTGTTTTTAGAGGGTCAACAAAGAAAGGAGGTCCACCCATTGCCATTTCGGTGAAATGCCGACAAGAAGGGCGGGCCTCGAGACGAGGATCCTTGGGATGAGGTATAGGTGACGTGATCGAGGACGGGTGCGACGCAAATGGGCATTAGGGTTTATTCTTCCTCTTTTGCTGAATTTTTTTTTTTTAGATTTTGGGCCACTTGGGCTTAGGGTTTTGTTGTAATTTAGACTGTTTAATTTTATTTTATTTTGGGTTTTATTTGACTTAGTGGGCAGAACGAATTTGGGCATGTACAGCTGCCCCTCTTTGCTCATTATCGTGTAACGAGAATGAATCAAAGACTTTAACAAGGGCCAAATTTGCCTGGTTTTGCAGAATCTTGACTTCTTGGTGTTTCTCTTCTTCAAGTAGCCTCATTCTATCCCACTGCATCTTCAGGGGTATAAGAATTAGTGCCTCAATCTACTCCACTGTAACTTCAGAGAGATTCGATTCGTATCTTCAATCTGCTCCACTGCAACTTCAGGGAGATAAGATTTGTAACTTCAACTTGCCGCACTGTAACTTCAGGGAGATAAGGTTATTGATTTGTAGCTTCAATCTGCCCCACTACAACTTCAAGGAGATAAGATTCGCTATCTTTAGTCTGCTCCACTGCAACTTCAGGGAGATAAGACTTGTAACTTCAACCTGCTCTACTGCAACTTCAGGGAAATAAGGTTTGTGATTTATAGCTTCAATCTACTCTACTGCAACTTCAGGGAGATTCAATTCGCCATGGTAGATTTGATCTGACCTACTACAACTTCAGAGGTATCAGATTTGTAGCTATAATCTGCTCTATTGCAACTTCAGAGAGATAAGATTCACTATCTTCAGCCTGCTCCACTGCAACTTTAGGGAGATAAGACTTGTAATTTGTAGCTTCAATCGATCTTGGTACACCGTCCTCTGAGGAACATGACCTATAGAATCGATTTCTTGAGCTTATGCTTATGCCAAATGATTAGGATGTCATGGTCGGAATGAATCAAATGCTCCTAACTAGATGTGTATGAATGATGTTTGTATGAATGCAAAATGTCATTTTTTAATGCTTAATTTGATATTACTTGTTGTTCACTGAAGTTTTATCATTGACGTATTATTCGGTCTTTTTCTTCAGTTGGTATCTTTGGCAAAAAACCTGAAGAATAAACACAATTTGGGGATATTCTTTTTGACGTTTCCAGCCTTTGAGTTTGGGTAATTCAAACTAACTAGTCCCGTTTCAGGTCCTTGTATCATTTAGAAGCATTTTAGAGTAATATGCAGAACTCTTTTTTTGAATATCATTAGTCCATTAATCATCATTTCAATGAAAAATGCTTGAAAAAGAGTATCATAATGGACAAGATGGAACTTTATTGAGAGCAAAGCTCAAAATGAATAAGATAATCAAGATAGCCAATTTTTGCCAAGGTACAAAATTAATAAAATAAAAATAGGTGCCCTAGATATCGTAGCATGAGCTTCTCTGTAGAGAACTTCTTGAGGACCCTTTGAACTTGATATGTGTTTAGAAGATCAAGAGTACTTTTTTGATGCCCCAAGATGTTGCATCCCTCCTTCTTGTTAATTTAGAGAAGACAAGACTACCACATGCCCCATCTTCGATTTAAATTGCCCATTCTTGGGTTTTCAACTCAAAACCCCTTTAGTCTCAAAGTGCCCTTTTGCGGGTTTTCGCCTTGGCCTCTCCCCTCCTTTTTTTTTTAGGTAAAGTATCTCTTGACCGAATCCAAATTCACGGGATTAGGTAGGTTTTTTCCATCCATCTCGATCAATATCAAAGCTCCTCTAGAGAATGCCTTCTTTACCACATAAGGTCCCTCCCAATTGGCGTCCATTTTCCTCTGAAGTCTTTTTGTATAGGCAGGATCTTTTTCGAAACATAGTTTCCTTCATGGAATTCTCTAAGGTGAACCTTCTTGTTATAAGCCCGTATCATTCGCTTTTGGTACATTTGACCATGGCGAATAGCTTTCAGCCTCTTTTCTTCAATTAAGTTCAGTTGATCGTATCGAGACTGGATCCATTCCGCTTCATCTAACTTTAGTTCTGATAGCACTCGTAAAGAGGGAATTTCAACCTCAATAGGCAGAACTGCCTCTATTCCATAAATCGAAGAGAAAGGTGTTGCCCCGGTAGAGGTTCTGACTGACGTTCGGTAGGCATAGAGGTCGAATGGTAATTTCTCATGCCAATCTTTATAAGTCTCAGTCATTTTTCCCATGATCTTCTTGATGTTCTTATTGGCTGCTTCTACCGCACCATTCATTTTTGGGCGATATGGTGACGAGTTATAGTGTTTGATCTTGAATTGGCTATAGACCTCCGCTATCGTGCTGTTGTTCAAGTTCAGTGCATTGTCTGATATGATCTTCTTAGGCATCCCATATCGACATATGATCTCTTTCTTTAAGAACTTGCTGACTGCCAATGATACTGATTGCATGAGAAATATGTCATTGTTACCGTTAAATTAAACATATGATAAGCAAGTTTGTAGCTACTATTATGATCTGCTATAAGCATAATAATTGCTACTGTATATACTAGATATAACGATGTTAATGCTATTGAACTTAACTGTTATAACATGTCATGTTGCATTGCATGGGGTGGGAAGTTTAAATGGAGGAAGTAGGCGATAGTTCATTTACTCAACCAATGGTTTATCCATAACATATTTTAGTCAACAGCCATCTGCTCGACTAGTGGTTTATCTATAATGTACTCCAGTTGACAGATCATCTGCTTGACCAGTGGTTTATCCACAACATATTTTAGTCTGCAGTCATCTATTTGACCAGTGGTTTATCCACAACGTATAAGTAACTGTTATCTACACAGGTGGATGAACCGGTTCATCCACCAATATATTTATCATTAACAATTCATTTTCAATGATTAGTGGTTTATCCACAACGTGGTGTGAAGTTAGAGGAGTTCTGAGGAACTCCTAACTGTTGTGTATAGCAGTGGGGTATGACCTTTCTACTATTAAACTGAACTTGCATTGCATTCATAAGCAATTACATGGCTACGAACATTGGAATATTATGTTGATTAGTTGTTCTGAATTATCGATATCTTGTGTTGCTATTAATTGTAATTTATTCTATGAGTTGATATTCTGCATAACTTGTCTACTTCTTGCACTGGTTCCCTTGTGACGAAACTCACACTGGGCTTCATAACTCACTCCCCTTTTTATATCATTCTTTACAGATAACCCAATAGGTTAGAATGCGATCACGACATATGAAGGGCTCGGATACATTTTATTTTTATAAAAGTATTATTAGGCTTATTTTATAATTTCTATTATTTCAGAACTTTATTATTTTACTTATTTTATGGCATGGGACTCACATTTAGGGTTTATTTAGCATGCATGACATTTAATTTAATTTAAGATATGAAATCTAATTATCTATGCATGAAATATAGTTTTCATCAAAACTAAGTTAAACATCACTTTTCCGCTACTAAGTTTATAAATAAATTTTGGAAGAATAAATAAATTAACTAAGTTTTCAAAAATAGTCACCGTTACAAGAAAAATATTAAAATTAATTAGTTTTTGTGTTAACTCTGGTTTTTTTTTTAAATAGACTAAGTCCTCTTTTAAAATAAATAAATATTTTAAAATGGTTGTTTTATAAACTCCGATGGTACTAGGCCATTTTTGTGGCTAATGTAATCTCCTAAATTCAGTTTTAGCGTCTAGGCTGGGTTGGACAGGTTATAAATGTACTCCTGTTGTTATTGGAATAAAGGACTACCAATGTTGTCACAATTTGAACCCTAGTGACAAAATTTTGCATCAATATTCTATCAAAATTGGAGTCTATATACTTGATGATCTCTAACTTATCAGGCCTCCGATATGTGAACATGTAATCTTTTGTTCTCTGAAGATACCTCATAACCCTCTTGGCTGCTATCCAATGGTCCATACCAAGTTGCTTAAATGTTTGTCTAACATCCCAACAATATACGCAATATTCTAACGTGTACATACTTGAGCATACATTAGACTCTCAACAGTTGATAAATATGGAATCTTTTGCATTTCATAAATTTCAATGTTACTTTTAGGGTATTGAGTAATATTAAATTTGTCTCCTTTAGCAACAAGGGTGTCACCTGATCTACAACCTTGCATGCCAAACCTTTTGAGTACTTTATCAATATAGCTCTCTTGTGATAATCCAAGAATACCCTGAGATTTGTCTCAATGTATTTGAATTCTTAAAACAAAGGCGTCCCTATAATCTTTCATCTCAAAATGCTTAGATGAAAACCTCTTGGTTTTGTGTAATAAGTCTATATCATTACCGGCAAGAAAAATGTCATCGACATATAGAACCAAGAATATATACTTACTCCCATAATCACACAATCATCAACAATATTCATCTCAAAATCAAATAAGACAATAACTTGATGAAACTTGTGGTACCATTGACGGGAAGCTTGTTTGAGTCCATAGATGGATTTTGTTAATTTACAAACCTTATTCTTTGGGTCTCCTGGTTCAAAGTTTTCTGGTTGTACCATATAAATTATTTCTCAATGTCGCCATTAAATAACGTACTCTTAAAATCAATCTAATTTAACTTAAGATCAAGATGAGCGACAATTGTCTTATCTTGAAAGAGTCTTTCTATGAAACTGGAGAGAATTTATTATTTTTTTATAAAAAAACATAAATTATATATATTTAATAAAGTTATTTTATGTGATAGCCCGTTTTTGGGTCAAATCAGAACAGTAGTTTCGAGACCACAAATTCGAAGTAGAAATATTTATTTTGTTATTATTTTAAGGTCTACAGTATGATTGAATGATTGTGTGAAAATTTCATTAAGAAATTTTATCGATTGAGTGCCCGATTTAACTAGAAGAACTAAATTGCAATAGGTGCAAAACTTGAGTTCTTTATGTTAAAAGTGTCTAATTACTATAAATCCTTAAATTAAAGGTCCTTAAATGGTAATTAGACTATTATACTCTAAGGTGGACAAAAATAGACATGGTTAGGTGAAATTTTTAAGTTTTTCATTAAGGGCATTTTAGTCATTTAGTAAATAAAGACAAAATTTAACAAATATAAGATGTCATCTTCTTCAAATTAGTCCCCCATGGCCGAATTTCATAAGGAGACGACATAACTAGGGTTTTGTCCACTTTCAAGCTCGATTGTGAGTCCGTTCTTGTCTCTTTTTAACGATTTTTATATTTTTGAGATCGTTGTAACTTGATTTAGCTATTTCAAGGACTAGTTTGAAAGAAAGGTGAATTTTAAAATTTTACCCATGTTGAACATTTATGTATTTTGATGTTTGATGGTAGAAAATGCATGTTTGTTATTTGTTAAATGACTTTTATAAAGTGATTTTCGGTAAAAACGATAAATAGGGACTTATTTGTAAAAGTCTATAAAATGTGTAGAAAAATATGAATAAATGTAAAATATGGGCTGTCATGAGCATGAAAAAGGTTTGGCTAGGCTTGGGTTGTGAGGAAATTAAAAGAAATTCATTTTACGAGCCTAGGGACTAAATTGTAAAAATGTCAAAAGGTTAAGGGCAAAAATGTAATTTTTTCCATAGTGTGTTTTTCAGCTGAATTGAATAATGTGATGATTAAATAAGTTAAATTTGATATTATAGATCAAGAAAAACGAAGTTCAAGTTTAGACCGGGGAAAGAACAAGGTTGTGGACTAAATCGAACTAATAGTCGTTTTTGTAACCGAGGTAAGTTCGTATGTTAAATAAGCTTTAATATAATTGTATTTAAATGCTTTAATATTGCATGAACTGTGTGATTGATTGTTTGGATGAGTTTAACTCTATGGACGAGTTCGACGACGATTTGATAAACAAGAAAATCCCGTTTGAACCTTAGGAATAAATTAGGATACAAGTGACATGTCACTAGGGTTACCATGTGTTATGTGATTATGTGATCCGAGTGCTGGTCTCGTACATTCTACCAGTGGTTGAGTATACCGGCATATGTTGCGGTTACTTGACAGCTTGTATGAGCAGTACCGAGTAGCTACGTCTTGACTGACAGCTTGTGTGAGCAGGCCCATTGATTAGCTCGAGAGCGAGCAATTATGTGACATGAGATTGAGGTAGCATTGGCTACATATGTGGCACTTAGTGTGTAAGATCCCCTAAGTATCCGACATTATTATTTCGAGTGGTTCACGGGTATGTCAAAGATGAGAATAAGTGTACATTTGTTACGAGATGGTACAGGTATGTACTCGAAGCTTATAATTATTAATTCGTGAAATGATGATTTCAAGGTAAGTTGTGATGGAAGTGAATTATGACCAGGAGATTATAGTAAATTATGTCATCTTATGTTATATTACTTGTATGATTAATGTATGGTAAGGTTGCTTATTTCTTCATACGAACTTACTAAGCTATATAGCTTACTCCGTTTTATTTTCAATGTTTTATAGTGTCACCAAGTTAGCTCGGGATTGGAGATCATCGGAAGTCGCATCACACTATCAAACTATCCTTTGGGTACCCATGATTTTAAAATATTTTGAAAGTATGACATGTATAGGGACATGGTCATTTTGTTATATGTGTCATTTGATTTGGCCAAATGTATTGGCTTATATTTGTTTAAGGTGATTTGGTTTTTAGCTATGTAATTGGCTTATTTTGGCTAAAATGGTTGTAAGCCCATTTCTATAAGTATATGTGCTAATGCCTTCTGTTTTTGTGTTTTGTAATGGGTTGCTATATGTTTATTATAGTTAAATGATTTGCTGTGAAATCGAAGTAGAATTATGCATGTAATGCCCAAAATTTCTTATTTTTGTTCTTGTAAATTTTGACACAAATCCGTATCTGCTTCAGTGGTTAAGTGTTCTGGGTGTGTGTGTGAGGTCCCAAGTTCAAGCCATGCCTTTGGAAAATTTTGAATTTTTTTCTAAGTTAAGCCTCACTCTTGTTCAGTAGGCTTTTATTTAATTGTTTGTAAAATCATATCAGAGTGGGCTACCTAGTCTAGTGGTTAAGTGGAGTGTTAGTGTGTTAGAGGTCTTATGTTCAATTCTCTGCGATGGCAAGGAGTAGTATTTTTGCTTAAAGTTCGGCCAAAGTTGTGCTGAATTGGGTTTCTGAGTGGTGAATGTATAGTGAGAGTTGAAGGAGAAAATTAAGGGATTGAGATAGGATATGTAGTGGGATTTGAGTAAAATAGTTTCCCAAGAATTCTCTCTGCAAAAAAAATTGATCATCTTCTCCTCCACTTCTTTTTTTTTCTTCTTTCTCTTCTTCTCTGTTCTCTGCTGAATTTTTGGTTCTTTGTCCTCCCACTCTATTCGATTTTTCCTTTAGTCTCCATTCTAATTAGTGATTGAAGGCACACGTTCTCTCTTCCACTCTTCTTTTTAACGTCGCCCCTTTTATTCTTTGCTGTCGATTTCCTTATTTGATTCCCCTTCTACTTCTAAATTTTTGTGGCTCATTAATTCGGCTTTTGCACGATATTGGTAAGTTTCGGTTCTTGCTAGTCTTAACATTTCTAGTTGCTTTCTAAGAAGGGTTCCTTTTTTGTGTTTAGGAGTTAATCAAGGGACTGAAAATCATTCCCAATCGATGAGTTGAGTGCGTGAATTCCTCGTTTCGATCGAAGGTAAGGGTTTTGATAGTTATAGATGAACGTCTAGTTACAATACCGTTTAAGTCTCGATTATGTTATTGAAATTGGGGCTTTGATTTGTCGATTTTAGGTACTGGAGTGCTCGTGAATGATTAGGCATAAAAAATGATATAGGTGTGTACTCGATTGCGCAGAAAACGAGGTTTTGGAAAAAAGTTAAAAACCTCACTGTCGACGCCACCTGGGTGTGTGGTTGCCTGTGTGGTAGGCCGTGTGCCCTAACACGACCGTGTGGTAGGCCGTATGCCCTAACACGGCCATGTGATCGAAAGGCCAAGTCGTCACGGCCAAGGCCAATTTGGGCCGTTTGGGCCACACGGGCCCGTGGGCCCACACAGGCAGCCACATGGGCGTGTGAGCCCATTTCTACTGAAATGGCTGTTAAGGTTGCACGGGTCGCCCAAGTTGACTGTAAACCTTCCGTAGGGTTGGTAAGCACTACTTAGACCTTTAACTGTGTGATATTGATTGTGTGAATTATGTACTGAGCATGTTATATACAAGCATGTATACTGAACAGAATGTGTATCTGACAAACCTATGATAGCATGGCATTTCATTGTATGTTACATTACATTGGGTTGGGTTGATATTATTTAGAGGAAGTGTACTAAAAGGCTCTTAAGCCTAACTACATATTACTGTTTTGTGCCGCATTCAGTACTATCTGGAGTGTAGGGATGGGTGGGTTGATTTA
Source organism: Gossypium anomalum (assembly GCA_025698475.1). NCBI lineage: Eukaryota > Viridiplantae > Streptophyta > Magnoliopsida > Malvales > Malvaceae > Gossypium > Gossypium anomalum. The sequence continues at coordinate 10,952,499 of CM046965.1, read as the reverse complement.
ATCCCCACATGGAGTGTAGGGTTGGACGGAGATGGTGTGTAGAGGCTGGTTGGGTAGGACTTCGTTACTGAAAACTGCATGACTGATATTGATTTGAGATGGGCTAAGGCCCAAACCGTTACTGATACTGAAAGGGGCTTAGGCCCAAGCCTGTTTAACTATGCACTATGATTAGTTATTGTTTGTTGTTTTCTGCGGGATTACACACTGAGTTTACAAAAACTCACCCATCTCTAATTATTGTGCACAGGTAATCCCTAGACCTAGATGGATCAGTGCAGCAGAGGACTCGTGTGACTTGGCCATGTGACATCAAGTTGCTCATGCATTACAAAACAGAGAGTTACACGAGTTAGGGACACGGACGTGACCCTTGTTCATAGCAAAAAAAAAAATTCTAAGTTTTTGTAAAAATTTTTCAAATGCTCGGTTTAGTCCCAAACCACTTCTAAAGCATATTTTGGGCCTCGTATGCTCGTGTTAGGGACTTTACGATTGAATGCGAATGGTTTTAATTTGAATGAAAATTTATGACCCGTAATGATATTTTGACAAATATGTCAACAGAAATACAGTAAAAACCAATCATAACATGCATGGCCACTATACTTCCACCAAAGTCTACCAAATCCTGGCTTTTCCTCAATCAACCATGCAATAATGGTAGTATCGTCCCACCAATCACATTCTTTCATTTTTAAATATTGTTTTAACTCACGTTTTTTTAATTTCATCTTTACTTTACATATTTTATATGTGGGGACTCCATTAATATTTTTTTTATATAAATTATTCATGTTAAATTTTAAGTAAATTAAAAATATTTAATAATATATTTGATATAAAACAAATTTTAACAATTAAATATATATTCATATATATGTTAAATTTTTTAATTTATTGATAGATATTATTTTTTAGAGAGAAAGTGTCACGTTTTCACTCAAATTAATAATTTAACCATTTTATTTAAATGGTTAAATGTTAGTGTTTTTTTTTTTTTAGTCTCGGGTTCGATTCCACTCTTTCACCTTTTCTTTTTTTTATTTCATGTTGTTTTAAGTTTTTTTTAAATTAAAATTTCTAATATGTTAGCCTTTTTGATTAAATGGTTAGATAATTGCAATTTCATCTTTAATTCCTAATTCTTCGTATAAGCATTTTAATATGTATTTTTTATTTCATGTTGTTTCAAGCTTTTTTTATTTTTAATTAATATTTATAATTGATAAATATATTGTTTCCAATTTTTTTTATTTTTAATTCATTTTTAAATTAATAATTCTTTTATTTATAAAAATAAAAAATTATTGCAAATATCATTATTTTTAGTAAATATAATTTTTATATATATAATATTTATTTTTCAATCCACAATTAGAATTCACCATACCCACAATATAGGTGGAGAAAATAAATATTTGACATATAAATATTATATATAAAGAAAAATATATCAAAATAATTATTTGATGTTTTTAAAAAATAATTACATATTTATTATTTGATTTTATAAATAAAAGAGTTTTTAATTAAAAAATTGAAAAATATATTTAATAATTATAAACATTAATTAAAAATTAAAAAAAGCTTTAAACAAATGAAATAACAAATACAAAAATGCTTATAAGAGGAATCAAATTTGGGACTCAAGGATGAAATTACAAATATCTAACCAAAAGAGATAAATATCAACTAAAAAAAAAGCTTAAAATAACATGAAATAAAAATACAAATGTGAATAGGAGAAGAATTGAACTCGAAACTAATGGACAAAAAAATTTAAAATTTAATCATCCAACCAAAAAAAAAAATTAAGTTATTAATTTTCAGTAAAAACTCATTCTATAAGGCACATTTTCACTTTCTCTCTAAAAAAAAGTCAAATATAAAAAAAAAAGCACAGATCCTCAAATTTAAAAGAATTTTAGCATATTTATATAAAGCAACCATATTATAAATTTGGACCCTAAATGAAAATCTGACATAACAAAATTGAGTTACAATAGATTTTCTTTTGTAAAATAGGAGCTTCTCAAAACTTTTAAGTATAAAAATTATAATTAATTGTTTAAATCCGAGCAACAATATGAAATTAACATTAAATCGAATTTTAATTTTTTTATTTTAAAAATAGAATTACATTTCATTTCTAATATTTAAAAAAAAAGAATTTTATTGAAAGTTTCAACAAAGAAATAAATCAGTGGGGCTTTACTAATTCTATACCCCATTTGAATTGTAAATGTTATTATTCTTTCAATAAAACATGATATCCATAAATAAATATTTTGATTTTTTAAAAATAATGAAATTGTTTTTGTTAGAAGATATCAAGAGGATGGGGGAAATAAAGCTACAAGGGATGCAAGCTGTGTAGGCTATAAAAAAGAGCAAAGTAGTGAATGCATTTCATCATTAGATTTGGAAATGGATCCCCTAAACGTACCCAAACTTTCCATCAATCTTTTGTTTTCATCTCTGATTTTCCTTTTGCCTCTTTTAATTTGGCTTAAACTAGCAAAAAGGAAAACCCTGAATTTGCCTCCATCACCTCCAAAGCTACCACTTATTGGCAACATCCATCAACTTGGCAAACTTCCCCACCGTTCTCTCCGGGACCTCTCTAGGAAATATGGTTCTCTCCTACTTCTACAATTGGGGTATAACCCAACTGTAGTGGTTTCATCAACCGACATGGTTAGAGAAATTGCGGCGAACCATGACATTGTTTTCGCCAACAGACCAAGGACCACAGCTGTAGATATCTTGTTCTACGGATGCAAAGATATGGTTTTTACACCCTACGGTAAGTACTGGAGAAAAGTTAAGAAGATCGGTGTTGTTGAGCTTTTCAGCCACCGAAGCGTGCACTCCTTTCAGTTCGTTAGAGATGAAGAAGTTGAACTTCTTATCAACAAAATCCGCAGTGCTTGTCTGAAAGGAGAGTCTATAAATCTGACAGACATGCTTATGTTCGTTTCAAGCAACATAGTTTCTCGATGTATTCTTAGTCACAAAAATGAAGAAGAAGATGGGTGCAGCAAGTTTGGGGAGTTAGCAAAAAGGTTGTTGATTCTCTTCAGTAGTTCCTGTATTGGCGATATGTTTCCTTACTTGAGGTGGGTTGATGTGCTTACTGGATATATTCCAAGTATGAAAGCAGTCTCTGCGGAATTGGATGCATTCCTTGATCAAGTAATTCAGGAGCATAAAGCTTTTGAAAGTAATGGCCAAGTTTCCAATAAAAAGGACTTTGTATCTATCATTATGCAACTCCAAAAGGATGGCATGTATGAGATGGACCTCACTCAAGACAACATCAAAGCTATCTTACTGGTTACTGTTCAACAATGTTTCCATTCTTTTTCTTTTTGTCTTCTTCTGTGCCTTGGTTTGATTTGAAGTGTTTACTTTTGATAATCTCAGGACATGTTTGTAGGAGGAACTGATACCTCTACAACAACAACAGAGTGGATGATGGCTGAGCTTTTAAAGCATCCAAATGCAATGAAAAAGGTCCAAGAAGAGGTAAGAAATGTGGTGGGAAACAAGTTAAGGGTGGATGTGGAAGATGTTAGTAAAATGGAATACTTAAAATGTGTACTCAAAGAAACTTTAAGACTACATCCGGCCGGTCCTCTTATGGTCCCTCGAGAGACAAATGCAAGTGTTAAATTGGGAGGTTATGACATTCCTTCCAATACCACAGTCCTGGTCAATGTATGGGCCATTCAGAGAGATCCCAAATGGTGGGAAAACCCAGAAGAGTTCATCCCAGAGAGGTTTGAGAACAGCTCCATTGACTTCAAAGGTCAACATTTTCAGTTCATCCCATTTGGTTTCGGAAGAAGGAGATGTCCTGGGATGCCATTTGGAGTTGCTGCTATTGAGTATGTGATGGCCAACCTTCTCTATTGGTTTGATTGGAAGTTACCTGCTGGTGAAATTTTTGAGAACTTGGACATGACTGAACTCTTCGGCCTCACAGTCACGAAGAAAACCCCTCTTCATGTTCTACCTCTATCTCATTTCTCTTTTTAGATATATATATGTGTGTGTGCGCGCACGCGAGCGCTACGATTTTAGGCTTTTATCACTTTCTTTTATTTGGAGAAGATAATATTGCTATCGTTGGTTCTTGTTGTTGTACTGATATTGCTCAAGAAATTCATATCGTGCAAGTAATCAATGCAATAGTACAAGTAAAATTATACAAATTTGTACGATGTGAAATGAAAGATAAAACTTTTGTGTTGAACTAAAAGGAGATGCAAATACAAGCTAAACCGCACAAGAAGTGCTTATAGAAGTAGGCACTTCTTCAACTACTATGAAACAAATAATAAATTTGGGAACTTTTATAATTAACGTTGATAATGGAAATATGAATGATCACAAAGCAACAAGAAAGAAAAATTAAAACACATAAATTTTATATGTAAACCCCTTATTAGGAAAAACCTCATGTAGAGAAAAAGAAATTCACTAATGTTGAAAAACAATAATACAAAAGGAGTTCAACTACACCCATTTTAAGGGTTAAACAACCCTAATCAAGGTCTAATAGGAAAAGTATACTCCTATACAAATTCGATTTGTATGGGATGGTCTACCCCACAGATCCCCCTATTTTGTTCTTTATTTTCTTTCTTTAACAATTGATGGAATTCGGGTCACACAACTCTAATAATCTCTACCTTGACACGAATTCTCGACGAATAAGTTCTCAACCTCTTCCACGAAACCCATTAAGGGCTATTCTTCAACAATGAACACCGACCAAGTCCAAGCAATGCTCAAAATTGGCTATAGGAAGTGACTTAGTTATCTTATCTATAGGATTATCATGTACTAACTTTACCCACAATAATATCACCACAAGCAATAATATCACGCGCAAAATGATACCGAACATCAATGTGTTTTGTCCTCTCATGAAACATTTGATTCTTCGTAAGAAATATGACACTCTGACTATTACAAAACACTGTACTGATCTGAAGGTCTTTACTAAGTTCACCAAAGAGTCCCTTTAACCAAATAACTTCTTTATAAGCATCAATAACCGTCATGTACTCAACTTTAGTAGTAAACAGTGCAATTGTAGTCTACAAAATGGCTTTCCAACTGATGGCGCAACCCCTAATAGTAAAGATGTACCCTATGCGAGACATTCTTTTATCAAGGTCTCTAGCAAAATTAGGATCAATGTACCGAATGACTCCATCTCTAGTTCTTCTAAACTATAGGCAAAAATTAGTAGTACCTCGTAAGTATCTAAAAATCCACTGAACTTCTTTCCAATGTTCCTTACCGAAATTCGTCATGTATTTACTAACTGCACTAACTACATATGATAAATCTGGACATCAACAAACCATAGGATACATGAGAGCACTGCACTAGAATATGGAACCTATGACATGTAGTAAATCTCATCATCTAATTGCGGAAACAAAGCTGATGAAAGTCTAAAGTGGGCTACTAATGGAGTCCTAACGGGCTTAGTACTCTACATATTCAACTTGTAAAAAACTTTCTCAATGTACCCTTTCTAACTTCGATACAATTTACATGTTTTTTTATCTCTAAGAATCTCCATCTCAGGTATCTTTTTTACTACTCCCAAATCCTTCATCTCAAATTCTTTACCAAGCTGGGCTTTGACCTTTCTTATCTACCATTTATCTTTGGTTGCTATCAACATGTCACAAACATAAAGGAGTAGATATACAGATGAACTACTCTTGTTAAAATAAAAACAATTGCTAAAACTGTTTGTTGTGAAATCATGAGCAGTCATAAATGAATCAAACCTCTTGTACCACTACTTAGGTGGCTATTTCAGGCCATAAAAAGACTTTTTTAGCAAGTAAACATAGTCCTTATTTCCTGAGACTATGAAACCCTTTAGTTGTTGTATGTAAATATCTTCTTCAAGTTCTCTATGCAAGAATGTTGTTTTCACATCTAACTGCAAGCTCCAAATCTTACATGGACACAATATCAAACAAGGCTTGAATTGAACTATGTTTAACAGCTAGAGAAAACACATCTATGAAATCTACACCTGGAATTTAGCTATAACCTTTTGTAACCAATCTTGCTTTATACATGGATTCTTCAACTCTTGGAGTCCTTTTTTTCCTTCCGAACACCCATTTACAACTAACAGTCTTTTTACCCTTAAGAAGCTTCACTAGGTTCCATGAAATATTCTTATGAAGTGATTTCATCTATTATTACATAACAATCATCCAGTTGCCCGAATCTTCACAACTAACTTCCTTGAAATAAGTAGACGGCTCTTGATTTACATCTATATCTTCAGCCACATTTAAAGCATAGGTAACTAAATCAGCCTCAGCGAACCTCTTTGGAGATTTAATTTCTCTTCTAAGTCTATTATTGGCAATAGAATATTGTACTTCTGACTGTGGTGAAGAAACAACTCTATTCTGAGTTTTTGTACTAACCTGAGGAGTAGACTCTATTGTAGATCCTAGATCACTATGAACCTCCACCTATTTCACACGTGTGTATCTCTACTAGTCTTTACCAGAAGAGCCTTTAAGAGGTAAGTTATGCAACATAATAGTCTAATAAAAATAACATCTCTATTAATTACAAATTTCCTAGCTTTAGGACACTATAGTTTATATCCTTTAACGCCAGCCTTATATCTAAGAAAAACACACTTAATAGATCTAGGCTCCAATTTAGCATTATCCACTTTAGCATACATGGGACACCTAAAAATCTTCAAATTAAAATAATTAGCAGGCGTATCAGACCATAACTTTTGTGGAGTCTTTTTCTCAATTGCAATGGATGGAGATCGGTTAATTAGAAAACATGTTGTACAGGTCGCTTCAACCTAAAACAACTTCGGTAATCACCTGTGATGGATTAAATTGATATCTTCGCAACATTGATATATGAAAGACATTATGGATCCTATCCAACTCTAGCAATAAGGCTAGCCGATAAGTTACTGGACCAACACGCTCCAAAATTTCATATAGTCTTATAAACCTCGAACTCAACTTTTCCTTTTTTCTAAATCGAAGAACCTTTTTTCACAAACAAACTTTCAAGAATATTCTCCCCAGATTATATTCACTATCTTTCCTGTTATGATAACATAGGATTTCAATCTATCGAAGGTTGCTTTTAGTCTATCGCAGGTTGCTTTCAATCGATATCTAAACAACTTTACTTTTTATTTTGTTTCTCTGATCAACTCTGATCCTACTAGCTTGTTTTTGTTCAACTCTATCTATCAAACAGGAGTTCTACACTTCCTTCTATATAACGCTTCATATGGTGTCATTTTAATACAGTATTGATCTCTATTATTATAAGTGAACTCAACCAATGGCAAATATCTTTCTCAACTTCTTTCAGATTCAATGATGCAACTTTTCAACATTTGTTCCAAAATTTTACTTACCCGCTCTGATTGTCTATAACACCTCGTACCCAGCCTAAACGTTATGGTCGAATCATGTAGGTTAAATAAAAATTTTCTGAACTTAATCTATTTCGAAATCGAAAATTTTATAGAAACTTACTTTATTCCTTTGGTAAGAAAAGTTGCCAATCAAAAGGCATATGTGAAGGTTTTGAATTGTTATTTTATAAAACTCATTTTACTTAAAATATCGTGTTGTCAACCTTATTTACTTGCTTTGTAAAGTTGCATATTCCTGATTAAAACTTTAAAGCGGAAAAAAAATTCTTAAGCTTATTTAATTTTTTAAAATTGAATGCTTAATTTTTTTTATTATAAAAAATCATGCCAAAATTTTAGTAGCTAACTAAATACTTCGCAAATTCCAAAACCACAATTAAAGTCTGTAAAACCATCCAACAGTCTCAAGAGTTCATAATTTTAAAATAAAAATCACTAATAAGTTTTATATGAGATAACCAATCTGAGCTCCCGAGCGCCACCAAATCCTACATCTGAGAGTTACCTAAAAAGTTTAGCAAACGAAGTGAGCTATAAAGCTTAGTGTGTGCCTTGGCCCACAAGTAAAATCACATAGTAGAATCATGCATAGATGTATATATCAGAATAGACAGATCAAAATTTATAACATGCTTAGCATAACAATGCCATATAGAAATTTCTACCCCCATCCACTACACACCAACTTTATCCAACTAATTACACTAAATAGAGTTACAAGAACCCATCAATCCACCACACTATAATGTAGTTGTATGCCACTAAGATAATATGAAGCTGTGCTGCCAAAAAATATTGCGGGTATGTCGCCAAAATAGTGCAATTAAATTGCCATAATCAAACTTCCTCTGACATATATCCATATCCCACCCCAATACGTATGTAAAAAAAAACATACCACGATATCATGCTTAAACATCATAACATGCCACATGGTTTCATATCAAATTAGATATAAGTCATACATACATACGAGATGTAAAACAATATATATTATAATTTTCTCAAAGAGTTTAGCTAGTCATAGACAAAATTATACTAATATATGAACACACAGATTTTCATGGCCTAGCATGCTTATAGAATATTTGCAAATTAGTTTTCAGAATTTTCATATCCAACTCGTAAACGACCCAATTTAACATTTCGGGTCGGGCCACATGACCCACCATTCCAAACTGTCTGGCCCACAAGCCCTATCTATCCAGCCCGTATAGCTCACACGATCCTGTGACAAAGACAACTACCTTTGATTTTTCATGCACTTTTCAATTTTCTACGAATTTCCAAAGTTATTTTATTTTGGGTTAGAACACATGCCTAGTTACTATAAGAATGTCAACACCACAACAACAACTAATTTTGCATACAACATTCATAAATAGACCAACTTAATACGAATATCCCAAAAATCCACACTAAGACTCAACCCCTAATGCAAAAATAAGTATTCAGCCCTCTCCCAAAGCAGAAGAATTTTCCACAACACCTAAATCTCCGGATGATTAAGTGCTTCACAAACTTCACTTAAACAAAATTACAGAAATTAGTCCATCACAAACCTATCGATCCGATCTTAATCAAGTAATAACTCTCAACTCCACATAAAACCTGTAACGCCCCTAACCCCGTATCCGTCGTCAGAATGGGGTTACGAGGCATTATCAAACAAATACAATTCATAACAAACTTTCATACTTTGATTCAATAAATCATATAACTTCCAATTTTATATTCAGCCAACATTATACGAAAACATGAGAATCAAATATTAAACTGATATACAAATATTTCATTACATATCCAAATCATGTAAGCACACTATCAAGTTTAACCTCTTATGTCTTACTAATCAAATAGGCAATTATTCAGTCATAATCTTAACCTCAATAAGCCATACCATAATCAAAACCACATGTTTATCAAAATAAACCAAATACCAAATCGTATCCATCAACCATATATAATTATATACTCAACCAAACACATTATACTAGCATACATTGCTTTTATAACCGAATTAAAAGTATAAATTCATTCAAATATATGCATCAACTTGCTACATAAATACTAAGCTACCAACATATATATATATATATATATATATATAAAAAACTATGCACACTTATCAAATGTGTTCGTCAATAACCGAATATGCAAACTTATCATTTATTAATTTTAAGCAAAATATATATAACGAATCTTATTTTAAATTTAATATCAATAATTAACCACTTTAGATAATCAAATTTATCATATCGAAAAGTAATTTTTTAACTTATCAAAATATGTAATTCATATAACATATTTATCCATTTTCAATTGCAATTGGCGTATACATCCATCCTTGATAACATACGTGTCACACATATTTTATACTTTAAGATAAATACATAACAAATATATAAATATTACCTAATATATATATATATATATATATATATATATATATATATATAAACAGCATACCAATACATTAAGTATTCATGCATATTTAAATGCCCAATCATGTAAAACGTACCTGCAAAACTTATAACAATTCTTTCACTTTAAGCATACATTATGAACTTATAAAGTATCTGTCGAAACCATTTTTTTGGTAAAACGGGAATCGACTTTGTTTGAAAATAGAAATTAAAACGAGAGTCGCCACCGATCTTTGTTAGGTGTGATCGGACCACCTTTGTTTTAATAAAATGTTTAGTTTATGAAATCGGTGTTTTTGGTCTTCGAAACTCGAGAGAATGGGTTCTGGAATCGGTTACGTGCGAGGAAGGATTAGCACCCTCGTCACGCCCAAAATTGGTACCAAATTAATTAATTATTGTCCTAGAGTCGAAAGTTGAAAATCGAGAATGGATTTGAAATACGATCCCTTTCATTGATGTCGATTAAAAAAATGCTTGAATTAGCTCAAAATGATCGCTAAGGACTTCCTTACCTCGAGATATCGGAGTATCGCGTCCCGTAAGTTAGGACACAATACCATGAATTCCCGGACACAAGGTCGTCCTTTAATTTAAATTGGAATCCCATGTATTAAAATCAAAAGGGTATTTAGCTATTGTAGAATCAACGAGAGAAACTAAACCCCATAAGTTAGGGCACGGTTCCTCGATGTTCTTAAAACGCGAAACATGGCCTTATTTTCAAGATTTTCTTTTGTTTTAAAATTGGATCTAGAAATTTTAATGAAGTATTTAAGAGGTATACGTTTAGAAACAAATCACGATGAATAATTAAAATGATGAAACAAAAAATGTACCATAAAAAGGTCATAATGTTAAAATGTTTGGACATGATTAGAATGACAAAGCTTTACGAATCAATGTATGAAACATATAGACCACTCAATGAATGGGTGAGCAGGCTAAACGTATATAGTATTAAGCATGTATATTTCGAAATAGAAATAATATATAAATAACATGAATAATGAATAGATAAATAACATAACATGGTAAACGAATAAATGAATATAAAATATAAAGTATTGAATATAGAGCATAAAACATGTAAGGGTGTGATAAACAAACAAATAAGACCAGATGTAACAAAAGTATAATCATTTGAAATCCAAGCATGATGAGTTGGGATTTAACCGATTTCAAAAATTGAATTTGAAGTTAAGAAATGTATAAAGTAATTTTCCTTTATAAAAATAATGATGTAAATGACATACAAAATAATTTAAACCAAATAATGCATATGGAACTTTAAAATAGATGATATATACAATAAAAGGCCCAATATAAGTAACATATGAAAGGGATAATGATATATGAAAAAGTTTTAAATAATAAAATATATAAAAAAATTTCTTTTAAATATATACATAATAGATTTGAATGGAAATATATATGTGTACATACATATATGTAAATTGGTTTAAAAGAAAAAAATAAATCGTATATATAAGATAACGTGAAATCAATAATATATATTAAAACGATTTTATCACGAACTATGTATGTAGATATGTATGTAAGATAATGAGTATATAAAATATTTTAAAGTAAGCAATGTACAGAAAGTTCAAAATAAGTAACAATGAAAGGAATTTAAAACGATTGATGTAGAAGATAGTATAAAATAATATATACTAAATTTTGAAATACGTGTTATGTATAAAATAACTTAAACTAAAAGATATATAAAAATCGCAAGATAATAATATGTATGGTAGTTTAAAATAAACAATGTATGCGGAAAGAGAGCTTTAGAATAAAAATATACATAAAAGAGTTTTGACATAAATAATATAAATAAAAAATTTTGAAGTTTAAAAACTATGTAAAAAGATATAAATAAATGAAATGATAATAGCAAGAATAAAGTATGTATATATGAAAAATAAACGTAATATTACTATATAAATATAAATAGAAGTATCATGAATGGAAATATAATAGAAACATAAATAAATAAATAAGATCAGAGAAACAGTAATAATGTTAGAAAAATAAAATAAACATGAATATAAATATAATACTAATAGTAATAATATAATAATGACAATAGTGACAAAAAATAATAATAATAATAATAACAATAATAATATCAGTAATAATGATGATGATGATGATGATAATAAATAAAATGAGTAATTAATGAAAGAAAATATATATAAAAAATGAATGATAGATGAATAAATAATAAAATAATAAAAGATAACAAAATAGCAACAACAAAAGTAAATAAAATTGAAAAGAAATAAAATAATTATGAATTAATGATTCCAATAATGTAAACGAATAATATTCACCAATAAATAAATGAACAAGTAAAACAGAAGAATAATGGAAAAATATATTTATAAACAAATAAATAGATGAATGAGTGAGTAAACCAACAAAAATGGACTAATTTGAAAGTCAAATGGGGTTTTGGGGTAAAAATAGAAATAAAATAAAATCAAAAGACCAAATTGCGGTGAGCTGAAAATAGCAGGGACTAAATGAGATAATATCCCTAGTCCTTATGCGTTGTGTTTTGGCTAACAAGGCCCTGCGTTAAATTAAAAATGAAATAAAATTAAATAGGAGAATTTGAAGAAAAATAAAAAGGAAAATGGGATTAGAATCAAAACCTAGAAAAGTGGAAGGGACTATCCACACAAATTATTCATTTCAGGCGCATGGACCCTTTCCTTTACCCAAACGGCATTGTTTTAGTTTTATTATTTAAATAAAACTTTTATTTTGAAACCATCTTAACCTTTATTTCCTTTTTTATTTTTTTTCTAAAAATCTAACACTTTCAGACTCCTCTATCTCTTCTCCTTCTTTTCAGCCGACAAGGCCATTCCCTGCTCACCTACACGCTGCCATGGCCGGCGACCGGCGTTACGGAGAACGAGATTTTAAGCTCTGTATTCAAAGCCTCTTTTGAAGGCTAAACCTTCAGCAACCAAAGAACGAGGAAAAAAAAAAGAGTTCTTTGTCCCTTTGTCGAACTCGATTACAACGACGGAGAAATCACTCCGACGGCAAGCTCGAAGGGATTCAGGTGAGCCATTTTCCTTCCTTTTACTTTTTGCTTAAACAGATTCGTGAAGAGAAAGAAAGAAAAAATAATAATAAAGGAAATACAAAAGAAAAAAACTAAATAAAAATCAAAAGAACCAAGAACCAAGAACACCTTTTAGTTTCCAATCTTTTTTTTGATTTGCTTGTATGCGTTTTTGATTTCTAATAACTGTGTTACAATCTTTCTTGTTTTGTAAAAAAATAACCCCCCTTTTTCAAAATACAATCTGTTTTTTCTTTTGTAATCTGTTTTCTTGAGTCTCTTTATAGCCAAATACATGTTAGTATTGTATCACTATTCGGCCTTGCTTCTGTTGTTGCGTTCTTTACAGTGTTTGCCTTGTTTTTGGGTTATTTTGCAGGTCTGCTAGGGGTCAACGGGGCAGATTTCCCTTTTGGTGCAAAAGGGTGAGTGAGAGTCGACCCTCGGGCGACGTGCGCGCTGAGAGCGCACATGGTGGCTGCAGCGCTCGAGAGAGCTAGGGTTTCTGCCCTAGCTGAGAGTGGTTTATGTTTTTGGGCCTTTTGGACCTCTCAATTTGGGCTTAGTTTTTTTGTTTTGGGTTTTAATATTTTTGTAAATGGACCTTTTAAATGTGGACTGTTTTGGTTTTGTTATATTGGGCCAGGGCAAATTTAGGCCCGTACAATATCACAAACCACAACCGAATTCATATACACACCTATTTATCATATGTTATACTCAAAATCAACTAAATACAACATATCCAAAATCACCAACTAATTTCATAGCATTACTTTATTATTCAATCATCTAAAATAAATTATCAAACCCATCGTATCAACATTTTAATCAAACCATCATTCAATTAAAGACATATATTGAACATAACACCAAATCACAACCAAGCATAATCATCATCAAAACAAGGCATTAAAAACTAAGCATAACTAAGTATTAAGCCATTTTCGCATGGCTCATAGTTACACAAACCAAAACCAAACATTTCAAAACATAATCCAGCCTATACATGCCATAGTTCCAAAATTCAATTTATAAAATACTGAAGACAGTCGATAGTGTGATAGACTTGACTGACGATCCCCAAGCTTGTAACTTGAATTCAAAATCTATAAAATAGAGTAAACGAAAACACACAGAGTAAGCTAACTTAGCTTAGTAAGCCTTAAGCAAATTAAACAATTAATGCATAATAACATCTCACTACTAAATCATTTCAATCAAATAAATCAACTTATGCATTTGTAATCACCTTTAATTTCAAGCTTTTAATTCCATACATATATAACATATACTTTTATAGATCAATTTCTTCTTGGCCGAATATACATGTATACATACATCATCAATATATTCTCAAATTTCAAAACCTTATTGCCTTATATAATCGAATATACACTTATATTCACGGACATATATTCATCATTTAAACTTTAACATTACATCCGTATACAACTATAATGCCAAATATATTTTTCATATTAACACATATATTACAACCACTTCATGTATCCTTTTTCATCACATATAAAGAAATTAACTCACCTTATTTTCAAATAAGTAACCAAATATCACGTACCTAGTCGTTTTAGCTCGTTTAACGTATTCAATTACCACATCAACACAAATTCTTTTAGGCATAATCTTATAATAATTCACCAGCATAAAGCCTGCTAGGTCTAAGCCTGTATCACACACCGGCACAAGGCCTGCTAGACTCAAGGTCTGACTTTTATACACTGGCAATAAGCCTGCTAGGCATAAAGCCCGATTTAATTCACCAGCACAAGGCCTGTTAGGCTCAAAGCCCGAATATCACTATTATAAAGTTGTCTCATAAACAATTCATATATCGAAAATTCTAAATACTCCATATAGTTCATACGGGCTTTAAAATGTTATAACTCAATCGAATTAAACTCAAATACATTATTTCCATGCTTAATCATATTCGGTTAACTAAACTATAAATCTATGAATTTCAAATCAGTATATTAAACTAATTTACATTCAAAATAAATGATGTTTAAGTGCTTAAAGACTTACCTCGAATATCGACAAACAATATTAATCGATTATTCGACTATTTTGGTCTTCCCCCGATCCAAATCCGATTTTCACATTTCTTGATCTAATTCAATACAAATTCGACTTATTTAATCATCTATTCAATCAAATTAATCCAAAAACCCATAAACGAGCAAATTACACTTTTACCCTTAACATTTCATATTTTTTACAATTTAGTCCCTATTTCACAAAACACAAAATATACAAAATTTAATATACCCATGTTGGGCCGAATTTTACCCATACCCATACAAGTCCATATATTTCATCAATTTCATATTTTAGTCCCTCAAATTTTTATTTTTGCAATTAAGTCCTAATTACTCAAAACCATCAAAAATTTCAATACAGAATATGTTAACCCAACACCTATCTTTCATATTTCACCATCAAACCATAAAAATCACAAGCTTCCATCAATGGCATAATTCAAAATATTCATCAAAATTCAAAATTTAAGCATGGGTTTTGAAGTACTCAAAGTAACAATCTCAAAAACGTAAAAATTATTAAAAACCGACAAAGAACGAACCTTGGATTTGAGCTTGGGAGTTGGCTGAACCTAAGCTTCCCTTATTTCGTTTTCTATTCTTTTGTTTCGGCATAGGTGAAATAAAACATATGCGCACTCATATTTTACTTTATAATATATTTTATATTATAAAGCTTATAATTTTTAGTTTTCACATATGCCCTTACTGAAATAATAATAAAATCATATAATATATATATATATATCCTTTACCATCCAAACAATAAGCTAATGTGCATGATATGGCTTTCACGTTTATGCCTTATAATATATATTATACCATAATATAAAATAATATTTAATTTACACACATATATATATATATATATATCTTTAGTAAAATATTATAAAACCATATGGTATATACTTACCACCGTCCCACTAGTAATCAAATGGCTAATTACAACTTAAACACTTCAATTTAAAAAGTCACTAACAATTCGGCCCTTATACTATAAACCATCAAATTTTCTTTTTACATGATTAAGTCCTTTTATTTAATCAGACACTCAACCGATAAAATTAAAACATGAAAATATCACAGATATGAATTCACACATAATAAACACATAAAATAATTTTTAAATATTTTTCTGACTCAGATTTGTGGTTCCGAAACTACTGTTCCAACTAAGGTCTAAACCGAGCTGTTACAAAACCACCGTCTATAAAAAAAATACTTACGAGAAAGATAGCGATAACAACCCGACTTTTAAAACCTCCAGTCAACAAAGAACGAAGAACTAGTGACGACACTAGAAAAATTCAACGTCTGGATAGCAACAAAATGGTACAGATGATGAACAAAAGAGAGGAACATGGTTGATAATAGGAATATGGGAAAAATAGCACAAAAGAAAAGAGTAGGAAGTAGAGAGGAAAGGCGATAAAGAAAAATTCTAGTAGTAGAAATGGAAGAAACAAACAAAATTGAAAACGTGAGAAGTGGGAAAAATGGGACAGCAACTTAGGGAGTAGTTCTAGGAATATTTTTCTGTTTTTTAAGAGATAATCAAATAAAATAATAATCTAACCAAATCCCATTAAAATCTGAATTTTTTACTATCTATCAGATTGCTAGGAGTTTGATTTTAATCACATACTATATTTCTTTGGACGACACAACAAGAGAGAAACAAAAATAAGTTTCGATTTGAGCACTACAAGATTTAAACTCAGGTTGCAAAGGGGAAGGAGAATGCTTAACCATTAAACTAGTAGACTCATTCTTGTTAGCAAACTAACGAAAATAAAATATATCCTACCCCTGGATAGCCAAGTGTAGGGATAAAAACAATAAAAATCCAAGAAAAGGGATTCAAACACAGAACCTCAGGCACATATAACTAACATTTAGCCATTGCAACATATTTATTTACTTGACACAACTATAAACCCAGAAACTAAAGGATTTTAGGGCTTTACATTGTCCATTAGTTTAAGGATGAAATGCAATACTAAAATTCAAACAAGTACTTAAAGTTTCATGTAACTTTTCCTAAAATCTTGAAGTAAATCTTGGATCTCTATTGGAAATTATAGATATTAGCACTCCATGAAGTCTCAATATCTCAGTTATATACAATTATGCATATATTTTCATTGTATAATTTGTTCAAATAGGGAGAAAATGAGCAGAATTTGTCAATTTGTCTACTATCACCCAAATAACATCTTTCTTCTTTGGTGTGAGTGGTAACCTAACCACGAAATTCATTGTAATTCTCTCACACTTATTTCTATCTTCAGCTTATTTCTTGACCGATATTATATTTATATCCTCCCTTTGTGCATTTTTCACCTGTTGCAACAAAATTGGTTTCACTCTTAACTTAGCTAGCAACACCTTACTTCGCTCCAACTTCAAATGTGCATTCATTGCTTTTAAAGCTATCAATGACTTCCTACTCAACGCATCAGCCACCACATTCACTTTTCTCAAATAGTAATCAATGATATAATCATAATCTTTGAATACTTCAATCCATCTTCTCTGTCTTAAATTTAACTCTTTTTGAGTCAACAAATACTTAAGAATTTTATGATATGTAAAAATATAACATTTTTCTCCATAAAAATAATGTATTCAAATCTTCAAAGTAAACACTACAATTGCCAACTCTAAATTGTGTGTGGGGTAATTTCTTTCCGGGACTTTCATTGTATTAACACGTTAAAGCATAGGCAACTAAATTAGCCTCAGCGAACCTCTTTGGAGATTTAATTTCTCTTCTAAGTCTATTATTGGCAATAGAATTTTGTACGTCTGACTGTGGTGAAGAAACAACTCTACTCTGAGTTTTTGTACTAACTTGAGGAGTAGAATCTGTTGTAGATCCTGGATCAATTTGAAGCTCCACCTATTTCACATGTGTGTTTAATCTCTACTGGTCTTTACCAGAAGAGCCTTTAAGAGGTAAGTTATGCAACATAATAGTCTCATAAAAATAACATCTCTGTTAATTACAATTTTCCTAATTTTAGGACACCATAGTTTATATCCTTTACCGCCAGCCTTATATCTAAGAAAAACACACTTAATAGATCTAGGCTTCAATTTACCATTTTCAACTTGAGCATACATGGGACACCCCAAAATCTTCAAATCAGAATAATTAGCAGGAGTATCAGACCATACCTTTTGCAGAGTCTTTTTCTCAATGGCAATGGATAGAGATAGGTTAATTAGAAAACATGTTGTACAGGTCATTTCAGCCCAAAACAACTTTGATAATCACCCGTGATGGATTAGATTGATATCTTCGCAACATTGATACATGAAAGACATTATGGATCCTATCCAACTCTAGCAATAAGGCTAGCCGATAAGATACTGGACCAACACGCTCCAAAATTTTATATGGTCTTATAAACCTCAGACTCAACTTTCCCTTCTTTCTAAATCGAAGAACCTTTTTTCACAGTAAACTTTCAAGAATATTCTCCCCATACTATATTCACTATCTTTCCTTTTATGATCAACATAGGATTTCTATCTATCGAAGGTTGCTTTCAATCGATATCTAAACAACTTTACTTTTTATTTTGTTTCTCTGATCAAATCTGATCTTACTAGCTTGTTTTTGTTCAACTCTATCTATCAAATAAGAGTTCTACACTTCTTTCCATATAACGCTTCATATAGTGTCATTTTAATACAGTATTGATATCTATTATTATAAGTGAACTTAACCAATGGCAAATATCTTTCTCAACTTCCTTCAGATTCAATGATGCAACTTTTCAACATCTCTTCTAAAATTTTACTTACCCGCTTTGATTGTCTGCAGTAACACCCGCACTACCTAAAAACGTTATGGTCGAATCATGTAGGTTAAATAAAAATTTTCTAAACTTAACCTATTTCAAAATAAAAAATTTTATAGAAACTTACTTTATTCCTTTGGTAAGAAAAGTTGCCAATCAAAAGACATACGTGAAGGTTTTGAATTGTTATTTTATAAAACTCATTTCACCTAAAATATCGTGTAGTCGACCTTATTTACTTGCTTTGTAAAAATGCATATTATTGATTAAAATCTTTACAGCGGAAAAAAAAATTCTTAAGCTTATTTAATTTTTTAAAATTGAATGGTTAATTTTTTTTATTATAAAAAATCATGCCAAACTTTTAATAGCTAACTAAATAGTTCGCAAATTCCAAAACCACAATTAAAGTCTGTAAAACCATACAAAAGTCTCAAGAGTCCATAATTTTCAAATAAAAATTACTAATAAGTTTTATATGAGATAACCAATCCGAGCTCCCAAGAGCCACCAAATCCTAAATCTGAGAGTTACTTGAAAAGTATAAGCAAACGGAGTGAGCTATAAAGCTTAGTGTGTGCCTTGGCCCACAAGCAAAATCACATAGTAGAATTATGCATAGATGCATATATCAGAATAGCATAGTAGAATTATGCATAGATGCATATATCAGAATAGATAGATCAAAATTTATAACATGCTTAGCATAACAATGCCATATAGAAATTTCTACCCCCATTCACTACACACCAACTCCATCCAACTAATTACACTAAATAGGGTTACAAGAACCCATCCATCCACCACACTATATGCTGTTGTATGCCACTAAGATAATATCCAACTGTGCTGCCAGAAAATATTACGGGTATGTCACCAAAATAGTGCAATTAGACTGCCATAATCAAACTTCCTCTGACACATATCCATATCCCACCCTAATTTGTATGTAAAAAAAAAAAAAAAAAACATACCACGATATCATGCTTAAACATCATAACATGCCACATGGTTTCATATCAAATTAGATATAAGCCATACATACATACGAGATGTAGAACAATATATATTATAATTTTCTTAGAGTTTAGCTCATCATAAACAAAATTATACTAATATGTGAACGCACAGATTTTCATGGCCTAGCATGCTTATAGAATATTTGCAAATTAGTTTTCAGAATTTTCATATCCAACTCGTAAACGACCCAATTTAACATTTTGGGTTGGGCCACATGACCTACCAGTCCAAACCGTCTGGCCCACACGACCTATTTATCTAGCCCGTATGGTTCACACGATCCTGTGACAACGACAACCACCTTTGATTTTTCATGCACTTTTCAGTTTTCTATGAATTTCCAAAGTTATTTTAGGTTAGAACACATGCCTGGTTACTATAGGAATGTCAACACCACAACAACAACTAATTTTGCATACAACATTCACAACTAGACCAACTTAATACAAATATCTCAAAAATCCAAAATAATACTCAACCCCTAATACAAAAATAAGTATTCAACCCTCACCCAAAGTAGAAGAGTTTTCCACAACACCTAAATCTCTGGATGATTAAGTTCTTCACGAATTTCACTTAAACAAAATTACAGAAATTAGTCCATCCAACCCTGTCGATCCAATCTTAATCAAGTAATAACTCTCAACTCCACATAAAACCACCTTCAATAAAAAATCATACTTACGAGAAAGATAGCAATAACAACCCGACCTTTAAAACCTCCAGTCGACAAAGAACGAAGAACTAGTGACGACACTAGAAAAATTCAATGTCTGGATCGCAGCAAAACGGTACAAATGATGAATGAAAGAGAAAAACATGGTTGATAATAGGAATATAGGAAAAATAGCACAAAAGAAAAGAGTAGAAAGTAGAGAGGAAAGGCGGTAAAAGAAAAATTCTAGTAGCAGAAATGGAAGAAACAAACAAAATTGAAAACGTAAGAAGTGGGAAAAATGGGACAGCAACTTAGGGAGGAGCTTTAGGAATATTTTTCTTTTTTTAAGAGACAATCAAATAAAATAATAATCTAAACAAACCCTATTAAAATTTGAATTTTTTACTATCTATCAGATTGCTAAGAGTTTGATTTTAATCCCATCTATGAGTTTGATTTTAATCCCATACTCTATTCCTTTGGACGACACAACAAGAGAGACACAAAAATAAGTTTCAATTTGAGCACTACAAGATTTAAACTTAGGTTGCAAAGGGGAAGGAAAATGCTTAACCATTGAACCAGTAGACTCATTCTTGTAAGCAAACTAACGAAAATAAAATATATCCTACCCATGGATAGCCAAGTATAAGGATAAAAAAAATAAAAATCCAAGAAAAGGGATTCAAACACAGAACCTCAGGCACACATAACTAACACTTAGCCATTGCAACATATTTATTTACTTAACACAACTATAAACCCAGAAACTAAAGGATTTTAGGGCTTTACATTGTCCATTAGTTTAAGGATGAAATGCAGCACTAAAATTCAATTGTGTACCTAAAGTTTCATGTAACTTTTCCTAAAATCTTGAAGTAAATCTTGGATCTCTATTGGAAATTATAGATATTAGCACTCCATGAAGTCTCAATATCTCATTTATATACAACTATGCATATATTTTCAATTTATAATTTGTTCAAATAAGGAGAAAATGAGCAGAATTTGTCAATTTGTCTACTATCACCCGAATAGCATCTTTCTTCTTTGGTGTGAGTGGTAACCTAACCATGAAATCCATTGTAATTCTCTCACACTTATTTCTATCTTCAGCTTATTTCTTGACCGATATTATATTTATATCCTTCCTTTGTGCATTTTTCACCTCTTGCAACAAAATTGGTTTCACTCTTAACTTAGCTAGCAACACTTTACTTCGCTCCAACTTCAAATGTGCATTCAATATTGCCTTTAAAGCTATCAAAGACTTTCTACTCAACGCATCAGCCACCACATTCGCTTTTCTCAAATAGTAATCAATGATACAATCATAATCTTTGAATACTTCAATCTATCTTCTCTGTCTTAAATTTAACTCTTTTTGAGTCAACAAATACTTCAGAATTGTATGATATGTAAAAATATAACATTTTTCTCCATAAAGACAATGTATTCAAATCTTCAAAACAAACACTACAACTACCAACTCTAAATTGTGTGTGGGGTAATTTCTTTCCTAAGCTTTCAATTTTGTAGAAGCATATGCACCACCTTTCAGTCTTGTATTATCACGCATCCTAATTCATTGTGGGGTAATTTCTCGAGCTGGGATCTATTACAGGCTCAGACTTTTTTAAACTCGAATTGTTATAGGCTCAGATCGATACAAACGGGCTTTTGGGCTTGAGTTTGTTTTGCCAACTCTATTCTAATTCCCACGCTTAGCTGTTAGACAAACTCTGCTCCTTAACCAACCTTCATTGATCAATCTTTCCTTAGATTATCAGTTTTCTTTTCTTATTTTTTGACTTGAAATTTCCAGGTTATAATTCAATTTATAAATTCGTTTTTCCTTTTTCTTCAAAACTCGGAAATCCTTTGAATATCATCTTGAAGGCTTTTGATTAAAAAAGCTAATGTGGTGGTGAATTCTGAATAAATATTTTTAATTTATTCTCAATATTATAGTATTTTAATCCAAACTTCTTGAGAAATTGTAATAAAATAATGTATAAATGAAATATAATTTCTACCGTTGAGTGATTATCAAATGAAACATTGATTTTCCATTTCATCATCACATTCAAAACATGAATTCAGTTTATATTAAAATGTTCAAAGTAATATATTAAATGAATTTATTATATAAAATAATGTTTTTTTTCATACTCGCTTAATCGGTTTTGTCCTGATTAATTTGAGGTTGAAACTTAAAAATCATATTGATGAATTGAAAAATATGGATTTTTTTTTTCAAAAATACAAAGTTTTATTTAAAATGAGAACTCGTAATTGACTTTTTTTTTTTAATTAGGTGAGATCAACCACCTATAAAATTAAGAACAAAGTCAAAAAAAAAAAAAATTAGGGAGGCGAAATTAAATTATACATTTTTACGATGGTAAAAATGTAATTTTATTATTTTAATAGCTTATATTTTTATAATTTTTAAAAAATTAAATAAAATTTTCATCATTTTAAGATGTCAAAGTACACTTTTACCATTACTAATTTAAAATTTCAATGAGAATTAATTATGAACTAAGAAAGTCAGAAAATTGTTAAACAAACCTTGTCTTAATTTTTAAAACTACAAGTTAAAATTTGGTATTTAAATGTGATCCACAAAACAAAAATTTATTTATGTACATTTTTTTAGAGTAAACCATATTTTATTCAAAATAAAAAATATGTTTGAAAATCTTCAATTAATATCGAGATATATTTTATTTAAAAGATAAAGAAAATTCAAATTACTCAAATTAAAAACCACATTCCATTTTTAATAAAGATAAATGAAATTTAACATAATTATGAATTCCCAAATTCATATTAAAGGAAGATGTTGTCTAATTTAGTCTCCATGATGTTAATATTTTCCATCATACATGAATTTGATTAGCATAATAATAAATTTAGTCTTCAAAAATTACACATTCTGTTAATTTAGTACTAATTTGACAAATTTATCTCATAACATTTGTGTACATGTGTAAATGCTTAAGCTAAATTTATTGATTTTATTTTAATTAAAGCCAAAATGAGAAAACATGTAAATATTGAAGGCTGAATTTGTTATTATATCGATAAAAATTATGTACAATAAATAAAAACATTAAGTGGTGATTAAATTGTCTTTAATTGATGAATTTAAATTACTTTAATTATTTTTAATTGGATGAATTTCGAAATTGGAAAACACTTACCGAAGATTAGAATCCTATAATATCTTACATAACCAATCATAAAATGCATGGAAATATAATAACACGTATACTTCCACCGAAGTCTACCAAATCTTGGCTTTTCCTCAACCACCCATGCAACAGTGGCAATGTGAGTATCGTCCCACCAATCACTTTCTTTTCTTCATGCTTTTTTAAATATTGTTTTAACTCACCTTTTCTTCTTATTAACACTAATCTTTACTTTACATATTTTAATGTAATAGATATGGGGAGGGGTATAAAACTCGAGTAATTTTATACAGTAATATTTTTTATGGATCCTATCCAACTCTAGCAGTAAGGCTAGCTGATAAGTTCCTGGACCAACACGCTGCAAAATTTCATATGGTCTTATAAACTTCAGACTCAACTTTCCCTTCTTTCTAACTCGAAGAACCTTTTTTCACGGGTAAATTTTCAAGAATATTCTCTCTGCAGTATATTCACTATCTTTCCTCTTATGATCAACATAGGATTTTTGTCTATCGAAGGTTGCTTTCAATCGATATCTAAACTACTTTACTTTTTTATTTTATTTCTCTGATCAAATCTGATCCTACTAGCTTGTTTTTGTTCAACTCTATCTATCAAATAAGAGTTCTACACTTCTTTCCATATAATGCTTCATATAGTGTCATTTTAATACAGTATTGATATCTATTATTATAAGTGAACTCAACCAATGGCAAATATCTTTCTCAACTTCCTTCAGATTCAATGATGCAACTTTTCAACATCTCTTCCAAAATTTTACTTACCCGCTTTGATTGTCTATAACACCCCGTACTCAGCCTAAACGTTATGGTCGAATCATGTAGGTTAAATAAAAATTTTCTAAACTTAACCTATTTCAAAATCGAAAATTTTATAGAAACTTACTTTATTCCTTTGGTAAGAAAAGTTGCCAATCAAAAGGCATACGTGAAGGTTTTGAATTGTTATTTTACAAAACTCATTTCACCTAAAATATCGTGTTGTCGACCTTATTTACTTGCTTTGTAAAAATGCATATTCCTGATTAAAAACTTTACAGCGGAAAAAAATTTTTAAGCTTGTTTAATTTTTTAAAATTGAATGGTTAATTTTTTTTATTATAAAAAATCATGCCAAATTTTTAATAGCTAACTAAATAGTTCGCAAATTCCAAAACCACAATTAAAGTCTGTAAACCCATCCAACAGTCTCAAGAGTCCATAATTTTAAAATAAAAATTACTAATAAGTTTTATATGAGATAACCAATCCGAGCTCCCAAGTGCCACTAAATCCTAAATCTGAGAGTTACTTGAAAAGTTGAAGCAAACGGAGTGAGCTATAAAGATTAGTGTGTGCCTTGGCCCACAAGCAAAATCACATAGTAGAATCATGCATAGATGCATATATCAGAATAGACAGATCAAAATTTATAACATGCTTAGCATAACAATGCCATATAGAAATTTCTTCCCCCATCTACTACACACCAACTCTATCCAACTAATTACACTAAATAGGGTTACAAGAACCCATCCATCCACCACACTATAATGTGGTTGTATGCCACTAAGATAATATGCAGCTGTGCTGTCAGAAAATATTGCGGGTATGTCACCAAAATAATGCAATTAGACTGCCATAATCAAATTTCCTCTGACACATATCCATATCCCACCCCAATTTGTATGTAAAAAAAAAAAAACTACCACGATATCATGCTTAAACATCATAACATGCCACATGGTTTCATATCAAATTAGATATAAGCCATACATACATACGAGATGTAGAACAATATATATTTTAATTTTCTCAGAGTTTAGCTCATCATAAACAAAATTATACTAATATATGAACGCACAGATTTTCATGGCCTAGCATGCTTATAGAATATTTGCAAATTAGTTTTCAGAATTTTCATATCCAACTCATAAACGACCCAATTTAACATTTTGGGTTGGGCCACATAACCCACTAGTCCAAACCGTCTGGCCCACACGACCTATTTATCCAGCCCATATGGCTCACACGATCCTGTGACAACGACAACCACCTTCGATTTTTCATGCACTTTTCAGTTTTCTATGAATTTCCAAAGTTATTTTGGGTTAGAACACATTCCTGGTTACTATAGGAATGTCAACACCACAACAACAACTAATTTTGCATACAACATTCACAACTAAACCAACTTAATACGAATATCTCAAAAATCCAAACTAATAGTCAACCTCTAATACAAAAATAAGTATTCAACCCTCACCCAAAGTAGAAGAGTTTTCCACAACACCTAAATCTCTGGATGATTAAGTTCTTCACGAACTTCACTTAAACAAAATTACAGAAATTAGTCCATCACAACCCTATCGATCCGATCTTAATCAATTAATAACTCTCAACTCTACATAAAACCACCTTCAATAAAAAATCATACTTACGAGAAATATAGCAATAACAACCCGACCTTTAAAACCTCCAGTAGACAAAGAACGAAGAACTAGTGACGACACTAAAAAAATTCAATGTCTGGATCGCAGCAAAACGGTACAAAAGATGAATGAAAGAGAGGAACATGGTTGATAACAGGAATATAGGAAAAATAGCATAAAAGAAAAGTGTAGGAAGTAGAGAGGAAAGGCAGTAAAGAAAAGTTCTACTAGCAGAAATGGAAGAAACAAACAAAATTGAAAACGTGAGAAGTGGGAAAAATGGGACAGCAACTTAGGGAGAAGCTTTAGGAATAATTTTCTTTTTTTAAGAGATAATCAAATAAAATAATAGTCTAAACAAACCCTATTAAAATGTAACACTCCAAACCCGGCCCGGACGTTATGGCCGAATCTGGCGTGTCACATTTAATTGTTTTAGCAAAAACCATGTTTTCATTGAAAACCCTTTTTAAACAATAGAAACCTTAATTAACTTAAAAATAAACACACCTTTCGTTGCGAAAGCCTTGTTTAAAACATTTGATTTAAGAAAACTTTATCATTTAAAAGTTAAGTTGCGGAAACGTAGAAAATATACTATAATTTAGGAATCCCATGTTCAACTTTTCGTAATTACAATGAAAATGATAATAATCCAAATAATAATAAGAAGGAAGCCTTATTACATTCCGGTCCGAAAAATACTTAATAAAATAAAGAACTTATATGCTTTTAAAATAGAAACAAGTCCAAGTTGTCTTGCTAGTTAGCCACCCAGAGCCCCTCCAAACATCGAACCTTCTACTGAGCATCAGCTGAAAATAAAAAAAAAGTGAGGGGTGAGTTTTCGCAAACTCAGTGTGTACAACCCTCGACGGAAAACAAGCATTCAAAAAAAAAAATCATTCATCAATCATGCAATGCAATCCCATCCAAATTATCCATCCATTACACACCAGTTCCATCCCCCGTCACCCCATGTAGGGACATAAATATCGACCCACCCAGCAAACACACCATGGTAGCCCAGTTGCGGAACTACCTTCATTTACATATTGGGCTTTAAAAGCCGTCCGCAAGCTAAGATGGATGTATACTATGCACCAGGTAGGATTCCAGATAAGAGGAGGTGACTCATTAAGACTGCTTAAGTACTAAGCTCTCCCTATATCCAATCCTAGACATGCATATACCCGTTGCCACACCTTAACCCTTTGACCTATCCACGGTCGCAAAATATTAATTAAGTCTTATGTAGTTATCATATACTAGGCCCAAAACCCCTTACAAAGCCCAAACAAATTCACATGCCTGTATCTGGCCCATTAAGCCCAATCATATTCATATGGCCCATTAGGCCCAAATCACTTGTATATGGCCCATTAGGCCTAGATCACATTTATATGGCCCGTTAGGCCCTGTCATATTCATATTGATGCTTACATACAAATTCCTATCACATAGCATCAGTATTCAGTTTTTGCCTATTGTGGGCCCAATAGCCCATTGGGCCCATTTAGCCCATTCTGACCCGTATGGCCAAATCACAACTCAAGTTTACGGAATCACCCGTGGGTCTCAGGAAACCTATCGGTCTCTCCTTTATGAGTGTTCTCGCACTCGCAAGACTACCGTAGCCAAACTTTCAGCTTTTCGGTATTCCGGCATTTCAGCATTTCGACTTTTGCCGGTTCATAGTGTGTGTGCAGTGTATGTACACACCTGGTAGGCAAGCGTGATGCGATCTCCTTAGCCCAAACCTACAATCGATAACACTCAAAGATTAATCTTACAAACTTATTGAATACTTTACCAAAAGCCAGAATCTCACCTTAACCTTACCTTGCGCGACAAGTATAACAACCCCTTCACAACCATGATCAACTCCTAGATCTACACCAATTGTAACTATTAAAACCAGAATAATAGGTGACTTGTATCCAACACAAGTCCTATTACCTTAATATGGCTATTCGGTTAAACTTAGCCAATGGATGAGGAATATTTACCAAAACTGCAAACACCTAAAGAGCAATTCGGCAGAGAGCTAAGATCCTAGATCCGATACTAATTCCCTAACAAAGTTGATTGAAAGAGTGAGGGACAATAATCGATACCTGGCAAAGAAGACCGATTAGAAGAGCAACACTTACACTAGATTCGGTCAAAGAGTATTCAGCCCTTGAGAGATTCAGCTTTTTAGCTTTTCAAATTTAGTATGATGAATAAGGTTTACTTGGTATAGATTAAAGAAGAAGAGTAGAAGAAGAAATCGGCTAAGTGAAACAAAGAAAATTGTGTAGAGAAGAATAGAAATCGGTAGGAAGAAAACAAAGAAAACAAAAGGGTTTTCAGCTTTTTAGATCTTGAAAAGAAAAGGGTTTTTGGCTTTTGGAGAAAGGGGTTTCTGGCAACAAGGTGAAGAAGAATTTCGGCAGTAGTTCGGCCCCTATTTATAGCCCTTATAGCTAAATTTTCCATGCCCAATTCTTAATTTGGCTCCATCACTTCTTCCTTCTCATCTCCTCGTTTTTCTTCCTGATAGCCCATTGATCTTTTCCTTAATTTTCTCTCCTGAACACTTCACTTGGAGTCCTCTTTCACGCCGCTACCATCCTTCTAGAAGGCCAAAATTAAACTTCTAAAAATACTAAGCTAGGATTCGAACCTTGATCTCCTTGCTAGCTACTAACGTCACCTCCCTGCTCTCCAAGTGGTGTCACTTAGCCACTCCTCCACAAGGCTTTTTGATGCTATTTTTCCCCTATTTTTATTTAAAAGCCCAACTACTTGCCAACCCTGATTCTTTTAATAATTAAACTATAATTTCATTTATTCCTAGGTTCGAACTCAAACCTTAATTAAGACCTACTATAATTATCACATGGCTAGGAACATTAAACACAATTTTTCTCAAAATCAAAAATAAAAAAAGTTCAGGATTTTGAAATTTTTGGGTTTCGGGATTTTTGGGGCATTACAACTCTATTCCCCTAAAAAAATATTCGTCCTCGAAATTTCCAACTACCCAATAGTCGCACCGCCTAGGTTACACCACTATACTTTTGCTGCGCACTCTATTTCTAATTTCAAAACAAATAGATCGCACACCATGGATAAAGTACGTACCAGTATTCTCTTCTGGAGTGTCTTCATCCTCTTGACGACATGCTGCATAGACCAAAGCTGGCTGCCTTGCCTCAGCATGACCAGCACCTCTGCTCGGTGCTCCACGAACTAAACCATTTCCACCCCTGGCCTGATCACGGCCTCTCGGCAGTAGCTGTCCACCCCTTGGTGGCTGAGCACCACCTTGACCTACTGCTGGCTCTCGACCTAGCATTCGAGGGCAATCCTTGATCCTATGCTCCATAGACCCACAAGCAAAACAAGCTCCCGTCCTCTTCCAACACTCGCCTCTATGGCTTCTTCCACAATCAGCACAAGATGGTACCCCTGGATTAACAGCAGAGGGCACTGCTCTTACTGGCTCAATAACTCTGGCCCTAGCCCTAGGCCTCTGATCAACACCAGGAGTCTCAACCTCCCTTTTATCCTTACCCCTTTCTTTCTCCCAATTTAAGTGCTCAATGCGCTTAACCTCCTCCGCTATCTTTGTTTTCTCCACCAATTCTGAGAAAACGCGCTCCCTTTGTGGAGCTATCAGTACCCTAAAGCTGTTTCTCAGTCCGTCCTCAAACCTAACGTAATGCTCATAGTCCGTTGCCACTATTACTCTTGCATACCTACTAAGGCGTAGAAACTCTGCCTCATACTCTGCCACCGATTTGTTGACTTGGGTCAAGTTCAGGAACTCCTTCCTTCTAGCATCCACATAGCTTGCACCCACATACTTCCCTTGGAATGCAGCTTTGAAAAACTCCCAAGTGACCCACTCCGGTTGGGTGCCCTCTTTCACTGTCAACCACCACTGGTAGGCTTTTTCCCTTAAAGGGACACAGCTCCTTTCAGCTTTTGTTCCAATGAGCAGTCCAAATCCTCCATTATTCTTTCAGTGGCCTCTAACCAATATTCAACCACGTTAGGAGCTACGCCAGCCACGCCCTTAAAGACCTCAGCCCCGTTCAATCGAAGTCACTTCGGAATGGACCCCCGATTTCCAGTGCCATTATTGAGCCCAGCGACCTTTTCCAAAATTCTCAGCATTGCTTGCGACAATGCATCTTCTGCCGCGGCCCGATCATACAGTCCATTCTCAGCCACGGGTGAGGCCGGAGCCTCTTCTACTCTAACATTGGGCACATGGCCTGATGCTGACGACTCAGCCCTAAAACTTTCGCGGCCTCAGCCACGGCCCCTTGCACCTCTTCTAGCACTCACCGTCGATTCGTGTATGATCTGAATTAGAGGTTTTATGAAGTCTTAGTTAGTTTTAATAATTAACTCGATGTTTTATGGAAGTAATTAAAGAGAAGATTGCTTTCGAAAATCCTCTACAGGTTCAAGTTCCTGCGGGCTTTGGTTCTATTCTAATAAGATAACCTAAAGTAGCCCTCTAGCTAACTACTGTATAACAATTTAAACAAATTTGAGAATAAAAGTACTTACTTGGTTCGACGTCAGAGACTCGGTGTGCTGCTCAGCAAGACTTCCTCTTTTTCCAAAATATTGTAAAAAAAAAAATTTAAACACAAAAAGAATCTAAGTAATAAGGCCTAATTCACAGCCCGAGTTTTACAACCTGGGCTCTGATACCACTAAATGTAACACCTCAAACCCAGCCTAAACGTTATGGCCGAATCTGGCGTGTCACATTGAAGTGTTTTAGCGAAAACTGTGTTTTCATTGAAAACCCTTCTTAAACAAAAGAAACCTTAATTAACTTAAAAATAAACACACTTTTCAGTTGTGAAAGCCTTGTTTAAAACATTTGATTTAAGAAAACTTTATCATTTAAAAGTTAAGTTGCGAAAACGTAGAAAATATACTATAATTTAGGAATCTCATGTTCAACTTCTCGTAATTACAATGAAAATGATAATAATCCAAATAATAATAATAAGGAAGCCTTATTACATTCTGGTCCAAAAAATACTTAATAAAATAAAGAACTTATATGCTTTTAAAAGAGAAACAAGTCCAAGTTGTCTTGCTAGTTAGCCACCCAGAGCCCCTCCAAACATCGAACCTTCTACTGAGCATCACCTAAAAATAAAATAAAAGAGTGGGGTGAGTTTTCGCAAACTCAGTGTGTACAACCCTCGACGAAAAACAAGCATTCAAAAAATAACATCATTCATCAATCGTGCAATGCAATCCCATCCAAATTACCCATCCGCTACACACCAACTCCGTCCTCCGTTACACCATGTGGGGATATAAATATCAACCCACCCAGCCCACACACCATGGTAGCCCGGTTGCGGAACTACCTTCATTTACATATTGGGCTTTAAAAGCCGTCGGTGGATCCACAATTGTCAAGCAAACATGCTATCCTCATATACTTCCTCCGTAAAATTTAGGGAGGCGAAATTAAATTATACATTTTTACGATAGTAAAAATGTAATTTTATTATTTTAATAGCTTATATTTTTATAATTTTTAAAAAATTAAATAAAATTTTTATCATTTTAAGGTGTCAAAGTACACTTTTACCATTATTAATTTAAAATTTTAATGAGAATTAATTATGAACTAAGAAAGTCAGAAAATTGTTAAACAAACCTTGTCTTTATTTTTAAAACTACAAGTTAAAATTTGGTATTTAAATGTGATCCACAAAACAAAAATTTATTTATGTACATTTTTTTAGAGTAAACTATATTTTATTCAAAATAAAATTTGAAAATCTTCAATTAATATCGAAATATATTTTATTTAAAAGATAAAGAAAATTCAAATTACTCAAATTAAAAACCACATTCCATTTTTAATAAAGATAAATGAAATTTAACATAATTATGAATTCCCAAATTCATATTAAAGGAAGATGTTGTCTAATTTAGTCTCCATGATGTTAATATTTTCCATCATACATGAATTTGGTTAGTATAATAATAAATTTAGTCTTCAAAAATTACACATTCTGTAAATTTAGTATTAATTTGACAAATTTATCTCATAACATTTGTGTACATGTGTAAATGCTTAAGCTAAATTTATTAATTCTTTTTTAATTAAAGCCTAAATGAGAAAACATGTAAATATTGAAGACTGAATTTATTATTATATCGATAAGAATTATGTACAGTAAATAAGAAACATTAAGTGGTGATTAAATTATCTTTAATTGATGAATTTAAATTACTTTAATTATTTTTAATTGGATGAATTTCGAAATTGGAAAACACTTACCGAAGATTAGAATCCTATAATATCTTACATAACCAATCATAAAATGCATGGAAATATAATAACACGTATACTTCCACCGAAGTCTACCAAATCTTGGCTTTTCCTCAACCACCCATGCAACAGTGGCAATGTGAGTATCGTCCCACCAATCACTTTCTTTTCTTCATGCTTTTTTAAATATTGTTTTAACTCGCCTTTTCTTCTTATTAACACTAATCTTTACTTTACATATTTTAATGTAACAAATATGGGGAGGGGTATAAAACTCGAGTAATTTTATACAGTAATATTTTTTATGTAGATTAAAATTTAGATAAACTAAAAATATCTAATAATATGTTTAATATAAAAAAAGAGAATTATTTTTCATTTCTAATTTTTTGAAAAAAAATAGAATTTTATTGAAAATTACAACAAAGAATTAAATCAGGGGGGCCTTACTAATTCTATACCCCATTTGAATTGTAAATGTTATTATTCTTTCAATAAAACATGATATCCATGAATAAATATTTTGATTTTCTTTTAAATATTCTATTCATTTGAAATCGAAAATTGTTTTTGTTAGTAGAAGATGCCAAGACGATGGGGGAAAATAAAGCTACAAGAGATGCAAGCATTTGTAGGCCATAAAAAAATAGCAAAGTAGTGAAAGCATTTATCATTAGATTTGGAAATGGAGCTCCTGAACGTACCCAAACTTTCCATCAATCTTTTGTTTTCATCTCTGATTCTCCTTTTCTCCTTGTTAATTTTGCTTAAACTAGCAAAAAGGAAAACCCTGAATTTGCCACCATCACCTCCAATGCTACCACTTATTGGCAACATCCATCAGCTTGGCAAACTTCCCCACCGTTCTCTTCGGGACCTCTCTAGGAAATATGGTTCTCTCCTACTTCTACAATTGGGGTGTAACCCAACTGTAGTGGTTTCATCAGCCGACATAGTTAGAGAAATTGTGAAGAACCATGACAGTGTTTTCTCCAACAGACCAAGGACCACAGCTGTAGATATCTTGTTCTACGGAGCCGGCGATATGGCTTTTGCACCCTACAATAAGTTCTGGAAACAAGTTAGGAAGATTAGTGTTGTTGAGCTTTTTAGCCACCAAAGCTTGCACTCATTTCAGTTTGTCAGAGATGAAGAAGTTGAACTTCTTATCAACAAAATCCGCAGTGCTTGTCTGAAAGGAGAGTCTATAAATATGACAGACATGCTTATGTTCGTTTCGAGTAACATAGTTTCTCGATGTATTCTTAGTCACACAACTGAAGAAGAAGATGGGTGCAGCAAGTTTGGGGAGTTAGCTAAAAGGTTGTCGGTTCTCTTCACTAGCTCCTGTATTGGCGATATGTTTCCTTACTTGTGGTGGGTTGATGTACTTACTGGATATATTCCAAGTATGAAAGCAGTCTCTGCGGAATTGGATGCATTCCTTGATCAAGTAATTCAGGAGCATGAAGCTTTTGAAACTGATTACCAAGTTTCCAATAAAAAGGACTTTGTATCTATCATTATGCAACTCCAAAAGGATGGCATGTATGAGATGGACCTCACTCAAGACAACATCAAAGCTATCTTACTGGTTACTATTCAACATTGTTTTCGTTCTTTTTCTTTTTGTCCTTTTCTGTGGCTTGGTTTAATCTCAAGTGTTTACTTTTGATAATCTCAGGACATGTTTGTAGGAGGAACTGATACCTCTACAGCCACAAAAGAGTGGATGATGGTTGAGCTTTTAAAGCATCCAAATGCAATGAAAAAGGTCCAAGAAGAGGTGAGAAATGTGGTGGGAAACAAGTTAAGGGTGGATGCGGAAGATGTAAGTAAAATGAAATACTTAAAGTGTGTACTCAAAGAAACTTTAAGACTACATCCGGCTGGTCATCTTCTGCTCCCTCGACAAACATCTTCAAGTGTTAAATTGGGAGGTTATGACATTCCTTCCAATACCACAGTCGTGATCAATGCATGGGCCATTCAGAGAGATCCAAAATGGTGGGAAAACCCAGAAGATTTCATCCCAGAGAGGTTCGAGAACAGCTCCATTGATTTCAAAGGTCAAGATTTCCAGCTCATCCCTTTTGGTTTCGGAAGAAGGAGATGTCCTGGGATACCATTTGGAGTTGCTGCTATTGAGTATGTGATGGCCAACCTTCTCTATTGGTTTGATTGGAAGTTACCTGCTAGTGAAATTGCTGAGAACTTGGACATGACTGAACTCTTCGGCCTCACAGTCACCAAGAAAACTCCTCTTCATGTTCTACCTCTATCTCATTTCTCTTTTTAGATATATATATATGTGTGTGCGCGCGCGAGCGCTACGATTTTAGGCTTTTATCACTTTCTTTTCTTTGGAGAAGATAATATTGCTATCGTTGGTTCTTGTTGTTGTACTGATATTGCTCAAGAAATTCATATCGTGCAAGTAATCAATACAATAGTACAAGTAAAATTATACAAATTCGTACGATGTGAAATGAAAGATAAAACTTTTGTGTTGACCTTAAAGTAGTTGCAAACACAAGCTAAACCACACAAGAAGTGCTTACAGAAGTGGCACTTCTTCGACCATTGTGAAACAGAGAATAAAATAGGGAACAATAGAGTTTATTTTTGCAGTTTGGTTTCTCTACGTTTGAAGAGTTTAGTTCAGTGAGAAATATTTACTAACTTTAAAATTTACAACGAGTGAACCTAAATTTATCACACTCGTGACAATTTCCTCATTTTTGTATCCTAGAAGATTGATACTTTCACCGCTAAATTATCCCCTATAAACTTAGCATATAAAATCACAACAAAAAGGTTTTACAATCAAATGCACTCGCAAATAATGTTATTCATTTGAACAAATTAATTGGTCTCAAAATTAGTACAATAACCTATACAAGTTTCTCAATTATATAAATATTTTAAGACTTGCTAAAATAATAAAGATCTATATCAATTCCTATCAAACAACTAAGCTAGCTTAATATAATAGAATAATAATAAATATGACAAACAATGACTCTTGACAATTAAGATATCAACGTTCCAATCCAATCCAATATCCTCAATCCAAGGGACTAGATAGACTCAATCTAATCATATCTTATACTCCTAAAGTATTTCTCCAAATGATACAATCTTCATTAATGGGCTAGACAGATTTCACAATATTAGTATTGTCCAAAATTTTGGTTCAATAAATTGTCAATAACACAAATATGAAAACACTTCATTTTGTCACAATATTTCAAGGAGTAGGCTTTTTCTAAGTCTATCCATATTTTTCAACATTTTAAATATATTATAATTGTTTAAAGTTGTCACATCCCACATTTTTACTATAGTAGCGCAAAAATAAAAAAAAGGAAGTGAAGCGATTTAGTGATTTAATTCTCCTTAGCAATCTTAGAGGTTCTAAGTTTAAGTCCCCTTGTTCACATCTTTTTTATTTAATTTTTTAAAAATCATTTCCTATGTGCATAATGAGCTTGCCATCCACCCCCATAGCTACCTTGTTTAGGATGATTCTTTTCCCTTTTAAAGAGTCAAACTTACCATAAGTTGACATAACATGATCCCCTTTTTACTCCGGTCTCCCTCTCTTGCCAACTCTTCCCACCATTGCAATAAAAGTGGTTCATTGAACCTAGACTAGGTTGACCACCCAGTCCCCTAACTCCCTACCTCTCTTTGTCGTCCCCTCCTCCCTCTCCTCCATATTCTTTCTTTTCTCATCGATTTTTCTCCCTTTTGCTAGCCATCACCTTTTTCTTTTTCATTTTTGTTTCCTTCATCCACTGTGACCGACCCTATCACCACCAAACACCACACCTTTTAGCCACCGCAGCTCTTCCTCCTCGTTCTCTTCCCTGTCACTGCCCATCGCCACCATGACCACCACCGTGCGCCACTGCAGGTCTCTTTCCTTCTCCATCTCTCTCCTCATTTCATCTTTTTTTTCCATCACTTCTTGCGCTGAACCTTTCTTATTATTATTTATTTTTCTTACACCCTTCACTGGACCACCGCTCCTCTGGTCACCAGACCACCATCGTCGCCGTCATCTCCATCGCTAGTTGAGTTTTCTTCTTCTTTTCTTTTAGATCTCTTCCGTCTCCTCTAGTGATCAAACCTAATCCACTCTCCTACTTGAATTCCTTACTTTGTATTTTAGACTCACTGATCAAATGATTCTTATAGATCACTAAACTTTTTCGTTCCTTCACCAAGTTGAATCACTGATCTCGTCGTGTCAGTCGAGTAAAGTAACTAGACGAGTAGTTTTGGCATCATTCCCTTCTCATAATTTTAATAAAATGTTTGATTTATTAAAACAATTTTTAGTCTACAAAAATCCAAAAAATGGGTTCAGGAGTCGGTTACACATGAGGAAAGATTAACACCCTCATGATGCCTAAAATTGGTACCTAATTGATTACTCGATGCCTTAATGTCGAAAATTAAAAATTTGAAGAGAATTTAAACACGATCCTACCTTGCATGACGATACTTGGTTAAGATATCGCTCAACTAAATTTTGTGGAAAAAAGGTTTTATTTCGAGTTAATCGAGAAGGAAAGATCATGCCCGTGAGTTAAAACATGATCCCTCAAATTCTCAAAAAAAATCAAAATAATCGCCATTTTTTATCGTTACTTAAATCTTGTTTTTTGTTATTTCAAATAGAATATTCGATTAATTCAGTTCTAAGAAGATGCTATACTCCGTAAGTTAGGAGCACGACTTCTTCAAATCTTAAAGATAATGAACATTACATTGGTTTTGAATATTTTCTATGCATTAGATAAAACGAGTGTAACTTTTAGAACGAAGTATATTTAAATTATTTGGGCATAATGTAAAAGCGGATAAATGTATTTTAATGGGATGGCACGATGATTAGTAAAATAAGATAAAATAATAGAGGGTGAAATAATGACATAAATAAATAAGTAGATGAATAAAGAAAATAAATAAAAGGTAAAATAAAAATGTCATACTTGTGAGTAATAATAAGGCATATATAATGAAACACCAATTTATAACAATCATATCATGTCGTGATTACTTATCATAACATGAATAATGAAATAATAATAATCATAATAATAAGGACAAAAAAAAAGGAAGAAAATAAATGCATAATGAAAAGGAAATATAAATAATATCAAATTCAAATATTTAAAAAGTAAAAGAATAACAAATAAATAAATAAATAGACAAAACAAATTTAAATAATATCAAATTTAAATATTTAAAACGTAAAAGAATAATAAATGAATAAATAAATAGATAAAACAAATTTAAATAATATCAAATTTAAATATTTAAAAAGTAAAAGAATAATAAATAAATAGATAAAACAAACATAAATAATATCAAATTTAAATATTTAAAAAAGTAAAAGAATAACAAATAAATAAATAAATAAATAAATAGATAAAACAACTCAAAAAGGATGAAATTAATTGAATGAAGGACTGAATTGAAATTTAAACGAAATTAAAAGTATAAATCATAATAAAATAAATAAATTAAAATAATAAAACAGAATAAATGACTAAACTAAAATGCGCTAAAAAGGATAGGGACCAAATGGGTAATTATTCCAAGACCTGGGACACGTGTCATCCCCTAAACGGATCCATAATGGTTTAGGGACTAAATCACACAAAAAACAAAACAAAAGGGCGAAAATAAAAAATAAATAGTAGGACGAAATTGAATAGTGGCAAAAAAGTTGAAAGGCTAAAGCAACAATTAGACCCTCCTTAAAAAAACATACAGATCCTACTAGGGTTGGGTCGGGTTGGCGGGTCAACTTCAAAACAATGTCGTTTTGGGGTTTATGGAGCCAGCCCAAAACGATGACATCTCCACACCCTATTTAAGTTAAAAAAATTCTATAAATTTCATTTTTCCCTTGCCTTAAAAAAAATCTCCCTTCTCTCTTTTTTTTTCCTCTAAAACGTTCTTCAGAGTCCGGCTAAGGGGATTGCCATCTCCGATGGCCGAAAAATTTTTAAAAAATCCATTTTTGATCCCCTTTTTCTTAGGAACCTCGTTTTGGGGTAGAAATCATCGAAAAATTAGTAAAAATCAGGTATATGGTCGAGAAACCTTCCGGTTTCTTTCTTCCTCCGACGAAGCCTTCAACGGAGCCCTAGGGGTCTCCGAGGCTTCTCGAGCCGGACATGGGTCTTCGACGACCAAAAAAGGTAAGAAAAAAGGTCTTGTTATTATTTTCTACTTATTTCAAAAAAAATAATAAATAAATAAATAAAAATCACCTTTTGTGTTCGTTTTTTTTTAATTTTCTAATTGCTTTTTCTGTTTCTTTGTATTCAACTTCTATTTTCAAAAAATAAAAAACCTCCTTACAATTTGTTTTTTTAAGGCCTTTTTATAACTAAATATGATTTTTTTTTGTTTTTTCTACTATTTTTGCTACTATTTTTGTTCTTTGCGTGTTGCGCCTTTTGTGTTTTCTTTTTTGTAGGTGGCAATTGATGGGGACGACGTGCAAGCGAGGTGTCAGACCTCGGGCGACGAATCCACTGGCAAAGTGGAGGCGATGGCACGCAGGCTAGGGTTTCTATCCTTCTAAAAATGTTTAAGTTTTTTAGGCCAGTGGGCCTCTTTTTCATTTGGCCTTGTAATATTTTTTTTTTTTTTTGGTTTGTAATTTTTATTTATTTATTTGTAAATTGAGCCCGGGCGAAATTAGGTCATTACAGCCCCTATGTTCTTTTAAGGACCAAATGACAACGACCAGGAAAATCACTAACGTTGGGAGTGGAGGCGTTGGATTTGAGTGTTAGGTCAAGGGTAAGTTTATCTGCGAGACTTAAATGGTTTATCTCTATTAGGTATACAACTCACAGTAGATCCTAACCAATAGAGATTATTTGTATGTTTGGATACATCTTTCGGGTTTAGATCCAAGTGAAATCACTACTAAAGGATTGTTGTAACACCCCAAACCCGACCCAGAAGTTTCAACTGGATCTCGAAGGTCACATTATTGAATTTCCAAATTTCTCTTCAAAAGTGATACTCCTTGAATGTTTAACGAATTTTTTGGTAAAACTAAACTTATGTTTTGCAAATAGCATTTAATTGGCGTTAAAAACAAGTCAGAAATAAGTCAATTTGATGTTTCTTGAACAGTTTCAAAATGCATCAAATTTTTCCAATTGTAACCCAAAATTTCAAATCTGAAATACAACGGAAAACATGTTGTTTTCTTTATAATAGAGGACCATAGGTCATTTCTCAAAAATCATGTGAGCTTTAGAACAATTGCAAAAAGACTAGTTAAAACCCATGTGGAAATTTTCAGAAAAATCTGTTCAAAATTGAAATCACAAAATCTAACGAAAAATTCAAACACAAAACCCATACCATAGTTTATATAATCTTCCTTATAAACCAATTGAAAATAACAAACTGAATTTTAAGAAGCATCATTTAAACCAAACCAAACTCTTTAAAATTCCGAGACCACCGGTTTGTCAAGTCCAACCTCTAAAAAGTTTACCTGAAAACAGAGGAAACTATGGAGATGAGCTACACGAGGTCAATGTGAGTCTTAAAACTAAGTTGTTAGATCATGTCGGAACGGAAATAACAAAAGCCAACAGAGTAACAGAGTCATTCATCAACTTGGAACCTCTACCGAATTAACTTACTAGCAATATCAAAACACGTAGCAAATATGCGAACCAGAAACACAAAAAAACTAAACAGATTCATCACATACATGTTACCTTACTACACTAACTTAACAATTTATTTACTAATGTTCTAAGATTCATATTTAAATAACATGCTCGAACGTGTAGCAATAAGCATTAAAACCCACCCAACCAACCAAACACCACTTCGTCCACCCTGCACACCACATTAGGGCTATAGTAGGCTCATCCACCCTACACACAACAAATGTAAAACTAATCAACTCGAATAAAAATATGCAACTGAGCTAACATATATAAATATAATGCGGTAAACCACTGTACAGAAATATTACAGTTATACTGCCAAATCAGTCTTCCTTGTCTTCACAACCAAAATCTCAATTTTTTTATGCAAATGCAGGAACACACACAATTCACCAACAGACTCATAGAAATAGAGATACATATTCAATCAAACAAATTCAGAATCAATAACACTTTTATACATTCATTAAGTAACGATAACAAGAAAATAACTCAAGCTCATTCATCGTATCACATCAATTTTTTTCTGATAAACTAAACTTGACCCCCATAAGAACATATATATACATGAATCCAAGCTGTAACAGAGTCCCAAACATAATTATAGAGGTTTAAATGAGGGTCGGATTACACAGGAACTAAAACGAGTCAGTTTCCAACACAGAACAAAATCTACAAAACAAAGCCACACGACTATGTGCCCAGACCGTGTGGAAGAGTCCAAACCGTGTGAGGGGTCTACACAGCTGTGTGAAAGAATGACACACCCATGTGACAGAGGCACATGGCCCTGTGAAAAAGTGACACGTCCATGTGATAGAGTTACATTGTCATGTGGCCAAGCCGTGTAACTCACTATGCAATTGTACAAATTTTATCATAATTTAGGAAGTAGAATGGACACAGTCGTGTGGCTAAATCACACATCCGTGTGGCTAAGAAACACGTCCATGTGTTTGAGGCACACGCTCATGCAAAAAATGATAAAATCCGTAAACAAAGGTCACACGACTGCATGTCTAGCCTGTGTGGCACACCCCAAACCGTGTGACTCAAAAATAACCTAATTTCTACAGCAACACATGGCCATACAAACCACCCATGTACGGCACATGCCCGTGTGGCTCTGAAACCACACCTGAATTGACTGAATTTCATGAATTGCAATAGCAAAATGATCCCTAACCACTAATAGTTCAGAAACACACCAGATAGCCGAAATCTCAAGCATTAAGAACTGACCAATTCGCCTCCACAAAACCGTTCTGAAAATTCAATTTCACATACAAACTAAACTATAATAATTTCAATTAAACAACATAAAAGAAACAAAAGCAAATCTTTCATTAACCCTAAAAAATAAAACTTACCCAATTCAACATCCAATTAGATAGAAAACACAAGGGAAATCAACCCTTGACCAATAACAAATAACAAAAATGTAGAAATTAAAAAGAAGAATAGGAGAATTGAGAAACGAAAGAAGCAAGAAGAAACCAGAAATCTAAAAATTAGGGAAAAGAACGTAAAAAGAAATTTTGGGGATTATTTTCTTTTTTTTATTTAAAAATCAAATTAAAATAAATCAATAAAATAATAATATTTAAACATAAACCAATCAATTTTTTAATAGAAAATTTGAAACCAAAAACTAAAACAAAATTTCCCTTTTGCTCACCTCCAAACTCAAACTCAAGACCTAAAGTAATTTGAACACCTAACCTGTAACACCCCCTACCCGTATCCATTGCCGGAATAGGGTACGAGGCATTACCGGAGTTTACTGAACATTTTCAGACAATTCTAAGTCATTTATTATTTATATTTTGAAAATAATCATAATGCCTCTCTATTGGGCCCTCGAAACCCAAAACATACATTAGAAACCAACCGGAATTAAATCGGGATCATAAAAAAATTTTCGCAAAATCTTAAATTATATTTTCATCTAAGTAGTTACCGTTTCAATGCTTCTTACAATTAAACATGTTACCATTCAATCAATAGCTTGGCACTTGTCTAAGCGTCTTGCATATATTTCATATAAATTCAACATTGATATACTTATTTTCTCGATATGTCACACTTGAGTTTAATAATTGTCTTTACTTACATAATTTCCTTGTATCAACATATCAAAGATAATCATATATGTACATGTCATGAAACATATCATTCTCTTACCGGTTTTTCATAAGTATATTTCATTCATTTCATTATATCAATATTTCATGCTCCATCATTTCTATATATTTTATGTATATTTATTCCGGTAATAGATTGTATCAAACTTAACATAAATTATATTCCATGTACTTATACTTATTTCGTTTATCTATCTTCATAATTATTTCATACAACTATTTTGTACATATATTTCCTTATGACCAATTCTTGTAAACATTTCACACAACCATTTCATATAACCATTCGTCATCTGATACATATTGCCTGAATATCAATTGTTCAATAAATGTCATAGTGTCTCCCATCCACGGTCTTATTTATCTTTGACATGATGCCATAGTACTATGGTCTTAATCATTTTCTGTCATGTTGGCATGGTATCTTTCAACCATGGTCTTGTTCATGTCATGTTGCCATGGTATCTTTCAACATGGTCTTATTCATTTCATGTCATGTTGACACGGTATCTTTCAACCATGGTCTTACTTATTTCATATCGGGTTGCCATGGTATCTTTCAACCATGATCTTATTCATTTCATATCAGAGAGCACACTCCCGCGAACCTCATCCTTACAGTGGGATTATCAGTCCAAGCTAAATCCGAGTAATATAAACTCATAGAGTATTGTCGGGATTACCACCCGAGCTAAATCCTCAGCGACAATTACTCTAATGAGCTTGGATCCGAATTACCAGTCCAGGTTAAATTCAGACCCTTATTCGGATTACCCATCCGGGCTAAATCCGTTTTACACGTATTCTTTGGGAGGGTTATATCAGGATAGGATCACCCGTCCGGGCTAGATCCTTTTTACCGTCTCGAGCTATTTAACGGAGAGCTCATAAATAGCCATATCAGGAAGCTAATCCGGGCTATAACGGAAAGCTCAATAGAGCCGAAATCAGGTAGTTCACAAAGAATCATATCGTGAAGCTCACGAAGAGCCTATTGGGAAGTTCCAGATAGCCATATATCGGGAAGTTCAAGCGAGCACTGTCGGGAAGCTCACAAAGAGCCTATCGGGAAGCTCACAAAGAGCTATATTTCGGGACTCTCTTAAGAGCTACGGTATGTCCACAACACATGCGGATCAAAACCTATCAGGACGCTCCGAAGAGCTATAACGGGAAGCTTGCAAGAACCATATAACGGGGAGCTTGAGAGGGCTAATATCGTGACGCTCTTTCGAGCTATGGTGTGTCTGCAACATATGTAGAACTACAACCAATTCGGGAAACTTACGTCCATCGATTTCCTTTTGTTCAACGGGATGTATCATTTTATTGGGCATTATCAAATATATCCATATCAATTTCATATGCATGACAAAAATACAATTCACAAGTATGATAATTAACTCAAGCTTATAATTATGCATAATTCTGTTACACGAACTTACTTGACTAAATTACAAAAATACCAAGATTCAGGGGCATTTTGATAATTTACCATTTTCCCAATTTTCACTCGATCTTAAATTGACAATTTCATTCAATAAAACAATTCATTCCCTTCAATTTGGTCATTTTTGACCTTTTTTACAAAATTGCTCCTAAAGTTTTACTTTTATTCAATTTAGTCCTTAAGCTTAAAACATGCAAATTAGCCATGCTAGATGAATATTCATACATATTTTCCTCATCCTCCTCTCCATTCCACATTCTTAATTTATATAATATGCTTATAAGTAACATTATCAATAATTTCACTATTTACTTATTGTATATTCAAAGCTGTCCATTTGAGTCAAAGTCACTAAATTATTTATATCTTGAGCTACAGAACTCCAAATTAAGATCCGTTAATTTTACCTGAAACTAGACTCACATGTATTATTACCATAAAATTTTTAGAATTTTTGGTTTATCCATTTAGTACAGTTTATTTATTAAATTCTTCCCTATTTTGCTATTTGACAGTTCTGACCACTCTTCACTAAAGTTTAATTATCTATTTAAACATAATTCAAATGATGTTATCATTTATTTCTTATAAAAATAGACTAATTATGTCCCAAAATTATTTTTATCCAATTTTTGATGATTTTCCAAAGTTAGAACAGGGGAA
The DNA here is from genome assembly GCA_025698475.1 of Gossypium anomalum. Classification (NCBI taxonomy): domain Eukaryota; kingdom Viridiplantae; phylum Streptophyta; class Magnoliopsida; order Malvales; family Malvaceae; genus Gossypium; species Gossypium anomalum. Next base: position 10,908,036 of record CM046965.1, on the reverse strand, counting down.
CCCGAAATCATTCTGACCTTGTCTCACAAAATTTATTATATCTCATGATTTAAAATTCCATTTCTTACCTAATTTATTCTATAAGAAACTAGACTCAATAAGCTTTAATGTCATATTTTATTCATCCTATAATTCAATTTCTACAATTTTTGGTGATTTTTCAAAATTATACTAAGAACCGTTTTAGTGCAAGATATTAATTACCATGTTTATAACACCCTTATTTTCTTTTTCTACACTATTTCTCATCACTTTCTCTTAGTTTCTCTTCACTAACATATCAAGAACATAGAACCATATATAAGGAAACTCTACATTAACATTAATCCCATGCTTTTCAATAATATCAAACTTAAAAATATATTGAAATCTTAATGTTCTTACCTTTTCTTATTGACTTCAATCTTTAACTTGATTTTTCTCTCTCCTCCAGCTTTTATTTCTTGAATCCAACTTGATATTCTTGCTCCCCATCATCTCCTTGCTATCTTTCTCTCTTGATGGCTATGGAAATTCTTTCAATTTTTAGGTGAAAATAATGAATTTTTGGTGGAAGGACTAAATTGTAAAGAAAGAAAACTTCTTTTCTTCTTACTCTCTCACGTTGTTTGCATGGGAAAGGAAAGATGATGGTGTGAATGTTTTTTTTTTTTTCCACACACACACACACATATATATAGGCTAAATAAAATAATAAAATATCTTATTAAAATATTAAATAAATAATAATTATCTAATTAAATAATTAAATAATTATTAAATATCAACAACATCATCATTACTTTCTAGATTTCTCTCTCTTACAATTGACCATTTTGCCCTTTGTGATATTTTAAAATTTCATTCTTGAGTCATCACTTAATTTGATAAAATTACAATTTAGTCCCTCATAATTCTTCACTTATTCAATTTGGTCCAAATTCATCCAATTTTCCTTAGTTTCTAGATCATTCCACCCTTAAAATATTTGCACTATTAGTCCTTCAACTTTTTCATATTTACACTTTAATCTCTCAAATTTTGAGTATTTACTCTTGGGCCATAAAACTTTTCTCACTTTTATAATTTAGTCCTTTTTTGAATCAATATGTCATAATATAATTCCCAATGACATAACTCAATTTTCCCTTTTTGTCACTTTATTTCCTTATTTTACTATATCACCGATAATATTTTACTATAAAAATTTTCGGGGTATTACATAACCATTGAATCACTAGGCCCATTGTTGTTTCCAATTTGCCGAGAAAAATATAAAAACCTCCTCGAAGTCTATGACTTACATGCAAACCTTAATTCTTCTAACCCCCAAAATCAGGATGTTACAATTGTGGCATATTGGATCTACGAAAAATGTGTATTTAATACTATTAGTTGTGTGTGATGTGTTTGCTTTTTTTTATTAATAAATTAATTATAATTAATTGTGAGTACACTAAGTATTTAAAGAGGAGTTAAAAAAACTCATCAAGGGGAACCCCAAGTAAGTAAATCTAACTGAGTAATTCTATGAAACGCATGATATATGATGTGATTATGACTTTGACAAAGATGCATGTGTAAATATCATCCTCATGATATGTGATGCATGGGTTATGTGATATGTTTGATGATATAAATATGTGATATCTATATATATGTATATTAATATTAAGATCTATTACCTAATGTGAAAAGCATTTTAAAGCATGTGAAAGTGATTAAAAGTGATTAAAAGTGACTATTAAGTGATATGGGAGCATGTGAGCATGTTCACATGCCTAAGTGTAAAAGTGATCTATATGTATTAAAAAAACGAAATTGTCATATCACATGCATGGGGTGGGTTTTGTGAAAGGTGAAAGTAGTGGCAGTTTATCCAAATCAGTGGTCACAAAGTGTTTCAGTGGCAGTATATCTGCATATGTGGTGGCTTGTCCACAAAGTGTTATCAGTGGCAGTTTATCTGTAAATCAGTGGTGGCTTGTCCTCAAATGGTGTTTCGGATGGACAAGTTATGGGGAACTCGATATTGGTGTGTAGCGGAGATGGGTAGGAAATTTTATAAAAATGTGCATCGTTTTTAAAATATGCATTTATAAGTTCATGCATAAGTGACAGTGTTAAAATCTATGAAAGTTATGATGACCGATATGTTGAGATTTATATTTTTATATTTATGTGAATATATATATTTGTGTTGATCTCACACTGGGCCCTTTAAAGCTTACCCACTTTACTTGTGTGTTTCAGATAATCCTCATAGTTAGGACTCAGATGCGGTCATCGGTGATGCTTTCAGAAATGTTTTTAAATAAACATGTGGGATTTTATTTATGATTTAGATTTTTATGGACTTTATTGCTATTTGGGGACTTTTATGTTAAATTATGGTACTGTGGCATGGGATTTTAAACTTTGGACATTTGGATATTTTGCATGGATTCTACTTATGGGTTGAATAAATTGGACTTTTTCTATTAATTAAATTTTTGAACAATTAAAGAAAAATTGTTTCTTTTGCATACTTATTTTATCGAATTTGAATTTAAAAATCACTAAAGTTGTTTTTTTTTCAAATAAAGTCAAAGGATTTCTATCAAAAGTTTTTGAACTTAAACTCATCATTTTTTAAAGAAATAATAACACTTATTTTCACATATGAACTAAATCACTCCAACTAATATTTTCGCCATATCTATGGCCCATGTAATTGCTTAGATTGGGTCATAATGTTTAGGCCCAGTTTGAGGGGTTACAAAAGTGTTATATTTTGAAAATGATATAATTTAATCAAAGTAATTTGTTTTTGTTTCGTTTATCAAACAAAATTTAGGGGTATTTGGTGTAATTTCTTTAGATTTATAAGTTTTTTTTAATATTTTATGTATATATATCCCAATTAAATCATTAGCTAAGTTGAATTCACAAAAAAATAATGTCAAGATTTAAATACACCAAATCGGTGCACAACCAAAAGTTGTCATGGCAACAAGATTTTGTCACAAAAGTTAAATTGTAGTTATCTCAGACAATAAATATCATTATAATTAGGTTTTTGTATCAATAATGGAGAGAACCAAGAGAGAGTGGATGAGGGAGTGATTAAGTTAGCGTTTTAAGAGTAATTATTTAGTTTAACAATTTCACATACAAATAATAATTTGTCAAGGCAATTATTGCACGATGTATGTATAATTATTTTTGTGATTGGTGAACGTGAAAAAAAAAAGAAGTCATATTGGTTAATTAGAAGAATAAAATTTTATGCGACAATTTTTGCACAATAGAAATTTGAATAAAAAGTTCCACTCAAATTGTGAAAGAAATTTAAACACAATAGTTTGAATTCTCTTTTGATATGGGAATATAGTGTTATAGATTATAAAAATAATAATTTTTAGTTTGTGATTTCACTCTCAATCAATATATTAAATAGTTAATTTTTAATGATCTGATAAGTTTATTATTATAACAATAAGTTATACAAGAAGTTCAGCAGGACAACGAGAGTAGTTCACACCATAAATAGTGCATTGATTCGCTAGAATGGTGGTTTGAAAAGGTTGAGGTTTTTTTGTAGAGTGAAGACTATGTATGATACATGTTCTTGCCCCGATGTTATGAGAAGTATTTATTAAAGGAAGCTAGTTAGGCATGGGTTCCATCCATTAAGTTCCTTATATTATAAGTGCAATGGTGGATGTCAATTGACGTATTGCTAGAGTTGATGTGAAGGGACAAGAAAACGTGATCATCAAGTCAGGATGTGACGGATTAGGTGCCATAAAAAACTCTTCCCCATATATTTCTTAATGACAGTTTGGGCATACTTGGTGTGACGGGATGGTTACAGGAGGTGTATTGTTTTCTTGGCGAAGAGATAAGGCTAAGCTTCACCATGTTGATTTAGTTGTTGTCAAATCCGACAAAAGGGTCATAGGCAAGGTATAACATTTGTTCCCAACACAAAATGTAGGTTATGAAGTGACCTGGCTTGAGTTGACTATTTGGCAAGGCTTGTTGGAGATCCTTAGCAAGACTTGCGTAGAGCTTTAAACCTTTGATTTGAGGTCTTCTAGAATGTGTAATATTTTCTTTCCTGTCATATATTTTTAAGGTGTTGTTTCATTTTCTCGCCCGAGTTCTTATAAATAAGTCATTTTCAAGACTTCAAGGTCAGTGTCCTTTTGTGTTCCTCTTGATTTCAACACTCCTCTCATTCTTTTTGCCAAAAAATTGCCTTTTCTTTCCTCTTGTCTTTCTATTGTCATTGTCTTTTCTTCCAACATGGTCATCAACCTAAAAGGTTTGCAACTAATGATGTTTCGATAAAGGGTGAAGAATTGTTGTGTACCACCATTGCGAAGGAGATTACAAACATGTTGTTATTGCAATGTTTGAAACCATATCATTATATATATATGACTTTATAGTGCCATCAGTAGGCTATGACCGATGAGAGACTTTATCTCCCCTCTTATCTGTTTGACATGAATTTTCATGTGCCCCTCCATTCTTGGTTTGTAAGGATATTTCAATTATACCATGTTTTCTTTGGATAGTTATCAAAGACACCTTAGTGCTTTTTGTCATTGTATTTCTTAAATTGTAAGAAATGCCAAGAGGTGCCTGTTGGATCTAGTACCCTTAGTATAGTATTTTTCATCTATGTATACTTGAATTTTTCAAATAAATTAGTTTAATAAAATATTCATTAATTAAATTAATATCCTTTTGTATATTAGCCTCAATGTTTTTTGCACCCAAAGAAAAGTGAAAGCAAATATTGACTCACAAATTATCTAACTTTTAACTAATACTAAACAGTATTATATGGTCGGTCGTAATACAAAAAGACAACTTGTATTAGTATATAATCTAAACATGCCATTAGTCTACTTAGAAACGAGTAAATTGATTAAAAGACTAATATATCGTCTATCAAGTCCTATTGGGGAAATACATTATCTTGGGTATTAGAGTGGATGACTCCTAGAAGATAGAGACATAGATGTGATTGATTGGACAGACAGTACATTTGCCAGGACCCAGGTAAAATAGATCCTAGATTTGTTTATGGATTTATTCACTTTTGATATTCATAGTGTGGCACACCTTAATCTTGAGTGAAAGATGGACTATATATGTGTGACTCGTTTACTTTGATGTAAATGAAAGTCTGAGTTAAAAAAGATAAGAAACAAAAAACTGGCACATTAATTATACGACTTCTGCAATATGTAACATCATTACACAAAAGTGGAAGTCGTAGCCCAAAAAAGGGTAAATGATATCTTCTCATTAATTAGTATTACATGATAGATGGTAAGTAAACATAGCCACGAGTCATTTGTCTTTGTAATAAATAATTTAATTATTATTCGATAGTAATTTGCACGGAGAAATGAGAGAACTCTTTTTGTACCTATTAACACAGGAAAAATGTGTTAGAATGAGTAATAGAATAAGAAAAGCTAAAAACAAACAAAATCAATGAAAATAAACTACCTAGTAGAAAACCCGAAACAATAAAAATAACTTGAATTTTTTGTTTAAGGTGTTCCCGATGTGCTAAAATCAAGAAAATTAAATTGAAGTTTCTTTATATGATAAAATATAAGATCTAAAAAATTTGGGCACGAAATTCAACTCAGAAAATATTTTTAAATTTTTTCTCTTTTCTTGATTTTGGAATTTTTTTCTTTTTTTTTTTTTGGAAATATTTTTTAATGTACCAAAGTGTTAAGAAATAGTATACAAATTTTTAGATCAATTTGAATTCGTTTACCCACTAAAATCAATGTTTTTCCAAAAATTTTTAGGGTAAAAACAAGTTATTTTAGAGGTTGTTTAAGCAAAATGGGTGAAAATAGTTTATTTAACATAAAGAAATTAACAACTTTAAAACATCAAAATCTAATACCAAATGATAGGAGAGGAGTGGAAGATTATATTCAAATTGTTTGACATGAGAAAATTCAGATCTAATCTTAAAAAAACACCAATAAAATTTAGGAAAACAGAGAAAATATTTATTTATTAATTCTAATTTCCCGTTCAATTTATTTCATTATTGCTAACTTGACAAACGAATGATGTAAAAAAAAAAGAAATGAATGAATATAAAAATTCAAATAAACCTATAACTTACAATACTAATTTTAGTATACATTTTCAAGTTAAAGAATATTAAAGTATGGAATTCTGGGAGGGTAATAGCAACTTAATTGACAATGGGAGGCCGATTTGAATTTTCAATCAACTTATTTCTTTCTCTGTCATTAAAATTTTTTGTTTATCTAGTTAAATACTTTTTTTAAATTAAAAGATTAAGTTAATGATCTTTTATAGGTTTGAAAAATTAAATATTAAAAAATTTTATCATTACATTTAAAAACATTATCAATATAATTTCAACTTAAGAGATAAATTTCTTATTAAATTTAAATTTTTTATAAGTGGAGCTGTCAAATCAATTAAGCTATCATTTTTTGATTCAATCGATCTAGTCAGTGTAAAATTATAAAAAAAATTCAAAATATAAAAATATTAAATTAGATGATATAAATTCACAAGTTAATTAGCTTTTTACCTCTTGTCAAATCGATACCTAATTAATATTTTATCCAATCAATCCATGGTTGAAACAACGCTGAAGAAATTAGGGTGTTCAATCGGTTAACCGACCCGGACTACCATTAATCGAATTAACCGACCCTTTAAAATCCTTAACTGTTAAACGAACAAAACTTTTTTAGTTAATCCAGTCGGTTAACCGAATTAACCGAAGTTTATATATATATATATATATATATATATATTTATTTAAAACGAGTATAAAACATATAAAAAAATTAACCGATTTAATCGGCCGATTAATTTATATTTCCAAAAAATTAACCGAACTGACCAAATACTTATATATTATAATATTATTTATTAAATTCGATTAACCGACCAATTTCGAACCAAATTAACCGTTAACCGAACTTCCAAAAAATTATTAACCGGCCCCTGACCGAATTAATTCGATTAACCGACCGATTAACCGAATTTGATAATTCGATTTTACCCGAAATTTGCACACCCCTATAAGAAACTTCGTAAATAATAGAAGTAGTAGTTACTCACATGCAAATGATGCGATGGGGCAAGACACACTAAATTAACTATTTAAAACTACTTCTTAAGAATAGCATCTGCTTCTCCTTCAAATTTGTACGAACACTAATTATAAAATTCCAATCCTAAATCTCTAACGTTCTGAATCTGCAAAAGATGAATAGAATATTTACTAATATGTATTTGTACTATTTATTATCATTACTAACATTAATAAACAATACAATTAATTATATTTTTCTTATGTCTCCCACGTGAATAATTCGTAATATATAAATAAAGGTTTATTTAGTTCTCAAGTGCACTTGCAAAATGTAAAAGCATCATTTGAATGTTGATCTAAAAAAAAAAATCAGATCAAACCAAAAGGTGTATATTTGCTAACTTGGAAGCTGATGCTCTACCAAAAACTGGGGTCAACAACAGGCCAAGTCCTTTTATTTTGTTAACGAACAGGCAAATGGGTCGTGAATTATCCTAGTCTCGAGGTGTTGGGGCAATTTGATGGCTTGCAGCAAAGTTTTTGAAGTCTTACGGAGCCATGTGTTGAATTTAGTGCAGTCTAATGTTGCTGATATTTGAGCTGGCTCGCGCTGACCTGCTCATGTTATGCCAGTGCATTCCTAGTGTACTTCTCCTTTGCCTTTTTAATAATAATTTTGTCTTTACTTTTGAAGAAAAAAATCAATCTTTATTAAAAAATATTAAGATGCGGAAAACCCTAGCTTTATTTTTTTTGGTAAATTGAAAACCCTAATATAATTAGCGACGAAAATAATTAAAGCTAAAAGTGTTACTTGTCTTTGATGTATTAACACAATAAATCATGGGTTAGATGTGATAGTAAGTTATATTATAGTATTTTTAAAAAGAAGATTTAACCATAAATTTAAAAAAAATTAAATTTTTATATACCATGAATATAAACGATACTTTAATTTCACCAAAACGAGATAAAATTATAGTTTTAAATTATTGACATTCATCATCATAGTTAATATAGTAACTTTATTTTAAATAGATACATATAATTTTATGTATCATTTTTATTTAAATATTTATTTTTACTTCCCTAAAAGGTTATTTATTTGTACCGCCAATAAAATAACAAAGTTGATATCTTACTAATTTTGATATTTTAGGTCTAAATTTCGTATTTTTTTTAACTTAATGTAGATTTAAATATATTTTAATTTTTAGTCCCTCTTATATCAATTTAATTTTAATTTTAGATATTCCAACATATACTTTTTATGATTATATCTATACTCGTAATTATAAACTTCTTACTTAAAACAGTACTTACTATTTGTTCGATTTACAAGAAAATTAAAAAAAGAAATTACTTTCACTTGTCTGATGCTAATTATATATTCGTACAAAAAAATTTAAAAGCTTTATGCAAGTAAAAACTTGAAGACTAACACAACAAAAACCACCGACAATACTGTATTATTCATCAACAAAAAGAAAGAGCTAAAAAGCCTAAAACCATAGTGTGTACATATATATATATATATGTATATTTATATACACACAATATCTAAAATGATGTATGAGATATAGGAAAAACATGAAGAGGGATTTTCTTATTAACTGTGAGGCCGTAGAGCTCAGTCATGTCCAAGTTGTTAGCAATTTGACCAGCAGGCAACTTCCAATCAAACCAATATAGGAGGTTGGCCATCACATACTCGACAGAAGCAACTCCAAATGGCATCCCAGGGCACCCCTTTCTTCCGAAACCAAATGGGATGAGCTGAAAATCTTGACCTTTGAAATCAATGGAGCTATTCTCGAACCTCTCTGGTATGAACTCTTCTGGTTTTTCCCACCATTTGGGATCTCTCTGAATGGCCCATGCATTAATCAAGACCGTGGTATCTGAAGGAATGTGGTAATCTCCCAATTTGACACTCGCAGATGTTCGTCGAGGAGCTAGAAGAGGAGCTACCGGATGCAATCTTAAAGTTTCTTTGATTACACATTTTAAGTATTCCATTTTACTGATATCTTCCATATCCACCTTCGACTTGTTTCCCACCACATTTCTCACTTCTTCTTGGACCTTTTTCATTGCATTTGGATGCTTTAAAAGCTCAGCCATCATCCATTCGGTTGTGGTTGTAGAGGTATCAGTTCCTCCTACAAACATGTCCTGAGTTTATCAAAATTAAACATTTTAGATCAAACCAAGGCGCAGAAAAAGAAAAAGAAAAGAATGGAAACAATGTTGAATAATAACCAGTAAGATTGCTTTGATGTTGTCTTGAGTGAGGTCCATCTCATACATGCCATCCTTTTGGAGTTGCATAATGATAGAAACGAAGTCCTTTCTATCGGAAACTTGGTCATCACTTTCAAGAGCTCTATGCTCCTGAATTACCTGGTCAAAGAATGAATCAAATTCCGCGTTTACTGCTTTCAAACTTGGAATATATCCAGTAACCACATCTAGCCACCTCAAGTAAGGAAACATATCGCCAATACAGAAACTTGTGAAGAGAATCATCAGCCTTTTGGCCAACTTCCCAAACTTGCTGCACCCATCTTCATCTTCACTTTTGTGACTAAGAACACATCGAGACACTATGTTACTTAAAACGGACGTAAGCATCTCTGATAAATTAATAGACTTTCCTTTAAGAGAAGCACTACGGATTTTGTTGATAAGAAGTTCAACTTCTTCGTCTCTAACAAACTGAAAGGAGTGCACTCTTCGGTGGCTGAAAAGCTCAACAACACTGATCTTCTTAACTTGTCTCCAGTACTCACCGTAGGGTACAAAAGCCATATCCTTGCATCCGTAGAACAAGATATCTACAGCTGTGGTCCTTGGTCTGTTGGAGAAAACAATGTCATGGTTCTTCACAATTTCTCTAACGATGTCAGCTGATGAAACCACTACAGTCGGGTTATACCCCAACTGTAGAAGCAAGAGAGAACCATATTTCCTAGAGAGGTCTCGTAGAGAGCGGTGGGGAAGTTTGCCAAGTTGATGGATGTTGCCAATAATTGGTAGCCTTGGGGGTGATGGAGGCAAATAAAGTGTTTTCCTTTTTGCTAGTTTAAGCCAAATCAAAAGCGAGAAAAGGAGAATCATAGATAGAAGCAATGGTTTGCTGGAAAGTATAGCAACATTCAACAGCTCCATTTGCAAAGCTAATGTTGAAATTTCTTCACTACTTTGCCCTTTTTATAGACTAAAGACGCTTAGATCTCGGGTAAATTTATTTTCTCCCCTGCATGATTCCTTAGCCTTGGCATCTTTTTTTATTATTACGTTTTCTCAAAAAAAAAATTTTAATAAAACAATGCCATGATCTTTAAAAATCGAATTCACATGGTTGATATATATATATACCTGTCCATGGGTCGGGTCCGACCCGGCCCGAAGACCCTCCCCAAAAATGAGAAGATTTGGGTAAAAATATAAACCTAAAAATTAGATTTGGACAAAAATAAAACCCATTTAGAAAATGAGTTAGGCCTCGGGCAAGGCTTTTTTGGCCCAAGCCCAACTCGAATTTGCAAATCTTTTTCTTACTTTTTTTTACTGTTATTTTATTGTTGTTTTCTCACTATTTTGCTACCATTTCACTATTATGTTGCTACTATTATGTTGTTATTGTTTGGATCTTATATAACTCTTGTTTTATTGTTAATTTTGTTACTATTTGAAAGACATTTGCTTATGAAATTGAACTTATCTTAGTGTTATTTAAGTATAAAATTTTTTTATTTTATTTTCAAGTTGTTGGGAAAGATTTATTTTAATATTTTTAGTATTTTTGATGTATTATATATTTTTTAAAAATAATATAAAAAAATTCAATAAGAGTAAGTTGGGCTAGACTCAGATTTTGATATTTTTATTTAGACCGAGCTTGAGTAAAATTTTAAGCCCATTTTTCAGATTGGGCTCGAGTCTAACAAACGGACCTAATACCAACCCTGTAGCAAATAGGGATCAGTTTGAAACTAAAACAAAAAGCTGGGAAAAAAAGGGTCACATAGTCATGTTCCCTGACCATATGGAAAAGCTAAAGTCGTGTGGAATGGGACACACGACCGTGTAGACAAACCGTGCACTAGATTAATGTTGTGTGGTGTTGGAGTCACACGGCCGTCCGAACAACCGTGTACACTCCTCAAGGTCGTATGGGTCAAAAGTGTAAATATTCAAAAATATGTCACATGGTCGTGTTGCTAGGCCATGTAACAAACTATGACCAAGTGCACCAAAATCACCTAAAAACTTACAGACCACATGGTCCTACCTTATGCCCGTGTATAGCATACAGTCATGCATCAGGCCGTGTGTACTTAAAATTACCTTTCAATACAGGATTTCTATCTTAACTCACTCAGGCAACAAGCAACCCTTTTAAACCACATTCAACTAATTTAATAGCATCAAAATCAACCAAAAAAACATCATTTAAAAAAACCATCTTAAATTCCTAACCAATATGCCACATTTGGCACATCAGTTCACAATTCAAAATCATCCAAGTTATCTCATTCAAGCATACCAATATGCCTTCACTAAAACGATCATAACTTCAACTCTCGAACTCAAAATTGAGTGATTCAAAATGCATTTCGAAGCTAAGAGATAGATCTTCAAATGCCATGGGCCATCTCAACCTAGAAATCCCAAGATCCTATCCAAAAAACCATCGCAAGTTTATTGATTTTCCAAGCTTGAAAATTGGCAACTTCGGTGAACGGAATTTAATAAATTTTACCCCATCCGTGCACATATCAACCATACAATCCAACTACTCAACCAAATATCATTAACATGATCATTCTCATCGCACACACACATATAATATGATTTCTCAAAATGCCAACACAATCCATAAGACATACGACGTACATGTCAAGACCGAAATGGATTCATCACCAACACTTGAGTTTGGGATTGTTGTTGGATGCTGTATCGACAATTGAATCGTAGGTACCTAACCTGCGCACGAAAAACAAAATCATACGCTGAGTATAACTCAATGACATTTCTATAATACGAACATTTTGAACATAATATAAGTTATTAGGGTGCACAAATGACATGCAATATAACAAATAAATTATACTATTTCATATATTCTTAATTCAAAACTAACGCATTTTATCAACAATGAAACATAACATTTATATTTCATATGTCATTTGGTAACTCAAATTATATAATGGCACATTCTATCTCACTTTCCAATTTCATGATTTTATTGAGCATAATCAATTTATGTTCATAACTCATTCCACTATTTCATTTTCCATTTCATATTTCACTTTCATTCTCAACATTTGTCATTTCAATATCAAATATCTTAATTTTACCATTTATTTCCCTATTAACACGACTCCGGCTCGGATAGATACACGGTCCCAACCAATACACCAGTTTAGTACCTAGTGCCTCATCGGATAAATCCAAAGCAAATAGTTTCACCCAACACTATAAATAAATTTGACACCCAGTGTCTCATTGGTTAAACTGGAGCAAATTGACACCCAATGCCTTATTGACTCATAGTCGAAGAATCCTTGAACTCTTCCTATCCTATGGCATATGCCAACAATATCCAACTTTACTTGAACAATTAAAAGGGTTTTCATTACCAATCAGTATCTTAATTCATATTTATTTTCATCATAAATACTTTTATTCAACATATGGAAATAATATTTCATTTCAATATATGCTCAATTTCACATTAACGTAAACATGCACATGTTTCATAATTATTCAATTTAGCCCTCAAGAACATTAATCTTTCAAATCAATCCAAATGCATCTCATTATCACAAATTGACTCACCTTATATTCTTACCATGCACACACAATTCATAATGCAACAATTTACAAGTAATTCAGATTATAGAAACACAAATCGTAAACCCCAAACTATTCGTCGATGACTTTATCTTTTCCTTTTTCTTTTAAGGAATCTCAGTCGACATTAGCTACAGATTAAAACAAACAAATTATTTCATAAATAATCAACTATTTTCACATTCTACAAAATTATATGTAACGCCCCAAAAATCTCGAAACCTAAAAATCTCGAAATCGTAAATTTTTCTTTTTGTGCTTAAGTGTTAATTACACAAGGGTAGGTCTTGGACAAGGTTTGAGTTTGAATTAGGAGGTAGAAGAAATTACAATTTAATTATTAGAAGAATCAGGGTCGGCAAGTAGTTGGGGTTTTAAATAAAGATAGGGAAAATAACATCAGAAAGCCTTGTGAAGGAATAGCTAAGTGACGCCGCTTAGAGTGTAGGGAGATGGCGTTAATAGCTAGCAAGGAGGTCAAAGGTTCGAATCCTAGCTTAGTGTTTTTAGAAGTTTAATTTTGGCCTTCTAAAAGGTTGGAAGTGGCGTGAAGATGGACTCTAAGGGGAGTGTTCAGGAGAGAAAATTAAGGAAAGGATCAAGGGGTTATCAGGGAGAAAAATGAAGAGATGAGAGGGGGAAGTGATGGAGCCGAATGGGGAACTGAGGGCCAGGCAATTCGGCTATAGGGCTATAAATAGGTGTCGAATGTAAGGGTGTGAGGCTAATGCCAAAATCTTTTTCTCACCTTGTTGCTAGAAACCCTCTTTCTTAAAAGCCGAAAACCCTTTTATTTTTTTTCTTTTTCTTTTTGCTGATTTCTCCAAAAATCGAAAACCCTTATTCTCTTTTTTATTTTTTGTGTGCCGATTTCTTTGTTTCACTTTTGGGTTTAGCCGATTCTTCTTCCTCTCTCTCTTGGTGCCGAGTAAGCAATTGTGCCATTTAGATCTCTAGAGCCGAATACTCTTTGACCGAATCTAGTGTAAGTGTTACTCTTCCAATCAGTTTTCTTTGCTAAGTATCGAATATTGTCCCTCACTCTTTCTAATCAACTGTGGTAGGGAATTAGTATCGGATCTCGGATCTTAACTCTCTGCCGAAATTGTTCTTTAAGTGTTGCAATTTTGGTAAGTTTTCCTCTCCCGTCGGCTAAGGTGGCCAAATGTTCATAGTTAAGGTAAGGGGACTTGTGTTGGATACGAGTCACCTATTATTCTATTTTAATAGTTAAGATTGGTGCAGATCTAGGAGTTGATCGTGGTTAGGGATTTAAGAAGGGGCTGTTATACTTATCGCGTAAGGTTTAGGGCTAAGGAGATCGCATCACACTTGCTTACCAGGTGTATACATACACTACACACACACTATGAATCGACAAAAGCCGAAATGCCGAAATGCAAAAATGTCGAAATGTCGAAAAGTCGAAAGTGTGGCTACGGTAGTCTTGCGAGTGCGCGAATACTCGTAAGGGGAAGACTGATAAGTTGTCTGAGCCCCATAGGCGATTCCATAGACTTGGGTTGTGAATAGGCCAAGTGGGCCGAAATAGGCTAAATGGGCCCGATGGGCTGTTGGGCCCATAATAGGCAAAATTTGATAAGCGACGCTATATGATAGGAAATTTGTATGTGAGCATGAATATAATGTGATTTGGGTTGAATGGTCCATATAAATGAGATTGGGCCGAATGGGCCATATGAACGTGAATTGGGCCTAATGGGCCATATGAATGTAAATTAGGCCTGATGGGCCATATGTATGAGATTGGGCCAAGAGGGTCATATGCATGTATGTAGGGGTTTTGGGCCTAGTGTATGATAACCATATAAAACTTAATTAATATATTACGACGGTGGACAAGTCATAGAGTTGAGGTGTGCCAATAGGTATATGCATGTCTAGGATTGGATCTAGGGAGAGCTTGGTACTTAAGCAGTCTTAATGACTCACCTCCTCTTCTCTGGAATCCTACCTAGTGCATAGTGTTCGTTCATCTTAGCTCACGGGATTTGTTAACGGGCCAAGGTAAGTAAAAACTCGTAATAAAAAAAATTATCGAAATGCCCCTGAGGGCGAAAATAACTAAAATACCCTCAAGTGTTGTGTGTAAGATTTATGATTGTTACATACATTCATATGTATTCATGTGATGTCCTGTTTAGGTTGCATATCGGTTGGGAATTATGGAACGGAGGGAGTATATGAGGGTCGCATGGTTGCTTGACAATCGTGGATCCACCGACGGCTTTTAAGCCCAATATGTGATTGGCAGCTTGCTGCAACTTGGGTAGTTCTGCAACCGGGCTACCATTGATGTGTATCAGTTGGGTGGGTCGATATTTATATCCCCACAAGTTGTGAAAAGGGGGACGAAGCAGAAGTGTACCGGTTGGATTATTGGGGTGGGTTGCACTGTATTGCATTGCATGTTTGATGCATGATGACTTTTGAATGCTTGTTTTCGTCGAGGGTTGTACACACTGAGTTTGCGAGAACTCACCCCCTCTTTTATTTTATTTTCAGATGATGCTCAGTAGAAGGTTCGATGTTTGGAGGGACTCTGGGTGGCCAGCTAGCAAGACAATTTAGATTTTTTTTTTTCATTTTAAAGCATATAAGTTTCTGGTTATTAAGTGATTTCAGACTGGATTATAATAAGGCTTTCCATTTGGTTATTATTTGGATTATTATTTTTATGTGACGTAATTATAAGAAGTTGAGCATGGTTTCTTCATCCATAGTATGTCTCTTCTACGTTTCTGCAACTACATTTTAAAATGACATGTTTTCATAAAATCATATATTTTACATAAGTGGTTGAAACGAGTTTTTTTAAAAAAATGTAGTTAAGGTTTCTTTTATTTTAAGAAGGGTTTTCAATGAAAATATGGTTTTCGCTAAAACACTTCAATATGATGCACCAGATTCGGCCGTAACATTCGGGCTAGGTTTGGGGTGTTACATTTAGTGGTATCAGAGCCCAGTTATAAAACTCGGGCTGTGAATTGGGCCTTATTACTTGGTTTCTTTTTGTGTTTAAATTTTTTTTGATTGAATCACAATGTTTTGTGAAAATCTTGCTGAGCGGCACACCGAGTCTCCGACGTCGAACCAAGTAAGTATTCTTATTCTTAAATTTATTTAAATTGTTATATAGTAGTTAGCTAGAGGGCTACTTTAGGTGATCTTATTAGAATGGCACCAAAGCCCACAGTAACTTGAACCTGTAGAGGATTTTCGAAAACAATATTCTATTTAATAATTTCCATAAAACATCGGGTTAATTATTAAACTAACCAAAAATTCATAAAATTTTTAATCCAGATAATACCCAAATCGACGATGAGTGCTAGAAGAAGTGCAAGAGGCCGTGGCCGAGGCCGCGAAAGTGTTAAGGCTGAATCGTCGGCATCGGGCCATACCCCTGATGCTGGAGTAAAAGAGGCTCCGGCCTCACTTGTGGCTAGGAATGGACCGTATGATCGGGCCGCGGGAGAAGATGCGTTGTCGTAGACAATGCTAAGGATTTTGGAAAGGGACGTTGTTCCCAAAAATGGCACTGGAAATCAGGGGTCCATTCCGGAGCGACTTCGATCGACGGGGCTGAGATCTTTAAAGGCGTGGCTGGCGTAGCTCCTAACATGGCAGAATATTGGTTGGATGCCACTAAAAGGATAATGGAGGACCTGGACTGTTCATTAGAACAAAAGTTAAAAGGAGCCGTGTCACTACTTAAGGAAGAAGCCTACCAGTGGTGGCTGACGGTGAAAGAGGGCACCCAACCGGAGTGGGTCACTTGGGAGTTTTTCAAAGCTGCATTTCAAGGGAAGTATGTGGGTGTAAGCTATGTGGATGCTAGAAGGAAGGAGTTCATGAATTTGACCCAAGGGAACAAATCGGTGGCAGAGTATGAGGCGGAGTTTCTACGCCTTAGTAGGTATGCGAGAGTAATGGTGGCAACAGAGTATGAGCGTTGCGTGAGGTTTGAGGATGGACTTAGAGATAACCTTAGGGTATTGATAGCTCCACAAAGGGAATAAGTTTTCTCGGAATTAGTAGAAAAAGTAAAGATAGTGGAGGAGGTTAAGCGCACTAAGCGCTTAAATCGGGAAAAAAAGGGGTAAGAACAAGAAAGAGGTTGAGACTCTTGGTGTTGAACAGAGGCATAGGGCTAGGGCCAGAGTTAATGAGCCAGTTAGAGTAGGGTCCCCTACTGTTAATCTAGGGGTGCCACCTTGTGCTGATTGTGGGAAAAGTCATGTAGGCGAGTGTTGGAAGAGAACGGAGAGCTTATTTAGCCTGTGGATCTAAGGAGCATAGGATCAGGAATTGCCCTAGAATGCCAAGACAAGTGCCAGATGTGGGCCGAGGTGGTGCTCAGCTACCGAGGGGTGGTCAGCAACCGCCGAGAGGCCGTGATCAGGCTAGAGGTGGAAACGATTTAGGTCGTGGAGCACCGGGCAGAGGTGCTGGTCATGCTGAGGCGAGGCAGCTAGTTTTGGTCTATGCAGCACGTCGTCAAGAGGATGGAGACGCTCCAGAGGCGAATAATGGTACGTACTTACCATCAAGTGTTGTTTACCTGAGTTGGAATTAGAGTGTGCAGCGGAAGTGTGGTGTGGTAGTCTGTGTTAGTAGTTGGGAATTTTGAGGACGAAATTTCTTTTAGGGGGTAGAGCTGTAACGCCCCAAAAATCCCGAAATCGTGAATTTTTCTTTTTGTGCTTAGCAATCTCGGTTAAGTGTTAATTACGTAAGGGTAGGTCTTGGACAAGGTTTGAGTTCGAATTAGGAGGTAGAAAAAATTATAATTTAATTATTAAAAGAATCAGGGTTGGCAAGCAGTTGGAGTTTTAAATAAAGATGGGGGAAAATAACATCAAAAAGCCTTGTGAAGGAATAACTAAGTGACGATGTTTTAGTATTCAATTGTAACGATGTTTACTTTTTAGTGTTTATAAATTGGGGTTTGAGGGTTGATTTGACAAATGTTACTCGCTAATATTATTAGGTTTGAAATTTTCATGATTTTTAAATAAGTAGATTTAGTATTAATTGTGAATTTGTTTATTTTCTACTTAATTTATCAAATACAGTTCAATAGATATGATTTAATTCGAGTTTTAGAATTAATTTGATTAAAGTTAATTGTTAATATTATTAGTGTTATAAAATAAAAAAGACAGAAAGTAAAGAACAAAAAAAATAAGAGAGCAAAACAAAGATCGCATTTTATTGATCAATCAGGATGATTACAATGCTTCATTAAAAGTCTCTATTTATAGGCATAAGAAGTACAAAAGAAATAGAGATCTAATTCTAATAACTATTAGAATTTAAAGTACATCAAAACTTTATCTTGATCATGATGGACATCCACTTAATAAGATATTCATAACACTCCCCCTTGGATTTCCATTAATAGATAATGTGCCTCGTTAAAACCTTATTAGGAAAAACCCTGTGGGATAAAAAACTAATGAAGGAAAAAGAGTATACAATCTATAATACGCAGGATAAAACCTCAATTAAGGGAAAAAGAGTGCAACGCGTATTTACTCCCCCTCATGAAAACATCACATATTTTCTCATATTCTACATATTCAATCTTGAATACTAGTTTTTCAAATGACTATTTGAATGTATTTGATAAACATTTATATTATCATTCTTTTAAAAGTCACTAGTGAGGGAAATTTGGGAAAATATATTTTGATCCATTTAGGAGATTCAACAATAATCATAACAAACTTTAATAAAGATTCTTTTATAAAAACATAAATAGGTATTTTGGATCATTTTATA
Organism: Gossypium anomalum; assembly: GCA_025698475.1. Classification (NCBI taxonomy): domain Eukaryota; kingdom Viridiplantae; phylum Streptophyta; class Magnoliopsida; order Malvales; family Malvaceae; genus Gossypium; species Gossypium anomalum. The sequence continues at coordinate 10,889,279 of CM046965.1, read as the reverse complement.
ATCCTCCTTCAACTACTATTCACTAAGTCAAATTTACCACATATGTTCAAATTATTTCAATATATATAAATGAACAATTTCTCGAGAATTTCAATATGCTTCTAGCATCCTAAATCCTTCAAGGATTTTAATATAAACTTTACTATATAGTGATTCATAAAAGGTTGTAACAATAACCATTAGACGCAAGTTAAATCTTTTATGAATTGTCAATTTAATAATATATCTAAAGGTTATTGTATCCACTACAGAAGAGTATTATATCTTTTCATAATCAATGCCAGAACTTTGCAAAAAACTTCATATTTTATTCTGTTTTTGCAAAATTACTTCAATTGCACTCTCACTGGTTTATATCTTTAGATATTTGGACTACTGGTCCAAAAACTCCACGAATTTAATTGTACTTGAGTTGCATTTTTATATTTTGATCAATTTATTCCATATTTATATTTCTCAATAGATTTATTCAAGATTTTCCTCTTATTTTATTATTTCAATAATAATATTGCATGCAAAATTATTGTCGACCACTTTTATTATTCGGTTCCACATTTTTTCGAATTGACATAACGTATCGAGATCTTTTATTTTCATTATTTTAAAATTCAGTTTCAGGTACCTGAATCTTTTCTAGAGTTTTACTTATTAGTTATGTCTTAGGCCTCTTCTGGAGCACTTGCCTCCACTATATGACTATCTAGAAGAATTTTCATCTCTGGAACTGATCAATCTATTATTTATTCTAACTAATTGTCCTACTGAGATTTTGATTCAAATTAAAATATTAACTTGGTTATTCTCATTAATTTTGTAAATACATCTGATCGTTAACTTGTAATGAGTTATCATTGTTGAACTTCTGGTTCAAATTACTCTCCCCCTAACTCATTACAAGTCATTATTTCTCTCCCCCTAATGTTAAGAAAACTATCGAATCGAAATTGTAATCACAAACTATGTCATAATTGAATCTCGAATACATTCAAAACATCTAATAATATATATTCCCAACTTTTTTTAAGGATTCACTCACCTTTGTGAGTTGTGGTGGAGCAATTGGAACATATACGCACATACAAAAATTCAAAAATGAGAAATATTTAGCTCTTGATCAAAAACCAATTGTAATGGGGAGTATTTATAACTTATTGGCTTGATGCGTACAACACGTAAATCAACATAATCTCATGTTGAAATAGAAAGGTTAGTTCTCATAACTAATGGTTTAAACATTAATTAGAGGTGTTTAATCAATAATTTCTCTAAACCATTATACGCAAACTTTTACAAAAGTTTTTCAAACTCAATCAATAAAAGACTAAGATATAAACTCATTAGTATTAGCAAGATGAATTGTGTTTGTTGCATGATCTGAAATTAATTATTGAAATAAGTAATCATGCAAACGACAGGTTGCAAGTTGATAATACATACGTGATTATTTTGTAGATGCATCTACCAAAATCATATAAAATCATCCACATGGTGGATGAATGGGCCCATATTCATTTCAGAAATGTAATACATTAAATCTCAACTTTAGCTAGTGAGTTTCTAAGAACCAAATTTTATTGAGAACAAGCAACAAATAAAAATTCTTTAAATTAAAGAATCTTTTGGTTCTTTAATGGATATCTATATGAATTCTCAATTAATTTTCGCATCATAAACGATTCAAGATGGTCTAACTGGTCACGCCAAGTAGTAAACGCATTTGTATTAGTAAACTTCCAGTTTACTTTAACATGTGTTTCAATTATACTAAATTGTAACAAATTTTATTATCATTCCTTTTAATTTGTATCCACATATTCCATTATAAATATCTTTTAAAACCTATGGATTAACCATCACAAAATATTAATATATTATCTCTTCTAGAACTTTCGACTAATTTTGTACTATCAAATATTGAAATAATATTTGTTTGTTTTAGTACAAAATTAGATAAATACTTTCTATCTATAATGATAGAATTTATTACTACATTTTCATATTCTTCCTCAAAGAATATTAACAGAAATAAAAAATTTGGGCATATGCCATATGTGGCCAAAGTTATCTTGGAAACTCTCATTATTCTCTTATTTATTACTATGTTCCTACTTTTAGTGGTCCATGATTATATATTTAATTTTCTTTATGTTTACATTCACTTTGGGGAATGCAACAAATCTAGTAGGACGGACTTATAAACATCCCAATAGATTTTTTATTTCATAATCACGATCGCAAACATGCGTAGATTTTAAATCATAATCTATCTATTAATGTTGTTATGATTAGTCTCCAATCATAATAAACATGATATAATAAATAAAATATAGTAAAATATACCTGAAGATATTTAACATCATCGTCATCACCATGATCCGTTATGAAATCGAATCTTTCAACATCCTGAAGAAGAAGTTGTAAAGGTGAAAGTTTAAGATGAAAGAGGAACTAGATTTGGGGGACGACTTCGAAATATTTTAAAAGAAAAAAAATAGAGAATCATCTTGCTGATAATGTGTTATAAAATAAAAAAGAATAAAGTAAAGAACAAAGAAAATAAGAGAGCAAAAGAAAGATCGTATTTTATCGATCAATCAGGATGATTACAATGCTTCATTAAAGTCTCTATTTATAGGCATAAGAAGTATAAAAGTAGAGATCTAATTCTAATAACTATTAGAATTTAAAGTACATCAAAACTTTATCTTAATCATGATAGACATCCACTTAATAAAATATTCATAACAATTAGCTAATTATGAATTTTTATCAAATCAATTTTAAAACTCGAATTAAATACTAAAAATTAAACATTGCTATATTTAAATATCAAAATATATAACTTTTTTTCAAATACAAATGCTACATTAAATAAAAAAGAATAACACAAATTTCACATTAAAAAAATTGTCAAATTCAAATCTTAAAGTATTCATTAAACTTTTTATTTTTAATTTTAATAATAATTTTATTTTGGCCGAAAAAAGTAAATTTTATAATAAAATTATTGTTTTTATGTCAGTTTATTGATACAACATTTGGGTGTATTTTGGTATTTTCCTTTCATTGTTGTTGTTGAATTATCCAAAACCTTAAATAGTTTTTTTAACAATGGAGAAAGGAAAAAATTAAGAAAATCACTAAAACCCTAAATCATTTTCTTTTAACAGTAAAAAGAGGATGAAAGAGAAAAGAAATTAGAAAAATCAAATCTTCAAAAAATTGAATAACTCAAAATCTGACGTTAAATTTGAGTTAAAAGAATTATTGATGTGACATAAATAATTATATGAAATAGTGGGTAGGTCCACGAAATAATTTAAAGCTTCAAACTGTGAGTTGAGTTAATTTCATAAGCCATAAATTCAAACTTCAAGATTAGCATCCTGCATGCACAGCGAAAGCTGTCATGCCGAGTTGATTAAATCCAGTAGGTTTTATTGCAAGGGTCAAGAGACATTAATTGCTGTTGGCTCGTAACATTAATTCGGTAAAGAGTTTAAATAATTGTATAAATAATAAAATATAGAGATATATAATTAATAGAGATAATAAAGAATGAATAATAAAATTAAAATGTATAAAAATATTAAAATAAAACATTAATTGAGTAGTAAATTAAAACTTTTATTAATGCAATTGGAGTGGGTTCAAATTCCACCACGTGCATATTGTTATTGTTTTTTAAATTAAAAATATAAAAATATCCTCAAATAATATAACTTAATTTTATTTACGAAAGGTTATTTCCATAATAAATATATACAATTGATGAATGTTGTAACACCCTAAACCCGACCCAGATTTTATTGTCGAATCTTGAAGGTTACATTAATAAATCAAAACTTTGATCTTTTAATTTCAAATGTATCTTATTCCGAAATTGAAAATCGAAGATTTTATAAAACTTTGACTCAATCCTATGATAAAAGAAAAATTGTAAATAGTAAATTGTGTATGCAAATTTGAAACGTTTACTTATAAAACTCAATTTATTTAAAAACATCATGCTATCGACTTTATTTACTAGCTTTATAAAAACACATATTCCCAATTAAAAATTTACAGCGAAAAGTTTCTTAAATTTGTTTAATCATGAAAATCAGTGATTAGGTTTTTAATCATCAGAAAACATGCCAAATTTTAAAATACAAATTAAAGTACTTAACAAATCTAAAAAACCAAAATTAAAAATAATAAAAAATTCAATAGTCCAAAAGTTCATAAAATTTAAAATAAGAATTATTGAATTAGTTTTATATGGAAAATCTAAACTGAGCCCTAATGCGCCGCCAAATCCTAAGTCTAAGGGTTACTTGAAAAAATTAAACAAATGGAGTGAGTTATGAAGTTCAGTGTGCATGCCTTGGCCCACAAGCAAAATCAAAAAACAAAATCATGCTTAGATGCATATATCATAACAGACAAATCAGAAATTACAATATGTGTAGCATGTCAAAATCATACAGAATAATCCTACCCCATCTGTTACACACCAGCTCTGTCCATCCAATCACGCCAATTAAGGCTACTAGAACCCATCTATGCATCACACCAAAATGTGGTCGTATGCCACCCAGAAAGTATGCAGCTGTACTGCCAGAATATATATCTTGTGGGTATACTGCCAGATTTATAGTGCAGATAAACTGCCTCCATCATATATCCATGCCCCACCCCCGATGCATATGCAAAAATGTATAAAGTGATCATATCACATGTCCTCATACATTATAACTAACAGAACATAAACATAACATTATAGCTTCTATTGAGTTTCACTAGCCGGAAACATAGTCACATGATTATACGAACACACAGAGTTACTTACAAATTAGATTCCAAAATTACCCAAATTTGGCACGAGCAAGGCCCAACAAACCACTCGAAATAGGCTTATATGCCCATGTGGCCCACACACCCTACTTGTTCAAGCCATGTGGCTCACACAGTCTGGCATACAACCAATCGCACGCCCGTGTAGCTCACGCAGCCAAACACATGACCGTGTGGCTCACATAGTCTGGCACACAGCCAGACACACGACTGTGTGATGTTGGCATATTAATTTTTTTTGCTGTTTTTAAAATTTCAAGTTAACGATACACCTAAAAATCATGTAGGATTAGGTCACACACCTGAATGCTCCAAAAATTATCGTCACAACAACAGCGAACTCGGAACCTATACATGATATTCACAACTATACCAAATTAATACGAAAATCTCAAGAATTAAAACCAATACTCAACCCTTAATCAAGAAAAAATATTCGACCCTTACAAAAAGCAGAAAAGTTACACAACTCCTAAATTTCCAGATGATTAAATGCCTCACGAACTTCACCTAAACAAAATTTGTAGCAATTAGTCCAAATACACCTCTTGTCAAACTTAGTCAAGCAAAAACTATCAACTTAACATAAACCACCTTCTATAAAAAACAATGATACACTTACGAAAGATGATGATAATAACACGAAATACCACCAGCCAACGAAGAATGGAGAACTATCAACTGCACTAGAGAAATTCAACATCTGAACAGAAGCAAGAAGGTATAAAGGATGGGCGAAAGAAAGGAACAAGGTTGATAACAGGAATGGAATAACCAACAAGATGGAGAACGTGGGAAGTGGAAAAAGAATGGAACGGAAACTTGAGTATTATTAGGGATATTTTTTTTTTTTTTAAAAACCCAATTAAAATAATATTATTATCATTTTCTGCTGTACAATAAAATCATTTTCAAAAAAGATTTTTTCCAACAGTAACACCATCACCCACCATGAAGAATCGATTAACTCTGATACTCTTAATACAGAAGAATAAATTGACAAAGAGCAAGAGAGAAGACTGATAATTTCCTTGGATGATCAGTGCCTAAGTCATGTCAGCCTTAAATGGCCAACCAGAGGAGACAATTACAAAATGGATTTCCAAGCCATTACTAAAGGTTGTTATAACAACCAGGTGATACGCACTGTATCACTTAAGCTCTAATATGCCCAAAACACCATGTATCATTTAACCTTACTCCCAGACTAATGCATCATTTCATTAATAATTATTATTAAAAAAAATTAACTACTTAATGTCACAACATATTCAAATGCATCATCATCATCATCATCATCGAGAAGAGGCTGACTGGTGACCAATGCAAGGGAAGCACACTTAGCTTTCTATTCAAGGCTATCGAGGCTTTTTTCTCAAGCCCCAACAGTAAAGAAGGAGAGAAAGCTGTGAGGAAGCACATATCTTGAAACAGAGTTGACTGCATTGATATGGCTAACCATAGTCATCATGAGATAGACACTTGGCATGCTAGTCAACAAAATTATAAAAGCAATTTTTAAAAAAATAATTAAAAAAATTACATCTAGATGAGTTAAATAATATAAAAATCAAAATTATTAATAATTATTTGAATCTAAGTAAATGTTCCTTTTTTTAATTAAATTTAGGCTTCAACCTTTTGAAAAGAGTTCAATAACTTTTTTAAAATGGAAATGTTGATTAAGAATATTATTTTTTTAACAATGTTGGTGTGATAATCCGTGTTGCAATTCACGTGTACTTCATGCTAACGTGATATTATGTTTCTTATAGTCATATCAACAAATAATTTTAAAATTATAAAAATATTAAAAAATTCAAAATTCAAAATAAATTACAAAAAAGTTCATAAAATTTTTAAAAAATAGTATAAAGTACATGTAGATTACCATGCGAGCTGTCATGTTTAAAACTTTAACATTTTAGTCAGTATTTTCATTAAAAAACAACAATATTTCAACTCTTTTTGAAATGTTGATGGTCAAATTTGACTCTTTTTAAAATATTGAGGGCCAAATTTAACTCAAAAAATGAATGAGGGCTTAAATAACTAAAGAGGTAAACGCTAAGGGCTAAATTTGTCAATATACTTTTAACTTAAACAATCATTTCCCTTTCTTCTTAGAAATTTTAAAAAACAAGGTTAAAATATGCTACTAGTCCTTGTATTTCTATAAAACTTGAGATTTAGTCCATGTACTTTAAAAATTAAAAACTCAATCCTCTTACCTTATCAATTTAAAACTCCTAACCCAATCATTATCATCATTGGTAATTTCTGTTAAAATTTGTCAACTTAACATATTCATTTTCCATCAATCATATAATACATTACATGAAGATAGTTTAATCAACGTACCAAATTGATAAATTGACAGAAAACACTTACACCCTATTAGGTTCAAAGTAATGACTATGCCATTACAACTCAATTCTATGGGCCCACCATAAACTCTTGTTTGGTTCAATGTAATAGGTGTGTTGTTGTTTAGTTTTTTATTCTCACTAATCACTGAATAGAGGATGAATAACATTCTTTGCCCCACCCTCTGAATTGCTATTCATAGCACGGTAGGAATGCTGAAAGATTACCTTTTTCTCATTTTTTTGCCCTCATTCTTTCATCTTTATCATCCTTTTTGCAATTTTAACTACAGCCTCCACATTCACTAGCTTCTCCATTTACAAAGCCCTAAACACCATTTTCCGTCACCAACTTTTTCAACCTTTTCTTCATAGATATCGAGATCGTAGAAATTTCTCAATTAGGGGCAAAATCTTCAACAAGGAAAAAAATTCATACTCAATTGAAGAACACCAAATCATAGAATTGCTAATCAATCTCTTAATACTGATTCAGATTTCCTAAACTGAAAGCAAGTAATTTTTAAAGGAGCTTTTGCAACACAGTTAACCCTAAAACTGGTATTGTTTTGATTTTTGCTTATGCAAATTAGTATGTCGAATCACAAGTTTATTTCCCTATTTTGGGATCAAGATTTTCCTCAAATGAAATAGGTTTTTGATTTTATATCAAGATTTTCCTCAAATGCTATATGTTGTTGATTTTTTGGTTTTTTCCTTTCCATGTAAGGTGTTTTGATAATTTTTTTTTTCTTTTAAAGATGAAAGATTGATGGTGTTGTTGTGTTGATTGATGGTGTTGTTGTGTTCACTTTTTCATTGGTTCATATTTATGCATTTTTGTGGGGTGAAAAGAAAAGTGGAAATGGTTGATTGCGTTATGGTTCTTAAGATGCTATTGCATTTGAACTGAGTTATGAAGATTTGAGATTAATGGTAGTGATGGTACTTAGGATGCTACTGCATTTGAACTGAGTTTTAAAGATTTGTGATTAATGGTTCATTGTGTGATGCTACTTACTACTTAGATTATGATTGAGTTATGAAGATTTGGGATCAATGGTTTCGTTGAGTGATGGTTGTCAGGATGCTATCGTATTTTAACTGAGTTACTAACTACAAATCAGCTTTAGTAAAAACTTTGCACTTGTCCTAGTTGTTGTCGGCATGGAATCCGAGTTAGTACAGCACAATTAATGACGATTGCCATGGTAAGAAAGTAAGATGGAAAGTCCAAGCATCTATTAGTGTTATTGCTTGGAAATGCAACTGTTTTGACTGCTCCATGAGAGGGAACGTTCACTTCGTTGTCTCGCGTCAAAGGTTCGAGCTTTTGGGTGATTCGGACCAATCCATTACTACATACTTTTTCAGAACTCACACCGCGAAACATACATTCTCTAAGTTTTGTGGAATAACTCAAACCCCGATGGCATTGTTGTGACACTCACATGTTTAGACCCTAGAGCGCTTTCCCATGTTGAGATTCGGAATTTTGATGGCAAGAATTGGGAAAACTTCTATAATCAGAGTGGCATTGCTTTACAATCTAAAATTCATTCCACTAAATAGCTCTCATTTCAAGTTTATCAATGGCTTTCATAAAAGAGAATTGCCATTAATTTGATTGTCTTTTGAAAATGCAGTTGTCTAGCTTCTACTTTACATCCGCTATGTATTGGGGCTTCATGGAATTGGATGGTATATGTATATGTTACATGCATCTGTATGAATGTATATGTTTTACTACCGTGCTCAATCCAATAAGCATGAACTAAGGGGTGGGACCTTGTATTCCTCACCATACTCTATTGTTTAAGTCTAGTTAGAGAAAAGAGCAAAAGAGCTTAAGCTAACAGTAATGCAGAGAATGTAGAAAGAAGGTAATGAAGGAATTGTACTTTGAGCAATATTATATTTGGTTTTTGGGCTGTCTCAGGAGCTGATCAAAGATTGTTTAATGGCCGGTCATTTGGTCATATTACCAAGTTCAGCTACTTACTCACCCGCTCAAGATCTTTTCTGACTACATTACTGATATTAAGCAATTACTTGTGGTCCTAGATGATTGGTACTTTAACTACAAGTTGCAAAAGCTAAGTGCTTGAGGTCTGTCAAATTAAACCTTCTTTCCACCCTGACTTTATTTATAACTTACTATAATAGAATTTCAATTCAACCAACCTTCTTACTTGAAATTTTCGATATTACATTGTCTGAAATTTAAATCGTATTTGATTTTTTTAATTTTCAAATTTGAAAAATATAATATATTATTAATATTATTAATTAGTGAGATTTAAATAGTATCTTTAATAAAATTTAGAAACGTATATTTATTTAAAAAAAATTATTTTTATTTTAATGATCTTTCATGTAAAATTTGAAAGTTTTTATTTCACCTTGCTATAAATAATTAATTTATTAAAGATTATACCTTATAATTAATTTTTATTACCATGCTATTATAAAAAATTCGCCTTCTACTAAAATTGGCTATTAAAATAAAATGTTATTAGAGGATTATCATACAGTAGGTAAAACCTATTTTTATATTTACGATGATGACATGTTTGTAAGAGAAGAGGTGAGAGGCTAGATTGAAGCAAATATATAGCATTGAAATATTCTTAATAATAATATTATATTAAATATTATTAATAATTATATTAAGAATGTTATTAAATTATATATTATTTTATTAATTTGTATTTAATAATAATTATGTTAAAATATGACTAAATTATTTATTTTTATTTTTATTAAATTATATTTAATAATAGTCTTATTAAAATTTAATAACAATAACAATAATCATTTACCTAATAGAAAATTATGCTAAGGGTACTTTGGTTATTTAAGCATTTTTTCTTATGCTATTATAACATCTATTCTATTAAACCAAACATAAGAATACTATTATAGCTTTATTACATTCCATTAAACCAAACATTTAAATTATTGATTATATCTCTACTCCATTTACCCCAACCAAACGTGGTGTTATCATTTCAATGATTGAACAAAGATTTTTAAATCAAAATAAGTGGAGGACTTAATTTTTAACTTTTTAAGTATAGGATTAAATCTCAAATTCAGTAAAATTACAAGGACTAACAACAAATTTTAACCAAAAATAAAAACATTGAAACAAGTGTAAAGTAGCAAAAAAGGAAACAAGTGTCGGTAATACATCGAACAATAACTACAGTGACAATGAATATTGGTTCTTTTATCGCTTTTTACGGAAAAGATCTTTCCAGGGGGTGCCCCTTAAATTCGCCGTTGGTTTTTTTTTTTTTTTTTCGTGACATCATTCCCATTTTAATATTTTATTACACACACATTAATCTCATTATTTCAATATTAAAAAATAAATATTAAAAACATGATAATTTTTTAAAGTTATTTATGAAACTAAAAAATATATTATTTAATTTACTTATTATCCTTATTATATTTGAATATCTATATCGTTATACTATAATTTAAATAAAAAATATATTTTTTTAATTTTTATGATTAAGAACCAACTAAGGAAAAAATGTTCATCTTATAGTGTCCTAATAAGAAAATATAAATAACAACTGAAAGTGGACGAAAATAAAACTAATCAAAATTAATTTAAAATTTATTTGCTAATTTATCAAATTAAAAAATAAAAATAAAACTATGATCTTCAGTTAATTGTTTAAGAAAACTACCTTTGAAGAAGTATTGACCACCGAAAACGAAAATGAATCCAAGACCAAGCCGCCGCTTGTATTAGAGTTGCCTCCCACAATTTTACTTTATTAAAAGTTCAGACATTATTCTCTTTATTTTAATTTATAAACATTTGGTCCAACTATTATAGGGAAATTAAGAAATCAGTGAACCAAGTTATTTCTTTTTCTTAATTTATCGTATATAAATTCTTCAACTACTAATTTCATAAGAAATTTTAACCATGTAATTTAATTGGATTAATTTTTTTATCATTTTTTAAACTACAATTATTAAATTTTAATAGATTAAAGTGGAGGGGTTAACCTTTTTAAATTTTCAAGATAAACTGATAAAATTCAAAATTAAACCAAAATAAATAAATAAAATAAACTAAATTATATACTATGATAATACTAACAATTTGATGAAATAAGAGGATAAAGTTTTATGTTAAGACAGTTAAAAGCATTACGAAGATTTTTGCTTTCTATATAAGTATCTGTATGTTAGATTAATGAGTTTTTTATCAAAAATTTTATTTATTATATATCACCATAGGGTACACGTGGCATGTCTCGTACCAATTTTTTTTGTTAGACAAGTTAATTTTTAACAATACAAATAGATAATTATTTTTAAAAGAAATAGTCAATTTATTTTTTAATTTGACTTTAGATAAAGGGCATACAATGTAATTTAATTTTTAGTGTAAAGATGAATATTTTTAGTTTTAAAAGACATGAAAGTAGGTGTCCCAAAATGGTAATATAAACGTGGATAGTACCCAAAAGCAAAATTGTACGATGATTTTCGTATTAAATGATTGTCAATTTGTCTGTTATAAAAAGTGGACTCACAAACGAATACTAGAGAACCGTTTGGGAAGAAAGTAAGAAAAAAACACTAAAACCTCTCTGAAATCTGAGTCCAGGAAAGAAAGTATGAATTCAAATCACTTACTTCTTGAAGAGCCCATAAGAATGGCTTCCATTCTTGAGCCATCAAAGCCTGTAAGTTTTTATTTTTATTTTTAGCTTGCATAAAACCTAGAGAAAGAAACGCCTTTTTCTTTCTGGCATTTTTTAAAAAATTTTGTTTATACTGTTTATTGATCTTCTGATTTTTGTTTTTGGTGATGAGCTATATGAAGAGAAAGCAAAAGAAGAAATAAGAAAAAAAGGAGTGCTATATGTATAGCTTATAATGAATTTTACGTGTCCAAAAGAAAAACTTAGGTATAGATGGTGGGAAACTTTCCTAGGTAATTGCTTGTTTGATAAGAAAATTTGAAGAATTCTACTCATAATTAGTTAAATGAAATTCTTGGGACTTAGAATAAACAAAAAGATAAAAAAGAAAACAAAAATCATAGAAGAGTATGTCATTGTTAACTTTTATTAGGATTTTTTTTAGTACTTAAGAAACTTTGGATGATATTGCTAACTTTTGAGTTGACTGTGAATTGCAGAGTTTCTTTCCTGCAATGACTAAAATTGTGGGGACACTTGGTCCGAAGTCGCGATCTGTTGACATAATATCCGATTGTCTTAAGGCTGGAATGTCTGGTATTAATTATTTTCCCTTTTGTAATATTAATTTTTGTAACCATTGTCTTGACAATGCAATTTTTGTTTAATTTTGGAAATGGGTTCATTTGACTTTAGAATTTAAAGGCAAAAAAAAAAAAAAAAAAAAAAAAAGAACAGTGCATTTACAATTGTTTGTATACTTGACCAATAGAGAAGAATTTTATATGCTTTTGAGACGATTATGTTTTGTTTTCTTCAGTGGCGAGGTTCGATTTTTCGTGGGGTGATATTGAATTTCACCAAGAGACATTGGAAAATTTGAAGACTGCTGTTAAAAGCACTAGGAAGCTTTGTGCCGTAAGCCTCTTTTGTACTTTAGTTTAAATCCGACCCCTTTATTATCCTTCTGTTATTTTACACCATTGAAGTCCTTTACCCGGTATGTTCACATGACAGTTTATTCAAGCTTTGATGAATTTGTTTACAATTCCATCCTTAAGATCTAGAAAATATAATACAATATTAGACCTGTGATTTCAGATTATGCTTGATACTGGGGGTCCAGAATTGCAAGTAGTTAATAAAACGGAGCACCCCATTTCCCTTGAAGCAGATACAAAAGTTATCCTCACTCCAGACCAAGATAAACCAGCTACTTCAAATCTGCTACCAATAAATTATCATGGGCTATCTAAGGTCAGCAACATTTTTGTGAGATCTGTAAATTTCATGGACTATGTATACTCTGATGTGTGTCTCACTTTTGCATCTCATATTATCATTTTTTTTCAATATCCTACATATGGATTGATGGAAATTTTTGTTGGTCTTGGTTGACCTGAAACTTGTGCATTTTTTCTCCATTAGTGTTATTATTATTAGGAATGGTTTCAGTTTAGCATTTTTTCAGAAAGTCTTCTTTTGCTGCTAAATATTCAAAACAAGATAATTGAATTTTGAGTGTCAAATGTACAGGAATTAGTTTAACATAGTAGTTTGACCAAGAGAAGAATCTTTGTTATGAGGCTGTGAAATGGCTAAAGAGCTATGAGTGACTCTTTTTTGTCCTATGTACTCCGTATTTCTTGTCTGTATAGGTTGTATGTGAAAGGGAATTTTCTTGTTCATCATCCATCTCTTCACATATTAGTTAACTGAATTTCTCTATCTGTAGCGGATGTGACATTTTCCTTTTTGGATTAGCATATGGAGGGACTTTATTATCTCTCATCTACTTTCCCTTGTCTTTTGATTTATCATCCCTCTCTTCCTCCAGGGTTTATCATGAAAAGGAAGAAGGTATGTGGTAATTTTTCCATTCTAACTACAGTAGTTGACTCAGTTTCATTTGGTACTTGCAGGCGGTCAAGAAGGGAGATACTATATTTATTGGCCAATACCTGTTTACTGGAAATGAAACTACTTCAGTGTGGTTAGAGGTAAGGAAAAGTTGAAGGAGTGAGTTCATTCTGACTAGACAAAATAGTGGCCTACCTACATCCCGTATTGGGCATTTCTTATGGTTTTCGCCACTTTATTAGAGCAGGACAAAGATTGTGTCACTTGCAAATGACAAATATATTACCTGGAGAATGAAGGTTATGGGATTCTAAGGTATATTAATGTAATTTATGTCATGGTCCAGGTAGATGAGGTGTGCAGTGAAGATGTGGTTTGCCTAATCAAGAATTCCGCTACCTTATCTGGGACATTGTATACATTGCATGTCTCTCAAATTCGCATTGATATGCCTACTTTGACTGATAAGGATAAGGAGGTAATTTTCCTATTTCTATTTGATGTCAGATATTGAATGGAAGAACTAGCACAAAAACATATTCAATATACCTTGTATAATAGTAGAATGCTCCATTAATATCAGACGCTTATTTAAATGATGTGATGAGCTAATCTATTGGTTGTTGGATAGATTTGTATATATTTATTTTCCCCCTAGAAGAACCTAAATAAAATTATCTGTCTATTATATCTTTGCTTGAAATCATAACAGCTGCATTTGATTCCAGCTTTTGTACCATCCATTTTGATGATAGGCATCAATTATGTAGCATTATTAATAGATGCATAACTTGTACTTCACTGAAGGTACAAAGCACAGTGTAGATAGAGCATGAACATTGTGTCTCCAAGAGATTGTTTTGGTTTAACAATACAAACAAGGGACAGCATGATACATCTGCCTTGAAGGAACTTTTTTGAGATTTTGTTAACATGATTATTTTTTATATCAGGTTATAAGCACCTGGGGCATTCGAAACAATATAGACATCCTTTCTTTGTCATATACCCGACATGCAGAAGATATTCGTCATGTAAGAACTTTCCTACTTGGAGTTTATATTGTTTAATTATTTCAGTTTCTCCTTTTGCACCTTCGTCATTCTGATTTCTTTGAAGTTAGTGCGAATTTCGTAATATTGTGGCCTGCATTTTTCTGTCCATTTTACTAGTACTTTCAATATTGCTGTGTGCAGGCTCGTTCTTTTCTTTCTAAACTGGGTGAGCTCAACCAGACTCAAATTTTTGCCAAGATTGAAAATATAGAGGTTAGATGTATAAAAAGGCAGATAGATTTTTACACTCTTTTGATTTGTACTTGAGATGTGATTTGGTTTTGAATGAAATCCTTGTCTTTTATCAACTGCTTGTAGGGGTTAACTCATTTTGATGAGATCTTACAAGAAGCAGATGGAATCATCTTTTCTCGGGGAAATCTGGGGATAGATCTCCCGCCTGAGAAGGTTAGCATTTTTAGTTTTTTATCGCAAAAGTATTTATCAGAATGGGACCATCTTGGTCGTGGTTCTATATGCATTCTTTGCTTGCAAACCATCTATAAAATTTGAAGGAGCAGAGTATAGAAAAGTGCTGACAGCCAAAATAGTGGATATTGCATCCTCATTAGTTAAAAGGCTTGATGGCATTGCTGATAGCTAGGAGGTATCAATCCAGAGTTTTGTGTCTGTTGAGTTTATTACTTGAGTGAAAGCATATATTCACTTATCTGATTTTAATCAAATATTAGCTAGTAAATTGTAGGTAAAATCGTGCATCCCTACATGTGAAATGGATTTTTCATAAGACTGATTTCCGAGTTTCTTTATTGTTTTTAATTTATGAGACCACATTAGCACCCGCAAATTAGTTTCTTTGCTGTTTTTTTCCCATTTGGAATTTTCAGGTGTTTCTATTTCAAAAAGCTGCTCTTTACAAGTGCAACATGATGGGAAAGCCTGCAGTGGTCACTCGTGTTGTGGACAGTATGACAGACAACCTAAGACCTACTCGTGCTGAAGCAACTGATGTTGCCAATGCTGTGTTGGATGGTGAAGTTTTGCTCACTTATACCACGCTTTTTTCCTCCTTTTTTGTCACCTTTGTGTCAAGTTTGATGGAATCTTTTAATCACACTGCCTTCATTTCTTAATCTCACTGGTCCCTGTTTAATAAATGACTTCTGACATGGATTCAATCAATTCAAATCTTAATTTTCTGTTTACTTTTTGGTTCAGGGAGTGATGCAATACTTTTAGGGGCAGAAACCTTGCGTGGACTATACCCTGTTGAGACTGTCTCTACAGTTGGAAAAATTTGTGCTGAAGTAAGTTCAGTATACCCTAGGTCTGGATGCTTGTTTGTTTCTACTATCCTAAGAAGTTTTGTGGAACCACATAGTTTGTCCATTGAATTTTCCCTGTCATATGTGAATGTTCAATCTATTTACCAATCTCAGTTTATTGGTTTCTCTTCGGTATATATAAGGGTTCGAGGGTTTAAGCATTGCGAAACAAAATAGTTTTAAGTATTGCAAAGCAAGATTATTACTTCCACTAATTTTTACTACATTATTCTAAATGTTGCCAACCTGATGTACTTCCAATTAATTTCTTTATGCAGGCAGAAAAAGTTTTCAATCAAGATTTATACTTCAAGAAAACTGTCAAAAATGTTGGAGAACCAATGAGTCATCTGGAATCCATTGCTTCCTCTGCGGTATTTACCTTAGATGCTTCCTCGTTTTAACTTTCTGTTTCTGTCTTTCCATGCAATACAGTCAGAACAAGGTATTATAGTAAGAACTGAATAGTTCCCTCAGAGACAGGTTGATTCATCAAAGGATTCTTTATCCTATCTTTTGCCATCTAATTGATTTATGGTCCTTGTAGGATAAGAAAATGGTAAGAAATCCAACCAAATACAAATTTGGAAGGTGTAAATTCCACACTTGTGCCTTCTATGGGAATTCTTGTAATTTGGATAGGCTATTTTAGGGTCAACCTATTAGGAATATGTTTACATAGTTAATGGTATTGCCTTCTAATTTTCTGACTAAAACATTTGGATGTCAAAATTTTAAGCCCCTTAATTGAATTTAATGTACCACAGGTACGTGCAGCTATCAAAGTCAAAGCCTCTGCAATTATTTGCTTCACTTCATCTGGAAGAGCTGCAAGGTTACATTTATTATTTTGCGTCCACTTCTTTTTTTTGTGTGTGTGAGAGAAAGAGTCTATATCAGTGCCTGTAGTTTGTGTTCTTATAATTAATGCAAATGGTTATGGTCGGTGGTTTCCTACATGGTTATTGCACATTGATCATCCTGCATGGCATGCCAACATTATGCTTATACTTCTTTCTTTGCTAATTGATTGCTAAATGTAACTTCATACGTTTTTGTACTAGTGCAGGCTGATTGCAAAGTACAGGCCAACAATGCCTGTGATATCTGTTGTCATTCCTCGGCTAAAGACAAATCAACTACGCTGGACTTTCTCTGGTGCTTTTGAGGTATGTTACTGATGATATTTTTCATGTTCCCTATGAGTACGAGTCTGTTTCATGGATGTGAGAAGCTTGAATTACATTTTGAATGGATGCGTTAATACTTTTAACTTGGTTCGCAGGAGTAGAATTTCTTTCTTCTATCTGCCCTTTAGATACTAATTACCAAACTGCATTTTAAATAGCATAAATGATGCAACACTGTTCAAGCTATTTGCAAAATTATATTCTACTTATTTGGCAGGTTCTTTGAATAAAGTTTAAATGACTGGAATACTCTTTTATTGTCTTCCTTTTTTTATCAGCGGAATATTTATACTGAATAACCCCTCATCCTAGTATAGCTGGTTATTCGCTTGAAAACTTGAAGTTAGTCTCTTCATCACTCTTTCTTTTCTCTGAACCATTGCAGGCAAGGCAATCCCTCATCGTCAGAGGCCTTTTCCCCATGCTGGCTGACCCTCGACATCCGGTAAGGCTTATTTTATGCTTGTTAGAGATGTTCCTCATCAGAGGAGCTAAATAGTAAATACAAATAAGAATTGATTAGTTACAGGTAACAGTCATCCAATTGCGGTCCAACATTTTTGTGGTATTATGATGCTTGTGTTATCCTTTGCTTCTCGTAATCAAAATCTTGTTTATACTCTGGAAATCACCCTTTCCGAAACTTGAACCCTTCATCAATAATTGAAGCACATATTCTTTTACTCTAAACTGCTGCCTTATTTGAAGCACGTAATTTCTATAATTGGATTGACAATTTCCTTGAAGAAAAGCTATATTTCCTTGGTACTGTAGTAGAGCATAATATCACATGAATCTCATAAAATGATTCAATGCCTTTTCTACTATACTTTGGGTTTTGCAGGCGGAGTCGAAGAGTGGTTCAAATGAATCGGTTTTAAAGGTTGCTTTAGATCATGGAAAGGCCTCAGGTGTTATAAAACCACATGACCGTGTGGTGGTTTGCCAGAAGCTGGGTGATGCATCAGTGGTAAAGATCCTTGAACTTGAAGATTAGAAGCTAATATGTGAATGAAAAGTTTTGCATAACCTAAAACCCTAAGCATGGCATGGATGAAACAAACCGTATCTACATGTATTCTCAAAACTATCCATGCTATTTTTGTGTAAACGGATTTTGCGTCTTGTAAGAAAAACAAATCAGATATTTTGCGGAGGTTACTAGTTACCAACTTATTGAAGTGGTCATGAAATTTTATTTTATTTTTACTTACTATGGCATATCTAAAAAAATTATATAAATAAATATATTTATAAATAAAAGATAAAAACACCTTTAAAATAATATTTATTACTTTAATCAATAATTGAATTTTGTTCGGTTACCTTAAATCTAACATTACCAACAGGTGTTGGAGCAGCAATAAACTATATTGTATTCTTGAAAGGGAAAACACGAACACCGAAATATATGAGCTTTTCACCTTAAAAAAATTACATCTGATTTTGGTGGTGGGGGGAATATCCTGAAATACATTACAGGACCAAGCATAGGGACAATAAATAATCTTTTCCACACATCCATCAGCAGGGTTATACCCCAAAGTAACAGCAGCATCAAAAGCTCAGATTCTACGAACCACCCCACCAACACACAAAATATGATCGAGTGAAGGCTTTCAGACACCCACATAATGAAAGCACTAGTACCAAAAACCACTTGGAGAAGGACAATGGTGAAAATGAAAGTTATCACAAACACACACGAATTTAGAGCATGGAAACAAGGCGAACTGGTGATTGCCCAATGAGAAGTTTTCCCAAAAATCACCATGGCTTTAAAAGCAGTAGTACTAACCAAAACTAACATTATCAGTACTGCATTGTTCTTCTCCATGATTGAAAATGAAAACAAGATGACAAGAATGAAACAGAGCCTAAATCTTGAGCAGAAATGAAAGAAGTAGAAAAATAGAGCGGAGCTCAGCTAATGTTTGTAACTAAATAAGCGGCCAGGGCCAGCTATTCTGGCAGGTTGCTCGTGTTCTTTGATCCATCTTTGTTGATGAAAGCAAAGCTTTGTTTGTTCATGTTTGCATGTTCAAATTGAAACTTTATGGTCAATGTTCGAGGTTTGACCTTACATCTCCCCTTCAAATATAATGTATTTTATTATTGCATATAATACTTGTTGGTTCAAACTGTTATTAGTGGTTGTAGTTGTACCACACTGATATGGCTTTTGCTTTGAACTAATGCCATATTTTACTATTTTCTCACTTTTGGTAATTGGTAACTTTTGTCTCGAGTTTATGTCTTCTTATTAAATAAAGGATTTTCCGACTTTAAAAAATCATTTAATAATGGCTAATTTTTACAATTAGGATAAAAATATAATTAATAAATATTGAGGGTTAAATTTATTATTATGTCAATTAAAAAATAATCACATTATTCTTCCGTCAGCCATTTATTGACTAGGTGACCAAAAAAATACAATCCTGAATAGTTAGGTGACCCAATTGTAACTTTTTAAAGTTAGGTGACCAAAACAATAACTTACAAATAATTGAGTACCTAATGATGTAATTTATCCAAATATTTATGTATAATTTGTTAAATGTAACCTCATAAGCTCCAAGAATGAAGAAAATATTTCTTTATCTATTATATATAAAAGTACCAACCCTAAAAGTATAAATAGTGATAGACATATTTGCCCTTGATAATTTTTACAATTAATTAGCTGATCATGCATGCTTAATTAAAAAAAAACTATTAATAAAATATTTATTACCTTTGATATTAAAGTCCTTATTAAATTAAATTACTTAATTGTTTAAAATATTAATAAAATATATTATCATTACTATTAACATTAAACTTTTTATTAAAGTGAAAATTCTTTTAGATTAGACTCTCATGAAGGCAAAAGGGAAAATAGTGTTACATTTTACTTTTAGGTTAACGTAGATTGCTCTACTATCTGTTATATGGTATGAAGGAATAAGAGAAAGCATGTGTCAATGCCTAACAGTTCCATGATGCATGCAGCAGGATCACTGAAATAGTTCGACATATATTTTTCAAGGATTTATTTTCCTATTTCAATCAAATGGATCTTTTAATATGTATAGATTGAGGTCTTAAAGAGCTACGTAAATAGAGGTATGCCTAAAAAATCTACATTCATGGAATGTGATACGCATATTAAAGATAATTTATTATTAGAATTTAAGAAATTGATTGTAACGCCTCAAAATTTATATTTTTGATTCTGTTAGTATATGACACACAACTATGTATCTGCTTTAGTAGTTATGTGCTTTGGGTGTGTCTGAGAGGTCCTAAGTTCAAGCCCTAGCTTGGGCAAATTTTGGTATTTTGATGAACAAAGTCTTACTCTTGTTTAGTAGGCTTAAGTTTAAATGCTAGTAAGACTATATTAGAATGGGCCTGTTGGTTTGGTGGTTAAGGTGTGTGTTGGAGTGCCTAGAGGTTTGGAGTTCAAATTCCTATGCGAGCAAGGGATTTATTTTTGCTGCTTGTGTCGTATGAAAGTTTGAGATGGACTATAATACTAATAGTGAAGAGGTTGATGGAGAAAATTAAGGATCCTGGGACAAGGAAGTTATCGGATTTCAGTTCTTTTTCCCAAAAGTTTTTCCACTGTTGTTTTTCCTCTACAAATTCCCCCTCTCCACTCTTTTGCTTTTTCTTCCCCAGCCGAAAATCCCCTGTTTACTGTCGATTTTGCTTCTCTGTAATACTAGTTTTTGGGTTCTTTTCCTTCATCATTACTCATCTCCGCGTTTGGTGCGAATTCAATAAGTGTAGGGGTGCTTTTGGTCTCGTTTTTTATTATTGGGTTGTTAAGAGACTGTTTTCTGTTTAGGAGATAATCAAGGTGTTGTGGATTGCTAAAATGGCGCTCTGGTCAACGAGGAACTTCCGTTGATCGTTAGAGGTAAGGTCGTCGTTAACTTTCGGGATTTGCCTGTCTTTAGTAACTTGGTTTAAATGACTAACTAAGTGACATATTGTTCGAGGCTAGGTTTTGGAGTGCTTGTGGTTGCGTTAGCTTCGAAACGATATCAAGTGTGTACTCCGAACGCACTGAAAAAGGGATTCAGCGAAAGCTGAAAAGCTTTCTGTCGACGCCACACAGGCGTGTGGTCGACGAACCAGGCCGTGTGCATGCGACACGGGCGCGATGGACACGGCCGTGTGAAGGCTGGTAGCCCGTGTGAGAGACACGGGCTCAGTCGATTGGGCCGTGTGGGCCACACGGGCGTGTGGGGATTTGGGCCAGGCCGTATAATCCACACGGGCAAGGCCAATTTGGGCCGTGTAGGCTACACGGGTGTATGGGCCCACACGGGCAAGCCACATGGGCGTGTGAGCCTATTTTTCTAAAATGTTCTGAAAGGTTGCATGGGTCGCCCAAGACGACTGTGACCTGTTGTAGGGTCTGTAAGAAATACTTAGACCCTTGTTCTGTGATATGATATTGTGATATATGTATATATATTCATGTTCTGACCTGATTATGAGTACATATCTGTTAATCTGCATTATAGCATGTCATTCTCATATGACGCATTGCATTCGGGTGAGATTGATGAAGTGAAGGAAAAACTGAAGGGCTTCGTAAGCCCGTTATCTGGCAGCTAAGCTGCGTATTTATGATATGTGTCGTATTACGGTACTCTATGGTGTGTAAGGTTGGATGGGTTGATTTTATCCCCATATTTGGTGTGTAGGGATGGGTGGGTCGATTTTATCCCCACATGGTGTGTTGGGTGGATGGAGATAGTGTGCAGGGTTGGTGGGCATATTTTTGTTATTCTGATCTGATATGCATGCTATGTTTGAGATGGGCTAAGGCCCTAAGTTGTAACTGGTTCTGTTTTCGAGTGGGTCAAGGCCCACACTGATTCTGATAAGGGCTCAAGCCCGAATTATGGTTGTATTCTGCTGTTTGATTATGCACGCTGAACTGTGGGGATGTACACACTGAGTTTGTGAAAACTCACCCTTTATTTGTTTATCTGTTCAAGTAATCCCCAACAGTAGGCAGGTCAGTGCAGTGGAGAACTCGACTGTGACCACGCCCACATACATTTTGGTTTATGAACTTTCTACTTTTGGTTATTTTCTTTATCCGCTGGGAATTTTGATGTAAATTTTGGACTTGGACTTCTGGTTTTTAATTTGGATTTTTGGGTTGTGACATGGATTATAAACTGCAACGTTAAACTATGATTTTCCCTAAATAATCTAAGAGTTTTTCGAATAATAACAGTAAATGGGTTTATAAAGCTTCCGTGATGAAAAAAAGGTTTTCAAAACAATTTGACTACTACACATTTTCCGACTAAGTAAAAGATAACAATTGGAATGGTTTTATGAAACGATACGGTTGGTTTAAAACACTCTCATGTGACATCGTCGGATTCGGCCATAACGTCCAGGCCGGGTTTGGGGTGTTACATTGATTGCTGATTTTGTTGATGAAGCTAATCATAGATTACATAAATTAGTTGATTGCCACTAAAAGAATTTTTTTTTTTTTTTAAATTGGCTACTTGAGAAATTTAAAAAAGGAGAGATTGGAACACATAAATATAAGAAAAACCTCAAGCAAGAAATTTCTTCTTGAGTTTCAAGTGGATGGAATGAAGAAATGCTTCTTAAGTGGGGATGGGATTAGATCTCAAGCTGGTTTAAAAAGGTGGAATCGTGATCGTATTTGAACTATATGAACTTCATATTTACTTGGATAATGGTGTTTGAGAATCTCATTTAACATTTGGAATGCAATAACTTTTCAAAACATTGTTGATCTACGAGGAGAAGTAGTATCGATGAAAGAATCACTCATGGAAGTTATGACTATGGTAAAATGACTATGATGATTTTAACTAATTAGTTAAGTCATATTAAGGAGGTTTCCATACTCAATCGCAAAGGTTATTAGTTCCCAATTAGAGTTTTAGAATGAGAAGATGTGTTGACATTAATTCATTATTTTTGTCCATAAAATGATTCTAAGTAACTCATATCTCTAGTGCCATTGGACATTGAATCAATGGCTTTATTGATTAGAGAAAGAAGCTAGAAAAGGTAGAAGAACAAATCCATGTTAGAGGTGAAGAGAATGAAAGAAAAGATGTAGCTTATTTAATGAACCAGCTTTGGGGATTTTAAATGTCTAACATAACACTAAAAAAAAGGGAGCATATTATCAAGTGTGAACACGTTGAGCATCCATATAGAGGCAACTATCAAGAAATAATGCTAAAAAAAATGGTCAACAAAGATGAAGTAGAGCTTAGTATACCAATATTGGAATTTGATAAATCATGAACTTTTTTAATTAATGTAAGCTTAAGTTCTTTGAGGGCCTAATTCAACTAGTGAAGTAATTATTGAACCTTGAAGAATGAAAGTAAATATAATAACCTTTAAATTAATCAAGTGGATGGTGAAAGGTTAACTTAAAGAATGATTGAAGAGGATAAAAGTTAATAATTAAAAAAAAAAAAAAAAAGGAAAGTGAAGACTCAATGTTTCTTAAGTGGGGATGAGATCAGATATCAAGTTGGTTTAAAAAGGTGGAATTATTATCGCATTTGAACTATATGAACTTCATATCTATTTGGATAATGGTGTTGAGAATCCCTTTTAATATCTAGAATACAATCAACTTTTCAAAACATTGTTGATCCATGGGGAAAGGTAATATCGGTGGAAGAATCACTCATGGAAGTTACGACTAGGGTAAAATAACCGAGTATTTTAACTAATTAATTAAGTCATATAAGGAGGTTTCCATACTCAATCGCAAAGGTTATTAGTTCTCAATTGGAGTTTTAGAATTTGGAGATGCGTTGGCATTAGTTCACTATTTTTGTCTGTAAAATATTATAAGTAATCCATATCTCTAGTGCCACTAGACGATGAATCAAGTGGCTTTTTTTATCGGAGAAAGAAGTCGGAAAAGGTAGAGGAACAAATCCATATCAGACGTGAAGATAATGAAAGAGAAGATGAGACATATTCAATGAACCAATTTTGGGGATTTTAAATGTCTAACATAACAATGAAGAAAAAGAGTATATTGTCGAGTGCAAACACATATGCATCAATAAAGAACAGACGTTGAATAATGCTAATAGAAATTGTCAACGTAGATGAAGTAGAGCTTAGTATACCAATAATGGATTTTGATATATCATGAGCTTTTTTGATTAATGTAAGCCCAAATTTATTGAGGGTCCTAATAAATTTTGGAGAATGAAAGTGTAGCGACATAAAAATTTTAGCTTAGCTTGGTCGCTAATTGTGGCGATCTATTGAAAACTTGAAAACTTGGATTTTGATTTTTAAAATAAACAGGGAGTCGCCACCGATCTTTTTTTCTAGGTGTGATCGGACACCTATTAGATTTATTTTCTTTAAAAGCGAGAAAAAGGCCGAGTTAAGGTCTACGTCAAAAACCCGAGAAAAATTAGGGTTCGGGAGTCGGTTACGCGCGAGGAAGGTATTAGCACCCTCGCGACGCCCAAAATTGGTATCTCATAAACACGTGTTGTCTTGATTTTCAAAAATACAAGTTCAATATATGATTTAGTCGTGATCCGATTAAAAGAAGACGAGAAGTTTTAAATTTTTTTATTTTTGAGAAGGATATACCGTCTTAACACGAGTCGATTGATGTTCACCCAACATAGCGATGAAACCGACGACATAGTGTTAAATCGGCATGTTGCCTTATTTATTGAAATTGATTTAAATCATGAATAAGAATATTAGAACAACATTGTAAGAAAATGCGATTTATAGATATATGAAGCGAATGATGAAATAATAACAAAAGATATTCACGATGTATTTGGTATTATGCATGATAATAACAACATTAAACACGAAATAAAACAATGAATTATATATATATGTTATATGATAATGTGTAAAGTGATTTAAAAATATAATATTAAAAATATTAATAGTGTTATACATAGGTACATATTAAGATATATACGTAATAGTAGGAATAAATAGCATATACATGATATTAAAAAATATATATACATAATATATAAGAATGAACATATACAAGACATATTATAGATACTAATAATATAAAAATTATATACATTAACAATACTACACCAACATATACATATATTTAAATAAATACATAATAATGTTAGAATAAAATAATAAATGTAAGGATATATAAAGATCATACTATTTATAAAAAAACATATATATATATATACATTAGAAGTAATAAGTAGAAATGTTTATGCGATAAAAAAAATACATATGTATATGGTAATATCACTAGAAATACTTAATATATGATATTTAAAATGTGTATACATAATACAAAAATATATATAACGTAATATCGAAATATAAATACAATACATATACTTCAAAACTAATAAATAATAATAAAAAACATTGATAACATTTCACAAGTATAAATATATACTAAAATATGCATAATAATACACAAAATATAATATTAAAAACACAAGTATATAATATATAAAAAAAAACGTATATATATATGTATAATAAAATATTAAAATATTTATACGATCTATACTCATAAAAAACTAATAATGAAGCCACATACATATATACATATAAATGTATGAAATATATCTACTTATATGTATATGAAATATATACATCACTATGTATAGTAAATACAGTAAATAAAATAAATGTATAAAAACTATAATTAATAATAGTAAATATCAGAAAATGAAAGTCAAAAAAGCTGAAAATAAAACAATAAACTAACAAGAAGGACTAAATCAAATAAAAGGATCGAATTTTGGGGCAAAATTAGCAACAAAATAAGGCGCGGGGCCGAATTGTAATGCGCGCGTGACCTGGGGGGACCAAAAGTGAAATTTGTCCAAGCCTTCTAAAACGCACCATATTGAACGGATCGAATCAAAATCGTCATTTAAAACTCGGGGGCCAAATTAAAATAACGATAAGCTTGATTGCAAAATAATAAAAATGTGGAAGGGTCAAAAGTGCAATTAGACCCTTCCGCAAAAACACGCGGATCCCCTCTGTGCTGGGTCGGGTTGCTTTCGGGTCAGACGAAACGGCACCGTTTTGGCATTTAAGCTTGGGCACCAAAATGGTGCCGTTTTACCCTGCTATAAAAGTCAAATTTTTTGAAAAATTTTCATTTCCTTCCTCTCTTCCAAAAAAATTGAACACCTCTCCTTTAAACTCTCTCCAGCCTTCTCATCTCCGGCGGAATCCCGATCACTGGACCACCGCCGTCCGCCGTGCCGACGCCGGTGCCGGCCACCGTACACGGTGGCCGGAAAGGTAAAAAACTTCATTTTTTTTTTTAGTTAAATATATGATATATATGTATATGTATATGGATTTGTGTTTGAATAGGAAACAAAAGAAAGAAACAGATTCGAAAGAAAAAAAAAACTAATCACCTCTTTTTATTTCGATCTTTGATTTGCACAATCTTCTACTGATCTACTGTCCTTTTTTTTTTTTAAAGCTAATGTATATATTATATTTTGCTTGATTTGCCAGAAGAAAAAAAAAATGAAAATCCCCTTTTTACATTTTCCTTTTTGCTATATATAGTTGAATCATATTTTTCTTCTGTTCTCTGCCTTTTGCGTGTTATTGCTTCTAATCTCTTGTTTTGCAGGTATGGCATGGGAGCAGGTGGTAGCAGGTGGGGCGAAGGGATGGTGGCTGACATAGTGGGGCAGACCTAGGTGCGGCGCACCTAGGGTTTTTTTTGTTTCATTTTCTTTTTCCTTTTTTTTTGATTTGGGCTATATTATTGGTTGGGTCTTGGGTTTGGGTTTCTGCTGGGTCTTGGGTAGTGGGTATTTAATTAGTTGGGTTGGATTAGTTGATTAGGTTTGTAAAGGGTTTAATGTTTTGTAAATGTTGGGCCTGTTTAAATTTAAGTGATGATTTATTGGGTTTTGGGGTTATGAAATGGTTTGTAATCGGCCCAAAATTGGCCTGTAACAGCTGCCCCTCTTTGCTCATTGTCGTGTAACGAGAATAGAGCAAAGACATAATGAAAGGCCAATTTTGCCCTGTCTTGCCGAGTCTTGACTTCATCGGCGCTCTTCTTGTTCAGGTAGTCTCTTTTCAGTCCATCGCATCTTGTAACTTTGGTTCAATCCACTGCATCTTCTGATATAAGCCTTGTAGCTTCAATCTACTCCAATGTAACTTCAAGGATATGAAATTTGTGTCTTCGATCTGCTTCATTGTAACTTCAAAAAGATGAGATCTACAACTTCAATCAGCTCTTCTGATCGCTTCAGTGAGATGAGATTTGTGATCTTCTCTTCTGTAACTCTAGAAGGGCAAGATTTGGTATCCTCAATCAGCTCCACTACCACCTCAGGGAGACAAGACTTGCAACTTTTGACCTGCTCCACTACAGCTTCAGGGAGGCCAAATCTGGTGTCTTTAATCAATTCCAATCTTTATTCTTTACTCGGCCTGTGATCTTGAGCTCAACTCATTTCTCGCAATATGAACAGACATTAAAAACAAAATTGAAAATACCTCAAAGATGTGAGCTCGAGGCTCAACTCATTTCTCACAATATGAGTTGATTTTTGAAACATAGAAATTAAAAGCAGAAATTAAAAGACTCAACTCGCCTCTCGCAATATGAGTTGATAATTTGAAAAGTAGATTTCGAAAAACAGGAATTAAAGGCTCAACTCACCTCTCGCAATATGAGTTGTCCTTTGAAAAACATAAATTGAAGACAGAAATTTAAAATACCTCAGCTTGCCCTGAGGCTCAACTCACCTCTCGCAATACGAGTTGATTTTTTGAAAAATATAAATTGAAAATACCTCAACGTGTCTTGAGGCTCAACTCACCTCTCGCATTATGAGTTGATTTAAAACAAAAATTAAAATTACCTCAACGTGTCTTGAGGCTCAACTCACCTCTCGCATTATGAGTTGATTTTTGAAAAACATAAATTGAAATTACCTCAACGTGTCCTGAGGCTCAACTCACCTCTCGCAATATGAGTTGATTTAAAACACAAAAATTAAAAATACCTCAGCGTGCCCCGAGGCTTAACTCACCTCTTACAATATGAGTCAACATAAACTAAAAATACCTCAGTGTGTGGCCTAAGGCTCAACTCACCTCTCGCAATATGAGTTGATTTTTTTGAAAAGCAGAATTTGAAAAGCAGAAATTGAAGACACCTCGGTGTGCCCCGAGGCTCAACTCACCTCTCGCAATATGAGTTGATTTTTGAAACATAAATTGAAATTACCTCAACATGTCTTGAGGCTCAACTCACCTCTCGAATTATGAGTTGATTTTTGAAAAACAGAAATGGAAATTACCTCAACGTCTCTTGAGGCTCAACTCACCTCTCGCATTATGAGTTGATTTTTGAAACATAAATTGAAAACTGAAATTGAAAGTACCTCAGCGTGTCCTGAGGCTCAACTCATTTCTCGCAATACGAGTTAATTTTCTTTGAAAGGCATGAATTAAAACATCAAAATACCAAAACCTGTCCTTTGGTAGAACTCAGGTGTCTTTTCACTTGATTCAATGCGACTCTCATTCCAGATTTCTTGCTTTGCTGGAGTACCTGTATATGCCATGCATGATGTTATCATGATATGCACATGTTTGTCTTAAATGCCTTGATGCCTACATGATTATGTAGTGCTCCTTAAGCATGTTTGTCGCTTGTCCCTTTTTTTTTTGTCACGAATTTTCATGATCTGCGTTCATTCTCGTCTTTTCTTCCGGCCTTGTATCCGTATTCAAGCTTCACAAGTAATCGACGTTTCTCAGATATCACTCTTTTGCCCCTAGTTGAACTCCGTTCCTGCCTTGAAGCTCTTGCACTTATCAAATTTTCATCCAGGTAATGCTTAACATTTCTTTTGTTTAGAGCATGTCATTTCACCATTTATCATGTAAATAAACACATAATGAGATGCATGAAAAAAGGTCAAGTAGGGACAAAAATGATATCTCATATTCATTTATTTCAAGTGTGGCAAATAAAGGAAGTTAACCAATAAAAGTAAAAATGTCAAAAAGAAAGAAAGGATCGTATTCAACAGATACAAATGCTCTAGATATTCAACACATGAACTCTTCCACGTTTTTCAATCAAGAATCTTTTCGAGTCTGGCTCCTTGCGTAGAAGATTTTGAGCTTTCAGAGATGCTTCAAATACTGTAATCTCACTGTTTGTCGTACGGTTTAAAACACCTTGCCTTGTAAGCCGAATGTTTGCTTCATTAGAATGCCCTCTCGGGTTTTCATCCTAATCTTTTGTGTTTAATCAAAATGCCCTTTTCGGGTTTTCGCTCTGATCCCTCTCTCTTTTTTTTTTTTGAGATGATCTTTTCGGGTTTTCATCTTGACTTTCTTTTTTCAAGCATAGTACTTCTTCACCGCATCTGAGTTCACTGGATTCGGTAGCTCCTTGCCATCCATCTTGGTAAGGATCAAAGCTCCTCCTGAGAATGCCTTCTTTACTACGTATGGTCCTTCCCAATTTGGTGCCCATTTTCCTCGCAGGTCTTTTTGTATTGGGAGAATCTTTCTCAGCACGAGTTCTCCTTCATAGAATTCTCTTGGCCGTACTTTCTTGTCATGGGCTGCGATCATTCTCTTTTGGTACATCTGCCTGTGACAAATTGCTCTTAGACGCTTTTCTTGATGAGGTTCAAGCGATCATATCGAGCTCGAACCCATTCTCGCTCTTCTAACCTTGAATTCCATTAAGACTCGCAGAGAGGGATCTCAACCTCGATGGGTAGCACAGCTTCCATTCCATAGACTAGAGAGAAAGGAGTTGCTCCCGTAGATGTTTGCACAGATGTGCGATATGCAAACAAAGCAAATGGAAGTTTCTCGTGCCGCCTCTTTATCGTCTCGATCATTTTCCCAATGATCCTCTTAATATTCTTGTTAGCTGCTTCAACAGCCCCGTTCATCTTTGGGCGATAGGGCGAGGAATTATGATGCTTTATTTGGAACTGCTCGCACACTTCTTTCATCATCTTATTGTTTAGATTCGTGGCATTATCTGAAATGATTCTTTCAGACAAACCATACCGGTAAATGATTTCCTTTTTCAAAAACCTGCAAACTGCGATCTTCGTCACATTGGCAAATGAAGCAGCTTCTATCTATTTTGTGAAGTAATCGATAACCACAAAAATGAATCGATGTCCATTTGATGCTTTTGGAGAAATTGGCCCTATAACATCCATGCCCCACATAGAAAAAGGCCACGGAGAAGTCATGACATGAAGGGGCGAAGGGGCTACATGAATTTTATCGCCATAGATTTGACATTTGTGGCATTTTTTGGCAAAATTGATGCAGTCACTTTCTATCGTCGGCCAATAATAACCGAGTCTCATGATCTTTCTGGCCATATTGAAACCATTGGCATGTGTTCAGATTCCCTCATGGACCTCTTCAAGTATTTTTCTAGCTTCAAAGATCATCCACACATCTCAAGAGCATCTCGATCCTTTCCTTTTTTATGCAGGATGTCCCCATCAAGAACAAATCCACCGCCATTCTTCTTCGATTGTTCTTTTATCGTTCTCATTCGCTTGTTCGGGATACTTTTGATTCTTGATAAATTCTAATATATCATGGAACCATGGACGTCCGTCTACTTCTTTCTCGATGCTACAACGATTAATGCGCAGGAACCTCGTATATGCTCATTTTGAGGGCATTATTTCGCTTCTTTTTACTTGCTTTGAACATTGAAGCCAAAGTGGCGGGGCATCACTAATTGGTTTTCTTCTCGTGAGAAGTAATGAAAAGTTATTTCTTTGAATTCCTTGATCAATTCGGCCACTAAATCACTGTACTTGATCAATTTTGGATCCCTCACTTCCCACTCTCCACGGATTTGGTAAACCACTAGAGCTGAGTCTCCGTATACCTCTAGGATTTTGATGTCTCGATCAATAGCTGCACGAAGCCCCATGATACAGGCCTCATATTCTGCGATATTATTGGTACAGAAGAAATTCAGTCTTGCAGTAAATGGATAATGATTCCCGTCTGGTGATACCAAAATTGCTCCAATTCCATGTCCCAAGGCATTTGACGCACCATCAAAGCACATCTTCCATGACTTCTCTTTTGATGACTCGGGTTCTATTTCTGAGATGCACATTAAGTCTTCGTCTGGGAAATCGAATCTTAAAGGCTCATATTCCTCTGTCGTTCGAGTTGCTAGAAAGTCGGCTATTGCGCTCCCTTTTATCGACTTCTGACTTACATAGGCAATGTCATATTCTGAGAGGAGAATCTGCCATCGCGCCATTCTTCCTGATAGTGCCGGCGATTCCATCATGTATTTTATTGGGTCTAGCTTTGAAATTAACCATGTCGTATGGTACAACATGTATTGTCTGAGTCTCCGAGCTACCCAAACCAGAGCGCAACAAAATTTTTCAATGGACGCATACTTTGCCTCATATTCAGCGAACTTTTTACTGAGGTAGTAGATCGCCTTTTCTTTCTTTCCTGACTCGTCATGTTGCCCCAGTACACAACCCATCGAATTTTCGAACATAGTCAAATACAATATCAATGGTCTCCCCGGAGTTGGCGGTACTAGCACTGGAGGACTAGACAAATATTGCTTTATCTTATCAAAGGCCATCTGGCATTCTTCATTCCATTCTCCAGGGTTATGTTTTCGAAGAAGTCGAAAGATCGGATCGCATTGGTTGGTAAGTTGAGTGATAAATCGGGCGATATAGTTTAATCTCCCTAAAAATCCTCTAACTTCCTTTTGAGTGCGCGGAGGTGGTAACTCTTGAATGGCTTTTATTTTGTCTGGATCAACCTCGATACCTCTTTCACTGACAATGAAGCCTAGCAGCTTCCCTGAGGTAGCTCCAAACGTACATTTGGCTGGATTGAGCTTTAACTGGAACTTTCTCAGCCTGTCGAACAACTTCTTGAGATTCACTACATGCTCTTCTTCCCCTCGGGATTTAGCAATCATATCGTCGACATAGACCTCTATTTCTTTATGCATCATGTCATGGAATAAAGTCACCATAGCCCTCTGATATGTTGCCCCAGCGTTCTTTAACCCGAATGGCATCACCTTGTAGTAGAACGTTCCCCACATTGTTATGAAGGTAGTTTTCTCCATATCTTCAGGGGCCATCTTGATCTGATTATACCCCGAGAATCCATCTATGAAAGAAAACAATGAATGTTTTGCAGTGTTGTCCACTAACGTGTCAATATGCGGCAAGGGAAAATTATCTTTTGGGCTTGCTCGATTCAGGTCACGGTAATCCACGCACATTCGTACTTTGCCATCTTTCTTTGGTACCGGGACTATGTTAGCCACCCATTCTGGATATTTGGAGGCTTGTAGGAAACCAGCATCAAATTGCTGTTTGACTTCTTCTTTTATTTTCAATAGCATTTCGGGTCTCATCCGTCTTAATTTTTGTTGGATAGGCTTGCATTCTGGCTTTAATGGGAGCTTGTGGACCACTAAATCCTCATCTAGCCCTGGCATATCCTGGTATGACCATGCAAAAACATCTTTGTATTCGCGGAGTAAAGCGATCAGATTATGCCTGGTACTCTCTGAAATAGAAGTCCCAATCTTCACTTCTTGTTTCCTTTCTTCAGTGCCCAAGTTTATTGTTTCCACAGATTCTTCATGAGGCAAAATCTGTTTATCCTCTTGTTCCACCATTCTTAACAATTCAGGAGACGAGACGTAATCTTCAGCATTTTCTTCTGGCTTGAATTCCCTAAACAAACAATGACCTCTCAAAATTAATTTCAAGATTCGTAACGGGTTTATTCATGTCGTCGATATCTGAGCACCTGAAAGTCGAATGGAAAAGGAAACTATAGAGGGGCATCCAAGTATTGAAACCAACAAAAGAAATGTCATGTCATGGCAATGAGGCAAACGTGAGTATAGGCTATGAAATGAGAAAATGATTATGAAATTAGCGATAATGCGAAAAAAAATCGTGACAAAATGCATCTTCATTGATATTCATTTAAATGATAAAGAGCGAATGCACGCTCTTACAAAAGAATTCTATTATATCTAAAGACACAATAGAAGGTTAATGTTTGGCATTACTCTGAAGACTTATAAACTACAAGAAGCTCCTCGGAAGTCCAATTGTTCATTATGAAACCAGGAGGGCAAGGGCGTATCCTCGAGATATCTTTACTTGCACCAGCCCCTTTGTCAATGACATTTATACTGACATTCTGAAAACCCCTTTCAATTAACCTCAGCATGTTTCGTGGATCATCTTGTCCAGGGTATATCATTCCCGCAGATGTAAATGTTTTTGACAAAGGAGGGTATTCTATGGGCTCCCATTCTGGTTCTCGGCCCAAAGTTCTTGCAATCCTTCTTTCCTGATCTTTCTTCCACTGTCTTCTTCTTTGACGCATGTCAGGTTGGAATCCCAAACCATATCGAGCCTTGTGGTGCACTGGCTTTAAAGCCCTGACTATTCCTTGCAGATGTCTGCCTAAACCTCTTCTTGCTCGAGCTCCTCTTCCCACGGTCAATTTGACACCCATTCTGGTATTTCTTGACAGTTTTGGCACTGGAATTTTGTTTCCTTCAGCAATGAAAGTGGCATTGACAAATTTGAGGGATCAGAAGGAACATTCCACTGCGTCTTTGCTTACTTCAAGATATGGCGCATCTGCAGAGATAGATGCGACGATGTCTTCTTCTCCCTCAACTGTGACCAGACAGCCATCCATGATAAATTTCATTTTTTTGTGGAGGGATGATGGGACCGCTCCAGCAGAATGGATCCAGGGTCTTCCCAAAAGGCAGTTATAAGAGGGTGTAATGTCCATGACTTGGAATTCGACATCATAAATGTAAGGGCCTACTTCTAGAGGGATCTTAATCTTTCCCATAACTTCACGCCTCGTCCCGTCGAATGCCATTACTGTGGAATGACAGGGCCTTAAGTAGGACAAATCCATCGGTATTCTGAAAGTGTGGCCAATGGCATGACGTTGAGTGCTGACCCATTGTCGATGAGTACGTTAGGTATTATGTAGCCCTTGCAGCGAGTCGTGATATGCAGCGCTTTCACCGAGCCTCTACCACTTGGCGGTATCTCATCATCACTAAAAGAGATGAAATTGTCCGCATTCAAATTGTTTACCCACCTATCAAGCTTTTCAACGGATATGTTGTTGGCCACATAAGCTTGATTTAACACCTTCAATAAAGCATTCCGGTGTGGCTCTGAATTTAACAGTAGTGATAGAACTGAGATTCGTGCTGGCTGCTTGCTCAATTGTTCCACCACACTATACTCACTGTGCTTGATAAACTTCAAGAATTCTTGAGCTTCTTCCTCATTCACAGGCTTTTTAGTTTCTTGTACAGGTGGAATTTCTTGCTCGACTTCGACTTCGTGCTTCAGCGCTTTCCCTTTTTGCTTCAAGTCACTACTTTTCTTTACCGGTTCAACTTCTTTAGAATAGCACCGTCCACTTCGGGTAAAATGACCTACCTCTCCAACATCTTCAATTATGGCTTTGGAATTTCTAACTTCTGGTGTGACGATGTTGACATCGTATTTCCACGGTACTGTTTTGTTGTCCTTATAAGGGAAAGGAGATGGTACTTCGATTATCATTTTTGGTTTCACCGGCTCCTTCTTTGCGTCATAATAAATCACCAATGGTCGATCAGCGCTATAAGGGGGACCTGATGGTTGATTGTCAGAGGCAAATATTTCTCCACTATCGGCCTCTTCGGCTTTACAAAAAATCCCGATCTCCTTGTTATCCATCATACTTTGCAATAATCCTCTGAATTCATCACAGGACTGAATGTCGTGCCCTTCGATGCCATGGAACTCGCAAAAACTGTGACTCTTTACATCCTTTCCTTTGAATACTCCGTTAAAACGACAAAGCACCCCTTTTTCAACTAGTACTTCCCAGATTCTCTGCAGAGGTGTTCTCACTTCAGAAACCCATCTTCTACTTTGTCGTTTATCCTCCTCTCCTACTACGCTCACATTACCTTCGGTGTGGTTTGGGAATGGATTCCCAGCCATACCGCCAGTACCATCAAATTGCAAAATGCCCGCGTCAATGAGCCCTTGAACTCTCCTTTTAAAAGCAAGACAGTTCTCCGTAGAATGCCCCTGATTCCCCGCATGGTATGCACAACTAGCGTTTGGATCGTACCATTTCGGGTATGGAGGTTTAAGGGGTGCCATGTAATGGGGAGAAATCAGTTGTTTTTCCAAAAGTTTTGGGTACAATTCTCCATACGACACAGGGATGGGACTAAACTGCGGTCTCTCGGGATTAGGCCTTGTTGGTCTTGGTTCATTTCTGGGTTGGTTTTGAACGGGTGCAGTGTTTTGTGAAAAAGTGGTGACGGGTCTTTGGTTGTTCATGGCGTATACGGGGTAGGAGGGAGGTAGTGTTTGGTAGTAAGGGGTTTGAGGAGGATAATGGAAATTTGAAGGTGGATAATTTCGGGGTCGAGGTTGATTAGGATATGAATTGGGAATATAACGACTTCCAGTTCCCACCATGTGGGCTTCTGGCTCTTTCTTCCTTACGGGTGCTGCTTTTCTTGAGCCTTCTGATCCTTCCATTCTACCGCTCTTGACGGCATTCTCTATGAGTTCACTGGATATTACAATATCCGCGAAATCCTTCGTGGCACTTCCCACTAATTTGTCATAAAACGGCGCTTTTAAGGTGTTGATAAAGAGAACGGTTATCTCCATTTTTGTTAGTGGGGGTTCTACTTAGGCTGAGACGTCTCTCCATCTCTGCGCATACTGTCTAAAGGTCTCTGACGGCTTTTTCTCCATCATTTGTAAGGTCATCCGGTCCGCACCATGTCCGATACATGCTTGTATTGCTCGCATGAGAATCACGATGCCAAGTCTTTCCGGATCTAATCTTTTCCCTCGCTAAGTTGGTTGTACCAACGGAGGGCTGACCCTGTTAGACTATCTTGGAAGCAATGTATAAGTAACTTATCCTCGTTCACGTAACCAGCCATTTTTCGACAGAACATGATGAGATATGCTTTTGGGCACCTAGTACCATCATACTTCTCGAAATCAGGCACCTTGAACTTCGGAGGCAAAATTAGATCAGGTACCAAACTGAGTTCCTTGGCACCTAGCGCAGAGAAGACCTCGGTGCCTTCTATTGCTTTGAGTCTTTCCTCCGCACTCCTATATTTTGCGTCATGGTTATCCAACTTCAATTTGGCTATACTGCGGGTCATCCAGATCTGGAACTAGTGGATCCGCAGACTAGCCCCCCCGGTTCGACGCGAATATTCCTTGTCCCAAATTAGTGGGTGGAGCAGGTAGCATAGGTCGATGTTCCAAGCCTGTGGGTTCTCCCTGAGTATACCCTCTCTGTGTTGTATATGCGGGAGGTAGAGTGAATCCCGGGGGATAGAGTGGATCCTGATCGTGGTGAATTCTCGATTGAGGTTCTATAACATCGGGGTTCTGCATGGGTCCCTTTCCTTTGACCAAAGTTGTCATCATCTCCATAATTTTGGCCATCTGATCTCTTTGCTCGAGTGATTCCTCTCGAGATCTTACCATTAGATCTCTCGTCTCTTGTTGCGATTTGGCCAGTTGCTCTTGTAATTCTTTTTGAGCCCTTTCCATCCTTTCGATTCTCTCATTGAACTCAGCTTCCATTGCCCTAGTTTGTCGACGCGTTCTGTATAAATGTCGTGATTCCAGTCTTGAAGTCTTGCAACTGCGGATTATATGGTTCTTTAGTTTCGGTGGATGATTATTGTGATATGTACATACGATGAATGAATGAATGAGTATATGAATGGATGAATGTCCAAATGATGCATAAATGTTAGTTATGAGTAAATATGCAAGAATTTGGTGTTGATTTCAAGATAGCCCCATATGTAGGCATTTCATTTATCAGAAGAGTACGTTACAAAAAGTTTTTATTTTTCCAACAGTTACACAAATTTCCTAGCCACATTGCCTTGTTTCTTAACTTGCTCTAAAAACTCTGATATACTCGACCTTTGGCTCGGAGGGAATTGGCAACTGAGAACTTCGGCTTCATCTGATAATTGAATAACTTGCATAGCCGCTTTGCGAATTTCATTGATCAAGAAGTCGAGTTGCATTTCTTTTTCTTGGAGAGTTCCTTCATACGCGTGAATGTCCCTATCGTACTGATCATTCTTTTCTTCTAGAGACTTCAGGAGGTTATCTAATTGTTGTTGACGAGATTGTAGCATATTTTCTAAATCTCGTACTCTCCTTTTTAATTCTTGATGTTCAGATGACTATTCGCAAAATTCATGATCACCATTTCATACTCGGCATTCTTCCTTCTTAACTCCATTGCAAATGTGTGCTGCCTTTTCCTTTTCTCTTCTTTCTTTGCTTTTCCCTTCCAAAATTCCATTCCTCCCTTGATGTTGCTAATTTCTTCCTTCCACTCAGCTGTCGACTTGCCCAATCCACTATTCTTTATAGTGTTTCTTAATTTCTTGTTTTCCAAATGAAGGTCCCTTAAGTCATTTCTCACGATCTCGGCCTCCTTTTGTACTTTTTTCGATTCTGACCTTTCAACCTGAACTTCAATCTTCAGCTGATAGTTTTCTTCTTGAAGGGTACTGAGGTCCCTAGACATCTTAGCTTTTTCTCGCTCGAATTCTTGTCTAGCCATTTCCAATTCGGATGGCATTTCCTCCAAAAAGGGATTCTGGGTAGTATAATTTGTTAATGAGATTTGCTGACTACTTACCCGTTGCTTTCTCCATATGTCATAGTCTTGGGTAAGGGTATCAGCATACAAGGCTAATTCCATGAAATGAATTTCCTTCCAAGACTTTGTAATGTCTCGGACTCTCTTCATATATCCCTCACCCGCGAAAGCGAACTCGAATTGTGCTAATCCTCCAGTTGCGGGTATAAATTGTCGCGAAGAAAATTGCCTTTGGACTAATAGCGGAGCGTATCCAACTCCTCCCCATAACCCGAGTAAAGGTACCCAATCTTGGCTTCCACATTTGTATAGCAGAACTGAAGGACGGATCCAGGGTGCTCTCCACATTATATCCTCAGTGCGAAGATGCTGAAAAACTGATACCCAATGTTGCTCGGTAACTTCTTTCGGCCATTCTTTCTTAAGGTAAGCTTCTAGCGGGGCGAATGTTTTTGAAAACATGTGGAATGGAGTGCGCTCTACTTTCCAAAAATGACTCAAAATCCAAACATTGAGCAGCTATGGACATCCGATAAATCGTCCCTCTCCAACCCTTTGACAAGTACTCAGGGACCTGAATGTCTCGGCTAAGATAGTCAGGATAGGGTTGACTCCTTGTTTTAGTCTTTCGAAGAAATCAAATACTGCGACTTCAAGATGTCCGAGAACTTTCGGGAAAATGACCAAACCGTAAATGGCCAAGGCGAATAGATTTACTTTCTTCAATATGTCAGGATGATTCAGAACCAATTCTCGTAAGGAAGACCATGGAATGCAAATGGTTTCATTCTTCTTTTTAATCTGTTTTTCGGCCCATGCATCAGTCATGTCTGTCAGTCTTACTAATTTTTTCTTAAAGGTCATTGGCTTAGGCTCCTTCACGTATATTTTGCCGAATTGCACATTGTCGATGCGGAGTAAAGCAGCATACTCTTCTATGGTTGGAGTCATGTCCTCTTGATTAAAGGTGAAGCATTGATAAGCTGGGTCCCAAAATCGAACCATGGCTTGAATCAACTGTTCGTCTACACGGATGGTGATCAAGTGAGCTACATCTCCATACCTTTCCGTGAAAATGCCCTTAATGTCTGAATCCCACTGATTCCAAACTCGCACCAAATCCTCAAGGTTATTCTGGCGAACATTCACAGTTATATGTTCGGGCAAATTGGCAACACACCCTTCCACTAGGCTGTCCCCATTTTCTTTCTGAGTTTTTAGAGACCAGTCTCGAACCACGGTATTCTTCTCGGTCATTTGTGTAATTGACTCCTCCATCAGAAACCCGTTCTTTGGCAACTATCCTTTAATCAACACCTTCCTAACGTGATGCCTATGATGCATGATGAAAATAAAAATAAAAACAAACAAACTTGGTTAGTAAACACAACACATATGGTTTGAGAAACAAATTCAACTATCCAATCCAAATCTTTTACATAAACAATTGTAAATGAAAGGCAAAAGGCATTTTCCCGTGTACTTATTTTGGTGACTATAAGCGGACGAGAGGTTCAGATGGCTCTAATTGGATGGCTCGTATGGTTCATTATATGCGGGTTTGGTTCTGACAGTACTCGAATCGTTCTCGCATGTCGCCTACTAAGACTAGTACTGAAGCCTCGGTCGTAGCTCATCACAAGCTCACGAGTTCAATTCGAGGGATTACATTTACTTATGCCTATGTGGAGGGACAAGTTAACTCACGAAAGCATAAGTCATATGTAACCCGAAAGTATTCACTAGCCTGTGCGGAGGGACGAGTTAACTCACGAAGGCGTAGCGTTTACTTTCACTTAAACGGACAGAGCCCGGGTATAGAGCTCATGTTATGCAAAATGCAAGTGCACGGTGTGTGGGGAAAAACTCATAAACATTTTTATTTAAAAACTAAACCAAAAAAATAACCATAAAAATTTTAAAGCTGAAAAACAAAAGGGCAAAAACGAGTTATACAACACGATGCAAATGCATGAATTTTGAAAACGAGATTTTCGGATCTCGACCAAATATTTACTTTGAACAATGAAATTTGAAAACTTGGAAAAAACGTGTTTAATTCGACTCGACTCTCAAAACCGTTCCCCAGTGGAGTCGCCAGCTGTCGCGACGTAAAAATTTTAGCTTAGCTTGGTCGCTAATTGTGGCGATCTATTGAAAACTTGAAAACTTGGATTTTGATTTTTAAAATAAACAGGAAGTCGCCACCGATCTTTTTTTCTAGGTGTGATCGGACACCTATTAGATTTATTTTCTTTAAAAGCGAGAAAAAGGCCGAGTTAAGGTCTATGTCAAAAACCCGAGAAAAATTAGGGTTCAGAGTCGATTCATGCCGAGAGGAAGGTATTGGCACCCTCGCGACGCCCAAAATTGGTATCTCATAAACACGTGTTGTCTTGATTTTCAAAAATACAAGTTCAATATATGATTTAGTCGTGATCTGATTAAAAGAAGACGAGAAGTTTTAAATTTTTTTATTTTTGAGAAGGATATACCGTCTTAACACGAGTCGATTGATGTTCACCCAACATAGCGATGAAACCGACGACATAGTGTTAAATCGGCATGTTGCCTTATTTATTGAAATTGATTTAAATCATGAATAAGAATATTAGAACAACATTGTAAGAAAATGCGATTTATAGATATATGAAGCGAATGATGAAATAATAACAAAAGATATTCACGATGTATTTGGTATTATGCATGATAATAACAACATTAAACACGAAATAAAACAATGAATTATATATATATGTTATATGATAATGTGTAAAGTGACGAAAAATATAATATTAAAAATATTAATAGTGTTATACATAGGTACATATTAAGATATATACGTAATAGTAGGAATAAATAGCGTATACATGATATTAAAAAATATATATACATAATATATAAGAATGAACATATACAAGACATATTATAGATACTAATAATATAAAAATTATATACATTAACAATACTACACCAACATATACATATATTTAAATAAATACATAATAATGTTAGAATAAAATAATAAATGTAAGGATATATAAAGATCATACTATTTATAAAAAAAACATATATATATATACATTAGAAGTAATAAGTAGAAATGTTTATGCGATAAAAAAAATACATATGTATATGGTAATATCACTAGAAATACTTAATATATGATATTTAAAATGTGTATACATAATACAAAAATATATATAACGTAATATCGAAATATAAATACAATACATATACTTCAAAACTAATAAATAATAATAAAAAACATTGATAACATTTCACAAGTATAAATATATACTAAAATATGCATAATAATACACAAAATATAATATTAAAAACACAAGTATATAATATATAAAAAAAAACGTATATATATATGTATAATAAAATATTAAAATATTTATACGATCTATACTCATAAAAAACTAATAATGAAGCCACATACATATATACATATAAATGTATGAAATATATCTACTTATATGTATATGAAATATATACATCACTATGTATAGTAAATACAGTAAATAAAATAAATGTATAAAAACTATAATTAATAATAGTAAATATCAGAAAATGAAAGTCAAAAAAGCTGAAAATAAAACAATAAACTAACAAGAAGGACTAAATCAACTAAAAGGATCGAATTTTGGGGCAAAATTAGCAATAAAATAAGGCGCGGGGCCGAATTGTAATGCGCGCGTGACCTGGGGGGACCAAAAGTGAAATTTGTCCAAGCCTTCTAAAACGCACCGTATTGAACGGGACTGAACTGAAAATCGTACGAAAACTCGGGGCCAAATTAAAATAACGATAAGCTTGATTGCAAAATAATAAAAATGCGGAAGGGTCAAAAGTGCAATTAGACCCTTCCGCAAAAACACGCGGATCCCCTCTGTGCTGGGTCGGGTTGCTTTCGGGTCAGACGAAACGGCACCGTTTTGGCATTTAAGCTTGGGCACCAAAACGGTGCCGTTTTACCCTGCTATAAAAGTCAAATTTTTTTGAAAAATTTTCATTTCCTTCCTCTCTTCCAAAAAAATTGAACACCTCTCCTTTAAACTCTCTCCAGCCTTCTCATCTCCGGTGGAATCCCGATCACCGGACCACCGCCGCCTCTAAGCCGACGTTGGCATGGCAGCTGGCCACCGCATACGGTGGCCGGAAAGGTAAAAAACTTCGTTTTTTTTTTTTAGTTAAATATATGATATATATGTATATGTATATGGATTTGTGTTTGAATAGGAAACAAAAGAAAGAAACAGATTCGAAAGAAAAAAAAAACTAATCACCTCTTTTTATTTCGATCTTTGATTTGCACAATCTTCTACTGATCTACTGTCCTTTTTTTTTTAAAGCTAATGTATATATTATATTTTGCTTGATTTGCCAGAAGAAAAAAAAAATGAAAATCCCCTTTTTACATTTTCCTTTTTGCTATATATAGTTGAATCATATTTTTCTTCTGTTCTCTGCCTTTTGCGTGTTATTGCTTCTAATCTCTTGTTTTGCAGGTATGGCATGGGAGCAGGTGGTAGCAGGTGGGGCGGAGGGATGGTGGCTGACATAGTGGGGCAGACCTAGGTGCGGCGCACCTAGGTTTTTTTTTTCATTTTCTTTTCTTTTTTTTTTTTTTGATTTGGGCTGTATTATTGGTTGGGTCTTGGGTTTGGGTTTCTGCTGGGTCTTGGGTAGTGGGTATTTAATTAGTTGGGTTGGATTAGTTGATTAGGTTTGTAAAGGGTTTAATGTTTTGTAAATGTTGGGCCTGTTTAAATTTAAGTGATGATTTATTGGGTTTTGGGGTTATGAAATAGTTTGTAA
Organism: Gossypium anomalum; assembly: GCA_025698475.1. Taxonomy (NCBI): domain Eukaryota; kingdom Viridiplantae; phylum Streptophyta; class Magnoliopsida; order Malvales; family Malvaceae; genus Gossypium; species Gossypium anomalum. The sequence continues at coordinate 10,846,408 of CM046965.1, read as the reverse complement.
TCGGCCCAAAATTGGCCTGTAACAGAAAGTAAATAGAATAACCCTTAAATTAATAAAGTGGACAGTGAGAGGTTGATCTAAAGAATAATTGAAGAGGATAAAAGCTCATAACTAAAAAGGGAAGTGAAGACTCCTAAAGATATCGAGGATGCACTTTAGTCAGAAGTGACTAAAAAAATTAAGAAAGAAAAGGAACATTAAAAGAAGGACAGAGGTGCAAACAGGAGTTAACAAAAGTGAAAAATACACAAATGAATATCTTATCAATTATCATATTCAATAGCATAGGAGAATTTTCCACAAAAAATTCAAGTAAACATGGAGGGTCGACAAGCTCATCGAATTATTAACAAATTGTGATGATCAGGTAAATAGTCAAATGAACTGATTAACCGGGGTATATAATTAATACATAATAATATTTAATTAATTTGTAACAAGGTTTACTTTCTAAAAAAAGTATATACATTGTGACAATTACTACGCATCAGAATTATATTTATAATTAATTTAATAAATTTATATTATTTTAATTATTATGAATTTTATATCTTTATATAAGTAAGTAATTTTTACACATTATTATTTATAATTATTTATTTTAGTTAGTCAATAACTTATGAATGAATCTTATATATCATAAAAATCAATCAAATTATTATTTTTGCATGTATCATTATTATTTGTAAAAAAATTATTTTAAACTTATGATCAATTAATTATTTGAATATAAATTATCTTCTAACCTAGAAATGTGGGCATTTTTACTTTGACATAATGATAAGTTAACCCCTAAAGTTTACCTCTTTTGTCACTTTGGCCCTAATTCTTTTTTTGAACCCTTTGGCCCTTTCTTTCAAAATTTTATAAATTTTATGAATTGTTTTATTTTATTATTTTACTAAATAAACATTTAAATATTTTAAATATTAATTATATTAAGTTTTTTTTTTCTAATATCTATTATGTTTATTATTTAACATATACACTGTAATATCCTTCAAGTTGCACATGAGTTAAAACTAATATATATAAAGGTAAACTATACTCAAGGTCACCAACTATTAGTAAGTTTATAATTTGGTCACTGATTTTAAAAGGTTACAAATTAATCACTAAACTATTTGAAAGTTATCATTTAACTTATTGGGTATTAAATTGCTAATGGATGTATGATGTGGTCATTAATTCACTATTCATCATAGAGTAAACTACAGCTAGGGTCACTTAACTATTAGTAAGTTTACACTTTGATTTCTCAATTTCAAAAAAGTTACAAGTTGGTCATTAAACTATTCAAAAGTTATCATTTAAGTTATTGGGCATTAAGTTGCTAATGGATGTTTGATGTGACTGTTAATTTACTATTCATCATAGGGCAAACTACAGCTAATGTCACTCAACTATTAGTAAGTTTACGCCTTGGCCACTCAATTTCAAAAACATTACAAGTGGGTCACTAAATTATTCAAAAGTTTTAGTGCTTTAGGGACCATATTCAAAGTTATATTCCAGTAATCTCACCACCATTCAACCTCTTCCAAAAATTAACACACCGAACCAGAGCAATTTCCAACCTTTTTGAACTTTATGGTTTAATTTTCCTTGAAATGGCTTGAAACTCCATTGATTTAAACCTGTAGCCCTAACAGAAAAGCTCTTCGATCTTTGTCCGCTGTTTTCAAATGGCCGCTTGACTTCGATATGCTTTTCGATTCAACGAGACTTTCTCCTTGACATTTTGGATTGAACCTCCATCGCTTGAAACTCTCCAGCTAACCCCCAACTGAATCTGGTATGTTTGAGTATTGTTATATATATATACATATATATATATAAGTATGTATTCTCTTTTAACTAGTTTTATTATCCTTTTTCTTCTGTAGGTCCTATTTGGACTCGTTGAAAGAGGAGACTTCTTCCTTGTTTATTTGTTCTTTTTTTATTTGTTTTGATTGTGTTTGCAGTGATATTTGGTTGTTTGTTCAAGGATAAGGATATGTGAATAGATTGATTGTGGATATTCATAGATTATGTGTTAAATTAGCTTTATTTGATGAAATATTTTGATATAACAAATAAAAATATTTTGAATAAATTTTGTTTTTCAGCAAAAAAATTATAAAGTTCAAAGCATAAAAATCATTTCAGGACTTCCAAACATTTTAGAAAATGTTTTGAACACTTAGAAAAATTTTGGACAAAATTCAAAAATTAAGTGACCAAAGTGTAAACTTGTAAAAACTTACTAATAGTTTAGTGACTAACTTATAATTTTTTAAAATTGAGTGACCAAATTGTAAATTTACCAATCACACAACTAATGTCCACTAGCAACTTAACGCCCAGTAACTTAAATGAAACTTTCAAATAGTCTAGTGACCACTTTATAACTTTTTAAAACTGAATAACCAAAATATAAATTTACTAATAGTTAAATGACTTTGGGCATAGTTTACCCTGTATAATGAAACACTAAAGTATTATTAACGCTAGCAAAAAAGGGATTTGAAATTTTTAGAAGATCATTATATAAAAGGATTTTTCAATTCAGAGTACTTTATTATTTTAACTGCGGTGGTAGTAGAGTAAAACTTAGTATCATCTGAGAATAAAATTGAATGGTAGAAAGTGGAAACATAATGGCCCTATTTAGAAGAAGAGGAGTCCTCTATAGAGACCGAAGGCAAGTTGACAACATAGAAAGGCTTTTTTGTTAAGGTGAGGAGATGTTACAATCTAGAAAAACGAAAAGTTGTAAAGAGATGAAAAAGAGGAAGACCGAAGCAGACTCTAGGAAACAAGTGCAACGGCAGGTGGTGGTGATGGACACAATAAGGGGTTGAGAATGATGAGAGTTACGGTGGTTGTTATGATTGCAGAAAGAAAGTTGCAAAAAGAATTTTAGAGAGTTAAGTTTGCCAAAAGATTCAAAAAAATCTTTAAATGGGACGTTCAAACCTCTATTTATAGGCCTTGGAAAGGAAGTTATCTCAAAAAATGATTAGGAAACAAGTGACATATTTTATGGAACATGGAGAGATGTAAATTAATTCACAATGACATATTATGAATTATTGGGTAATGAGAATGAATGATATAGCTTTCATGTTATTTGTAACTCATTTTAACAAGGAGAGTACTACTTGCAAATTTAAGTGCAAGTGCATAGTTTGATCCGAGGAGATGGAAAGACAAAAACAACACTTGGTGCTTCAAAGAAGTTAAGTAGAATTCTTAACAATATCCTTATCTAAGCCTTAAGGTCATACCCTCCAAGACATCCTAACAGTAGAGCGAAACTAAGAATTCTGCCAACCTTCTTAAGCTTAGCTCCACAACCTTCTCAACATGGAGTGGTTCTACAAGGAACAACATTTTTTAAAATAGTCAACTCTCTCTATAATAGCCTCATTTGTTTGCCCATATTTTGCCTGTTATAAAGAGATGATCATTATACATCTGTAACATGTTGTTATAAAGAGATAATCGTTGTATGTTTACAAAGAATTTATATTGTGAATTTTCATCAAATAAAAAAAAAAAGAGAATTATGTTCAAAAAGAAAAAAAAGTGAGAACCAAATAATAAAAAATTAAAAGACATATAACAGGTGCATGTATTATTACTTTTATGCATATTTTATTTTACGTTCTTTTACATGATTAATTATAAAGTTTATAAGTCTAACAAGTTTAATTAATCAATATGAGCTATCAAATTAAATTAATTAATTTATCACGAGTTACTAATTTCAAGTAATTAATTTATAAGTTTATAATGTTCCAAATCCATAATAGAACTTAATAATTTCTTGAATTGAAATCTTTAATTTCATTAATAAAGATTATTTTCATTTAATAAATATGATTAATAGATTTCTTCATGTAAAATTTAATTATTTTATTAAAATAATATTTTAATTAAGATCATTTTCATTTAATAAATGATAATTAATAGACTTACTTATATGAAATATTACAATTTTACTTAAAAATTTAGACCATATGATATTATAAATAACTAATGTTCTTATTATAAAGGAAAAACTATTACAGAGAGTTAAAATAAAACATAAAAAAAAATCAATTCTTTTAAAAAAACCTTAACCATTATGGTAAAATGTTGTTATAGTAAACAAATGTTATATAGAGATGGTTGACTTGACGGTACTACTATTGACAGAAGTGTATCTACAACTTCATTCAAGTAAACCTTATCAAAATCAATTTAGATGTGTTCAATATAGAGTAGAGATCTCTAATCAGTGTCAAAAGTTTAAAGAAAATTACATACTAAAAATTATTTCATACTTAGTTTCCATTACAAGGTCAATGCCCCTCCCTGGTTAGTTCCTTTTTTCTTTTCTTTGCTACTTCCAAGTCAAAGTGCTTCAGAGAAACGCAACTCTGCTGGACCAGGACCCAAAATCCCCTTCTGCTCACTTATCTTCCCTAGTCCATGAGGTGGAGGTGCTGGAGCCGGAGTCGGAGCTGGAGCTGGAGCTGATGGTGGAGGTGGAGGTGGAGGTGGAGGTGGCTGCTCTGCTTGTCCATTCATCTCATCTTCTCCCCACCCAGCCCCTTCCCACTGGCTCTACAACAATTAACCACATGCAGTAAATACACAATCAAGTGTATCCATGAATCTTATACTATGTTACTCGGAGTAGGAGGTGATTGTCGAATGTCAATGTCTCATATTTTTGGAGGATAAACCTCGGTAGTGTTGTCTGTCATATATGTCTGTGTTGGACACAGATACTTCTAGGAAGACGTAAAGTCGCATCAACATATTTCTTATGAGATGAAGCTTAGTCCCTACTCGGCTACTCCCTAACGATCTTATTTACGATCATGTCAAAAGAGAAAGTAAGATCCTTCCCTCGATATAGAGAAATTATCCAATACAACAACTATGGTCAACGACCTATCATATATGGAACTTGAATGAGAATTCTAAACTAGGGGCCTTTGGGAAAAGAAAAAAATGTATCCTGATCTAATAGGTTAATGTCAGAAATACTTGCCTCATCATTGTCATAACTACTGTCTGGCAATAATGGGGTTGTAAGTGGGGGGACAACATCTGGATCAGGTTTTTGAAATATAAATGTTGTATAGAGACCTGCAGAAGGAAACCAGCAGCAAAAAATATTAGATCCTGCATATGAAATGCCAAAGCAACAAGAGAGGTAACAAAGCAATCACCTAAAACATCGTAAGATCGAGGAAGAAGTCGCCCTCGTGGATCAAGAAGATTTGGACCAGCATTCATCATCATGCCTGCAAACAGTGATCTGTGAAAGAAATGACATTAATAGTTAAGAAGAACATCATGATTAAAGAACTGATGGAGGCCCAATGAAGCATTCATTGATCTCGGTGGAAAAGTTTTGAATAGAGATTTCGCCTACTTGTTATCATCGTAAAATTCAGTTAAGTTTTGAATCTCCACATATTCAAGACCAGCTTCTCTAGCCAACCTGAGCAGCACAGCAGATTAGATGTTGATTACTGGATTGCAAATATGTCAAGTACAAGGGATTAACATATTTATACAATTAAACAAAAGAAGGTAAAAGTTTATTAATGATATAAGCTAACCCTCCCATGTGGAAGGTTAGTCAATGAAAAAAAAAAATCGAAGTTCACCTTCCCATGCAAGCTTCCAGAGTTGTAGACTAAAAGAGGCATACCAGGAAGTAGTATGGTAAGTTTAAGGTACAATCAATAGAGGACAACCAACCTGATTAAACTTGGAAAATGAACCAAGCAATGGATCTCAGCAGCGACATCACTCGAGAATTTCAATTGGTATTTCTTTCCAAACAACGGAAACCTGGATTCAATAGAATGAAGCAAAATGTTTCAATTAAATAACCCAAATATGATACATTTAAAAAAAATTAGAAGCATCTAAAATTCAGACATACTTCTCTTCCTCAATTTCAAAGGTGATCATGTAATTCTCAGACCGAATGCAATTGGGAACAATGTTGGGCTTCATGCTGCTACTTCTGTTGTGGTATGCTTCAACATTCTTCTGGTACTTTGCCCTGTACATACACAATAACAAAGTTCTTATGCTTTGCTCCAAATGGAACCTTCATTAAAGCAATATCTCACATGGAAAATATGGAAATGATCACAAGGTGACAAAGGGCAACCATGCACCAAAAGATAGGTGTAACTTTTAGAACTAGTAGCATAACTGAAAGAAATAAAATAAAATAAAAATCATCCAAAAAGATAGAGCCTTCAAAAAATAGGATATTGACCAACGTTGGTCAAAATAAAAGACAACAAGGATCTAAATGATGCAGCACAGCTGATGGACCCCTGACTTAAATGGCCAAAATTGATCCATAAATAAGGCTGAAGCGAGAAGCTTAGTTCTAGGTGAATCTAAATGTTCCACAATTACTGGAAGCTAGAAATTTTAGATCTCAATCTAAATCACATCAGCACATCAGACACTAATGTAGATTCTACTTTCTCTTATATTAAGCTGATAAAAATCTATATGGATCCCAACAATGAGCTTGCAAATTACGTGTGTGTACCCCATGTGCAAGTGCAAGGAGAGAGCAGAGCATGCCGAAATATTAAAGGTCAAGTGTGATACAACTCATTTTTATCGGAACATTAAGTGTTCTAACATCAACGGATTGTTGAAAATTGGGACTCTCAATCCTATAAAAGTTGAATTTCTAGTCTGCCCATGATTAAGTTTGTTGATCGGGACATATTAGATAATCAACTTGATAATAACAAGAATTTTCAAACTAGAGAGAAACTAAAGCACACTAAAATGTTTACACAATCACCAAATCCCAGAAACAGGTGCAGCAGTAACCAGAAGAAAAAAAAGGAAAATACAAAAAATCCAGAAACAGCGGTATTTGCCAATCACTATTTCATACCATATGGTAGATGAGTCAGGAGTAATACCGAAAAAATAACCCCCTGGTTTCAACAAAAATGACACATTACTTAGAAGTCTCCTTGCTTTGTCTTCAGTTTCAAATCCTAACTGCAAATAGATGAATAGAAATGCACTTCAGATTCATCATATTTGTTCACATGACAAATCAAAACCCAATGTTCACAACTTAAACTACACAAAATACCTGCAAATGCTGCAAGCAACAGACAAGATCAGCCTGAATGTCCTTCTCTTGCAACAAGGTTTCCAAATTATCCTGTCAAATGAATGTGCAGTCAAAGGCAGGAGAAGAGAAAAGCATTGAATAGATTCAACCTTTTTAAAAGTTAAAGGCTAAACTGCCACTTTTACCAGAATATTACAAAATTAGATAAGACCGGGTAGCTTTTTTTTCTCTCTTTTCACAAATAAATAACTTAGAGAACATTTTTATGCCATCCAGAAGCAAAAAATAAACACTAACTCCGTATACAGTACTGATAACATCATTCAAAGATCAAAAACATAAATCAAAATGGTTTCAGCATTTACCACAAAGTAACAAATGGATCAAGTCCTCTACTATAAACTACCAAAAAAAACCATTTCCATCTTTACCGACAAAATGCATATACTTGTGCTATAAGATGAGAAAGAACGCATCCTCAGCAAAATTCGTACTAATATTACTGAAACAGACACTCAGGTGAAGAGGAAAAAAAGGCAAGAATAAGTATACATTCTTAAACAGACCTAAAAGAAAATCAAAGAAATTTCATCTAGTTTCTAAGGAAAAAGAAAGCATAGCTCCACATCTACATGTTCATACACACATGGAAAGACATCAGCATATTGACCAAATGGAGTGTAGTAAAAGAAGCTCACGGTGCAAGGATCAGCCTCAAAGAACTCAGAAGTGAAGCTTTTGCGCTGACTCTCCCATGCTTCCCTCACTTCATTTATCCCAGATGACACAACATCTGCAATTAACATCAATTTTTAACATCTACTGTCAGTCAGATATAATCACAAGAATAATAACCAACCTATCATGACCTTAACCCTTGGTTTCAATTTCCACTGCAAGATTACCAATGACTTACTAGGGACAAGAAAATCACTCATCACATTAATGATTTCATCATCAAAATAAGCAATTCGAACCCATTTTAACAATTATCATTAACCATCAATACACACATAAACTTAACCACAAGTTGAGAACTATGAACCTATATATTGAACAGTTGGCACTTCCACTTTACATTAGAAAAAGCAAAAATAAAATAGAAAAACTACCAACCAACCAAACCAAAAGAACCCTAAATTAATAATCGAAAATGTTACGCTTAAATGGGTACTTGTGTTTACTACAATGTTGCATGTACTTGAAATTTACTTAATATAAATAAATAAATAAAGTAATGAGGTGAAGGTGTTCGTGAAAATTCCATACCAATTCCAACATAATGACTGATTTGAGCTCCATCCCATTTCTCTGCATCAGCTCCGCCGCCACAATACAAGTCGCAGACCTTCAATATTTACAAAAAGGAGTTAAAATATGAAATAAAATATACCCATTTGAAAATAGGAAATAAGGAAGTGAGAGAGGTGAAAGAGAGAGACGGTGGCATATGGATGGACAAAGATTTTGATGAGGGCGGTTTTAGCGAACTCGTAGAGTTTATGGTGAATCGACTCGGCTCTGGGTACTGGTACTGGTACTGGATACCCACTCATTTCTTCCTCTGCTTTCTTCTTTTTCCTTTTTCATGTACCCACTTCAGTCAAATGGATTGTGCCTTGCCTGGCTAAAAACGAGACGAGAAAAGCAATGTCGACATATCGACTCCAATAAGGGAATTAGTTTGGTTTTAGAGTGAACTGCTAGAAAAGGAGCTTGAACAGTCAACCGATTGTGGGTCTGAATAGGTGCCCAGCTAAATTCACCGTCCACCCAAACTATGTTAAAACCGGTTTTATATTTTTTAGCCCAAAATATTTTCCTATTTTTATTTTTTAAAGTTTTATCTTTTTATTTTTATTTTTGAATACTTTAATTCAACTATTAAACTAACCATTCAGTCACTCAATTTTGAGTATTTTTTTATTTTAGTCACTTAATTTATTATTAATTTTGTCACCTCATTAGATTAAATTTTAGTTATTTTACTCTTAAAGTATATTTGGTCACCAATAGAAAGTTTGACATGATTTTCTTTTAACTCGTATAATAATAAATTTAATTTTTTAACATTTTACACATGTTATCAATTTGGTCTAAATTTTAAAAAATTTAACAATTTTAACAGTCAAGATTTACATATTTTATCAATTTTATCCAAATTCTAAAAATAATTTATCATTTTTAAATATCTCAAAATTATTATATTATTATAATTATTAAATTTCCTTATCCCACGTTGTTGTTAGCCAGTATCACTTACTCTAGTTAACTTGTCCTATAACTAGATGTGATCATGGGTCAGATCGAACCAGGTCTCAACATAATTTTAAGCTCGTTTTCTAAGTTCGAATCCAGCTCGTATTAAAATTTTTATATTATTATATAAAAACAAATTTAAAAAATATAGTACATCAAATACATTAAAAACATTAAAATAAATGTTTCCCAAAAAATTAAAAATAAATTAAAAAATATTTTGCAATGTCTCGAATTTTAGGGCTAGAAGTTTTGGGTTTTGTAGTTAGGGTCTGTGAGAAGGTTGCGCATTTAAGTGAAAGAATAGGTCTGTTGGTCTAGTGGTTGTGAGTGTTTGAGTAATTCAAGGGTCTGGGTTCGAGTCTTTGTGAGTGTGTTTTGTGGGAAAAATTTTAGATTTTGTTTTGTTAAATGGTAGTTGGTTTTTAAGTTAAAATTTATAACCAATTATATTATTTATTTTTGCTAATCATTATTATTTGATATTTAGAAATTCTTTTTTTTACTGGACCTTTTTATTTCTTCCATTTTCTTTGTTTTCTTTCTTTTGGCTCTTCATTGTCTTTATTCTTCAAAACGGGTTGCTGGGGAATTTTGGAGAGTCATTTCCTCATCGTCAAAGTCAGTGTCGGAGCGTCATAGATCGCAAAACAAGTGTGGGTTTCGTATCTTTTTCTGTCTTATTTACGAATTTTATTTCGACTTTATGAAAAGTCAACATTGTGAGCGTGAGTGTGAGTGTTCGCAAACCTGTCAATACCAATGTTGTTTCGCTGTCTTATGCTTAGAAATTGCATGTCTTGGTTTATTTCCAATCTATCGAGGGCTGGGGAGTGATTCGTGGCCGATAACATGTTTTTTGGGGTCGTTTTAGGGTGGTTTGTGACCACAAGGCATGTGCTGATACACACGGCCATGTGCTTTTGGGAATTAGGGTTTTCGGGCTGATTTGAGAGTCATACGGCCTGGCCACACGGCTGTGTGACCGATTTGGGGAAATTAGTCGATTTTTACAATGCCGTGTCCCTGGGCACACGGGCGTGTGTGATTGGGAATTAGGGTTTGAGTGATTTGGGCCTGGCCACACAGTTGTGTGGCTAATTTGGGGATTTAGGGATCCACACGGGCGTGTGAGACCCTCACACGGTCGTGTCAACCTTGTATTCAAATTTAGTGCAAATGGACAAAGAGTTACAATGCCTGTTCCCACGGCCATGTCCCTGGTCCACACGGGCTTGTGCCCCTCTTCACATGGGCGTGTGCCTCAGCCACACAGCTGTGTGCCCCTTCTCATACGGGTGCTTGACCTCCCACACTGCCTAGGCATTTCCACACTGCCAGAGCACACGGGCGTGTGGTCTTATGACACCAAATGTTAGTTTGTGTGTGTTTTACGATCTGAAAACGTGTTCGTGTGTTTCAACCCTTGGTTAAGCCTTAGAAAGGGTAATTAAGACTTTTATTTGGTTGCGGCTTATGTGATATATGTAATTGTTGTGTGAGATGTCTGACTCTGAACTTGGTTAGCTGGGTGTGTTTACATATATGTTCCTGTCTGACTGTCTATGGATGTACTCTCTGTTTTCTGTGTTAATGTATACATACGTACACTTCCATAAAGTTTTGGGTGGGATTGCGAAGTGAAGGGAGTCTGATTCTGATCTGATCTAGAAGTTTTACTACATACATATTCATACGGTGATTTATCGCACTGTACTACATGTGCGTCAGCTTTATAGCGTACTATGTTCTAATTTGGCAGTATAATTGCAACAGGACTGTACAGCGGATTATCGTATTGCACTGTACAGCACATACGCTAGCTTTGTTGCGTATTAATATTTGAGTGGCTTGGTCCACATATATGGTGTGTAGGGTTGGACGGACCTACGGGGTCCCATATGGTGTGTTTCGGTTGGTTGAGCTTAAACAGCTCTTATGGGGTGTGGTCGAGGGACGGAAAGGTGTGTCGGCTGGATGGGTGGGTTTTATTACTTGACTGCATTTCATACACATCTATTTGTATGTTTTGGGTGCTTGACTATTTGACTGTACTTTGTCTGTCTATTTGTGAATTGGTGTGCTCGAGTGTTGTGTTCTGTTGAGACGTTAGTTCTAAGTTTCTTTTCGAATCAGTGAATATCTGTAAATCTGATGCAATATTGAATTGATTTTCGTAATTTTTTTTTAGCCTTGATTCGGACTCACATTGAGCTCGAGTAGCTCACCCCCTATTACTGTTTCCTTTTCAGGCACGTTTCAGAACTTTGACGCTGAACTCGGTATGCGGAGGTCTCAGACAGTCTCAGTAGGAAATAAACTATTAGTTTGTGTTTTTAGTTTCTATTTTGTTATTCAGTTTCGAAATGTAAGGTTTTATATAGCTGTGGTACGAATTTCAATCTAAGTTTTTTCGTTTTTATTCCGCGTATATATACTACCTTAACTGTAATTTTACTGACTGGATTTTAAACGATTAAATATTACGATTCAACATGTCAATTGTTTTGTAAAAATTGACCCACGATCACTTTGGTGATCAATGTAACATTCGGGATTCGGTCTAAACTTCTAGGCTTGGTCTAGGGTGTTACATATTTAATATTTATAACATTAAGATAGGTACAACTTAGCAAACAAATGCCTCTAAAATAATAGTAAAATAAAAAATAAAATAAGAGTTATAAAATATTCAAATAATAACAACAAAATAGTACCAATATAATAATGAAATGACCAACAAAACAGTGGCAAAACAACAATAAAATAGTGGAAACAACAGCAGGTTTATTTTTTGCAAGGGCTGAATTGGGCTAAAAAAGCTTATAAGAGACCTGGCCCGTTTAGAAAACGAACCTCTTTTTTTGCCCAAACCCATTTTTCGGACATATATTTTTACTCAAACCCTTCAATTTTTCAAGCCGGGCCATGATCAGGTCTACCTATAACCCACCTACACTACCTACCCCAAACACTTGCATCATTCGAACCTCACCTAGTGACTTTTATCTTATAGAAGAAGAGAAAGTTTAGAGAAAATGAAAAACACACATATTTCCTATATTGATTTCCTTCGAAGAAATGATCTTTTATGTAATTTTAATATTTCTTTTGATATTTTTTAAAAAGAAAAGTTTACGTATTTTTATGTTTTTTCAAATAATTTATAATTTTTATTGATTTATAATACTTTTATATTTTTATAATTATTTTTATATATTTTAAAATTAAGATCAAAATGATAGAATGCGTAAACGTTGAAAGTTAAATTTATTGAATCTTTTAAAATTAGGACCAAATTGATAAAATGTATAAATTGTTAATGGCTAAAATTATTATTGTACCAATTAAAATAATGTCACGTCAACCTACCCTTTGGTATACATTTCCATATAATCAATTGCACAAATATGATTATATACGAAAGAAGTTATCTTTTTGCCTAATCTAAGACATTCTTCACACTTCTTCTGTTACCAATTTCTTCTAGAATAAGATCTAGACAATGAGCAAAACATGCAGCCCAACATAAATGCTTTTTTTGACATCAACATATGACTGCTAGCTTTGATAATTGCTTTGTTGTATGCAACAACATGAACATATTCATCACCAATTTCATCCACCATTGTCCATTAAGAAAACTAATACTCAACATTGCAAGAGCTAACACTGCTAGCATCAATGAATTTTTTTCATTTTTTTAAAATAATCTCTAGAGCTATAAATCAAAAATTTAATTATGTGTTGATTAGTGGCTCATTTCCACCTATGACACAATTGTTTCCCCTCTTTCTTCCCATATTAGTTTAAAGCTATCCACTCGTTCTTTTTTTTTATATATATATATATTCTTTCAAATACACTTTTGTGACCTCATAAGTTGAAGGGCCCAGAATTGATTTTCCCACTTCTGTGGCAACTTGAAGTACATGTTGCAAAAATGGTAACTCCACAATTTTCTTGCAAGCAAAGCTTTATGCATAATCAACTTCGGCATTACTTTTCCTTAGCTTTTGCATTTTTCAAAAAGTATGGATGAAACTTTGATTGTTTTGAACTTTTTTTTATCTTTTGAGAACATGATACAAATTAGCTAATCTAGCTCCAAGAGAGTTAAGATTATTGATATTCCCTCCCATTTCTTTCAATGGTACAAAAAACTAATTGATCTTTTGAATGCTTGAGTTCTAGAACCACTGTATCCTCCAATTTAATAAATCGACTATTGACCAAGTTGTGCTTTGCGTGTAGCCTTTCATCCCATCTAGCTTGACATTTTATACTCTTATATCTCACAATAGTTGATTCATCATCATCATCACCAATATCTCCATAATCGTATTCTTTCCTCATTTACTTTGCAACTTTTTCACTATGAAATTCTTTAAGTTGTTGAGCAATGTTTTCTCTAACTTCTATTGTGGCACTTGGACTTGGTACTACATCCCCTTTTTTTATTTTTTATTTTTTTGCATCCAAATGTTTTTTCAGTTGTGTCATTCCTCTGTCAATAATTCTATTGCAAATTTTGCAATTAATGTTATTATGATTACCTTAAATAAGTTCTCACCACTACCCACCACAATCATCATTAGGAATTGTGTATTCTTTATTTTTTTTAAACATGGCACTTTTACTTGCAACTGCAAAAATGAAAAAAAAATTATATTTATAACTAACACTATAAAATATTCACAAAAATGAAACAAAAATTATAAGATTTGTAACTAATAATACAAATTTCACAAAAAAAATATAAGATATATAACTATGCTTTAAAAAAGATTCACAAAAATGATAAAAAAAAATTATAAGATTTATAAATATCGATAAAAAGAATTGACAAATATATAAGACTTATAATGAAGCTTAAAAAAATTCACAAAAATCAAATAAAAAATATATGATTTATAACTAATTATACAAAAAAATTCACAAAAATATAAGACATATAACTACGCTTTAAAAAAATTCACAAAAATTCACAAAAATGATAAGATTTGTAACTAACAATACATATAATGAAATGAAAATTTAGTTGAAACTTACAGCTTTTTGAAGAGATTAGAGCTTGTTAAAAAGAAAATGAGAGAAAATCTCTTTTGAAATGAAGAAGAAGTTAAAGGAAAATATAGTAACCCATTTCTGCCCGGGCCCATAAATAGATAAATAAGTAAACAAATATAAAATAAATAAAAGTCCATTAATAAAGTCCATTTACAACAAACAGGCCTCAAGGCCTGAGAAGCCCAAATACCTAAACCCCATTACACGTTTATATTTGATCCCATTACACCCGTACCTAAACTAACATCAGGCCCAAAATACTCTTTTGACCCAACAAACAAATACGGCCCAGCTAGCCCAATTGACTTAAGAAGTTTCAGCAACTGAGAAACCCTAGCTAGGGTTTGCGCCGCAAGCTCCCTCGAGATCGTAGCCGACATTAGCCTCATTTTGCGCCACAATCAATGCGTCTGTTCGTGTCCTGTAGTTCCAGTTACCTACCATCAGAACCGCATGTCGTGGTCTACGGCCGAATCAACGCCGGTGGTTTATTCTTCTCGATCACCTGCAAAAAAAAGAGAAAGAAAACACAACAGAAAAGGAAAACAGATAGGAGAAAAGAAATCAAAGATTTCTTTCTAAATGTAAACAGTTCATAGAAGGCTATAAAAGCCTCTTCACAAATCTGTACAGAGGACCGATTTTTTTTTAAGGGAATAAAAAATACTTACACATATTCATAAAGAATTTCAAGCAGTTTCTCTAAAAAGGTGATTTAAGTTTTGTATTATGTTATTTATTCAACGAATATACGAATCATTTTTATCAAATAAACTACGGAAATATTAAAAGGGAAGAGATTACCTGTGTATTTCTTGAAAGAGCGAGGGTTTTTAACCCTCCGACACTGGGTACGGTGGCGCGTGGGCGCGTGGACGCCGGGAAACAGAATCTTGACGAGGCCGGACCTCTCTTTCCCCTCTCATTTCAGAGAGAATTTTAAAGTTTTTTTTTTAAAACACTGGCTCAAAATGATTTTAAGACCAAATCGGGGTTTATATAACCCTACAGAAACGGTGTCGTTTAGCTTAATTCAATAAGCACTAAAACGGCACCGTATTAGTAAGAGGATCCGCGCGTTGACCCAATTACCAGGGGAGGATCCGCGTGTTTTTGTGAATTGGGATAATTTCCCAATTGGCCCTTCCGTGTTTTTAATAATTTCAATTTCATTTTATTTTATTTTAATTTAACCCTAATACTTTAACTGTAATTCAATTTGGTCCTCACAGTGGCTTTAAAACTGGGTTCATGGAAACGGCGTCGTTTTGGGATTAGGGCAAATTGCCCGGTGAGTCCCTAGGCTTTAGTCCGTGTTCCAATTTGGCCCAGTTTTCTTTATTTATTTGTAATTAACCCTAAATCCCTTAATTAAATTCAATTTTAATCCTTTTATATATTTAATTTAATTTATTTAAAATACTTTATATATACTTTTTATAAACATTAGTTATATATATAATATATTATTTTATTTATATTATTTATAATACTATATACATTTTTATAAACTTTATTATATATTACATATTTTATTGATGTATTATTTATTTTACTATATTTTTATATATAAAATACTTGTTATATTATTATTATTTTATATATATCCCTTATCATATTATATTTCATTACATTTTATAATCATATTTTATTGTATATCATTCCTTATAACATCTTTCTTCCTTTTATATATATTATATTATATACATTTTTATTATATATATTTCTTGTTAATATTCATCATATGATTTATATTATTATATATTTTATTTGTAAATTACATTATACACTATATATTTTACCATATTTTTTTACATTACCTTTATTTTATTATAAAGTATACATTATTTTGTTAATATATTAAGTTATTATACCTTACAATACGGTTCATATATATATTAATCATCTTTAAGGAAAAAGTTTTCTTTATTATTTTCATATTACTCTAAAAATTTAGGAATATCCTTTTTTATTTTTAATGTTTATAATTTGCCTATTTACTTTTTGTTTCCTTTTATTTTAGTTATCGTTTAGTAGGTTAAATTTTCATATAATATTTGTTATTGTTTTTTTTTCGTATTTGCATGGAAATTAATCATTTATGTTGATTTAAAGCATTTTTGCATGAAATGTTGTTATATATATGTATTATGCAATTTATATCATTGAATTCATTATATTCCATGTTGTATTTTGCACGTAATGATAATATATGTATATTTATGACCATGCATGAAATAATAACATATTGCGTAATTTAGATCCTTATTCATCACCTTTACTATATTCACATGAAATGATAGTATATGTACATTTGCATTTTTTATATGTATGAGATATGAATGTATATTATGTTAGTTATATCACTACTTATCATTTTTTATATGTACTATAGTTGCATAAAATAATAAAGCATGTATTATGTAGTTATGTTTATTAAATGATTAATTTCTTGTAAAATGTAAAATACATCACTATTTTCAAAACAAAATATCTTGTTTAATTCAAAAAGATTTTTTAAAAGTGAGGCAATATTTTGATATTTAGGAATTGGGGAAGTAGTGCCCTAACATGCTGGGTTAGGATTTCTTGTTTGTCTAAATATCTAAAATATCCTTTTAAACAAATGTTACAAATCACAAGATGACTTCAGTTATGAAAGTTTAAAGATATCGTGTCTAAACATGCTGGATGTGATGTTTGTACTCTTTTAAAACGAAGGAATCTTGATTTTTTTTAACTCAAAGCATTACGGTTTTAAGGGAATCTCATTTCTAAATTCTTTCAAATTTCTAACATTAAGACAAAATTATTCAATTTGGCACCAATTTTGGGCGTTACGAGGGTGCTAATCCTTTCTCGTACGTAACTGACTCCCAAACCTATTTTCTCATAATTTCGTAGACCAAAATGTTTTATAAAGTGATCCAGTCACACTTTAAAAGATTGGTGGCGACTCTCGTTTTCATTTTTTTTTTAAAAACCCTATTTTTAAAAGGAGGTTTCAATAGCTTGGCGACTCCACTAGGGACATCAAGAGAGTCAAGCCAAGAAATTGAGTTTTTTCTGTCTTAATGTCAGAAGTTTGGAAAATTTAAATCCTTTTACATGTGTTTGCTACGCTTTCGTAAGGTTTTCACCTTCGTATGAGCTAGTGGATTGCTTTCGGGATAACTGTACCTATGTCTTCGTGAGATTTCCATCTTCGTATGGCCATAGGGAAATGTGTCCCCCGGAACTGAACTTGGTCTATATGAGCCTATAATGGGTGAAGACCGAGGAATCTGCTGGTTCAGGTACTCTTGCTTTAGAGCTAAAACTTATATAGTGAACCTTTAAGTGCTTACCCTAAGGAAATAATGATAACCATTAGAAAATTACCCTTATAAGTATTTGTTTATCATTTTCTTATATATATAATACTGACCTATTTTTATTTTACTGTCGTTGCATGTCATTTGGCATTTAAAGGTGTCGATTCACGGCTCGATTTCTAGATTAGAAAGTTTTGTAATGAGGAACGAATACCTTAATAAAGTGGAGGACAATGCTGCTGTCTGTACCTAGTCAGAGAAAACCCAGTTAGAGAAAGGAGATAGTGTCACTGAGGGGTATACGTCAGAGTTATGGGACTCCACCCGTGTTAATTCGACGCAAAATGAGTTTTAGGAGTTGAGAGATATTTAGGCCCAATAGGATGACGAGGCTAAGCAGCTTTTCTATCAGAATTATGGAGACCTTCCCTACTTGCTAGACGTCAAAGTAGATAGGCACTTATTTCGAGCTATGGTACAATTCTGGAACCCTGCTTATAGTTGCTTTACATTTGGTGATGTTGATTTGTACCTACTTTGGAAGAATATACGACTTTACTGCGTTGCCCGAGGATTCAGGGTCACAAGGCTTATGTTAGGCCTGCTAGTCTTCCAACTTTTACGAAGAAGTTGGTAATGATTACTGGAATGAGTGAGCAGTGGGTTGTAGCTCGTGTGCAGCAAAAGGGTGATAGTAAGTGCGTTCCATGGGCTGTTTTAAGGGATTTGATATCGACGCATCCAGACATAAAGAAAAAAGTCGACGTCCTGGCTTTGAGTATTTAAGGCTTGGTGATTTTCCCAAAGGCGTTGGAGCACATAGATGAGGCGGTTGCGGATTTGTTCGATCGACTTGATAAACAGAACACACATGTGCCCGCAATCCTAACTGAGACGATAAGATCTTTGAGCACATGTCGAAGAGCTGGCGAAGGAAGGTTCATTGGATGTGCACAGTTGCTGCTGGTTTGGTTTCATAGCCACTTCTGGAAGCTTGATAAAGTTCCTTCCTGAGTATTCTTTGAGGGTTATTCTCCCTTAAAAGAAGTAGTGGACACACCTAGGAGAGATGATATTTCAGAAGAAATGTAGATAGATATTCTTCAGAATCTTCGAGAGGAAAATGTTATGTGGAAGGCTCCTTGGTTAGTTCCTAGTAAAGTCCTTTACCGATGTGGCAGTTTTGATTGGGTCCCTTTGCCGGGAATTTGGGGAGTTGTTGGATATACACCATTACTTGTTCTAAGGCAATATCGAGCGAGGCAGTTCATACCGGCTACACAGGGTTTAGCTCAGAGTGATTTCTCTTATAAAAGAGATCACTACAAGAAGAAGATCCGAGAGATTTCTGAGGCCTGGAAGAAGCCTTTCTGCATGAAGGTCTTGACTGAAGGCTCGATGTCAACCCTTGAGTATAAAGGGTGGTTTAGTAGGAGATCCAACGATAATGTCCCTAGGCCAATTTTGGGGATAGCTCGATCATTAGAAGAGAGCTTACGAGTGATTCCATCAGAGTTGGAGGTTATGAAGCAAGAGTTCGAGAGAAAGAATTCAGAGATTGAAAAGAGGATGGAGAAGCATGAAGAGGAAAAAATGTGTTTGAGTCTCGTTGTCGATGTTCAAAAGATGAAAGTCGAGAAGGTGAAAAAGGAAAAGAGAAAGATCAAGGAAGATCGAGATGACTTAAAGACGTACTACAAGAAAGCCCAGGTAACATTGAAAAGGGTTGGATTAGGGAGATCTTCAGAGCACTGGCAACAGGAAATTTAAGAGGAAAGAGCCAAAGCCGAGTATTGGGAGAAGGAGTTCCAAGAGATGCAGTCGCGTAATCAGGCCCTAGAAAAGGAAAATCAAGGATTAAAAGTTAAGGTGACAGAGCTTGGACAATCTCTTTATCATCATCGAAGTCGTAATTCCGCGGCTAAGTTAAAAGCAAGTCTAAACAAGATCGAGGAAATGAAGCACAATATTGGAGGGTTGGAAGTAGCACTGCAGGGCTGTGAGCTACGGATTGAGCAGCTCGAGGCAAGAGAAGAGCAGTGGAAAGGAAAACTTCACCATCTTCGGGATCAAGTGAGAGATAGAGATCACTTCATGGAAGAGGCCTTAGTTCAGATTCGAGAGGTTGCTGAACACTTGCAGGATTTGGCAATACAAGCTAGTACGCTGAGTATAATGTATGAGTCGTCGTCAGACAGAGGACGAGAGTTAGCATTATTATTAGATAGGGTTAATACTTTAGGCCTACGGGCAAAAGTGTATTTGTAATCCGTTTTATGAAAAGATTTTTGTTCCTTAAATAACATTTTCTAAAATGAAACTGAATCAGAATTGACATCTTTTTGCATTCATGAATTTGCATTTCATCACATCATATGCATTCAAGTTTATAGAAAGACCCTAATTAGTTAAAATTATTAGGGAGAAGGAAAGTAGGAGAAAGAAAATCTGGAAGCAACACATCCTTACGGTACACGCGATAAGTCGAAGAATATGGACTAAAGGTTTGAACAACTATAGAAAGACATGCAGGACCAATTGCAAGAGCAATTGTCAAAAATGCAAAATGACATGAGAGAGCAAATGTTGGAGGCTCAAAGGAACATGATGGCTGAGATGGCTCAACTACTGAGAGCCACTGATAAAGGAAAGGCTCACATGGCAATCACTGAAGAGGATAACGAGGGTCATCCTCCTGGTTTCACTCCACCTCACGTTCAAACCCAACCTGAGGCATATCCCCGAGGGCCGTCTGTCACGATAAGGCCTCAACAGGGTCAAGTCAATATTGGGATCCCAATAAATTTCACAACTAGCTCGGGATTCAATTTGGGCGACAATCCTGCAAATCCTATCATTCCTGACTTAGACATGGCTGAAAAAGAGGATTTAAGAACTGAGGCTGCAAGACAGTTGGAAGAACACTGCAAATGGTTGGAGGAAAAATTCAAGGCTTTAGAGAATGCTGAAGGGCATCATAGAGTTGATGCCAAAGATTTAAGCTTGGTCTCAAACTTGGTACTTCCTCACAAATTCAAGATGCCAGAATTTGAGAAGTACAATGGGACTATTTGCCCAGAAGCCCATATTATAATGTTCTGTAGAAGAATGACTGGGTATGTGAATAATGATCAACTGTTGATCCACTGCTTCTAAGAAAGTTTAATTGGAGCAGCAGCCAAGTGGTACAATCAACTGAGCCGGGCCAGAATAAGTTCATGGAGGGATCTTGCACAAGCCTTCATGCAGCAGTACAATCATGTGACTGACATGACTCCAGACAGGATCACGCTGCAAAATATGGAGAAAAAATTAATGAGAATTTTAGGCAATATGCACAGAGATGGAGAGAGGTGGCAATACAAGTTCAACCACCGTTGTTGGAGAAGGAGACCACCATGTTGTTTATTAATACTCTGAGGGCTCTATTCATCACTCACATGATTGGGAGTACTACTAAAAGTTTTACGGATATAGTCATGGCAGGAGAGATGATCGAGAATGCCATAAGAGGTGGCAAAATTGAGGGGGAAACAACCAAAAGATCGGCCCAAGGAAAAAGGATGGTGAAGTGAATAACACAAGCACCTACAACACGAGGGCAATCACAGTTGGTCAACCTAAAACAGTTACGGTTGAGCAACAAAGTTTTCAAAAGAAGGAATCAGGTACAAGGCAGAATTCTGAAAGGATGCAATTCACACCTATCCCCGTGACATATCGTGAGTTCTATCAAAGCTTATACGATGCACATGCTATTTCTTCTTTTCACTTAAAACCACTACATCCCCTATATCCCAAATGGTATGACGCAAAGGCCAGATGCGAATACTATGCTGGAATACAGGGACATTCGATCGAAAATTATATTGGTTTTAAGAAAGCCGTAGAGAGGCTTATTAAGTGGGGGTAGTAAAGTTCGATAATACCCCTAGTACTGAAAACTCGTTGCCAAATCATGGCGATCAAGGAGTGAATGCCATTGGCGAAGCCAGTGAGAGGAGAATGAAGGAGGATGTTGCAGAGATAAAGATGCCTATGAGGGTGATTTGGGAGGAGATGGTGAAGAGAGGTATGTTAACCTCTAAAAATGCGAGATGAGGAACGAGGAACTATGGTGAGTTCTATGAAGATTGCGAGGAATTCAAGGCCTTGGTGCAGGGCTTTATAGACAACAAAGAGCTACAAATTTTTAAAAGAAGCTCTTGTGAAAAACAAATATATGTGCTGAAGGATAAATAGAAAGGAACTAGCTAGCCAATGATTATTATTTCCCTGCTAGGGAATAATAAAGTGGGGACACAAATGGAACCTAAGGTCATTATCCATAAGCCTACGCATTTCCCTTATAGAGATAGCAAGAGGGTACCATGGAGTTATGACTGCAGTGTGACAGTATCAGAAGAGGAGAATACAGCAGTACGTCTAAAGATGTACAAGTTGAAAGTTCCCATACACGAAGTGGGAAGCGATATGATACAGTGGGCGTTAGAAAGGAGCCCACAAAAATAAAGAATACTGTTGCAGAGAAAGAGAAAGAGGCTGAAGTGCCTGTCAAGGAGCCAGTAAAGGAAGATGAGGCTAAGGAATTTTTTAAGTTCCTTAAGTATAGCGAGTATAGTGTGGTCGAGCAGTTGCGTAGGAAGCCAGCTCGCATATCAGTATTGGCCTTACTTCAAAGTTCTGAAATACATCGGAATGCATTGATGAAGGTGTTTAACGAAACATATGTCACCCATGACATATCCGTTAACAAGTTGGACCGGTTGGTGAACAACATAAGTGCAGATAATTTCATCTATTTTAGTGATGATGAAATCCCACCGGGGGGCAGGGGGTCGACTAAGGCCTTGCACATTACCACTCGATGTAAAGGGTACACACTCTCAAGCGTGCTCGTTGATAATGGATCGGCCTTGAATGTTCTATTGTTGTCTACATTGAACAGACTACCCATTGACGATTCTCACATGAAGACATGTCAGAATGTGGTAAGAGCATTTGACAGTACAGAAAGGAAGGTGATGGGAAGGATTGACATCCTCTTAAAAATTGGGCCGAATATATATGAAGTAGATTTGTTGGTAATGGATATCAAGCCTTCCTACAATTGCTTATTAGGCAGGACATGGATACATTCAGCAGGAGCAATGCCCTCATCATTGCACCAGAAATTGAAGTTAGTAATAGATGGACGGCTAGTAACCATCAATGCGGAGGAGGACATTATAGCTGCAGTCACTAGCAAAGCTCCTTATGTCGAGACGGAAGAAGAATCTATTGAGTGTTCCTTTCGCTCTTTAGAATTTGTGAATGCAACCTTCATTTCAGAAGGGAGTGAGCTACCGGTGCCAAAGGTAGCAAGAGCTACGAGGATGGCTTTACAAATGATGGCGGGAAAGGGAGCCTTACCAAGAAAAGGGTTAGAAAAATACCTGCAAGAAGGGACTCAAATCCCAGAACTTAAAGAGAAGAAGGATTGCTTTGGTCTGGGTTTCAAGCCAGACTATAAGCAAAGGAGAAAGGAAATTGAGAAGCGCTAAGAGGGAAGAAGGGTGCGCCTTAATCGAAGAGAAGTGGAGTGGGAGCCGATGACATTCCCTCCAATATCCCAAACTTTCATATCGAGAGGGTTACTTATAGGAGGGAGTCATCAGATTAATACTGTACAAGACGAAGAATCGAAGCAAGGAAACCTTGAGGGCATTCGCCCTTACGAATCGAGAAGCTCTTTGAACAATTGGACTGTGGAAGAACTTCCTGTAGTCTTTAGGAATTGTTCAGAGTAATTCTCGAAACATTCTTGTTACTCTAGAGCCTAGGAGTAATAGGATTATATTTGTGAAATAGGCTTACGATCATCTATTATTTTAATAAAACATAACTTCTATCAATTTGGACGAATATTGTTTCCTTTTTGTCAACCAATATTCTGTTAAATTTTGGCAATTCTTATTCTTTCATTCATAGCACATAAATAATCATCCTTAAATTCATTCATTCTTTGTATATTCTTTATACTTCACAGATCCCTAGATATCAATGACATGAGCACTGATATTATAAATCCTGATTTCTCTCGTAAGCAAGACATGTATTTAGAGGAATCTCAGGATTTTGAAGATGACCAGGATTGTGATGTGTCTTTGGATCTTTTGAGGATGGTAAAACAGGAGGAGAACCAAATCATGCCACATGAAAAAGGGGCAATAGAGAATGTAGTCCTAGAGGAAGGGAAGGAGGTGAAAATTGGCACACATATTGCCGAGGACACAAGGCAAGGACTAATCGAGTTGCTACGCGAGTTCAATGATATTTTCGCATGGTCCTATCAAGACATACCAAGGTTAAATACTGATATTATGGTGCATCGTCTTCTAATAAGACAGGATTGTAGGCCAGTACAACAGAAGTTACGAAGAATGAGGCCAGATATTATATTGAAAATAAAGGACGAAGTCAAGAAGCAGTTCGACGCAGGATTTTTACAAGAGGTGAAGTACTCTAAATGGGTAGCTAACATTGCACCAGTTCCTAAGAAGGATGGGAAGGTACATATGTGAGTTGATTACAGAGATCTGAACAAGGCTAGCCCAAAAGATAATTTTCTTCTGCCACACATAGATACTTTGGTAGACAACACAGCAGGATATTCGTTATTCTTTTTTATGGATGGTTTCTCGGGGTACAATCAGATAAAGATGTATCTTGAAGGCATGGAAAAAACCACCTTCATAACATTGTGGGGTACCTTCTGTTACAAAGTAATTCCCTTTGGGTTGAAAAATGCAGGAGCAACGTACCAGAGGGCTATGGTGACCTTATTTCACGATATGATGCACAAGAAAATTGAGGTGTATGTTGATGATATGATTGCCAAATCTTGAACGGAAGAGGAGCATATTGAAGTTTTAAGGAAATCGTTCTTGAGATTAAGGAAGTTTCAGTTAAAACTTAATCCGACAAAAGGCACTTTCGGAGCTAGGTCAGGGAAATTACTAGGCTTTGTGGTCAGCGAAAAAAGAATAGAAGTTGACTCAGATAAAGTTAAAGCCATACGAGATTTGCCTCTACCACGTACTCAGAAGGAAGTTCGGGGTTTTCTTGGAAGGTTGAATTATATTGCTCGGTTTATTTCACAGTTAACTGAGAAATGTGATCCTATATTCCGCCTCCTTAGAAAACACAACCAGGATACTTGGGATGAGGAATGCCAGAATGTCTTTGATAAGGTCAATCAATATTTGTTAAATACTCCAGTACTATCTTTACCTAGTCCAGATAAACCATTAATTCTGTACTTGTCGGTGTTTAGTAATTCCATGAGATGCGTGCTTGGTCAACATGACGAGTCAGGAAGAAAGGAGAAGGTGATATATTACCTCAGTAAGAAATTTAAAGAATGTGAGATGAGATATTCGCCAATTAAGAAATTATGTTGTACTCGAAGGTTGAGACAGTACATGCTATATCATACTACTTGGCTTATTTCAAAACTTTATCCTTTGAAGTATCTGATGGAGTCAACAGCTTTGAATGGGAGAATGGCGAGGTGGCAAATTCTGCTTTCAGAGTTTGACATAGTCTATGTGAGCCAGAAGGCTATAAAAGGAAGCGCTATAGCAAAATTTCTGGCTAGTAGAGCTCTGGAGGATTATGAACCGTTGAATTTTGATTTCTCAAATGATGAGTTGATGTGTGTGACAACTACAGAGGATTGTCCTTGGAAGTTGAGCTTTGATGGGGCATCCAATGCAGTGGAAAATAGAATTGGAGCAGTCCTGGTATCCCCAAATGGCGATTATTATCCATTCATGTGCAAGTTGGATTTTGATTGCACAAATAATATGGCTGAGTATGAAGCGTGCATCATGGGACTCCTAGCGGCTATCGAGCGAGGAATAAAAACCTTAGAAGTATATGGAGACTCTGCGCTGGTAATTTACCAGCTTAGAGGTGAATGGGAAACAAGGGATCCTAAATTGATCAACTATCGAAAGGTAGTTTTAGGATTACTTGAGGAGTTCGATGACATCACATTCAATTATATCCCGCGAGATAAAAACCAAATGGCAGATGCTCTAGCAACCTTGGCTTCAATGGTTAGAGTGAATAAAGAAGAGGAGATGAGACCAATTCAGATGAGTATTTTCGAGGCTCCAGCTAGCTGTTGTAATGTTGAGGAAGAAGAAAAAGATGATAATCCTTGGTATCAAAATATATTTCAATATGTGAGAGATCGTAAATATCAAGAACAGGCAACCGAAAATGATAAGTGAACTTTAAGGAGATTAGCCTGTGATTACGTTTTGGATGGGGACATCTTGTACAAAAGAAGAAAGGACCAAGTGTTGTTGAGATGTGTTGACGCCGTGGAAGCTAAGTTAATCTTGGAAGAAGTTCACGAGGGTGTCTGTGGAACACATGACAATGGTTTCACGATGGCTAGACAAATCATGAGGTTTGGATATTATTGGTCTACTATGGAAGGGGATTGTATCAACTACGCCAAGAATTGCCATAAATGTCAGATCTATGGAGACAAGATTCATGTACCACCCTTACCTCTACATGTTATGACTTCTCCATGGCCTTTTTCCATGTGGGGCATGGATGTCATTGGGTCAATATCACCAAAAGCTTCAAATGGACATCGCTTTATTTTTGTGGTCATTGATTACTTCACAAAGTGGGTAGAGGCTACTTCTTATGCAAATGTTACCAAGTCGGCTGTAAGTCGATTCTTAAATAAAGAGATTATTTGTCGGTATAGGATGCCTGAAAAGATCATATCAGATAATGCATTGAACTTGAACAACAGAATAATAGCAGAAGTTTGTAGTCAGTTCAAGATTAAGCATCATAATTCATCTCCATATCGCCCAAAGATGAATGGGGCAGTAGAAGCTGCTAACAAAAACATCAAGAAGATAGTGGGGAAAATGAATGAAACCTACAGGGATTGGCATGAGAAGTTACCGTTTGCACTCTTAGCTTATCGGACGTCTGTCAGAACCTCTACTGGGGAAACTCCTTTCTCGCTGGTTTATGTGATGGAGGCAGTGTTACCCATTGAAGTTGAAATACCTTCCCTTCAAATTTTATCGGAGATAAAGTTGGATGAGGCTGAATGGATACAATCGCGATATGATTAGTTGAACTTGATTGAGGAAAAGAGGTTAAGGACCATTCGTCATGGTCAGATGTATTAGAAGCGAATAATGCGAGCTTATGACAAGAAAGTGCGACCAAGAGAATTCCACAAGGAGGATCTTATTTTGAAAAATATCCCTCCCATTCAGAAGGACTTTAGAGGAAAATGGATGCCGAATTGAGAAGGACCCTATGTCGTGAAGAAGGCCTTCTCTGGGGGTGCATTGATCTTAACAGAAATGGATGGGAAGAATTTACCCAATTTAGTGAATTCAGACTCAGTCAAAAAGTATTTTGTCTAAAGGAGAGGAGAATCTAAGGTGAAAACCCGCAAAGGGCGCCTTGAATTTTCGAAAAAAAAATGGAGAGGCTAAAGTTAAAACCCGCAATGGGCACCTTGTGACCAAAGGGGTTTTGAGTTGAAAACCCGAAAGGGTAGCTCAAATTTTGAAGGGTATACAGTAATCTTGCTCAACAAAGAGCGAAGCGGGTTGCATATCGGGGCATCTACAAAGTACTTGGATTTTTTTTAAACACATGTTGAACTCAAGAAAGACTTCATAGAGTTGGTGTATAGAGGCTCAAGCAGTGATATCTAGAGTATCTCACTTTTATCCTGTTTGCTATCTTTAGATTCTATTTCTTCTTAAAGATAGGCTTTCCGATTAATTCCCTTTGTATTTTTGACAAATTCATTCAAATCTAATTATTCTCAAGATTAAATTTATCTTCCATTATTCTTAAAGTATGTTGCATTAAATAATGATAGATGAAATAAATAATTTTCACAAATAAAGTTTTCCTCATTACTCTGGAAGTTTCTAGATAATACAAGAAACTAAAACGGAACAATTGTTCGAGGAATTCACGTAAGCGAGGTTCGAAAGAACTCGAGGGAATTCTTTCTTTAATCTAAAATGATGATTGGACAAATCAAACGATTCGATCCCAAGAGAAGATCATCTTACAAACAATTTTGATGGGTCATAGCATTTGAAGAATGGTACAAACCCACAGGCTGAGTAAAAATGATATTTCAAGAGCAATAAGGATGAGCTTTGACGAAGGAATGAGTAGTGACGTCTGGAATAGGGGTCATATTCACAAACATTTTGCATTATAACAGGTTTAATTAGGAGCATTTGATTCATTTCGATCATAGCATCCTAATCATTCGGGATGAACCCATACACATTATACAGGTCATGTCCTTTAAAGGGACAATGAAGATTGATGCGCCTTAACCCCCTAAGCAGTAGGGTAATGGACTAAAGCATAGCAGATCTGATCCTTAAGTGTTTACGCTGAAGTAGATCCAAGATGATTTGGCATCTCTGTATTGTCAGAGAGTAGATCGAAGATAGCAGATTTGGCATCTCTGTATTGTCAGGGAGCAGATCCAAGATAGCAGATTTGGCATCTCTGTATTGATAGAGAGTAGATCAAAGATAGCAGATTTGGCATCTCTGTATTGTCAGAGGGCAGATCAAAGATAGTAGATTTGGCATCTCTGTATTGTCAGGGAGCAGATCCAAGATAGCAGATTTGGCATCTTTGTATTGACAGAGAGCGGATCAAAGATAGCAGATTTGGCATCTCTGTATTGTCAGAGAGCAGATCGAAGATAGTAGATTTGGCGTCTTTCTATTGTCAGAGAGCAGATCGAAGATGACAGATTTGACATCTCTGTATTGTCAGAGAGTATATCAAAGATAGCAGATTTGGCGTCTCTGTATTGTCAGAGAGCAGATCGAAGATAGCAGATTTGGCATCTCTATATTGTCGGAGAGCAGATCAGAGATAGTAGATTTGGCGTCTCTGTATTGACAGAGAGCAGGTCGAAGATATCAACATGGTGTCCCTAAGGTTGCAGGGAGCAGGTTGAAGATAGCATATATTGCCCTCCTAAAGTTATGAGTGAAGCAAATTGAAGCTATCATATTTATGGTCCAATACCTCTGAAGTTGCAGATAGGTTGATGACCATTTGAAGATTCTCAGGATTGGACCAGAACGGGCAAAATGGGTCCTTTTATAGTCTTTGCTCTATTACCGTTACACGATAATGAGCAAAGAAGGGCAGCTGTAGTAACCCATTTCTGCCCTGGCCCATAAATAGATAAATAGGTAAACAAATATAAAATAAATAAAAGTCCATTAATAAAGTCCATTTACAATAAACAGGCCTCAAGGCCTGATAAGCCCAAATACCTAAACCCCATTACACGTTTACATTTGATCCCATTACACCCGTACCTAAACTAACATCAGGCCCAAAATACTCTTTTGACCCAACAAACAAATACAGACCAGCTAGCTCAATTGACTTAAGAAGTTTCAGCAACTGAGAAACCCTAGCTAGGGTTTGCGCCGCAAGCTCCCTCGAGATCGTAGCCGACATCAGCCTTATTTTGCGCCGCAATCAATGCGTCTGTTCGTGTCCCGTAGTTCCAGTTACCCACCATCAGAACTAAGATTTCAGACCTCAAATCATGTCGTGGTCTACGGCCGAATCAACGTCGGTGGTTTATTCTCCTCGATCACCTGCAAAAAAAAGAGAAAGAAAACACAGCAGAAAAGGAAAACAGATAGGAGAAAAGAAATCAAAGATTTCTTTCTAAATGTAAACAGTTCATAGAAGGCTATAAAAGCCTCTTCACAAATCTGTACAGAGGACCGATTTTTTTTTAGGGAATAAAAAATACTTACACATATTCATAAAGAATTTCAAGCAGTTTCTCTAAAAAGGTGATTTAAGTTTTGTATTATGTTATTTATTCAATTAATATACTGAATCATTTTTATCAAATAAACTCTTTGAAATATTAAAAGGGAAGAGATTACCTGTGTATTTCTTGAAAGAGCGAGGGTTTTTAACCCTCCGACCACCGGGTACGGTGGCGCGTGGGCGCGTGGACGCCCGGAAATAGAATCTCGACGGGGCCAGACCTCTCTTTCCCCTCTCATTTTAGAGAGAATTTTGAATTTTTTTTTAAAAACACCGGCTCAAAATTATTTTAAGACCAAATCGGGGTTTATATAACCCTACAAAACGGTGTCGTTTAGCTTAATTCAATAAGCACTAAAACGGCACCGTATTAGGAAGAGGATCCGCGCGTTGACCCGATTACCCGGGGAGGATCCGCGTGTTTTTGTAAATTGGGATAATTTCCCAATTGGCCCTTCTGTGTTTTTTATAATTTCAATTTTATTTTATTCTATTTTAATTTAACCCTAATACTTTAACTGTGATTCAATTTGGTCCTCACAGTGGTTTTAAAACTGGATTCATGGAAACGGCGTCGTTTTGGGATTAGGGCAAATTACCCAGTGAGTCCCTAGGCTTTAGTCCATGTTCCAATTTGGCCCAGTTTTCTTTATTTATTTGTAATTAACCCTAAATCCCTTAATTAAATTCAATTTTAATCCTTTTATATATTTAATTTAATTTATTTAAAATACCTTATATATATTTTTTATAAACATTAGTTATATATATATAATATATTATTTTATTTATATTATTTATAATACTATATACATTTTTATAAATTTTATTATATATTACATATTTTATTGATGTATTATTTATTTTACTATATTTTTATATATAAAATACTTGTTATATTATTATTATTATTTTATATATATCCCTTATCATATTATATTTCATTACATTTTATAATCATATTTTATTATATATCATTCCTTATAATATCTTTCTTCCTTTTATATATATTATATTATATACATTTTTATTATATATATTTCTTGTTAATATTCATCATATGATTTATATTATTATATATTTATTTGTAAATTACATTATACGCTATATATTTTACCATATTTTCTTACATTACCTTTATTTTATTATAAAGTATACATTATTTTATTACTTATTAATTATGTACATGTTAAAATTTTATAAATAAGTGTAATATTAATATTTAATACATTATTTTGTTAATATATTAAGTTATTATACCTTATAATACGGTTCATATATATATTAATCATCTTTAAGGAAAAAGTTTTCTTTATTATTTTTATATTACTCTAAAAATTTAGGAATATCCTTTTTTATTTTTAATGTTTATTGTAATCACCAAAATTTGCCCGGACTATTAAAGCTGAAAAATTAATGAATAAATAAATAAATATTTATTTATTTATTTTAAACAGTCCATAAAAGTTTTTTTTACAAAGCCCAAATACACAGACCCAACAGTCAAATTTTACTAGACTAGCCCAACCTAAACTAAGCCCCAAACAGTTGCAACCTAAATGGACCCGTTACAGACTGGTAGCCCAAAACACCTCTACCCGTTACAAACCTAAAATTCCTAGAGGCCCAATTGGCCCAAACAGTTGCAGACCCAGGCAGGAAACCCTAGGGTTTCTGCCCTCTTTCTTCTCGCGCCGCAAGCAGAAGATTCCAAAAGTCATCAGACGCGTCTGTCCAACTCCAGAATCGCGCCTCGCCACGGACTTCACCCTCCATCAACGCCCGGCCAGCCCTCCGTCACCAAGATCTTCGGACACTGTGCAAGGAAAGAAAAAGAACCACAAAGACAAAGCAAAGCAAATATGGAAAGATATAAAAAGATTTCTTTCCTAAATTTTTGTAATAAATAGTGGCTATAAAAGCCCGAATGAAACCATTGTAAAAAGGGAGCGATTTTTTGAAGAGCATAGAAATACATACTTACAGATACTTATTCAGAGAGATACAAACAGTTTCAGAAAAGGTGATTTAATCGTATTTTTTATTTTCGTAACATATACATGTATATAAACTGTTTTAGCAAAAATATGGATTACAAAAATAAAAGGAAGGAAGTTACCTGATGAACGACGAGTGAAAGGAGGGGTTTTTAAACCCTAGCCACCGTGTACGGTGGTCCTTAGGGTGGCGCGTGGGCGCGTGACCGGTGTGTGGCCGACGAAGGCCAGAGCCCGGAGCTCCCTCCTTTCTCTCTTTCAGAGAGAATTCTTAAATTTTTTTTTTAAAAAAACGGTTTCAAATGATTTTTAGGCTAATAATCTGGCTTATATAGCCTTGACAAAACGGCATCGTTTTGTGACCCAGAGATCTGTAGCGTTGACCCGATTACGGGAGGATCCAGCGCATTTTTGAGAATTGGGTTAATTACCCAATTGATCCTTCTATCTCTTTTGTACTTACAATCAAACTTTATTTTATTTTATAATTTGGCCCATTATTTTATTTTAGTTTTAATTTAATCTCTATGGCTATTAAATTATATTAAGAAAGCGTCACCGTTTTGGGAATAGGGCAATTTGTCCAATGAGTCCCTCTAATTTTGCGTACGTTTTAAATGGGACCTTATTTCAGTTTTATTCCTTTTAAAATTCGCCCATTAATTTTGCTAGACTCTAAATTTAGTCTTATATTTATTTTATTATTCTATATATTTTATTATTTGTTTTATTTTAATTTTACTTCCATAAAATTATTTTATAAGTGTTATTTTTATATGTATTATAATTGTTTATTGTATATTAATTCTCTCATAATTATTATTTTTATATATATTATTATATTTTTACATATATTATATATTTATTTATACATATTATTTTTATATATAAATTTTCATTATTATATGCTATATTTATTATATTATTTCTCATATATTTTATATATAATATTTATTATGTTTTACTTGTATATTGCTTATTATTTTATATATATATGTTATGTATATTACATATTACCAATTATATTACTTATGATTATATTATATATTTTATTTAAAATTTGTAAATTATTATTATTAAATCAAATTTTTAACTCATATTATATTCACATTTCATTATTAATTAATTAATTAATTATTATATATATCATTTCATTTTAAATTTATATTATGAATTCTCTTACATACTTTCAAGCCAATATATATTACCATATAATTATTGTTCTTTTGTAAATATTCTTGTATATTAAATTCTATTTTAAAATTGTTATGAAATATCTTATTTTTTAATTATATGCATATTTTGTTAGCAATCAATCATTTTCTTTTTTATTAGTTCTTTGGTAGATTTCTATATTGCATGTAACATGTATGTGTTAAATGTTATTATTATTATTATATGTTATATTTTGTAGACATGTACATTGATATTATACTGTTATTTGTATGTCATATATTATTTAATCATTGCTTTTTTACATATCATGCATTATTTAATTATTACCTCGTATATTTGTATATTTTGTTTATTCATTCTCAATACATGCTATATATATTTTTTGTATGCATATTGTTAATATTTGTCATGTATATATAATTTTTATGCATCTAATGCAATCTTCATATTATTGCTATCATTTTGTTAAAATGCACGTATCATTCACAATAATATGTTACAATGTATGATTTATAGTACAATATAATTCCCCACGCATCTTTTTAAAAAATAAGGCCCCAAAGTTTTCAAAAAAAATACAAAGGCAATGCTTGGTGTTTGGAAATTTCGAGAAAGTAGTGCCCTAACTTATCGGGTTGCAACTTTTCTCGTTAAGTTCGAATAATCAAGTACCCTCCTTAAGTTTTTAAATGTTTGCAAAACGTGAGCTACTGTCTTGGAATTGCAAAATAATATGTCCTAACTTATTAGATGTAGCGTTTTGTTGTTTCGAGATGGGGATTTCTAAAAAGCCAATTTAGTGTCAGTACTTTGATACGAATAAACTTTAATTTACAAAAAAAAAAAAATCAAATTATACTAATTTAAAGAGGATTACATCTTAAAACTTTTTGAATTTCCGACATTAAAGACATTTGATAATCAGTTAGATACCAATTTTTTTGGGCGTTACGAGGGTGCTAATCCTTCCTCGTACGTAACCGACTCCCGAACCCGTTCTTTTTATTACGTAGACCAAAACTAATGATTTTAAAACAAAGTGTTTTAAAGGTGATCCAATCACACCTAAAAAGATTGGTGGCGACTCCTGTTTTCGTTTCTTTAAAGCCGATTCCCATTTTCCCAAAAATCGATTTAAAAATGGTCTCGACATTTATAATTTGCCTATTTACTTTTTGTTTCCTTTTATTTTGGTTATCGTTTAGTAGGTTAAATTTTCATATAATATTTGTTATTGTTTTTTTTTCGTATTTGCATGGAAATTAATCATTTATGTTGATTTAAAGCATTTTTGCATGAAATGTTGTTATATATATGTATTATGTAATTTATATCATTGAATTCATTATATTCCATGTTGTATTTTGCACGTAATGATAATTAATGTATATTTATGACCATGCATGAAATAATAACATATTACGTAATTTAGATCCTTATTCATCACCTTTACTATATTCACATGAAATGATAGTATATGTATATTTGCATTTTTTATATGTATGAGATATGAATGTATATTATGTTAGTTATATCACTATTTATCATTTTTTATATGTACTATAGTTGCATAAAATAATAAGCATGTATTATGTAGTTATGTTTATTAAATGATTAATTTCTTGTAAAATGTAAAATACATCACTATTTTCAAAACAAAATATCTTGTTTAATTCAAAAAGATTTTTTAAAAGTGAGGCAATATTTTGATATTTAGGAATTCGAGAAGTAGTGCCCTAACATGCTTGGTTGCGATTTCCCGTTTGTCTAAATATCTAAAATATCCTTTTAAACAAATGTTACAAATCACAAGATGACTTCAGTTACGAAAGTTTAAAGATATCGTGTCCAATCATGCTGGATGTGATGTTTGTACTCTTTTAAAACGAAGGAATCTTGATTCTTTTTAACTCAAAGCATTACGGTTTTAAGGGAATCTCATTTCTAAATTCTTTCAAATTTCTGGTATTAAGACAAAATTATTCAATTTGGTACCAATTTTGGGTGTTACGAGGGTGCTAATCCTTCCTCGTACGTAACCAACTCCCGAACCTATTTTCTCATAATTTCGTAGACCAAAATGTTTTATAAAGTGATCCAGTCACACTTTAAAAGAATGGTGGCGACTCCTGTTTTCGTTTTTAAAAAAAAAAACCCCATTTTTAAAAGGAGGTTTCGACAGGAAATATTTTAGAATTTGATTTTTTTTTTCTTTCTTTCTCTTATTTCAAACTAAATTGCACTTTCATTATGAAGGGTTTTTTTTTTTTTTTTTTGACAAACTTTAGTTTTGGAGTTGGTCAGATTAGGTGTCTATGAATTTATTTTACTTTTTTACTCATTCTTTTTAAATGATTTTTTTGAAAAAAATAAAAAATCTTGTGTTATCATGTCATCACTTCTTTCTTTAAAAGCTAAAGCCTATACTCTACACATTTCATAACATATAAATTTTACTAAGAAAATAAAATAACATAGACTTTGGTACTTTTTAGAGTAAAAAGACATTAAATAATGATAACTAGCAATTAACAAACCAAACCAAAAACAACCAAAATTAAATTCCAAACGAATCTTTTTTTTCTGGTCTTGTTACAGTCTATTATGAGTTGTTGCACTACATTTTTTCTTTGTTGCATAATGGATTGTAGCCATAATAGTCATGATTCCGTTACACCATTTCAATGCACCGATGTTGCATTATGACGATGCTAATTTTCACTATAATGTGGCCATTGTATTGCGTTGTAGTCACAATTTAATACTATGTTAAAAATGAAATGCATAATGACATTTACGGGCCTTTTGAATGTACGTTTATCTCCAGCGCAGTACGTTTAGCTTTTTATTTTTTTTTGTCTCATGCTACAATATTTAATCACATCGCTATCGTTGTTTTTACACTTTGGTAAATACATCACTCATCCAAAGGGACCCTTAAAAACTTTTGAATGTAAAACCTAATGAATATGATGTGTCGTTTTAAATTAATATTTCACAACTTAATAAAAAAAATTACATGAAAATTTTAACAACTATATCATTAATATCATCATCTAAAATATTTGGTAACTACATTTTAAGATTGTTAAAATAATTTTTGGCAGTTACATTTAATCTTTGTGCAATATAATTCAATTAGAATATTTTTACAAAATAATATTTAACAAAAAATACAATATTGTTACATAACATTTTTGGTATTTGAATTTATATTGTTGCAAAAGATACTTTTGCAATCAATATACTGTTGTTAATAGTTATAGTAATCAAAACATTATTGTTGTATTAAAAATATTGTAACCAATTTTAAGGTTATAAAAACATATTAAACAATTAAATTATGTAATTGATAAACAAGAAGACTTAAAGAAATCTTTTACTAACTTGGAACAATAGAGCAAATAAACACTTCTCTTTCAAATCTTGAGAACATCATAACACTCATTGCAAATTGATATTAAATTGATGATTGCAATCAAACAATCGCTAATATCTTACAGGTGAAGGATTATATATCGAGATAAGAATCATTTTTCTTTATTCTATCTCTCCCAAAACAATCACAATTCCCAAATTTACGTCTTACAGAACAATCACTCAATATTCTTTCACTCCTAAAATTTTAACTCGGCAGTTATGACAAATCTAATAACACAATATATCAAAAATCAATCCAAATCAACCTGTTAGAATTAAGTGACCCTAATTCTTATTTAAATAAAATACGATGGAAAATAAAATAAAAGTAAAATCCATATAGAACTAGACTTCTTTTATTTTATTTTAGAATAAGGTTTTTTAAACCTTATTAAACTCCATCTATTTTATATTTACTAGGATAAGGTGTTTCAATCCTACTAGAATATGGCTTTACAAGCCTATAAATAGACATAGTCTATTCCTTTTGTATTGATTCAAATTTTAGACATAGTGAATTTTCTTCTCCTCTGCCTGGTGGTTTTTTCCCAAAAGGGTTTCCACGTTAAATTTTGTGTTCTTTATTTTTTTTTTTATTTTATTTTTTTCACAATTGGTATCGAGCTTAGGGTTGTTCATCTCGATCACGGTAATGGCGTCTTTGAAATATGAAATTCCGTTGTTGGATCGCAACACGATTTGCGTTGTGGCGATTAAGATGCAAGCGGCTCTTGCTTGCAGATGGATCTAGAGGATGCCTGCTAGGGATAGATAAGATGCCTTCGACATTAACGGATGAAGAGAAGAAGCGTAAGGATCGCAAAGGCATTAACACAATTGCATCTGCATTTGTCCAATGAAATTTTGCGAGATGTGATGAAAGAGAAGACTGCCGCTGCATTATGGAAGAGGCTAGAACAAATATGTATGTCGAAAACTCTAACAAGCAAGTTGCATATGAAGCAGCGTCTTTATGCTCATCGTTTGGAGGAAGGTGCGTCTGTACACGAACACTTAACGATGTTTAAAGAAATTCTCTCAAACTTGGAGGCCATGGAGGTTCGATATGATAAGGAAGATCTAGGGTTGATTCTACTTTGTTCGTTGCCTCCGTCTTATTCAACCTTTAGAGACACGATTTTATATAGCCGCGAGTCTCACAGTTGATGAGGTTTATGATTCTTTAACCTCGTATGATAAGATGAAACATCTTGTGGTTAAACTCGACTCTCGGGGAGAGGGTCTCATTGTTCGTGGGGAGACAAGATCGGAATCACGATGATGATCGTGGTAGGACACAGGAAAGAAATCATCGTGGTAAATCTAAGGGTAGATCAAGTCTTCAAATAGAGGTAAAACTTGTAACTTCTTTAAGAAGAAAGGGCACATTAAATCTGAGTGCTATAAGCTACAAAATAAGATTAAAGGGAGAGGCTGCGAATCAAAAGGAAAACAACCGAGAAAATTACGGTGAAGGCGATGTTGTAGAAGACTACGGCGATGGTGAACTTCTAGTCGCTTACATCAATGATTCTAAAGTAAGTGAGGAGTGGATACTTGATTCAGTTGCACCTTCCATATGAGTCCCAATCGGGATTGGTTTACAACTTACGAAGCGATTATGCGAAGGTGTTGTTTTAATGGGAAATAATGCTTCGTGTAAGATCGCGGTGTTGGAACAATTAAAGTTAAGATGTTTGATGGAGTTGTCGAGAACACTTAGTGACGTGCGGTATGTTCCGAATTGAAAAGAAATTTAATTTCGTTGAGTACTCTTGATTCAAAAGTGCAGATACCTGCAGTTGAAAGTGGGGTTTTAAAGATTTCCAAAGGGTCCCTTGTTGTGATGAAAGGGCAAAGAAAAAGCGCCAAGTTATATGTTTTGCGGGGTTCTCTATTATTCTTGGTGATGCATTTGTCGCTTCTCTCTTCCTTGTCGGATGATGATATTACTAAACTTTGGCATATGCGCCTAGGGCATATGAGTGAGAATGGCATGGTAGAATTGAGCAAAGAGAGGACTTCTTGATGGGCAAGGAATTTGCAAACCGAATTTACTGTGAGCACTTTGTGTTTTTGGGAAGCAAAAGAGAGTTCGATTCACTAGAGGAATCCATAACACGAAGGAAGCGTTGGAGTATATTCATTACGATCTATGGGGACCATCCAGTGCCTTCGAGAGGTGGAGCTAATTATATGCTAACCTTTATTGATGATTTTCGAGAAAAGTTTGGGCGTTCTTCACGAAGCGAGAAAAAGCGATGTGTTTTCCGCATTTAAGTCTTGGAAAATTATGATTGAAAAAGCAGACGGAAAGCGGATAAAATACCTCCGCACGGACAATGGCTTAGAGTTACGTTACGATGAGTTTAATAGATTGTGCAAGTCGAAGGGATCGTGAGACACTTGACGATTCGTCATACTCCACACAAAAAGCGGCGTTGCGAGCGAATGAACAAAGCGATCATGGAGAAGGTTCGATGTATGTTGTCAAATGCCAACTTACGAAATCGTTTTGGCGACGACCTCTCTTGCATGTTTTTGATCAACCGATCTCCATCCGTTGCCATTGAGAAAAAGACTCCACAAGAGGTATGATGCAGTAATCCTGCTAATTATTACGATTTAAAGATCTTTGGGTGTCTGCGTATGCTCATGTTAATAATGGAAAATTGGAACCGAGATCCATTAAATGTGTTTTTCTTGGTTATAAAGCTGGTGTAAAAGGGTATAAGTTATGGTGTCTGAAAATAGGAAAGTTGTGATTAGCGGATATGTTGTTTTTGATGAAAGCTGCTATGCTTCCTAACTTATCTCTTAAAGACTCTTCCAATAAAGAAAATCAAAAGCGGTGGAGCATCAGTTAATCTGATCGACTCCTCAAGTCGATACAAAAATTGAGAATAGAGTTGCTTCTTAGCCTCAATACTCTATCGCCAAAAACAGAACTAAAGAGAAATTAAACCTCCAAAGAAGTATCTTTGAGGTGATCTAGTTGCTTATGCTTTAAATGTGGTGAAGATATAGATGCGAATCAAGAGCCATCAAATTATTACGAGGCGATTAGTTGTGAAGACTCGAGAAAAATGGATGTTTGCTATGCAAGAGAGAGATGGAATCACTCCACAAAAAACAAAACATGGGATCTTGTGAAACTTCCTAAAGGTAAGAAGGCTGTTGCGTTGTAAATGGGTGTTTAAAAAGAAAGAAGGGACTCCGGGAGTTGAAGAACCTAAATATAAAGCAAGGCTTGTTGCAAAGGGTTCTGATCAAGTTCGAGAGTGGACTTCACGAGATGTGTTCTCCCGGTTGTGAAGCATAGTTCGATTCGAGCTTTGCTTGGTATTGTGGCCATGCATGATTTAGAGCTTGAGCGATTAGATGTCAAAACTGCATTTTTGCATGGAGAACTTGAGGAAGATATTTACATGCAACAACGAGAGGGTTTTTACGATCTCGAAAAAGAGAGGATTATGTTTGCTTGCTTGAAAAAGTCCCTTTACGGTTTGAAAGCTTGATCACCAAGCGATGGTACAAGAGGTTTGATTCCTTTATGACTTCTCACGATTTCAAAAGAAGTAGTTTTGTGATTGTGTTTACTTTAAGAAAAACAATGATGGTTCTTTTGTGTATCTACTTCTTTACGTTGATGACATGTTGATAGCAGCAAAAGACAAAGGAGAGATAAGAAAGGTCAAAGCCCAACTAAGTGAAGAATTTGAGATGAAAGATTTGGGACCAGCAAAGAAGATACTTGGTATGGAGATTCTTAGAGATAGAAAAACAAGTAAATTGTACCTAAGTCAGAAGGGGTACATTGAGAAACTTCTTTGCGAGTTCAATATGCAGAGTGCTAAGCTTCATTAGTACTCCTTTAGCGACCATTTTAGACTTTCATCGACTTTGTCTCCACAATCGATGATGAGATTGAGTACATGTCACATGTTCCATACTCTAGTGCGATGGGATCTCTCATGTATGCTATGGTTTGTTCCGTCGGTTTATCATATGCGATCGGTCACGATTAGCGGATATATGGCGAATCCGGTAAAGAACAACTGGAAAGCGATTCGGTGGATTTTAAGATACTTACGAGTACTCTCGATGTTTGCTTACGATTTGGAAGAAGCTGAAGATGGAGTTATTGGGTATGTTGATGCTGATTTTCTTTGGAGACCTTGATAGAAGAAGATCTCTCACGAGTTATGTCTTTACAATCGGAGGTTGTGCAATAAGTTGGAAAGCCACTTTGCAAACTACGATCGCTTTGTCTACCACTGAAGCTGAGTACATGGCGATTACTGAGGCTTGTAAAGAAGCTATTTGGTTGAAGGGACTCTTTAGTGAACTAAATGAAGACCTTCAAATCAGCACAGTATTTTGTGACAGTCAGAGTGCCATCTTTCTTACAAAAGATCAAATGTTTCATGAGAGAACAAAACACATTGATGTTCGGTATCATTTTGTTCGTGATATTATTGCTCGTGGTGATATTGTTGTGAGCAAAATTAGTACTCATGAAAATCCTGCGATATGATGACCAAGTCACTTCCTATAACCAAGTTTGAGCATTGCTTAGACTTGGTTGGTGTTCATTGTTGAAGTTAAACCCTTAAGGGTTTTATGGAAGAGGTGGAGAACTTGTTCGCGATTAAGAACTTGTTCATTGAGAATTTGTGTCAAGGTGGAGATTGTTAGAATTAAGTGACCTAATTCTTATTTAAATAAAATATGATGGAAAATAAAATAAAAGTAAAATCCATATAGAACTAGACTTCTTTTATTTTATTTTAGAATAAGGTTTTAAACCTTATTAAACTCCATCTATTTTATATTTACTAGGATAAGGTGTTTCAATCCTACTAGAATATGGCTTTACAAGCCTATAAATAGACATAGTCTATTCCTTTTGTATTGATTCAAATTTTTAGACATAGTGAATTTTCTTCTCCTCTGCCCGTGGTTTTTCCCCAAAAGGGTTTCCACGTTAAATTTTGTGTTCTTTATTTTTTATTTTATTTTATTTTTTTTTTCACACAACCAAAATATTGCAAGTAAAAACAATAAAATTGAGACACGCAAGGACTTGAAAGTTCACCAAAATTTTCATTATAATCTAAGTCTTGCAAAAAAATCACAACCAACTCACAATAAAGAATATACAACTCAAACAAGACTATCAACAAATAATCTCAAGCAAACTTTAAGAGAAACATTTAGAATATCACCAAATGGAGGCTAACTTAGAAGAACGAGAACCCAAAGGTACAATACCTATATGGAAAATCCCATCGTACACAATTGAGATCTTCGAGTCTGCTAACCACAACCCAAAATCAGCTCAAACGGACATTGGATAAACCCTTGATCAAAAAGTTGACAAAATTGCACTTGGTGAACAAAGCTATCTTTTTATGGTTTTTTCTCTCCTTTTCTTTTGACTTTGTCGGCACACACTTTCATTCACAAAAAAATGTTCTTGTTTCCTTCTTTAAATATAATTGGGCACAAAGTTATAGGCCTTCCTACACATAATGAACACATGGGGGCCCACACCCAGAAAATCTCCCCTTCCCACGACATGGGGGTGTTCGCCATATTGACAATCAAGCAACAAGCTTCAAACTTCCCTATTGATAAAGCCTTGGTCAACATATTCGCACCATTATCATCAGTGTGAATTTTCTCAAGCTCTATCAACTTATCCTTGAAAACTTCTCGTATCCAATGATACCTTACATTGATATGTTTAGATTGACCATGAAAAGTTAAATTCTTACCAAAATGAATAGCATTTTGGTTATCATAAAACAAGACATACCTCTATTGAACAAAGCTAAGTTACATACCTCTCTTAAGCAAAGATAAGTTGTTACATAAATTTCTTCATCCAAACTCCTTACACACTTCGGTAGTTGCAATAAATTCAGACTTGGTAGTGGATAAAGCAACACATTTCTGCAATCTAGATTATTAAACCACAACTCCCCCTACAAAAGTGATCAAGTAACCCAAAGTAGATCTTCTTGAGTTAATGTCTCTGGCCATATTTGAATCTGTATATCCAACTAGAACGGATTTCTCACTGCCGAAACAAAGTTTCAATTTAGAGGTGCCCTGAAGGTATATCATAATCCACTTCAGTACATTCCAATGCTTTCTACCTAAATTAGAAAGAAACTGAATAAAAGTATCAACCGTATAGGCTAAGTCCAATCTCATACATACTATTGCATACATCAAACTATTCACTGCTAAAGAGTAAGGAGTTTCCACATATCTTCTCTTTCTTTATTGGACTTTTCTTGACAGTCAACTTGAATTGCATAGTAAAGGGAGTACTCATCACTTTAGGTTTATCCATATTAAACATTCAAAGTACTTTCTTAATGTACCTCTCCTATGATAATCATAACGTCTTAGCCTCTCTATCACCTATAAATCTAATGCCAATAATTTACTTTGTTAGCCCTAAATCCTTCATTGTAAAGTACTTACTCAACTCTTGCTTCAACATGGCAATTTTAGAAGCACTATAACCAACAATAAGCATATCATCAAGATAAAACAATAGAATAATGTAATCATCACTAGAGAATCTCTAAACAAAAACACAATGATCAAAAGTAGTCATCTAGGAAGCCATGCTACCCCATAACAGACTCAAAATTCTTGTACCATTGCCTCAGAGCTTGCTTCAAGCCATACAAGCTCTTCCTTAATCTGCACATATAGTCCTCTTTCCTTTGTGTAATAAAACTTTTGGTTGTTCCATGTAAAGCTCTTCTTCTAAACCACTATAAAGGAAATCAATTTTCACATTCATCTATTCAACCTCTAAGTCATAATAAGTTGCCAAACTCAATATAATTCTGATGAAAGACATCTCCACAATTGGAGAAAATATTTTCTTAAAGTCAATCCCCTTTTTTCTAACTGTAATCCTTGACGACCAATCTAACTTTGTATCATGGATTTGAATTCTTTTCTTGCTTCAACCTGTAAATCCACTGATTTTTCAAAGCTTTTTTAACCTTTTGCAATTTCACCAACTCAAATGTATGGTTTTCATGCAAGGATTGAAGTTCATCTTTCATAACCTCAACCCACTTACATTTTTATTCACTTTCCATAGCCTCCTCATAGCACTTGGGTCCTTCCCCATCAGTCAAAAGAACATACTCATCAATAGAATACCTTACAGAAGATTCCTAATCTTCAATTGATCTCTAAGGTGGAACTATTGGTGAAGCTATAGGTGCTTGGTGTTGATCATTCACAACTTCATCTATAGGAGCATCAAAATCAACTATACCCTACTGGTCATCAATGTTATCTTCTTGCATATCATCCTGAATAAGATTTGACGAAGGAACTAGAAGAACTAAATTTGTGCCGATCAGTCACCACTACTTTGTGGATATGTCTTCTTTGTCTTATCAACGTCAAAGAAAGCAACACATCTTCTTCTCATAAGTTTCTTTTTAATCGGATCATACACTCTATTCCCAAACCCTTATGATTATAAACAATGAAGATACATTGCCAAATCTTGGCATCTAACTTAAATCTC
This sequence comes from Gossypium anomalum, assembly GCA_025698475.1. Lineage (NCBI taxonomy): Eukaryota > Viridiplantae > Streptophyta > Magnoliopsida > Malvales > Malvaceae > Gossypium > Gossypium anomalum. The sequence continues at coordinate 10,802,605 of CM046965.1, read as the reverse complement.
TCATCTTTTGGAACATGAACAAATGTCTTGCAATCGAACATATGCAGGTGATCATACGGCACATCTTTGCCAAACCAAACCCTATCCAGTACATCACTCTACAAAGGAACATTATGAGACAAGTTAATCACATGTATAGCTGTATACAAAGCTTCGGCCCAAAAAGATATAGGCAACATTGCATCTAAAAACAAACATTTGATTCTCTCAATCAATGTTCAATTCATCCTTTCAATCAACCTATTCACTTATGGAGTCTTTGGCGGTATCTTTTAATGTCTGATGCCATATAGTCGATAGTAAATACAAATGGTCATCTGTACTCGCAACCATTATTAGTATAGATGCACTTCAACTTCTTCCCAATCTCTCTTTAAACCGAAACTTGAAATTTCTTGAACACATCAAGAACATGGTATTTTTTGTTCAAAGCATAGACCTAACGCTTCATTAAACACTCATCAATGAAAGTTACGAAATGAAATGCACTACCATTTTACCTAATCTTCAACAGACCACAAACATCAAAATGAATGAACTCTAGCAAATCTGACTATCTTGAAGGAGGATAACGCTTAAATAAAACTCTTCTCTGCTTCCCAGCTGGACAATAAACACAATTCTTTCAAACTTGAAAGTTTATTCTTCTTAACCAAACAATTAAACCATTCTCACTCATGTGACTAAGTCACCTATGCCACAACTCTGTTGAGCCATCATCTTCTATCACATTCACCATGCCTTGAAAAGTTGAAGCGTAAATCAAATACAAGTTCAAACTCTTCTCACCTCGAGCCACAACCAAGGAGTCTTTAGTCAATTTCCACTGGCACTCACTGAAAGTGTTACAAAAGCCATAATCATCAAGCTTTCCTGCAGAAGTCAAATTCAAACGAACTTCTTGCGTCTGCTTAATATCTTTAAGTGTCAACTTGGTTCAATTATTACCAAGGTAACATCTCTCATACCAACAACTTGTACCAAGCCTTCATTACCTATCTTCAATACCCCTAAAATCACCAGAAGTATAAAATGTGAAAAACTCATTCCGTGACGTAACATGAAGCGGAACACCAAAGTCTATCGCCCAACTAGTCTCGTCGCATGCTAGTTGATTAAATTTTCATCACCAAAGAGTAACAGATCATCAGTAGTAGTGACAGTAACACTTGGATTTCTTTTTATCCCTCTCTATTATTCATCACTATCACAACTATTCTCTCTTTTTCACTTGTAGCAATACTTCTTGATATGGTCTTTCTTACTGCAGTGATGACATTCAATATTCTTGTATCTTGATCTTGACTTGCTTTGCCTTTTATCTTTACCCTTTTCATTTTTGTCTTTGCTTCTCCCCCTATTTTCAATAACTAAAACCTTAAACTGTGAATAAGAACCTTGAGACCTTCTTCTTACCTCTTCAATCAACACACCACTCTTAGCAATTTCCAAGGTTATAATACCCTCTGGAGCAGCATTAATAAGTGAAACACGAAATGTTTCTCAATAGTTCGATAAGTAGTAAGCAACCAAAGCCCTATAATCTTATCATCAAATTTAATGCCATACCAAGTAGTTGAGTCAACAAACCTTCAAACTCATTCAAGTGGTCGTCTATAAAAGTCCCTTCCATGTAACTCAACATCATCATTCTCTTCATCATGAACAACTTATTATTGTTGGATTTCAAAGCATACAAGTTGTCAAACTTGTTCCACAATATGCCCACATGAGTCTCTTGATCAATATGGTTATAAACATTTTCTTCTGTAACACCCCCATACTAGACCCGATCGTCGAGTCAAGGCATCAGGATGTTACATTCGTTGTCGAAGCAACTATTAAAAATTCAGATCAATTTATCATATTATTTAATTAATGTAGATCATTAATTCATTTTAGTAATAATTGAATTTACGATAGATCTAGTAATGAGTTAAAGGAGCTCATTAAAACATCCACAATTGATCAAAGGCCAAACTGTAATGTTCATAAAAATTTTTGAACTATCGTCGTGACATGGCGAACTTGTCATCGTGACGTCGTCTCCATTTTCTAACAAGTTCCATGCTTTATTTTTATTTTTTTTATATATAAACCTGAATATATATTCAGATGTCATAACCGCCACTTCATTTTACATATCATCCACTTACATCTACTTCTAATATCAAGTCCTCATAAAAACATGATATTCAATCAAAGATAACAAAGTATATAAAATTAACACAAATATTAAAGTTTTACAAATAAGACCATTGGAGGACTTGCACTTTCAAAAGTAGTTTACCCACTTTACGTATATTTCATATTTATTTCTAAATTGTGCCAATCAATTTAATTATTCATAAAATTTTAACAAAGAATTGAATATCACATCAATTGACAATTATTCACTTATTATTTTATCAATTCGTTTAAACATACTCACATGTACTAATCATTCCATCACTTACCACCATTTCAAAACATTTCAAATTCATCAACTATATATATATTCATATATATTTTTTCCTCCTCCTCCTCTCCATTCCACATCCTTTATGTATATATTTGTTAGAATCTTTAACTTTTAGTATATAACATGCTTATATGTGACATTATCTATAATTTCACTATTTACTTATGTGTTCATATCAAAGTTGTCCACTTGAGTCATAGTCACTAAATTATTTATATCTTGAGCTAAAGAATTCGAAATTAAGATCCGCTTGATGTTTTTGAAACTAGGCTCAAATATATTTTTACCATAAAAATTTCAAAATTTATGACTTAACCAATAAGTACAGTAAATTCTTCAAATTTGTCTCTATTCTGCTATTTGATAGCTTCGACATTTCTTTACTAAAAATTAATTATCTCTTATTACGGGGTTTGGATGATATTTCTGTTTGTTTCTCTAAAAAATATACTCATTAATAATTTAAACATATAAATATAAAACCCTAATAAATTTTTTTATAATTTTTAATGATTTTCCAAATTCAAAACAGAGGAACTCAAATCCACTCCGACCTTATTTCACGAAAATTAATATATCTCAAACTATAAAATTTTGTTTCTTTCACTGTTTCTTCCATATGAAACTAGACTCAATAAGATTTAATTACATATTTAATTCAATCTCTAAATAAATTTATATGATTTTTTGGTGAATTTTCAATGTTAAGTCATTGCTACTGTCCAAACTATTATAATGAAAAAAATATTTTCTTTTCTATGGTTCTTTGCACTATCTTTCATTCATTCACGCATAATTACCATACTTTTGATTACTATACAATTTAGACACTTATGTTTATGTGTAGATTACATATTCATTTCTTAATCTTAGTACTTTTCACCATATAAATCACATTCTCTCTTACAAATTAGTGTTTTAAGTCGCTATTCTTCATCAAATACTTTCTATTTCTAGTATTTAGATTAAATACATGCTTCATACATCTCATTCAAAACATCTGTAACTCAATCTATTGAAATGCAAGTAGGTTTAATATGAAACTTGCCTCCTTTGTCAAGAATTTCTTCATTTCTTATTCATTTCCATGCATTTCTCATCTTCACGACTTTCCTTCCTTTTTCTTCTCATTTTCTCCACTTTCATCTACTATTTTCTTGCTTCTAAATTGATGAACATATTCTCTAGAATCTCTACTTCATCTTCTCTCTTTAATATCAAAGGGAATTTTCAAAAATTTTGGGTAAAAAAATAGGTTTTCATGGAAAAGGACTAAATTGTAAAGAAAAGAAAACTTATTTTCTTATCCTTTCACTCACGTTGGAAGGATGATCTATTTTCTTCATCTTTCCTCTCTTTTTATGCTACCATTTTCCTAAATAAAATAATAATAAATATCTAAGCAAAATATTAATAAAATAATATTTAACTAATTAATTAATTTAAAAAATCACCAAAATATCATCAACATAATCATTACATTCTAGAGCTCTCCCTCTTGCTAATTGACCATTTTTCCATTTATGATCTTTCAAAATTCCATCCTTGGATCATCACTTAATTTGGTAAAATTGTGATTTAGTCCCTCACAATTCTTCACCTATTCAATTTGGTCCATGCATGCCAATTCCATATCTTAGTAAATTGGATTATTTTCACTTTTGGTCCTTCAACTTTCTCATTTTTATGCTTTGATCCCCTAAATTTTGAATATTTACATTTGAGTGAAAAACTTTCCACATATTTACAATTTAGCCTTTACTTTAAATCAATATACTAAAACCTACTTCTTAATCATTATTATTATTATTATCATCATCATCATCATCATCATTATTATTATTATTATTATACTCCTCAATATTCTCTTTTATCCGCTTTATATTATTTTCTCATTTTACCAAAAAATCAATTATACATTTTTCAATTTATTACTACTTTTATTATATATCAATTGTAGGGATGTTACATTTATGCTTGTGCCATAGAACTTTTTGCATGTTTACAATTTAGTCTATTCCTTAATATATCATGTCATGCTTCTTGATTTAACTCTCTTTTGATATATTGTAACTTTTATTTTCTTTGATCTTATACCTTATTTCGCTAAAATTTTATTTCATATTATTTACGACCAAGGAGGTTTTGAGGATGTTACATCTTCAACAAATTACTAAATAAAATCGAACACCTAATGATGCTCAATTTCCTACTATTCATCAGTTTTTGACTCGGGTTTTTGAGTAGCAAAAACAGAAAATTGCAAAGCTTCCATGATCATTGAGCACGAAAACCAACCTTTGATATTAATTTGTTGGGATGAAACCAAACCCGACAAAATAACGCGGAAGCACAATCGATATTCTTTCACTCCAAAATATTAATTCGGGCAATTATGACAAACCCAAAAACATAAAACATCAACAATCAGTCCAAATCAACCACAATATTGCAGGCAAAAATAATAAAATCAATACACATGATTTTTACGTGGAAAACCCCTTTAAAGCAAAGGTTCCACGAGACTTGAAAGTCCACAAAAATTTCCACTATAATCAAAGTCTTGCTACAATATCACAATCAAGTCACGATAAAGAATATACAACTCAAACAAAGCTATCAACAAATACTCTCAAGCAAACTTTAAGAGAAAATTGAGAATATGACCAAAAGGGGCTGACTTTGAAAAATGAAAACTCGAAGCTATTGCATAGAAAATCCCACTTTACACAATTGAGATCCTCGAGTCTACTAACCATAGTAGGGATTATCATCATTTTATCCTCTTTGATATCACATATTAAAAGAAAAACCATGATTATTCCCTTACTATTAGAGAAGGCAAAGAGAAAGTTAGAAAAAGGAATTATATTCTTTCCAAAAGAATACTAATTTAAATGTCTTTTATATTTTGACCGAAATTAATTAATATAATTGTTTATATTAATAAATTCGGTAAAATATATACAATTAATATTTTGTATAAATCAAATTCATATGTTAATTATATTCTTTCCAAAAGAATATTAATTTCCATGTCTTTTATATTTTTACCAAAATTAATTAATATAATTGTTTATATTAATAAATTCGGTAAAATATATACAATTAATATTGTGCATGAATCAAATTCATATATTAATTAGATTCTTTAAAGAATATTAATTTTCATATCTTTTATATTTTGACCGAAATTAATTAATATAACCTTTTATATTAATAAATTCAGTAAAATATAAACAATTAATATTTTGTATGAATCAAATTCATATATTAAATTTATCTATGCTTATGCAACAAGTTTTCCAAAAATCAACTCAAACAGACATCAAATTGACCCTGATCAAAGAGTTGATCAAACACTTCACTTGGTGATCAACACTTCACATAAAAAATCTTGGCTTCATTTTGCACTTTGCTTTTCTTCTTTGGTTATAATTCCCTTCACAATTTTGTTGAAATAGTTATTGTAACATCAATTTCAAAAGGAAAGTGCAAATGATTGTAAATCAATGTGCAATTTAATTGATATTAGAGTTTGACTTCAGTCATACTTTGGAGAATTTGAATCTAGGCTATGGAGAAAGGTAGCTCTACTTATTATTCACCCTTATATCAAATTATATCTATTAGGAAGACAAAATGAAAGCTTTTATAATATCTCTTGATGAGAAGGCTTAGAGGTCTATTGAGTGACGAACACATGCAATTATAACAAATACTAATGGAATAACCACTTCCAAACCTATAAGTAAGTCCATGAGAAAAAAAGGTTGTCAATAATAACTCTAAATTACTAAATATCATTTTTAGTGGTGTGGGCATGGAAAAATATGAATGTTCCAAGGATATTTGGACTAGTGTTAAAAATCAATATAAAAAGAATGCATCCACTCACTTGTCAAAAAGTCCATATTCTTATAACTAGATTTGAAAACTTAAAAGATAAATGAGGAGAAACTACAATCGCTTTGTCGGAACTCTTCCCTTGCTTGCTTCATCTCGCCTCGCTTCTTTCTTTAGTAAGAAGTTGTAGTAACAAGGCTTGTTCAAACAAAAGACTACCATACACGCCCTTTGCCGGCAAGCTACCCTCGCCTACCTTATCTAGAGGCATTTCTATCTGCCGGCGCGCAAGATCAGATCGACTACTATACTACCATCATGCCGAAGGTCTTTTCTTCAATAGGACGGAAAGGAAAATGAATAGCTTCTTCATAATCTTAGAGGCCCTGTAAACTTTATTCTATTTTTTGTGAAATTTCTAATTAAGCTTTTTGCTTGGTGAAATATTTTTTAATGTTAACAAACTAAACCTAAATACCAATTTTAACCCCCCCAAAAAATAATATTAATATCAATAATAAAACCAAATTCAAGTACCAAAAAGTAAATTTACATTTATCTTAAATTTGATCAAGAAAATTGGAACTTATCTCTTAATACAGTTTTCCAGAATAGTGAGCCAGCGAGAGATGAGTCACGTTCAAACAGAGAGAGAAAACGAGACGCTCGTAGAGGCGGCGCTTCGTGTCCTAAACACAGCCGACCCCTTCGAGAAGGCCCGGCTAGGCGACTCGGTGGCATCCAAATGGCTCCAAGGAACCATCACCCGTCCCTACAACCCATCGCAGGACCTTCCCGTTCCCGATCGCCCCGCCAGGCTCACCAATGTACGTAGCAACTGCCCTCGATTTCCCCATACGTTAACTGCTATTGAAATGGTTCAATGAAAAGATTGTGTTTTTCGTTTTTTGTTTTAAGGTTAAGTTGGTGTCGCCAAGTTTGATGCCAAAGCTTGGGAAAGCAGGTAGCTTGCAGAGCAGGCAAGCCATTGTGCATAGTCTTGTGCATACCGAGAGTTGGGCTATTGACTTGTCTTGGGTACCTTTTTGTTTTTATTTAGTTGTTCTGGTTTATGATTATGGTTTGATTCCATTGTTCCAAGGCATTTAAGGTTGAAGAATATCTACCCTTTTGATAATCAGTGAGCTCATTGATTTTTAGTAACGTATGCTTGACTGACATTCCAATAGTTAGAATTTGACAACGTTTGGAGTTTGAATTGGGATCCATTCATACAATTAAAGGCTTCAAATTGAAATTTTGTCGCTTCTTCAGTTGATTGTTGGGAATTAAGGATTTCTAATTTTAAAGGTTTCTTGTATAAATATGGAGTCTTATGGCTTGAGTTGGTGCAACTTTTGAGTTTTGAGGAATTGATGATTTTGGAAGAAGTATTCTGTATTTGTGTGTATCCATTAATCTTCGTTTATCAATTTGATGAAGGATATAATTGCTCGTTTCGGTAAGAAAGAAGCAATGCCAAGAGAATTCTTTACGGATTTTGTGAAGGTAGCTCAAGATGAAGGCCGGCACTTCAGCCTGCTTGCAGCTAGGCTTAAGGAGCTTGGTTCTTCTTATGGTGCATTACCTGCTCATGATGGGCTATGGGATTCTGCAATCGCTACATCCAAGGACCTATTGGCTCGATTGGCAATTGAGCATTGCGTCCATGAGGTGCACGATTTTCTTGTACTCATCTGCTATTTTAGAAGCATTGGACTAAGGCCTTAATACTGATAAGCTCTGGGGATAACATTGCATTGATGACAATTATAATCACTTAATTTCCTTATTAGTTTATGAACTCGATGAAAAGGCTTGCTTGCCGATTGCCTTCCTATACTCCTAATAGATGGTGTGAGCTTCTCTTTCAGAAATACTCTGTTTTAAATTCCCTTAGTATACTTGTTATGTGATGGAAAGTTAAGGACTTGTTCCGTTTCGGTGATTGATTATCAGAGCATATATATATATATATAAAGGGAAAGAATGCACAAAGGAATGCATATGAAAGTTCTTTGGGGTCTTAAGTAATGATGGAATGAGTTTATTTCATGTGAATATCTTCGGAACCTTGTAAATGAAATGAAAGACAGTAGACTTAGTGCATCTAAATATGCAACATGTGCACTAATTTACAAAATGTTAACTTTTGATGAAGCAACTGAAATATGATGCAGGCTAGGGGACTTGATGTTTTGCCAACAACCATCTCTAGGTTCCGTAACGGAGGCGATGATGACACAGCTGATTTACTGGAGAGAGTAGTTTACCCAGAAGAGATTACACATTGTGCTGCTGGAGTAAAGTGGTTTAAGTATCTTTGCTTGAGATCCAGAAATCCATCTTTGTATCAAGATATCCTGGCACTGGAAGAAAGTGAAGCAGGCAGAAGTGAGACTCAAATGGATAAGGAAAGTGAAGAGGTGATTCAGAAATTTCATGCAATAGTAAGGACACACTTTAGGGGACCATTGAAACCACCCTTTAATGAGAAAGCAAGGAAAGCTGCTGGCTTCGGCCCTCAGTGGTATGATCCCCTCGCCGTGAAAGGCCCTGCCTCACATTTCTAGCAGTAGACGTATACGAACTCCGGTGTTCATCAGATTTGTGTTGCTTGTGAGAACTGTTTTCTTTTTTACTTCAAATTCTGACCAGAATCTCTGAAATATTCCAAATTTTGATAATTAATCACTTTATGTTGACTTTAACCTTTTGCTTATTACAATACATTGCATCAATATTCAAGTTTCTTTTATTGAAGTAGACTGACCGTATTAGTACTATGGTATCAAAGAAAAATTTGTCGGTAAAAATATCACGGAGGTCTTTATACTAGGTGTTTGCCCCCACTACTTAAAAAGATGAGCAAATTAATCTCTATATTTTATATCAAAAAGAAAATTGGTACTTTATGTTAAAAAAATTATTCATTTCTATTATTAAAAACTGGCATGATTGGCAGAATAATTAAACAATGATATGTACCTCATATTCACATACAGAGACTAATTTTTAATGGTAGAAATGGATAATTTTTTAAACACAAGAACCAATTTACTCATATATTGAGACTAATTTATCTTTCTTTTTTTTAATAAATGAAACAAAATACAATCTAACTTACAATTACCAATATTGTACTTTTACCCTTTCTGAATATATTTTGCTTCACGCAGAGAATTATGTTACGTTCTATTTGCACTTTAGGATAGATTGATTTTGATCTGTCATTGTTAACCATTCACTGCCATGGATGACCTTTAGAAAAAATTTATCACAAAACTTGGATGATATGTGAAGAAATGTTGCATGTAATGTATAGGTCAATTCACTAGGCAGAATCTCAATTAAAACCACCAAGAAAAGGAATTGTATACATAAGAAATGTCATTGGAAATTTCAGTATTTGCATTTTCCCATCATACATCATCTTTATTTATCAGATGGAAACATGAAATTGCATAAAAAGCCCTGAAGAAAATGGTAAACTGAAAATATAATGCAAAATTCTACATCAGTAACGATTTGGTTCTCGTTAAGTTGAAATAAAAAAATTTCAATAACCAGGATTGCACGACGATTTTTCCGTCGCACAATGGAAGTTCGAGGACATAAAAATGATCAGTTTGAAGAATTATTGGCAAGCTTTATGAAAGACACCTCTGCACCACAGCTGATATCTTGGAATCTCAACAACAAAAATGTAATCATAGAAGAAGCCTCCGAATATCACTGAAGTTTGCTTTTAATGCTGATACAAATGCTCCTGCAACAAAAATAGCAGAAATCTCAGGCAGGCATCATGCTAGAGTATATATACACCATCCATCAGAAGATTTGTATTTAGATCAGTGATTAAAAAGACTTGCACCACTGCATACCTCCAACTTTGCCATCAAATACACGATGATCAGCGGATAATGTCAAGTTCATTTTTGTCACAACTGCAGGCCTCTCGATCCCTGCACGAAATTTCAAAATATGAAACCAAAAATACTTTGTAGCATGAAGTATAGGGAAGCATACTTGACAAGAGTAATTGCTTTACCATCACTTCCAACCACCGGTTCAACAAATTTGTTTCCTCTACCAACAGCGAGAATACCAGCCTGCCAATACAACATACAGAGATTTATAGCACCTTATGATGTCCAGATCACTTTCTAATAGCAAAATTTATTACAGTGGCTTTGATATTCTAAGTATTGCCTCTAGGAAAAAGAACAAAGAAAAAAGGAGATCTCCACTGTTTTCAAAATGAATATTATCAACAAATGGCAAAAACAGAACTATGATTCTCCAAATTTATCACTTTTTGTTTTAAAAAAATGTCATTAGACCAACTACTTCTGAATTTTAAGGCCTGAATGTAACATATTATTTGTGAAAGGGATAAGTTGAAGCAACATTAATGTTTGCTCAGCAAAGGCACATGATGTTGACATAGACAATCTGGCTGGGTGCGAGTGAGAGCAAATATTCAGCTCAATCTGAAGCATATGTACATGCGTGTGTGTGTGAGAGAGAGGGAGTTACCTGCGGGGGATTTATAATCGCACAAAACTGGTCGACGGGAAACATTCCCAGATTTGAAATGCTGCAAAAATTAGAATTTCTCAATATTTCTTTCAACTATTAAAAGGCGGTGTGAGAACTAACATCCCATATGTATAAATAAAATCCAAACCTGAATGTTCCTCCTTGAAATTCATTTGGTAAAAGCTTCCCAGCCCGTGCCTTTTCCGCTAGTTGCTTGACCTGAAGGCCAAGTTAAAGAAGATAAGCAAGATAAACCAAACCCAGAATTTAAATTGGCAACTAATAAAATATTAACTGAAAAGAAACAGACCAAAAGAATGAAAATTAGCTTGTAAGCCGTTGGTGACTATCATCTAGTACATTGCAGATTGTTTTAAGCATCTAGTTTAACTTAAGCTCTATTCGCAGTTTTTGAGTGATATTTAAAGAAACACTGTTGCAAGCATGTCCAGGTATGTCTTATGTTATCTACCTAGATCTGACAAGCTCAAATTTGAGAAAGCACAAGCTCACATGGGTAGTGGAGCCAAACAAAATTGTTAAACTAAAATGCGGGTAGAGGTTGAAGATGAAAGTACCTCTGAGGAGATTGATGAAATAGATTTCTGGTCAGCATTCCTTACAATTGGGGTCATTAACCCCTGCAATGCAAATAAAATAATAAGCAGGTTGGTCCATAGAACCTGAGAACATGTTATTGGAAGCGTACCTTCTCAGTAGCAACTGCAATTGATATGTCAACAGAATCACACAAAATTATTTCCCCTTTCTCAACATCCCAATAAGCTGCAGTCATTGACATAGCATACTTTTTAGTTAGAAATAAGCTAAAAGGCTATAATTTTGGGTGAAAGCTAAATTGTCACTGAAGAGAAACAAGTTACATACAAATTGTCCACTCTATAAAAAAGCACTCATAAATTGGTAATTTGATGGTGGAATTTCTTATACATAGTTTGACAAATTAGTAACCCTAGTTCCCTTCCCGTATGAAACTTCAAACAAATTAGTAATCTTAGTGCCCATTCAGTTTGAAACTTCTTCAATGCCACATTGTACTATTAACACAACTTTTTTTTTCCTCATTGAGATGTTAAAGGAGGGCTCATACGCTCACCTAGTCCTAATGTAAGAACTTCAGATTATATCAAAGTGAAGAAATATTTTATACAGCATTAATACAGTCACCAGAATTATCTTCAGACTAAGCTGAAAACCATTTATAGATCAGCAACTACAAACTAGATGTTAAACAACTAACAGAAAATTAGAAACAAAATGACCCCACAGTCTAGGGGCATTTCCCTCGTTAAGGAATATTAAAGTTCTGGTCTGAGGGTGAAAAAGCAAGCAGGGCTGGGAATGGAATGAGAGCAGGCTACCTCCCACAAATAATTTGACAACTCAACAATAAAAATATACATAAAGGTATAAAAGAATAAAAACAATTTTTTTTTCTTTTACAAAAGAACTCAAAAAACATTTTTTGACATGCATCAGTCTAAAAATGTGGAACTTCCAATGTTTACAGCAGTAAAACAGATTGGAATCTAGTCCAGGAGAGAAATATCACCCAACAACTCCAGCAATCTTTAAATCTTACAATTTGATCATATGCTCTTATTACTTGCCTTGGCTTGGCTCCTATACATGTTTACTCAAAAATCAATGAGGACCCCACTTTAACAAAATTATGTCTTACCATTAGCTTCAGGTACATTTTTTAGAGCAACTGCAACTGCTTTTATGACAATGTCATTGACTGAAACTTTAGTATCATGCTTCTCTGCAAATTAAGAAAGAATAGAACAATTAGCAGTAAGCCAAACCAAGGACATGGAAAATCAATTTGATTATACGGGAATCTATTCAATACCTTTAAGCTCCTTCCTAAAAGAAAGAAGAGGATCCAGTACAACATCTGATGAACACAATAAAACTGTTAAGTTCAAAGGGTTAAATGCTACTAAAACTTGTAGATAAATATTTTATGTTCCAACCTGAAGATAAATACAAATGTGGTGTAGTCTGTTTAGATTCCAATAACCTCCTTGCAATAACCTGCAGAATGAACAAAAATGCAGTATCAATAGGGAACCAAGAGTTCGCCAATACATCAACTTTCCATCATTAACTCATTAAAACCACATAAAACAAAGTACTAAGTAATAGAGATTGATCAGATCACTATTCGAATATAAAATTTAGTAAGAAAAAATGCATGAAAGGAGAAATCCAAGAATACCAAACAAGTAGATCGATTCAAATATGTCTTACTATTAACAACATTTGACAGTACAACGAATGAAAAGGTTCTCAACACTCAGCAGAAGTTATAGCAGTAACAGACATTTTTCTTCCAACTACTTAGATTGAAGTTCTTCTTTGAGAATACTGCTAATTATATGGCCATTCCATATGCATTTGACACCAACAAAATCTGAAAGGCACGCCTGAAAATGGAACCCAGAAAAACAGCATGCTCCCCAATCTCTTAAATATCTTGATTTGACCACATGACCGTTTTAAAACATACTGAGCTTTACATTCTACAGATTACACAAATTTCTTTTTAACCATTATCAATTATAAATAATTTTGAAAAATAAAGTTTAATTTAAAATATATTAATAATTTTTTGAAATGGATTTATACATTTGATTAAAAAAATTTCCGGCCTTCGAACATAAAATTAATATATAGAGGTTTTTTTTCAACATTTTTAATTTAACTTCACTTGTTTACTTTTTTAATTACATTTTGCTTTTTAAGGTTCAGCCCTTTTTAATTGTGTCAGCTTCTCTTTGTATTGGTTATCGAGATTTTCTATCCCACCCGCTTTTATTTCCTTCTTTTTCTGTCTTTTTCTTCTCTCCTCACCCAGTCACAAGAGTCCAATGGATCCAACCCATATCCTGTGCCCTTGTCTGTGCCATGTCAACACAGGTCCAAGCAGCAGAGAATAAGTTTAAATAAAATAAACTAAAATAAGAAAACCCTCGGACTCAAATCCCTCATCCTATTCAATCAATAACCTGCGAATCTATTGTGCGATAGCCATCAAAGCCCGGGTCCTTTAAGCAAACTCAGCTTAAAATAATTGACTTGTCAATGCAACTGAGTGATTAAACAATTACATGCAAACTCTGCAAACCAAGTCCTTTGACTGTTGCTCCCTTTAACCTCAATCAAATGCACTCATGTAAACCTCCCAATTTTGGCAAAGCTCCTAGCACCATTTTATTTCCAAAATCTTCAACGCTACCATCTGCCTTTGCCATCAGTTTTTAGCACATACATATTAATTTTCTTTTGTTGAATTTGTTATGCATAATTTTTCCAATTTCCAACATCAATCTAAAGTTTATGAATAGGTTGATTTTTATCTTTAAATATTGACCTAGTTAGAAAGCACAATGCCAAAGTCTCTTTCCTATCAGCTCCCTTATAACAGGTCAATGAAATGTACCTTGCGTATTTGAGTATTGGGTAAGTCTTCAAAAGAATCTGATTGCTCGGGAGCCTTTGACTCAGGCCTCGCAGAAGGAGATTTCTGAGAGCTGGTTTGAGGTGATGGTTTTGACTTCTCAGATGGAGAAATTTTGGGAGATCCTTTTCCGGACTTAATTGCAGCCAAAACATCCCCTTTAAGCAAAGTACCATGAGGACCTGATGCCTTCAATGACGATGCATCTAATCCATATTCCGAAATAAGCAACTTGGCTGATGGACTGATCTTTGTAAAACCAGACTTCTGTTCTCTAACTTCACTTTTTGATTCATTCTGTTTTGGTTCTTGCTTTTTGACAGCTGAATCACCAGAAGCAGAAGTCTTCACAGCTTCGATATCATCTGGATCTTCAACCTTGTAAAGTAAGAAGCATTAGTAACCATGTGCTTGAAGTAATTGCCATTAACTTGCCTTCAGAAAAATTCTGTGACTAAATATAGAGAGGTCAATTTACAGCAATATGAAATAAGTCAACTTAACAGCACATAATGACAACTTACTGTTATTGCAATAGGTTGACCCACAGCCACATCCTTCGAACCTTCAGGAGCCAGTATCTTTGCCAGGTAGCTGCACCCAAGAATTTCAACTTACAATTGTAAGCTTATAATTAACAGAAATTAACCATAGAAATAAAAATCATGTCAATCTCAAATCCAAGAAAACCTTTCTTTTGCTACTAACCCATAGAAAAAAAATCCTTGCTTCTTGATTGAACTGTGTTCAACCTGCTATTGTGGTCAATTTCATAGGATTTGACTTATCTAACCACATAAATATAGTCCAATTTTTTCACAACAATGTGTTCTTAATTTAGCATCTTATTAGTAGTATTTTTTTTAAAACTGTCAGTCCTGCTATATGTGCATTATGGAAAACCCATGCTTATGCCTCACGACGATGTTTATGCCCAATGATTTGAGGGTATATAGTTACAAAGGCCTTGGTTTTGCTGACAGCCAAGTGTAATGAGCATATATGAGTATGGTCAAATTCCCTTGAAAACAAGTATAAAATAGTAATAGTTACTATCCAAAGGAGATTCTCATCTTGAGGCATATCGAATACGTCTAGAAGAACCATTTTGAAAGACTCATGCTTGATACCTCACTATTTCTCATCCTTTTCGATGGAGAAAGTAACAAATGATCAGCTAAAGAAATTAAGTTAACATGAAATTTACACTATCTATTGGTGTCCATTG
This sequence comes from Gossypium anomalum, assembly GCA_025698475.1. Lineage (NCBI taxonomy): Eukaryota > Viridiplantae > Streptophyta > Magnoliopsida > Malvales > Malvaceae > Gossypium > Gossypium anomalum. The sequence goes on along the minus strand of CM046965.1, from coordinate 10,787,041 downwards.
GTGCTTGCCCTACAGGCTTGCTATCACCTATCAGCAATAAACTCCAAAGCAAGAAAGAAGATTACCCCTCTTCAAGGCTCTCAAATTCAAGGGTAGCTTTGTCAGTCTCAATCTCACATATAATGTCCCCCACTTCTATCTGCTTAACAGAGTTAGGCATATCAATGGGAACAAGGTCATTATTCACTCAAATAGAAAGAGATAGCATTTTAAAGTAATCACATAATGTGTGCTAATAAAAACTAACCTTCTCCCCTTCTTTTTTCCTCCACTTGAAAATGTTACCCTGATTCTGTATAAAAAAAATATGAAAAGGCAAACATAAGCTTTGCAGTAAAAATGCCAAAAAAGTAGGTTCATGTGTTAACCTATATTTTCTTACCATTGTGGGAGAGAGTGCTGGCATTCCAATAACAATGTGTGGAGGAAGATCCGATGCTTTGATGTTAGTAGAACTTGGTTCCTCTTCCTTTTCAGAGTTTCTGACATCCTGATGAGCTGTTTTTTCCTCAACATCCAATCCAGCCCCAAGTGTAGAAGGGATCTTCGTGATATTTTCTTCATCCTCAACCTAGTGAACACATTCAAATTAGTATTAACAAACTGTTCATTGCATAGTTGGTACTCAATGAAATTTACTATTAAAAAGCATAAAAAAAATACAAATTCAGATATCAAAAGCTATTCACTGTAGAATAAGATAAATTTTATTGTTAATCAGAAGGTACTTTTCCAATGACATTGTTGATACTTTTTACAAATTTTATGAGCATAAGCCCTATTTATATTGTTGTTATTCCTTAACCTTTATCGAATTCTAAGAAGCATAAAAAGAAGTGGATGACTCGAAAAAATTGGTAAGCAAAGCAGGTGTTTATTAGATCAGAAATGAGTGTAGAAGGCATAATACAGTGGATAAGAAAATCACCAAGTGCCAAGCAAGACTCTTTGGTTCTAGAAAAATTCAAAAAGAATCAGATTTTACAAATTTATTTATAGTATGCCACTAAAGGATTGACAAAAGAATAAAATACCATTACTGCAATGGGTTGCCCCACAGGCACATCTTTTGAACCTTCAGGTACTAGTATCTTGGCCAAAAACCTGCAGATAAGCACTCCAACCATAAGCAAATGTAACAGAAATTAAGGATGGTAATGAAATTCAATAATTCAGGCGTGCGTTTCGGTCAAGATTAACAAGATGAAACATCACAAGAAAGCTGTGTAAAGAGATCACATAAAGCAATAGAAAGTTGTAAAAGGAAACTGAAAATCCCATAGGCAGAGCAACATTTAGTGGCATTACCAAATATGCCACTCTAAGGAATAAATTAGGCCATAAATCAGAAACCATGTAAGTTGAAAAAACTTAAAGCAGTAAGAAAGAATATAGTTTACCCTTCTTCAAGACATTCAAACTCAAGTGTCGCTTTATCTGTCTCTATTTCACACAGTATATCACCAGGTTCAATCTGTTAGATAAGCATCAATGATGAGGAAATAAATCACAATGAAAGAATTAAATCAATTAAATCTCTGCACCTTATCACAAGATTTTCTTTTCCTTTTTTAACAATCATCTTTAGTTTATATCTACTTCAGATGTAAAGACCCCATACAACCTACAGTTTCCAGTAATTACTTATATAACTGACCTTATCTCCTTCTTTCTTCTTCCATTTTGCAATGTTACCTTGGCTCTGCATAGGAGCAACAAGTATCACAAGCTTGACCATTGGAATAACAGGAGGAAGTCTATATCCTAGCAAATTTATGAGGTTTAGCATTCCAAAATATATTACCATTGTTGGAGACAAAGCAGGCATCCCCAGCACTGTATGCTCCGGAAGGTCTGTAATAGCATAACTTAGTGATAAGCAAGGATACAAATCTTTGGCAGATATCACAACAAAAGGACACATGCAAAACCTAATTGCAAAAGAAGAGGAAACTTTTACCATTTTAATAAGTAGGCATGAACCCAGAACCTACTCTAACCCCTCTCCATACTTTTAAAGCTAGGCTAAGGCCCAACAGCCCACCTATGCATTATGAGACTGGAAAATTATTTAACTCACATAACCAGAAGTGATACAGTCCAATATGAATCATTGAGATAATTTACATGTAAGCTGCAGAATATAAGTAAAATATTTTCAAATATATCTTGCACAAAGACAATGTACTGATTCACTATCAGCGTAACCAGCATTTGTCCTTAGACATCAGAGAGGTAAACATGACATCCAACCAATAACCTACAAGTAGGAACAGCAAATTCTTTGGCACATAGTATATATAACTCAGGCTAGGAAGTTAAGTGCTCTTCGGCCAGGCAGATTTATAAATACTGAGAAATCTAATAATGAACTGTAGTATCATACATAAGAATCCTTGTACCATTAATACCAAATAATCTAGTAAATTGGCTTTTAGAATTTCCGCCACTCCTCATGCACAATTGTTTCTGATTAATAAAATATAGATGATTCTTACTTCAAAATATACAAAACTTTTATGAAAGTTTACAAGTAAATAGCCCTTTGCCTAGATAAATATCCATGACTAGCATTAAGACATAAAATCAGCGCCCAGCATTTGCCAAGTGCAGGTTATGACTCTACTGCAAGAAATTCATGCAACAGCCACTAAGTACTATAAGTAGACTAAATCAATAAGTTGATTTTGTAATAGATAGACAAAGAGACTAAACAGTCAGGCTAATCTAGTTAGCAATTTTTTTATGACCCAGATACCAATTATAAGATCATATCTACTTTGCAGTTACTTGAAACGGAAAAAAAATGCAATGAAAAGTAAACCACTCAGAGGCACGCTGTCAAAAATTTAAAAACTAGATAGTCCTATATGGGAAGAGGGAAATTTTTTGAAGTAAAGATGGAATATACCTGAAGAAGAGAAATGACGAACTCCAATCTGCAACTGCAAAACCTAATATATCAGAAAACAACCTTACTGTAGAACAGTACAAGTAAAAATTAAATACCAACCTTGAGCTTTGATGAATTACCGTATACTCCAATTATGGTGGACAAAGCATTGGACCTGCTATGGGGGGAAAAGCTGGTAAGATTCAGAAAGTATGCAATCCAGCTACACGTGTCCAAATAGAGGCATGATAAACCAAATTGAGTGAACTTCAACACAATTCCATTATTTATACAAAAATGTATTGGTTTTGGGTTGGAAAATTAAGAAGGGAAAACAACATCGACCCAACACAAACTTCAGTTAAAAGTTATCCCCAAATATTTGTTTGGCTAAAAATTTGCATTACACGAGCAAAAGAGGTCACCCTGACAAATACAAAAATAATGGGTATAGGTTTTAAAGCAGGTACATGAATAATTACACAAGTAAAACCATTGCACAAATTACTAAAAAGAAGTAGTAATAAATTTTACTCCTGAGAAATAGGAATCCAATAAATGCAAACCTTAAGCAAGATCCATCCCAGTCCTTGAAAGGCCTTTCCACATTTGAACTGCTGCAGCAGCAAATCAGTAAAAAGGGACGTAAGCAAAACAACCGAAACTCATGTAAAGGTGCTACACTTAACACGAATTAAAGAGCATATCATATAAATGACCAAGAAAAATCGTAATTAAGAACCATAGTCCTACATAATAAGAGTGAACTTAAAATGCTAAACTGCTATATTTCACTTGGAACAAAAGGATATAGGTTGCTGATAAGGTATACAAGTGAAAAAATTTAGATAGCAAGTACCTTATGCATAATGTAACATAATAAATAAGCCTAAAATTCTCCATCTCATATCAAAACAAAAATTCTCACAAACCCAATTCTGAATATCACTACTTTGTCCAATTAACAAAAGAAGAACATTAAAATGCAAATCCCTATTTGATTTCTAAACTAAAATTCTCACAGGGAAAAAGAAAAGAAAAAACCAAGCTCTCAAAATTATTACTTGCATCAAAAAAGTTTCCAATCAGATGCATACGATGATTATCATTGCAAGTATACAATACCGTTCATGTACATATAAATAAATAGAAAGAAGGTTAAAAATACCGAGAAAGTGGTGTGGGTGAGGCGAAGGAAGATAGAAAACGAGCTCTAAACAGAGATGGGAGGGCTCTTGAGAGAACTGGGTTCCTAAGCCGTGAAACCGCCATTGAAAGGGCCATGAGGATTCGATTTTATTTAACTTACAGTTTTATAAAAGGAAGAAGAGGAAAATGAAGAGGTTCTTTATGGTGTTTATGAGTATGTTTTGACTGATCGATCAGAAGAAAGTTAGATCGAAAATGGCTGCGCCAAAGCGCCTACAGATTCCGACTATACAATTTTTTTATTATTTTTGTTTCTTTTATATTTGTCTAAAAGCTCCTATAAGCCCTTTTTTAAAATAATAAAAATAAAAACTCCAATAATCCCATCAACTTTAAAATAAAATTCTCAGTAAATATTTTACCCAATTAAGTCTTTTTATGTTAAAAATTTATCAATTAAGCCCCTTAACCAAGACACCTTCTAACCTACAACAATTGAGTTAGCCGGCATAAAGCTGATATGGCAGTCCACATCAGCAAAATTATAAATGAATTTGAATAAATAATTGTCTAAATTCATTCTAGAGGTAGTTTTTTAAATTAAGAGTAAGTAAAACTCGATTCAATTAAAAAAATTCGAAAAATTTTAAATTTTGAGTTAATTGAATTGAGTTATTTGATTCAACTTGAATAAGTAATTCAAGTTTCGAGTTTGAATCAAGTTGAATTTTATAATTCGAATAACAGATTGATGTAAATACTCTTTTGATCCTCGTTAATTTTGAAAATGAGCAAATTGGTCTCTCTCTCACAACAAAAATTAAAAAAAATCAATATAATTTCTAAGAATTCAAACTAATTTTTAAAATTCAAAATATTTCTAAAGAATATATAAAGAAAGTTAATTTTTTTTTTAAAATTTTCTAAAACGATAATTTTGGAAACTAAATAAGCTAATGAATTATTTAAGTTTATCATATTAAATTATCTTATTTTTATTATTTTACTTTGAAAAAGTTTTCAGGAATTAGTTGTACTATAACAATATTTTAATTTGACATATTTAATTTTTTTAATTTAACTCGAATAATTTCACTCTACTCGAATTTCATTTCACTCGGTAAAATAAGACTCACCAACTCGAAATTTCTTCATTCGATGTAATCGAACACCCTTATTTTAAACCATATAAACTTTAAAATATAGAAAGATATTAAAAATAAAAAAATTCAAAAATTTTTAAAAACTAAATTTATTTAAAATTTCAAGTTGAAAATAAACCTCCGTGTATAGGTTAAAAAAAGTATATATAAATTTATTTTTATGTGTCTCTTTTTTTATACACATGTTTAACCACAGAATAAGATGTAAATTTTTGGATATTGCATTTTTACATCCTGCATAATGCATTAAAGTAGTAACTAATAATGAAAATGGTTGTCAAGCACCAATGCCATAATTTACAAATTAGATAAAAGAAAAAGCAATATTTATTTTTTGACCTTTTATTCCTCGTTTTCTATATATATTCTTTTAATTTCTTTTTTTTTTTTTGTAATTTAGAAAATTACATGTAAATTGAATATGGACAAACAAGTGTCCAAATTCAAATGAACCTAAATGTCTATTTATTTAGGTTCATTTTGGACTAGACCTGCTTATAGGTCGGGTTACTTGCTTAGGCCCATCTAAAAAATAGGAAGATTTGGACAAAATACAAGACTTGAAAAATAGGCATGGGTAAAATTTAAGGCCTATTTCTATATGAGCCGAACCTTGGACAAGATTTTTCTGCCCAAGTCCAGCCCAACCAAAATATATCATGTTATAAAAAAATATTGTATTAATTATATATGTTAAATAATAAGTTTATATATATTTATATTTATATTAAATCACTAACCCAACAACAACTAAACTTGTCACCCAAAACCTAAAAAAATACAATTGCCTAACTAAATAACCCAACCCAAAATATAAATGTTTAAAAATTATATTTAGTAAAATAAAATATTTATTATATTTATTTGTGTTTTTTAATATAATAAAACATTATAAATATTTTTTAATGTATTTTTAATGTGTTAGAAAACTTTTATTTTAGTGTTTTTAAAGCATTTAGTGCATTATATTTAAAAATATTAAATAAAAATTATTCTAAAAAATCAAATATGGACGGGCTGAGTCGAGCCCAAGTTTACCTTTATTAAATTGGGCCAAGTTTGGACAAAAAAAGAGTAAGCCCATTTTCCGGGTTGGATTAGCCCCGAACTTGAAATTTTGATCTAGATACCTTGTATGGGTTCAAGCCAAACCCGTCTTGGCCCATAAGCACCTCTATTCTAGATTTTTTTTTTAATATAGATTTTTTTAAAATTTTTTTAATTTTGCTTATCTGAAATGCCACATCAACCTCAAGACTATTGACCTAGTGGCCATTAACTACCACATCAACTTAATAACAATCAACGTAAAAAACTATTGGTCAAATGACTTAATTAATGAATTTTTAATGTTTGAGAGCTTAATTATGTGTGTGTTTTTTGTAAAGGGACTTTATTGATTTTTTTTTTTTTTATGTTCAAAGGTTTATTGGACCCTTGGCCATTATATTCTAATCATTTTTTTTCATTATTAATCAATTTTACATAAAAATAATTTAACGAAGTCATGTCAAAGATGATATATAATTGAATTAAATATGAAATTAAAATATGCAATTTCACATGAAGTCAAATATATTTTTTATGAAATAAATAATATATATTCAATTTTATAAAAAAATAAATTCTTTATTATTTTATAATTAAAAATATAGAATGAATAAACTAAATACATATTACATAGATAAATAATAACTGTTACGAGCCCAATTTGCCCGGCCCGTTTACAACCCAGAACCAGAACAAGCCCACTAACCCAAAATAGCCCCAAAGCCCAATTATCCTAGCCCATTTCCAGTATTTTCAGAGAATAAAAACAACCCTAGCCCCTATCTCCTTTTAGCGCTTGGACCTAACTTGAGACCCCTCATCACGCGCCACTAGTGGCCACCTACTCACTCGCCACCGATCAAGCTTTACGCAAAGAAAGATGAAATTAAATGCCAAAACAGTGAATGAAACAGGGGATGTTAACAAAAATCGACTATAAAAGGGCTTGAAAGACCGAGAGAGAGGGACTTTTTTTTCTTCCATTTTTTCTATACAGAAAGAAAAGGGTTGTATTATACAAAGAGAAAAAAAATACAAAAAACAGTAATAAGAAATTAGATTAAAAGGTGATTCTCAGGCCGAGTGTTTCTTTCAATTTCATGCTTGTTTTATTTATTTATTTACATAGAACGTAATAATAACAAAAAGGAAGGACTTATCTGGGTGATTTTCGGGTCCTTGCTCGCTTCGTAGTAGTCGAAGTTGGAGTAAGGACCCCTTGGCCCGAGAGCAATGAAACCTTCGGGTTTGCCTTCGAACAAGACAGATCGTGCTCTCTTATGGCGCGACCTACCGAAATACGGAGGCGAAACGACTGATGGGCGAAAAACTGCCTGAGTCGACTAAGGAAGACGGAACAGAGAGGCTAGAGGCTGCCTCCTTTGTTTCGGCCGAATGAAAGAAAGGAAGGGTTTTGATTCTGATACATTTTAAGTGGTTAAACAAAAGGATTTGGGGTTTTTTAACCCAGATTGTAAAACGGCACCGTTTAGGCCTGTGCTAGTGGCCCCAGAACGGTGCCGTATGAGCCATACCATACCGCGACCGATCCGATACCTGGGATCGCGTATTTCGCCTTTGAGGCTAATTGCGCCCCAAATCCTCCCCCTTTGTGCTTATGTTCAATCGCATCTTATTTATTTATGTATTTCCTTTTAAATTCGCCCTGTAATTTGCGCGTGTTCGCGTTTTGGTCCGTGTCTCTGCTCAATGTTTTAGAGCTTGGTTTTTTTCGGTTCCAGTCTTCATGTGTTGACGTGTATCACATTTTAGTCCTTTTTTTTTTTTCCTTTTTGTTATTATTATCTTATTAGCTAATTTCATATTATAATCACTGTAACTACCTTACTTTCATGATTATTGTTTGCTATTAATGTTATTACACTAGCCCCTTTACTATTTTCATTGTTCTACCCCTTGTGAATTTGTATTATTGCTTAAATCATCATTAATATCATTGTTTCATAGTATTATTATCATTTTATCATCATTTTCGTTGTTATTATTATTATTAAGATAATATTATTATTCTTATCAACATGTTATCATGCTACTTCATTATTATTATATTATTATTGTTATTATCATACTACTAAGTTGATTAATTTTTGTTAACTCTGTCATGTTATATACATTTTTATGTGTTGTGCTCTCGTTTATATTTATTTATATTTTTATTATTAATCTTTGTAATTATTCTTTTCTTAAAAAAACATAGCATGTATTTTACATTATTACCAATTAAAAATATTTTATTCATATTATTATTAACTTTATTTTATGTCTATTATTAACACTATATTATTTCATATAATTATTTTTGCATATACATTTGTTGACTAAAAATAAATTATGTGTATTATTTGTCATTTTAAATTATTATTCTGAAAATATTAATATATTGAATCCATAGAGTCATGCGTTTTATATCTATAGTTTCCTCTGTACATAGAAAATATGTTCCTAAATTCTATATAGCTTATGATAAAATCGATTTATTTTTGTATGCGTAATCCTTCTGTTCAAAATTTATTTACATATACATATATATATATATATCCATAATTTGTAAAATTAAATATGTTCTCAAAATTATTACATATATTTGTACCACCTTTGCACGTTCTATTCATTTTCCTTTATTATACATAAATTGACAATTTTAAATTAATATCCTTTAATATTTCGTATATCAATCGATTCAAATATTCATTCTATAATACATATTTAAATAGTCACCTGTATATTCATATTTTATTTATACAAAAAGTTTTCAGTTTAACAATCCGCATAATGTATTTTATGTATTTACCCTTTTTAAATTTATCTTATACGTATATACATTCTTTAACTTTCACTTTGTTTGCATTTTTCATACTTGAATTGTGATATATTAGATTATATATTATTGTAGTATGTTATTTTCGTTGCCATCCTATTAATTATTCTTCATCCATGATTAGGAAATTGATAGTATCTTTAAAATTTGGCGGCCATCTTGTTAGTTTATTGAATAAATTATGTTATCTCCTTTCATCCATCATAGCATCTTGTACATTCATAGTATCTCATGTTTTATTCCCTTTCCGGTTTTCAAATATTGTTTATGACTTATAACCCTTTAAAATTAATTATCTCATTTTATTTCAAATCAAATTAACATATTGCAAGCCGCTTTCATAACTATTCATTGAAATTTCTTAAAACAAAAGTGACGTTCGATTTTTAGCAATTCGAAGAATCGTGTCCTACCGCGTTGGGTTGCAATTTCTCGATTGCTTTAAATAATCGAACACCTCTCTAGAATTTCATTCATGTTTTCTAAAAACCTTTTTTAAAAAAAAGGTTATTCGATGTTTAGCAATTCGGGAATAGTACCCTATCGTGTTGGGTTGCGATCTCCCATTTGTCCCAAAAAATCGAATATCCCTTTTCAATTTTACTCGTGTTTTCTAAAACAAGGTAATGTTCGAATATTTAGAAATTCGAGGAATCGTGCCCTACTGTGCTGGGTTTCGATTTTTCGTTGGACTAAATAGTCGAACATCCTTTCATAATTTACGAATTATAAACTTTTGAAAGTCAAAATACATCGTGTTTTCGAGGATATAAAGGATCACATCCTACTGTGCTGGATGTGGTGTTACATTCTTCGGAAACAAGAAATTTTGATAACCAATTCGGATTATTCAAATGTAATAAAAAAGGAACCTTATTTCAAAATCATTTTAAATCTTAGACACAAGGACAGTATTTATCGATTTGGAACCAATTTTGGGCGTAATGAGGGTGCTAGCCCTTCTTCATACGTAACCGACTCCCGAACCTATTTTCTCAAAATTTTGTAGAACAAAATCACAAGTTTTAGTAAACCAAAATGTTTTATTAAAACAATCAAATCTCTAGGTGATCCAATCACACCTGAACAAAAAAGATTGGTGGCGACTCCATTTTTGCTTTTCCAAAAAGTCGATCCCCATTGTTTTCAAAAAAGGGTTTCGACAGCTTGGCGACTCCGCTGGGAACATTTAGAGAGTCAAGCCATAAAATTGATTATTTGTTGTCCTTTTGTCAATAAATTGAAAATTTATTTTGAAAATCATGGTTTCCACATTCGCATTCAATTGTATGATTGTTATGGTTCGGATTTTGGTATAATGATTTTGCATTGCATTGCATGACCGTTGTGGTCACACCTTCTAAGTGGGAGTAAGAAACTATGCCTTTGTGAGGTTTTCACCTCCGCATGGGCTAGTGGATTGCTTCCGGAATACATCCGTACCTATGATTTCGTGAGATTTTCATCTCCGCATGGTCATAGGGAAATGTATTCCCAGGCAATCGAACTTAATCCGTATGAGCCTATAATGGGTGAGGATCAAGGAATTCGCTAGTTCAGGTATCCTTACTCTAGAACTAAACCACATATAGAGAACCCTAAGAACCTTCTTTAGGTGGAGCTAGGTCAAATTATAGTGGTTACCCATACATACATGCTTTAATTACATACATGCTTTAATTATCTTTATTTTACTTATGTTCTATCGTTAATACTTGATACTGACTTGTCTTATTTTGATTGTTTTTTTACATAACATTGCATACTAAAGGAGGTGTTGATTTGTATTCGACTACTAAATTAGAAATTTTCACATGGAGAATGAATTTCTTAATAAAGTTGAAGACAATGCGGCTGTCCGTGCATGGTCAGAGAAGTTACAATCGGAAAAATGGGATAGCTTGACAGATGAATATGTATCAGAGTTGCAAGAATTCACCCGCATCAACACAGCACAGAATGAGTTACAAGAGTTGAGAGATATTTGGGCTCGTTGGGATGAAGAGGCCAAACAGTCGTTCTACCAAAGCTATGGTGATATATCTCACTTGCTAGATATTAAGGTGGACAAACACCTGTTCCGAGCTATGGTTCAATTTTGGAGTTCTGCTTACAAGTGTTTCACTTTTGGGGAAGTGGATTTAGTGCCTCATCAGTAGAGGAATATATTTGCATTGCTTTCAGTGTCCAAAGGTGCAAGTTAAAAAAGCTTATGCCAAGGTACTTAACGGCCAAACCTTCACGAAGAAAGTGATGAATATTTCAGGGATGAGCGAGCCTTGGGTCACCGCTCGGATTCAACAAAAGGGAGACAGCAAATGTATCCCTTGGGAAAATTTGAGAGATTTGGTTTTAGCACATCCGGACGAACACAAGAGGATCGATATCTTCGCCCTAAGCATCTATGGATTGGTGATTTTTCCTACGTGAATGAGGCAGTCACCGACTTATTTGACCGTCTTGAGAAAGGAATCACGCCCGTACCCGCAATATTGGCTGAAACGTTGAGATCCTTGAGCATGTGTCGAAAGTCAGGTAATGGGCGGTTTATTGGATGTGCACAGCTATTGATAGTGTAGTTTCACGGGCACTTTTGGAAGGTAGATAAGGTTTCTTATCGAGTCTTTTCTGAAACTTATTCCCCGTTAAAAGAGGAAGCAGCCATACAAAGGAGAGGAGATATCTCAGAAGAGAAATGGATGGAGATTCTTCAAAACCTCAAAGAGGAGGATATAGAATGGAGAGCATTTTGGATGGTTCCTGATGAGATCCTGTATCGATGTGGGAACTTTGATTGGGTGCCTTTGTTAGGAATTTGGGGAGCTACCGGGTACACTCCACTGCTAGCATTAAGGCAATATAAGTCGAGGCAGTTCATACCCACGACTTATGGACTTGCTCAATGTGAATTCTCTTTTAAAGATGCCCACTATAAGAAGAAAATACGGGAGCTAGCCGATGCTTGGAAGCAAACTCACTGGATGAAGAGATTGGCTGTCAGTTCCATGGTTACGCCCGAATATGACGAATGGTTTAAGAAGAGAGTCAATGATAACGTTCCTAGGCCAAGTTCGGAGAATACCCGACCTATGGTGGAACAACTACGAGTCGCCCCGTCAGAATTGGAAATTATCAAACAAGACTTCGAAAAGAAGAGTTCAGAGCTTGAGAAGAAGATTGAACGATTGGAAGAAGAGAAGATGCACCTAAGATTAGATGTCGATGTCCGTAGATCGAGGGTGAAAAATGGAAAAAGGGAAAACTAAGGCCGAGGAGGATCTAGACAGTTTGAAGACTGACTATAAGAAGTTACGCCTTTCTATGAGGACTGCGGGCTTAGGAAAGACTTCCGAACAATGGCGCCATGAAGTTCGAGAAGAAAAGACTAAAGCTGATCGATGGGAGAGGAAATTTCGAGAAGCTCAGATACAAAATGAAGAGCTAGGGAAGAGTTTGTCGGAAAGCGGAAATGAACAAGGTAAATTAAGGGCTAGAGTGGCGAACTCGAAAAGTCTCTTCACCAATACCGTAACCGTAATACTATGATGGAGTTGAGGGCAAGCTTGAGCAAAATAGAAGAAATGAAAGAAAGAATGTAAGAGTTAGAAGCGACACTACAAAACCGTGAGATGCGGATTCAGCTTCTTGAAGCGGTGAGGAGCTGGCTGGAAGGAGCAAACTTCATCATGCGCAAGACCAAGTCGAAAAGCAGACTATATTATGGGGAAGCTATAACCCAGATTCGCGAGGTAGCCGACACTTACAAACCTTTGGCGGTACAAGCGGACATCTTTGAGCGTAAAGTACGAGTTGAGTCGATCGGGGGCGCGAGCTAGCTTCTTTGTTCATAAAAATTAAAGCTCGAGCATTAGGGCAAAGTCTTATTTGTAACTCAGGTTTTATGTAAAGATCTTTATTTTCTAGTGAAGTTTCCTAAAAGGAATTGAATCAAATTGATGCCTCCTTTGCATTCATGCATTTACATTACATTACATCATATGCATTAAAGACCATAAAAAGATTCTAATTAATTAAAAAATGTTTCAGTAATCTGGAAACCGACGAGAATCTCTCGAGTACGCATCCTTACGGCACAAGAACTAAAGCAATGGATAAAAAACTAGAAAGACTGGAGCAAAAGCAGAAAGAAATGCAAGAGCAGATGCAAGCACAAGTACAAGAACAGTTAGCTAAAATCTAGCAAGAAATGAGGGATCAAATGCTGGAATCACAAAGAAATATGATGGAAGAGCTGACCCGATTATTGACTAATCGGCCAGACAAAGGAAAAAGCCTTATGGCTGACATTGGAAATAATAATGAAGATTCCCTTTACCCCCTGGTTTTGCTCCCGCAAATGCTCAAACACATCACGAGACACATCCCGAGCTGCACATGCAAAGGCCGTCCGTAACAATTAGGCCCCAGCAATTTCAGGCTGATACTTCAATGCCAATCAACTATCAAACAGGCTCAGGCTCTAATCCAGGAGATAACCCTGTTAACCTATAATCCCTGACTTGGACAATGTGGCAGAAAATGAGAGAGTCAGGACATCGCTTTCGAAAGAATTGGAAGAACGATGCAAGTGGTTAGAGGAAAGGTTCAAAGCAATAGAAAGTGCTGACTATTACTGTGGGGTCGATGCTAAAGATTTGAGCTTAGTCCTAGACTTAGTCCTTCCCCCTAAGTTCAAAATGCCTGAATTTGAAAAATACAATGGAATGAGCTGCCCTGAGGCTCATATTACTATGTTTTGCAGACGAATGACTGGGTATGTCAACAACAATCAGCTATTGATTCATTGCTTCCAGGATAGTTTGGTTGGAGCAGCATCCAAATGGTACAACCAATTGAGCCGTACTAAGATTAACTCATGGAAAGACCTAGCTCAAGCCTTTATGAAACAGTACAGCCATGTGATGGATATGGCCCCTGACAGGATTATGTTGCAAAATATGGAGAAGAAGCAAAGTGAGAGCTTCAGGCAGTACGCCCAAAGGTGGAGAGAAATAGCGACGCAAGTCCAACCACCTCTCCTAGAGAAAGAAACAACCATGCTCTTTATCAATACGTTGAAGGCTCCATTCATCAACCATATGTTAGGGAGCGCTACTAAGAGTTTCTCAGACATAGTGATGTCTGGAGAGATGATAGAAAACGCGATAAGATGTGGAAAGATTGAGGCAGGGAAAAACGCTAAGAAGTCACCAGAAGGAAAGGAAAATGAGGTGAACAACACGAGCTCAGTATTCTAAGTCAGTTCTCGTGAACCAACCAAGGGCAACGCAGACTACCACCATCGGGGCTCTACAAGACAAGATTCTAACCCAAGACCCAACAAAGAAAGACTTCAGTTTACGCCTATCCTGATGTCCTATAAGGAATTATATCAGAGCTTGTTTGATGCCCATGTGGTATCACATTTCTACCTGAAACCTTTGTAGCCCCCATTCCCAAAATGGTACGATACCAGCACCCAATGTGAGTACCACGCAGAGGTAACGGGGCACTCGATTGAAAACTGCACTGCGTTCAAAAAGCTAGTGGAAAAACTCATCGAAATGGGTGTTATAAAGTTCGATGACTCACCTGGCCCCAATGTAGCAGGAAATCAATTGCCCGATCATAAAAGGGTGAATGCGATAATCGAGTATGGGAATAAAAGAATCAAGGTCGACGTGGCAAAAGTGAAAACCCCATTGAGTTGGGTTTGGGAACAAATGGTTGGTAGAGGATTGGTTGCACAACATTCAAAGGAAAAGCCTCGAGAAGCAAGAAAATACTGCGAGTTTCATAAAGATGAAAGTCATGATATCCAGGAGTGCAGTGAATTCAAGTCCATGGTGCAAAACCTGATGGATAATAAGGAGATAGAATTTTACGAAGAAGTCGAAAGGACAGAAGAAGGGGAGGTTTACGCCTCAGAAGAAGGAAAAGCAGAAGGGGTGCAGAGAGTAAATCATCCGGTGGTGATAATTTCACAACCGAGAAACGATAAAGCAGGAGTATCAATTACGGCAAAGGTCATAATCCAGAAACCTGTTGCTTTCCCTTACAAAGATAGCAAGAGCGTGCCTTGGAACTATGATTGTAATGTGACAATCCGGGGAAAAGAGAACCCAGCTGGTACTTCAGGAGAAGGTCAAGATGAAGGTTTCTACATACGAAGCGGAAGGCGTTATACCCCGAACACTAAAGTAGAACCAACTAAAGGAAAATCCATAGTTGCTGAACAAGGAAAAGAAGAGACAACTAGATCTGAATCACCTGTCAATAAGCCCGTAACTGAAAAAGAGGCTAAAGAGTTCTTAAAATTCCTGAAGCATAGTGAATATAGCGTCGTAGAACAGCTATACAAACAGCCGGCTCGTATCTCAGTGCTAGCTTTACTTATGAGCTCAGAGACACATCGGAATGCATTATTGAAGGTGCTGAACGAAACCTACGTCGCGAATGACATCTCTGTCAATAAACTAGATCACCTTGTCAATAATATAAGCGCCGATAATTTCATATTTTTCAATGATGATGAAATACCTTCGGGAGGAATGGGGTCAACAAAAGCGCTACACATCACCACCCGTTGTAAAGGGTTCACATTGCAGGGAGTATTAATTGATAACGGGTCAGCACTAAATGTCCTACCCCTATCCACACTGAATAGGTTGCCCATGGATAATTCCCATATGAAAACGTGCCAAAATATAGTGAGGGCATTCGATGGCACTGAAAGGAAAGTAATGGGGAAGATTGAAATTCCCCTCTTAATTGGCCCAAGCACATATGAGATAGATTTCTTAGTGATGGACATCAAGCCCTCTTACAACTGCTTATTGGGAAGGCCGTAGATTCACTCGGCAGGGGCAGTACCATCATCATTACATCAAAAGCTCAAATTTATAACGGAAGGTCGACTAGTGACCGTGAACGCAGACGAGGATATCATTGCATCTGTTACTAGCAATGCACCATATGTAGGGACAGATGAAGAGGGCATAGAATGTTCTTTTCGATCATTAGAGTTTGTAAATGCGACGTTCGTTGTTGAAGGAAATAAGGTCCCTACACCCAGAATCTCTAAGACTACGAGAATGGGCCTACAACTGACGGTTGGGAAAGGAGCTTTGCCAGGGAAAGGGCTTGGAATAAGTCTACAAGGGAGGGTCGACGCACCCATGCTTATGGACAAACAAGATCGCTTTGGCTTAAGATTCAAGCCAGATGCAAAACAGAAGAGAAAAGAGCAAAAAAAGAAGCAAGAACGGAGAAGAGCACGTTTAAGCAGGGAAGAGGTTAACTGGGAGTCGATGACCTTTCCTCACATCTCCAAAACATTTGTGTCAGGAGGAACCATTTACTCCGAAGGAAGGGCGACAAGGAAAGGATCTTCCGAAGAACTGATGGGAAACTTGAGCATTAACGCCACATACGAGGATGGAACTGGAGAAGAGAATTTATAGGGCATTCGGCCTTTTGAACTGGGAAGTGTTCTGAATAATTGGACTGCGGAGGAGATTCCTGTAGTCTTTAGAAATAATTCAGAGTAATGTCCAAAACACACTATTACTCTAAGCCTAGGAGTAATAAGTGCCCTTTTGTGAAATAGGCTTGTGTTCAAAAATCATTATTTCAATGAAATGTATCCTTTTGTCTTATCTCGTGCAAATATTCTTTTATTCTTTCATTCATAACCATACTATCCACATCATTCTTAGATTCTTTTGTTCTTTGTATCTTCCTTCATACCTATAACAGGTCTCCGGATATCAATAATATGAGCAACGTTGCTACTAACTCAGAGTCTCTTTTTGAGCAAGATATGTGTCTAGAGGATCACAGGACTTTGAAGATGACAGAGAGGCGTAATTTATCCCCGATTTGCTAAGAATGGTGGAACAAGAGGAGAAACAGATCCTACCTCACAAAGAGTCAGTAGAAGTTGTGAATTTGGGAGGTGAACTGGAAAAGAAAGAGGTAAAGATCGGAGCATGCATAACCCTAGAGACAAAACGGGATCTTATCAAGTTACTCCAAGAGTTCAAGGATGTATTTGCATGGTCATATCAAGATATGCCTGGGCTAAATACTGATATTGTGGTACACAGACTCCCATCAAGGAAGAATGCAAGCCAGTTCAATGAAAGCTTCACGGATGGGGCGGATGATGTCTTCTTCAAAAAAAAAAAGAGGAAGTCAAGAAACAATTTGATGCTGGTTTCTTACAAGTAGTTGAGTACTCAGAATGGGTAGCCAATATTGTCCATGTCCCTAAAAAAGACGGAAAAGTACGGATGTGTATAGACTACAGGGATCTGAACAGAGCCAGCCCGAAGGATAATTTTCCATTGCCTCACATTGACACCTTAGTGGACAACATGGCAGGTTACTCACTCTTCTCCTTCATGGATGGTTTCTCGGGGTACAATCAGATCAAAATGCATCTTGAAGACATGAGTAAGACCACTTTTGTAACCCCGTGGGGAACCTTTCGCTATAAGGTAATGCCATTCGGATTGAAAAATGCAGGAGCAACATATCAGAGAGCCATGGTAACCCTGTTCCATGATATGATGCACAAAGAAATTGAAGTCTATGTTGATGACATGATCGCTAAATCCCGAATGGAAGAAGAGCATGTACAAGTCTTGAGGAAATTATTTTTGAGGTTAAGAAAATTCCAGTTAAAACTCAATCCAGCAAAATGTACCTTCGGGGCAAGGTCGGAAAGTCGCTTTAGGATTCGTAGTCGTGAAAAAGGATTGAGATTGACCCAGATAAAGTCAAGGCCATACAAGAGCTACCTCCGCCGCGCACTCAAAAGAAAGTTCGGGGATTCTTAGGGAGACTAAATTACATCGCTCGGTTCATTTCACAACTAACCGAGAAATGTGACCCCATATTCCGTCTTCTTAAGAAACATAACCCTGGTGTCTAGGATGAGGAATGCCAGAAAACCTTCGACAAGGTTAAGCAATATTTGTCTAATGCCCCAGTGCTGACACCACCTAGTCTAAACAAGCCACTGATACTGTATTTAACAGTGTTTGAAAATTCTATGGGATGTGTGCTTGGCCAACATGACGAGTCAGGAAGGAAGGAAAAAGTGATATATTACCTCAGTAAGAAGTTCACTGAGTGTGAGATGAGATATTCGACAATTGAAAAATTGTGCTGTGCCTTAATCTGGACAACTCGAAGGCTGAGATAATATATGTTGTATCACACAACTTGGCTGATTTCCAAATTGGATCCTCTGAAGTACTTGATGGAGTCAACTGCCTTGAATGGAAGAATGGCCCGATGGCAAATTTTACTCTCTGAGTTTGATATCGTATATGTGAACTAGAAAGCTGTAAAAGGGACTGCAATAGCAGACTTTCTAGCCAGTAGAGCTCTAGAAGACTATGAGCCTTTGAACTTCGATTTCCCAAATGAAGATCTGATGTATGTGGCAACCACTGAAGAAGACCCTCGAGAAGGTCATCCCTGGAAGCTAAACTTCGACGAAGCATCAAACGCTGTGGGTAATGGAATTGGGGCAGTCTTGATATCCCCGAACGGAGATCATTATCCTTTCACCAGTAAATTGGATTTTGATTGTACGAATAATATGGCGGAATACGAAGCATGCGTCATGGGCATCCGCGCGGCCATAGAACGCAAGATTAAAACACTAGAGGTATATGGAGATTCTGCCCTAGTGATTTATCAACTCAAAGGCGAATGGGAGACTAGAGATCCCAAATTGGTCAATTACAGAAATTTGGTCCTCGAATTGATTGAAGAATTTGACGACATCATGTTCTACTACCTCCCTCGAGAAGAAAATCAGATGGCTGACGCCCTAGCAACTTTAGCTTCCATGATCGAGGTGAGTAAACAAGAGGATGTGAAACCGATCCAAATGAGTATTTACGAGGCTCCCGCTCATTGTTGCAACCTCGAATAAGAAGCGAAAAATGATGATCATCCTTGGTACCACGATATCTTGCGATATGTGAAGAATCGTGAGTACCCCGACCAAGCTACTGAGAATGACAAAAGAACATTGAGAAGATTGGCTAGCGACTACGTCTTGGACGGAGAAATCCTATACAAAAGAAGAAAGGACCAAGTGCTGCTAAGATGTGTAGACGCTATTGAAGCTAATAAAATCTTGGAGGAAGTTCATGAGGGCATTTGCGGGACACACGCTAATGGTTTTACAATGGCCAGGCAAATTATGAGGTTTGGCTATTATTGGTCCACCATGGAAGGAGACTGTATTAACTACGCCAAAAGATGTCATAAGTGCCAAATCTATGGAGACAAGATTAACGTGCCTCCTTCACCTCTGCATGTTATGACTTCGCCTTGGCCCTTTTCGATGTGGGGCATAGATGTGATCGGACCAATTTCACCAAAAGCTTCAAATGGGCATCGATTCATCTTTGTGGTCATTGACTATTTCACCAAGTGGGTAGAAGCCGCTTCATATGCCAATGTAACTAAATCGGCAGTTAGCAAGTTCCTAAAAAAGGAAATCATTTGTCGATATGGAATGCCAGAAAGAATCATATCTGACAATGCATTGAATTTGAACAACAGTACAATAATAGCAGAGGTCCAGAGTCGATTCAAGATCGACACACCACAACTCGTCGCCATATCGCCTAAAAATGAACAGTGCGATCAAGGCGACCAACAAGAACATCAAGAAAATTGTGGGAAAGATGACTGAAACTTATAAAGATTGGCATGAGAACCTACCATTCGCCCTTTATGCTTATCGAACATCTGTCAGGACTTCTACTGGGGCAACGCCTTTCTCATTGGTCTATGGAATGGAGGCAGTTTTACCCATCGAGGTCGAGATTCCTTCCTCGAGTTTTGTCGTAGTAAAGTTGGACGAAGCGAATGGATCCAAATTCCGATACGACCAATTGAATTTAATTGAAGAAAAGAGGCTAAGGGCTATTCGCTATGGTCAAATGTACCAAAAACGAATGATGCGTGCTTACAACAAAAAAGTTCGTCCCAGAGAATTCCACGAGGGAGACCTAGTATTGAAAAAGATCCTGCCCATACAAAAGGATTTCAGAGGAAAATGGATGCCGAATTGGGAAGGACCTTATGTGGTAAAGAAAGCCTTTTCTGGAGGAGCATTGATATTGGCCGAAATGGATGGCAAGACTCTATCTAATCCTATGAATTCAGATTCAGTTAAGAAATACTTCGCCTAAAAAAAAAAAAAAAAAAAGGGGGGGGAGAGGCCAAGGTGAAAACTCGCAAAGAACATCTTGAGACCAAAGGGGTTTTGAATTGAAAACCCACAAAAGGGCGATTCAAATTTTGATCAAAAATGGGGCATGTGATACCCAAATTAGCAAGGAGGAGAGATGTTGCACCTCGAGGCATCTACAAGAGTACTCTAGATCCCCTAAACATATTAGGCAAAAAGGGAGTCCTCAAGAAGTTCGTACAGAGAAACTCACGCTGTGATATCTGGGGCGCCTATTTTCTTTTTATTCATTTTGTATTCTTACAACGATAGTTGTCTGTGATTAATTTATTCCCTTCAAATTTTGTTTCTGACAAATTTCAGTTCTATCATTATTGTGATCTTTTTCAAGCATTTTGCATCGAAATGATGATTAATGGATTAATGACACATTCACGAAAGAAGTTCTGTATATTACTCTGAAAGGTTCTAAATAGTACAGGAACCTGAAACAAGGCTATTATTCAGAACTAACTCAAAGATTGGAAACACTTAAGAAGAAAGAGTTTAAATGGGGACTACCACTTTGGGTTTTCTGATCTGAGTTGGATAAGAGGACGGGGTACCGATTCAGTGGAAGAACCTTGATGAACAAAGAGCAATGATAACTTAAACATTAAAACGGGATTCATGCCCACCACACGCTGCACTCATGCATTTATAGAACATTCATAGCGTAGTCAGTTAGAAACAATCGATTCAATTCGATCATAGCATCCTAATTTTTTGGCATAAGCATAAATATATGGAACTGATTCCACAGGTCATATCCCTAGAATCAGTAAATTCACAAGCCTTAACCCCTAGGCAGTAGGGTAACAGGCTGAATTACCAATCACTTTCCCTGAAATGGCGATGGAGCGGCTAGAAGCCACGACAGATCTCCTTGAAGTTTCAATTAACTTTCTCCCTGAAATGGCGATGGAGCGGCTAGAAGCCACGACAGATCTCCTTGAAGTTTCAGTGAATTTTCTCCCTGAAATGGCGATGGAGCGGCTAGAAGCCACAACAGATCTCCTTGAAGTTTCAGTGAACTTTCTCCCTAAAATGGTGATGGAGCGGCTAGAAGCCACAGCAGATCTCCTTGAAGTTTCAGCGAAGTAGATTAAAGTCACAAGTCTTATCTCCCTGAAGTTGCAGTGGAGCAGACTGAAGATAGCGAGTCTTATTTCCCTGAAGTCACAGTGGAACAGACTGAAGCTATACACCACAGATCTTATCTCTCTGAAGTTGCAGTAGAGCAGATCAAAACAAGTCTTATCTCCCTGAAGTTGCAGTGGAGCAGACTAAAGATAACAAATCTTATTTCCCTGAAGTTGCAGTGGAACAGATTGAAGCTATAAAACAACAGATCTTATCTCTCTGAAGTTGCGGTAGAGTAGATCAAAACAAACCTTATCTTCTGAAGTTGCAGTGGAGCAAACTGAAGATGGATAATCTTATCTCCCTGAGGTTGCAGTGGATCAGATTGGAGCCATTAGTCTTATCTCCCTAAAGTTGCAATAGAGCAGACTAAAGAGCAAATCTTATCTCCTTGAAGTTGCAGTGGAATAGATTGAAGCTATAAAATTAAAGGTCTCATCTCTCTGAAGTCATAGTAGAGCAGATCGAAGCAAACCCTATCTCCTTGAAGCTGCAGTGAATTGATGAGACGCGGTAGACTGGAGTGAAGCTACTCGAAGAAGAGACATCAAAAGTCAAGGTTTAGCGGGACCGGTCAAAATTGGTCTTTCGCAAAAGTCTTTGCTCCGTTCTCGTTACACGACAACGAGCAAAGAGGGGCAGCTGTTACGAGCCCAATTTGCCCGGCCCGTTTACAACCCAGAACCAGAACAAGCCCACTAACCCAAAATATCCCCAAAGCCCAATTATCCTAGCCCATTTCCAATATTTTCAGAGAATAAAAAAAACCCTAGCCCCTATCTCCTTTTAGCGCCGGACCTAACCCCCCGAGACCCCTGTCACCGCCACTAGTGGCCACCTACTCCGCCGCCGACTGTTTCTGCAAAGAAAGATGGAATTAAATGCAAAAACAGTGAATGAAACAGGGGATGTTAACAAAAATCGGCTATAAAAGGGCTTGAAAGACCGAGAGAGAGGGACTTTTTTTTCTTCCATTTTTTCTAGACAGAAAGAAAAGGGTTGTATTATACAAAGAGAAAAAAAATACAAAAACAGTAATAAGAAATCAGATTAAAAGGTGATTCTCAGGCCAAGTGTTTCTTTCAATTTCATGCTTGTTTTATTTATTTATTTACATAGAACGTAATAATAACAAAAAGGAAGGACTTATCTGGGTGATTTTCGGGTCCTTGCTCCCTTCGTAGTAGTCGAAGTTGGAGTAAGGACCCCTTGGCCCGAGAGCAATGAAACCTTCGGGTTTGCCTTCGAACAAGACAGATCGTGCTCTTTTATGGCCCGACCTACCGAAATACGGAGGCGAAACGACTGATGGGCGAAAAACCGCCTGAGTCGACTGAGGAAGACGGAACGGAGAGGCTAGAGGCTGCCTCCTTTGTTTCGGCCGAATGAAAGAAAGGAAGGGTTTTGATTCTGATACATTTTAAGTGGTTAAACAAAAGGATTTGGGGTTTTTTAACCCAGATTGTAAAACGGCACCGTTTAGGCCTGTGCTAGTGGCCCCAAAACGGTGCCATATGAGCCATACCCGCGCGACCCGATCCGATACCCAGGGGATCCGCGTATTTCAGCCTTTGAGGGCTAATTACGCCCCAAGTCCCTCCCCCTTTGTGCTTATGTTCAATCGCATCTTATTTATTTATGTATTTCCTTTTAAATTCGCCCTATAATTTGCGCGTGTTCGCGTTTTGGTCCGTGTCTCTGCTCAATGTTTTAGAGCTTGGTGTTTTCGGTTCCAGTCTTCATGTGTTGACGTGTATCACATTTTAGTCCTTTTTTTTTTCCTTTTTGTTATTATTATCTTATTAGCTAATTTCATATTATAATCACTGTAACTACCTTACTTTCATGATTATTGTTTGCTATTAATGTTATTACACTAGCCCCTTTACTATTTTCGTTGTTCTACCCCTTGTGAATTTGTATTATTGCTTAAATCATCATTAATATCATTGTTTCATAGTATTATTATCATTTTATCATCATTTTTGTTGTTATTATTATTATTAAGATAATATTATTATTCTTATCAACATGTTATCATGCTACTTCATTATTATTATATTATTATTGTTATTATCATACTACTAAGTTGATTAATTTTTGTTAACTCTGTCATGTTATATACATTTTTATGTGTTGTGCTCTCGTTTATATTTATTTATATTTTTATTATTAATCTTTGTAATTATTCTTTTCTTAAAAAAACATAGCATGTATTTTACAGTATTACCAATTAAAAATATTTTATTCATATTATTATTAACTTTATTTTATGTCTATTATTAACACTATATTGTTTCATATAATTATTTTTGCATATACATTTGTTGACTAAAAATAAATTATGTGTATTATTTGTCATTTTAATTTATTATTATGAAAATATTAATACATTGAATCCATAGAGTCATGCGTTTTATATCTATAGTTTCCTCTGTACATAGAAAATATGTTCCTAAATTCTATATAGCTTATGATAAAACCGATTTATTTTTGTATGCGTAATCCTTCTGTTCAAAATTTATTTACATATACATATATATATCCATAATTTGTAAAATTAAATATGTTCTCAAAATTATTACATATATTTGTACCACCTTTGCACATTCTATTCATTTTCCTTTATTATACATAAATTGACAATTTTAAATTAATATCCTTTAATATTTCGTATATCAATCGATTCAAATATTCATTCTATAATACATATTTAAATAGTCACCTGTATATTCATATTTTATTTATACAAAAAGTTTTCAGTTTAACAATCCGCATAATGTATTTTATGTATTTACCCTTTTTAAATATATCTTATACGTATATACATTCTTTAACTTTCACTTTGTTTGCATTTTTCGTACTTGAATTGTGATATATTAGATTATATATTATTGTAGTATGTTATTTTCGTTGCCATCCTATTAATTATTCTTCATCCATGATTAGGAAATTGATAGTATCTTTAAAATTTGGCGGCCATCTTGTTAGTTTATTGAATAAATTATGTTATCTCCTTTCATCCATCATAGCATCTTGTACATTCATATTATCTCGTGTTTTATTCCCTTTCCGATTTTCAAATATTGTTTATGACTTATAACCCTTTAAAATTAATTATCTCATTTTATTTCAAATCAAATTAGCATATTGCAAGCCGCTTTCATAACTATTCATTGAAATTTCTTAAAACGAAAGTGACGTTCGATTTTTAGCAATTCGAAGAATCGTGCCCTACCGCGTTGGGTTGCAATTTCTCGATTGCTCTAAATAATCAAATACCTCTCTAGAATTTCATTCATGTTTTCTAAAAACCTTTTTTAAAAAAAAGGTTATTCGATGTTTAGCAATTCGGGAATAGTACCCTATCGTGTTGGGTTGCGATCTCCCATTTGTCCCAAATAATCGAATATCCCTTTTCAATTTTACTCGTGTTTTCTAAAACAAGGTAATGTTCGAATATTTAGAAATTCGAGGAATCGTGCCCTACTGTGCTGGGTTTCGGTTTTTCGTTGGACTAAATAGTCGAACATCCTTTCATAATTTACGAATTATAAACTTTTGAAAGTCAAAATACATCGTGTTTTCGAGGATATAAAGGATCACATCCTACTGTGCTGGATGTGGTGTTACATTCTTCGGAAACAAGAAATTTTGATAACCAATTCGGATTATTCAAATGTAATAAAAAAGGAACCTTATTTCAAAATCATTTTAAATCATAGACACAAGGACAGTATTTAATCGATTTGGTACCAATTTTGGGCGTAATGAGGGTGCTAGCCCTTCCTCATACGTAACCGACTCCCGAACCTATTTTCTCAAAATTTTGTAGAACAAAATCACAAGTTTTAGTATACCAAAATGTTTTATTAAAACAATCAAATCTCTAGGTGATCCAATCACACCTGAACAAAAAAGATTGGTGGCGATTCCATTTTTGCTTTTCCAAAAAGTCGATCCCCATTGTTTTTAAAAAAGGGTTTCGACAATAACAATGGTAAATTTGTCTTTTTTATTTAAAATTTGCTTAGTAAATAAATCTTAAAGAAGTTTATGGGATGTTCTCCAAACTTAAAGGGATAAATGAGCATTCTTGAAACCATTGATGTAAGTATAAATGAGACTAGTCCTCTTACGTTGACAATAATGCCTATATCAATTGAACTAAAACTTATTGGACGAAAAATTAATGTTTTAGCTTTCCTTGAAAATGCTCAATTTTTATTTAACTCAAATTGGAGAAAGCAAGGAAAATAAATATTATTTTTTATCCTCCTTATTTTTTACACATTTATTTTATAAAAATATTATAATTTTAAAAAAAATCTTACAATCAATCCTTTTCTTTCCATTTTATTATTTAACTAATTACTTATTTTTCTATTATTAATTTCAACTATCCAAACAAAATAATAAATAATCATTTCATCCTTCACATTCAGCTCTTTTACTTTCCTTTCATTTTCTTTCCATCCAAACATAGTATTAGGATTTTGGAAACCCAACTTTTTCCTTTGGTCTTATCCAATGGCATGATCGAACTCTTGTCAGTCATGACACACAGTCTACCTTGTTTTCCATCTTCCACTTTCTACTACCTTTTCCTTCTACTTTCCCCTTTTTGCTTCCATCTTTGTTCTATCCTTCTCTTTTTCTTCTTTTTCTTCTTTTTCCCTTGTCACTGCTTGGGTTTCAAAGGGAGTTGATGGGTTTTGTTGTCGACTTCTCCATGCCAGGATTGACTTCTCATTTGACGTGTGTTTGCGCCCCTCTCAAATTTTATTTTGTCGCTTGGATTGTGCTTGTGTCTATCTATATTTTTGTTGTAGGTTTGGATTAGGTTCGTCTACATTAGCAAGGATGGATCAATGCATTAGGGAGAACCTGTTTTGCACTAATGGTTGCTATTGATTTCTTTGGGCTTTGATCCATCCTATGTTGTTACATTTGAGGTTTTGGCTTGTTTACAAAGTTTCTTTGCCCAGTGCCTTTTTTTCTTCTTGCTTCACATAGCCATTCTTGAAATGATGTTCATGCATTTTGTTTTTGGTTCTAAGTTAAGTTAGAATAATTTGGAAAATATGTCAGAGTTGGTATAGCAAAAATTATTTTTTTTAAAATGAACTTTTTTAGTGATATTTAAAATAAAAATGTTCAAGAAAATGCATTTACTATGTATAGTAATTCATGCAATCTATTTTGTTTTAGCCATTCACTCACAATTCGTTCAAAGTTATATTTAACTGGTGGAGGGATCTATTGGATATATATAAATTAGGATTAAAATAATTTGTATTTAAATTACAACTTTTCATTTATTAAATACAAATTTATTTAGTGAAGTTGTCAAATCACTAAAAGTACCACACTAAACTTCTCATTATACATTATTATAAAAGCTACTTAAATCAAGCTTTTATTCAATGGCGTTATTCTTGTGTTTCCTTCGTAAGATATCCATAATCCTTCTAGGTTAAATCCATTCACTTAATTTAATCCTTTTCTTTTTCATGGCCACTATTTTATCTTTCGCAATAAAAATGATAATTTTTTATTTTAGTTAATAATAAAATCATTTATCCCAAACAAATCACCCGTTGCCATGTTTCATTTTCATAATTCATATAATACCATTGAGAGGATATCATTTACTTTAATTTGAGACAAGCGGGAACTAATAAAATTGAGGTTAAACTCTGTTTTTAGTTATTGTACTTTACAATAATTATGTATTTAATCCCTATACTTTAATTTTAGTCATTTAGTTTTTATATATTTATAAAATTTAAAATTTCAGTCATCACTAAATGATAATTGTTAAATTCATTAAGTTATGTTATTTCCAAAACTTGATGGGACAAACATATTATCATATCTATAATGGTGATATCATGTCAGATTGTTATTTCTATATATTATTCACTAAAAATCCAGTTAATGGATTAATGACTCATTCACGTTAAGATTAAAATTTCAAAATTTGAAAAGTATAGGGCTTTAGAATGATCAAATTAGAAAATATGGGCTAAATCTACAATTGCACGCATGATATAATACAAGTAATTGAATTTAACTAAATAGATTTGATTGCTACTGTTTGGGTTAGGACTAGAATTTCAAAACTTGAAAAGTAAAGATATATTTTCTCCTTGGATTCTTTTACATAATTTCCGCAACTATATAATTTTCTTCTTAGATTTTGACTTAAGAACCAAAGCCTCTGCATCGTAAAAACATTTTTATTTCTCTTACTTGACTTTTTTTATACAATTTTTAAAATTACTCATAGTTCCTTCCTAATCCTTAAATAAGAGGATAATGTATTTCAGCACACCCAAACTCATGCCCTCCTACACTAACAATAATATTGATACTAATCGAGCTAAAACTCACTCGTCTAAGACTCTTTAAATTGAAATATGAGCTCCAAATACAATATTTCCCACTCAAATATTATTATCCAAAATTGTTTTTTCCAACTCATTCTCGAAGGCTAAATGTGAAACAAATTTAAAATGCAACAAACGTGAAGGAAGGAAGTAGATTTTTTTTTAAAAAAATTATTACGATTTTCGAAGGTGGAGGAAAATTTCAAATGCTTAAGGGTTTTTTTTTTTTTTTAATTAATTTGGGATGGTTTCTCCCTATTTTATGTTATTTTATTTAAGAGAAATTATTTGGTATATTGATGTTAGTGGAGTTTGTAGAATCTATAAGTAAAATTAAGGAGTTGATAAGTGTTTTATAGGAGAAGATAAATATTTTAAAAAATATATACATTACAATTTTTGAAAATTACTTGTGAAATAAAAAAAATTACACTATTAGTATACCAAATACCCATCATTTATTTAATATTCACGTTATTTAGAAAGAATGACATTAAGCACAAATATTATTTTAATAAGCGAATTAAATCATAAACATGACATTAGGATTGTGATTGATAAGGGACACCGGTTCAATTACATTTTTAAATGATATTTACATTTTCTTATATTAACGGAAATGTTATTGTTAGGGCTTGAATCTTGAATTTTGAGGTGCAAACATAAATCATTAGTCAGTTGTTTTCTAAAATTATTTGTAAAAAATAAAAAAAATTAAATATGGATATTTATATTTTAAATTTATTTATACATTTTTATAAATAAAATATTCATAAATCAAATCCAACTTATATATGATTTTAGTATCAAATACATATGCCTAAGTTCAATCCAACACAAAATATGGTGAGATGTTTGTGTCGATACGTGGAACAAGTGGAAGGCTTACATATTTTAACATAGGGTAAACTATTAAAATAGTCACATTTGTTTATCTCAGGTTACATTTTAGTTACTTATGTTTGAAATGTTACGTTTTAGTCATTTAGGTTATCGCGTTGTAGGGTTTAGGGTTTAGGCTTACATATTTTCCATTCTCTTCTGCTTCTCTTTCTGTTTTCCTCCTTTCTCTATTTCTTTTAACGTAGTTTTTTTATATTTTCCATTTGATAAAACTAGTCCCTATATTTTTTTTTTTTGGACAATTTAATATTTTTGAGTGAGACGAGCTTATGGACTAGTTTTAACAAATGAAAAACATAAAAAAACTACGTTAAAAGAAATAAAGAAGAGAGAAAAACAGATGGAGAAGTAGAAGAGAATAGAAAATACAAAAAAAAAAGAAGAAGTTAAAAAGAACATAAAAGAAAAAAAATTAAATTGCTCAAAATGAAAAAAAAAGAACTAATTGTATAATTTAACCTAAATTTTTCATTTGAAATGATGATTTAACATGTCACGTCAGCTTTTCGTTACACCGTTAACGGCAATTAACGGCTCAGTAACTAAAATAATACTACACGATAACGTAAATGACTAAGACGTAACATTTCAAACATAAATGACTAAAATGTAACTTGAGACAAAAAAAAGTGACTATTTTGATAGTTTACCCTTTAACATATATATTTGCACAACAATGTGATAAATTTGTTCTCTTTTAACTAAATCCTTAAACTTACTGTATAATATGATCTTTATTTGATTGAATCTTTTAACTCAATTGGCATCGATTCTATTACAACAAATAAAACAAAATGAGTTCAAATAAGGCTGATTGGATTAAAATTTTCGAATAATTTTAAATTGGATTTTTTCAAATTTAAGTTTTCTCTTTTTTGGTTGGGTCACTTTAAGTAAACATACATTATGTGTAGGCCCAAGCAATGCATTTTAGGTGTAAAAACATAATGCATGAAATACAACAAAGGTTGGGCCCGTTTTTGCCCCTATGTGTACATAACGCAATAAATACAACAAAAGCTTAGCCTGTTTCTGTCCCTATGTGTAGGCCTATAAGCATACATAATGCATGAAATACAACAAAAAACAAAGACGTATTATTGCCCCTATGTGTAGGCCTAAAAATTACAAAATTTGGAACAATTATTATTGTGATACGGAAAAAGGAAAAAGCAATTTATTTAAAGTTCCCGTGAGTGTTAACCAATCCTTGTACAACGATCCATGATCTTTTTTATTTTTCAATTACCTTTAAAATCTGCAAGAATATATGAAAAGCTGCAATATTAAGTAATTGCCTGTTGAGTAATGGATATGATCATGTGAGAGTTATGTGACAGGAATCTGTATATCTTAAACCACAATAAAAGTTCACCCTGTTGATTCAGCTAACTTCAATGGCTGACTTATTAGTTGAAACCTAACTGTCAATAACATGTATATATATCATAATATCAGCAATGTTTCTCAAAACCCCAACATTACTTTCTTTAAAGCTTGCCTCGAAATGGCTTCTCAAACATCTTCACTAATGCTTGTTTTGTTTGTTCTGCTCCACATGGTGCTATGCACCATTGAATCTAAGCCTACCACTGAAAGTTTTCGACGTCTAGTGGGATGCCGCAAAGGTCACACCGTCCAAGGGGTTTACGAGCTCAAGCAGTTTGTCAAGAAGCTCGGGTACTTGAATTACGATGGAGGCAAACATGGGAAGGATAACGAGTTCGACGATGATTTGGAGGCTGCTCTCAAAGCATACCAAGTTAACTATCAGTTGAATACCACAGGCATTCTAGATGATGATACTTTGGAACAAATGATGAAGCCAAGATGTGGCATTGCTGATATGATCATCCATGGAAATAAAAATTCCAAGTCCTTCTATCGAATCGGAGCCTCTCAATACGAATTCTTTATGGGAAATCCGAAATGGCCACTCTCAAAGACTCATCTAACCTACAACTTTCGGTCCAGTGTCGATGTCTACCTTGCTGAAGACATAAGGTCTGTTTGTTTCCGAGCTTTTGAACGGTGGGCAAACGTGAGCCACTTTACTTTCGAGGAAATACCGGAAGACTACATCGCTGATATCGAAATTGGCTTCCATAGTGGCGATCATGGAGATGGCTACCCCTTCGATGGTCCACAAGGGACTCTAGCTCATGCAAGTCCACCAACTGGTGGGAAGTTACACTATGACGCTGATGAAAATTGGAGCACTAGCCCTGGTCCTGATGAGATTGACTTGGAATCTGTCACCGTGCACGAAATTGGCCATCTTCTCGGGCTGCAACACAGCTTGGTCCCTGATGCAGTCATGTATGCATACTTCGACTCCGGTATTATGAAGAGGAGGTTAAACAGGGATGACGTTCACGGTATTCGTGCCTTGTATGACTGAAAAAACACTACATAATAGCTATGAATGTCCGCTTATCATCTACATTATCTTAGCTGGGTTCATATGTTCCACATTTTCTGTTCAATCAGAACATGTGTAAGCATCAATTTGGTTTATCAATGAAGATTAAAAGGGGGTTTACCAATAAAAACTGATACTTACAAGCAGCTTCAAAGTGCAGGACACATGGATCTTACATGAAACCCTTAATGAGGCAGCTAATAAACGAGAAGTAGTTGATTTTGTTTCATTTTTTTCCTATAAGCTGTGGAAACCTACCATTGGGCATGAAATTCTCCTCATTCATGGCAACCGATTATGATCCTACTAAAACGATCTCTAACTCCCAAATTATAGCTTAAAATTTTAAAAGTTAAAACATGCTATACTTTTTTCTGTACTTTAGAATTTTATAATTTAGTCCTTTTATTTTTCAGATTAAAAGATTCAGCCTTAGGTGACACTATCATTTATATTCTAAACCAAAACGAATAAGATAAAAAATGCGAATAAGATGTGAATATATCTAAACGGTAAAGGGATGACAAATTCTTGCCAACCAAATATTGGCTTCCATTTTAATATTCTTTTGTCGGATATACCGATATATGGTCCTTTACCTTTATAATGAAATGTAATAGTTTTTTGTCCAGCAAATGCACTTAAGATTGATTTAAGTGTAGTTTTTGAAAAGAATACAATCATCACCATCAATTACTTTGGTAAAATTGATACGAGTATAATTTTCAAACACTAAATCACCATCACTATTAGATGATGAGATGCAAACAAAGATGTTAAAAGAAAACATTTTTTTTTCATCATGGTTGATTGAGGCAATAGAGTGGCAGCAAATTATAATAATAGTGGAATTGTATGTATATATAATATTGATGATGATATAGTTTGGAATTGTTATGAACTATCTTTATCTTGATGCATTATTCCAGTTCTTAATTGGCTAGCTTAGTTATAATATTTGCTGATTAATTATTGATGCAACTTGATCCGAGCATTACTGAGTAATTCACAAAGTTATTTACTAAGTTATATTGGGAATATGCTAAGGGGGAGTTAAGGTTCCATGTTGATATAGTTTTCTAGTTTGTATATGTTTTATTCAATAAATTGTCAAAGGAAGAGAATGTTAAAAAATATGAAACTGGCCATTGAGTGCTAGAGAAGTGCCCACTGAAGTTGTTTAATTATAGTTTTCATATTTGAGTATTAGCAATTTATTGAACGATCTAAATGAACTCTGCTGAATATTTGGAAGAAAAGTAGCCCAATTATGAAGATCATATTGCTTGGGGAACTCATATTGAAGATTAGAGCAAAAAAAAGTCACCCAAGTCGATCCCTTAATATAGACATTTGGATTGGATTGGAACTCTACTTGATTCGCTACCAAGAGTCCATATCTATATTACTTCCTATTATTTTATTGTAAGCATTTTATTGTATTACTATTTTAATATGATTGTTATAGAACTTCTATGTTAGCAAGTCTTGAACAAAATCTATGTAAGGGAGAAATGTGTAGATTATTGTACAAAAGGTTTAAGCACTTATCTTGTTAAAGTGAGAAAGTTTCCTTAAAAGTGCAATTTGATAGTAAAATTGTTTGTATTGTGATTTTACTTGCTGAGTTCACAGAGGTAAGCTTAGTGGTAAGAGTATTGATCTTCAAGGTTCAAAAGTACGGAGAATTGTCACAAAGCGTGTGATAGGCTAGATTTACTTCTTGTAACTGTTGAAGAGAGTGGATAATTCTCACTAAGCTGGGTTCCATGGACGTAGGGAAATTGTAACACCCCTAACCCGTCTCCATTGCTGGATTAGGGTTACAAAGAGACACAGTACAATTCATGACATTTAAGTTCAAACAAAACAACTAATCAATTTAAATTCTAACATTCACATATACATTTCAATTATAGTATAAAATACAATTATGAGCTTTAATCTAAGCCTACAGGGCCTTAAAAATAATTTGGGAACATTTAGGGATCATTTTGAAACAAAACAGAAAAATTTGAAAAAAGTGCAAACACACAGTCGTGTGACATAGCCCAGGCCGTGTGAGACAAGGACATGGCCGTGTGGCCAACCATGTGGGAAACCATGTAACTTTCAAAATAATTTCACAGGGCTGTGCCATAGGCCGTGTAACGTTCGAAATACTGTCACACGGCCGTGTTACGAGTCGTGTGTTAGACCTTGTTCGATTCGATGTTGGGTCACACGACCGTGTCCCAGACCGTGTGACATACTGACTTAGATCACACGACCATGTAAAAAGACCGTGTGCAGCACACAACTGTGTGACAACCCGTGTCCTAGGCCGTGTGCACCAAAACTTACCCCTAATGCAAGCTAATTCAAACCCAATTGTTTGGGCACTAAACCAGCCAATTCAACATGCTATCACACTGCTAAAACACATTCAAGAACATACCAAAAACCAATCAACCTAGGTGCCTAACCAATGTGTCCTCATTGATACCATAATTTAAAATCCAAAAATGGATCAAAACCAAACATTTATCCAACACCAAACTAAATGGTACTTAGATTCATCAAAATCAATATATATTCCCTAGCTAAAGGCCATTCAATCATATCATCAATAAACACTTTCAAGAATTTACAATTCCAACTCAGTTAACACATTAAACATACATAATTAGAACTACTCAATATTCCAACTCTTTCCGTACACATTTAAACAACTTATAATATATATACATCATCATAAACATCAACCAAAATATCACAAGCATTTACAAAAAAACCATTTCATCAAGTACCAAAACATATATATATATGTTACCAAATATCACCAATTCAAATACCATACATAAATGACATGGATAAGTCAAACAAAAAGATCCTAATACATGCCATTCATAACTAACTTCAAAATGACTCAAATATCTACCGAGACAAGGGATGGATAATGTGAATGCCCCGACTTGACCTTCCGACCAACCAAGCTGTTCGTGATCTACAAGGAAAAATACATATAACGTGAGCACGTAATGCTTAGTAAGTTCAAATAAAGATACACATAACTCATAAATAAAATTATTTTACGTAACACATATTATTTGTATAACCTTTTTAATCAATAACCTTTTCATCAATAACCTTTTCAATGATAACCTTTTAATCGATAATATTTTCATCCTTTTCATTCTTTCGAGAGTGCCGTGGTATCTTTCAACCATGGTCTTTTCCTTTTCGAGTATAATGCCATGATATATTTCAATCATGGTATTTTCCTTTTCTCAAATCAGGAAAATCCAAACACCATTTCTTAAATACGTATTTAAATATATCAATTTACATCATAAATTCAAATGAAATACTTTAAATGAAAGACGAACTTACCTTGGTAGAACAAACTCCAATACGAGACCAACAACTATACCACTACTTTTGCTTTTCCGCGATTAACGTCCGTTTGGTTCGTTTCTTGATCTAAATAATAATTTCATTCAATTAAATTGTTCATATAGCTCAAAATTAATTAATTCTAGGTTATAGCCCATTTCAATGTGAATTTACAATGTAGAAGCCCAAATTAGCCTGGGCCTTTTACAAAAACAAACCTTTAACCCTAATACCCCTAAAATTACCCAATTACATCAGCCCAATAACCTAAACCCCAACTACCCAAACCCTAAAAAAAACCCTAACAGCCCAAGCCCAACACCTAAACTAAACTTTTTCTCAACTAAACCCTAACCCCACTTTCTAGCCGCCGCCCCTAGCTTCTGACACCACCCACCGCCTGCAGCACTGCCCTTGTCCCATCAGCCACTTGCACTTGCAAGGGATTAGAAAGAAAAGACAGAAACAATAAAAAATACATGTAAAAAGGTTATAAGAACCCGAATCAAATTTTGTAAAAAGGGATTTGACAAATTCATGAAATAAAAATCATACTCAAACAACAAAAACAGTCCCAAAAAATACAAAAATAGTAACAAGCATTCGAAGAAGAAAAAGCAACGGGCTAAAGGGTACTTTTTTATATTTATTTTTTTTCTTTTCGATTTTCGCATACATACATACATATTTCTTTTATTTTCCTATTAATATACACATAAATATATATATATATATATATATATATATATTATTGAACTAAAAAAAACAAAAAAAATACCTTTTTTCGAATTTTCGGCCATCGTGTACGGTGGCCGGCGGTGACGGAACAGTGGCGGCTCACGGTGGCCCTCCTGGCCGGATTCTGGACTCGTCTAGAGAACTCTCTCCCTCCCTCTCCCTTTTTTTTTCTTTCCAATGTTGAAAATGATTTTTTTGGAAAATTTTGGCCTTTTATAACCCCCCAAAACGACGTCGTTTTGGGGTTGGCCATTAAACCTCAAAACGACGTCGTTTTGAGCCGACCCACTCACGGACTCGACCCGCTCCAGGGGATCTGCGTGTTTTTGTTCGATGGTCTAATTGCCATACTGGCCCTTCCGCTTTTTTCTATTTTTGCAATTAAATTTCAATTTATTTTCAATTGGGCCCCAAAATTTGTCGTGCTTTTCAATTTAGTCCCCGCTGATGCACTGCGTTTTGATGGGAAGGAATAATTACAGTTTCGGTCCCCCTACGTTTCACCCGCGTTCAAATAAGCCCTTTCTTTTTATTTTTATTTCGAATTCGCCTCAAAATTTTCATTTCTAATTCAATTTCGTCCTTTTTTCACTTTTTCTCATTATTTTGTTTTGATTTTAATATTATTTATACAATTATGTTTTGTTACTGTTATTTATTATTATATTTGTTATTTACTAGCATTTCCATCATTATTATTTTTATTTAATACTTATATATATTTTATATAGTATTATTAATTGTTTTTTTTGTATTGTTGTTTTTGTTAATATATTCCTATGTCATATATATATATATATATATATATATATATATTCTTTTAACATATATATATTATACTCCATATTACGCCTATATATATTAATATTATATTATGCATATTATTTTTAAATATTATATTTTTATATATTATGTATATATTTTTAATATATATATGAATATTTATGTAGTACTATTAATAATTATTTTTTATTTTATTATTATCATTTCTAATATATATATTGTATATGTTTTTCATATATATTTTTTGTATATATTTTTAATATTATTAATTATATATTTTATTATATTATGTATATATTTTATTATATCATACTATTTATATTTTTTATGTTATCCTATGTATATATTTTTAATATCATTATTATGTATATATTTTTAATACTATATTATGTATATATTTTTTCATGTATTATGTATATATTATTATTATATCTATTTTTACCCCTATTATATTTATTATTAATATTAGTATATATTTTAATATACGTGTATATATATACTTTTATATAGTATTATTTTTATATATCATTATATTTATTATTATACTTATTATTTTCACTATTGTTACTTATTATTTTAATTTAATATTATTATGTATTATTTGGTATACATACATCTTTTTGTACATAGTGTTATTTTTTATTATACATATATTATTTTACTATGGTATTAATATATTTTTATTTTTTTCTTTTATTATAAATATTATTTACTATCACTCTAATATCCTAATATTATATTATTAATCACTTCATTATATCATTGTTTGCACCGCTTTATTTATTTATTAATTTTTATTTTAAAAAATGTTTTACTCATTTTTTTTAAATTTCAATAAATAAGGCAACGTGCCGATTTAACATCAAGTCGTTGATTTCATCGCTATGTTGGGTGAATATCATCGGCTCGTGTTAAAACGGAACGCCTTCTCAAAAGAAATCAAATTTTAAAAATTCTCGTGTTTTGATCGGATCACGATTAAATGTTACATTGAACTCGCATTTTTGAAAATTAAGACAACACACGTTTAACGAGATACCAATTTTGGGCGTCGCGAGGGTGCTAATACCTTCCTCGTGTGTAACCGACTCCCGAACTCTATTTTTCTCTGGCTTTTGACGTAGACCTAAACCCGACCTTCTTTTTGTCTAAAAGACAAATTTTCTTTTAAAAAAGAGGATTTATTAGGTGTCCGATCACACCTAGGAAAAAGGATCGGTGGCGACTCCCTTTTTTAATAAAATCAAAAGTCGGTTTTCAAATTTCCAATAAATTGCCTCAATTAGCGACTGAAAGCGAAAATTTTGACGTCGCTACATACAAAATTAACCCTAACATTTTAACTTTTATACAATTTAGTCTTAAACCCGAAATTCACAATTAATAAAATATCATGCTAACCGAATTTTCCTAGGGTCCAATACAGCCCATATTTTTCCATTATTTCACAATATTTTCCTTAAATTTTACCATTTCATAAATAAGTTCCTAAACCTTAAAATCATAAAAATATCACTTAACAAAATGTATCTATTTAACTACCAAAGTTAATAACCTATCAACTAAATTCACAAATACTTCCAAATCATTCATGGCAAGTCCCTATACTTTTAAAAATTTTAAGAATTGGTCCTCGGGCTAGCTAGATTAAGCTAATACGAGCTCAAAAACATAAAAATCACTAAAAATGGAATCAAAATCACTTACATGCATACAAAATTGACTTGGTCGAAAGCTTCTAACTTCTCTAATGGTGGTTTCGACTAGAACAAGGTAAAAAGAAAGAAGATGATAGTTTTTTTAGCCTTTCATTTGTTTTTAATTTCCATTTTACTTATGAATTTACAATTTTGCCTTTTCTAAATTAATCAAGTTTCATTCATTTAATCACCCAAAACCGTCCACTATAAACTTAATTGGTACATTTACCAATTAAGTTCATTAATTTAATATTCCATAGCCAATTGACCCTTTTTTACTGATAGAAATTTACTTTTGCATCTTTTACAATTTAATCCTTTTAAAGTAATTAACTATCTAAATGATAAAATTTCTTAACCAAATCTTAATACGAATAAAATAAATACTCGTAAATATTAAATAAATATTTAAACGATGGTTTACTTGTCGAAATTCATGGTCCCAAAACCACTATTTTTGACCCACTGAAAACAGGTTGTTACAAAACTGAACTGTGGAAACAATTTCTTTGTGTTCTATTTGGTTATTGTTTTCAGATTTGGTGTTAGAGAAGTTCCCACTTCCCCCTCAATCCTTCCAAGCACTTAGTTTAAATTTCTAGCAACGCTTTAAGAATTTCAATTGATATTAAAGCCTATCACTTAAAGCAACTAGTGAAGATCCTAAATGTTACCAAAATCAAGCTATGGAAGGTTCTACATCTCATTCTCAATTTGGAAATTACACTTCCTGAAAAGTACGCATAAAGGCATACATTAAGTCCATTGATGAAAAGGCATGGCATATTGTGTTGATTAGTTGTGAACCTAAAATGGGCATTAGAAATGGAAAAGTAGTCAAACCTAAAATTTAAATTTCTAGCAATGCTTTAAGAATTTCAGAGATAGCTTCTTTCACCGCCTCAACTTTAGCCAATAAAAGAACTACAACATCCAGAGGCTTTGAAAAATTAAGCAACGCCCTACCTTTATCGTTCCTTAAGAGCCCACCTAGACTGCTGAGATCCCTCGCAATTGCACTATCGACATTAAACTTAAGAAAACTTGGTGGGGGTTGTCAAAACCATTTTTATTTTGAAAAACGGGATCAACTTTAAAACGAGGTATGGAGTCGCCACCAATCATTTTTGTTTAGGTGTGATCGGGTCACCCTGTGATCAATCATTTTAATAAAGCATTTTGGTTTATTAAAACAACGTTTTTGGTCTACGAAAAATTAGAAAACGGATTCGGGGGTCGGTTACGCGCAAGGAAGGATTAGTACCCTAACAATGCCCAAAATTGGTATCGTATTGATCAATTAACGTCCTAATGTTGAAAACTTGAAAAGATTTTAAAATACAATTCCTTTAAAAATGTTTGGATAACTTGAATTGGATATTGAGATTCTCTTCAGAAGGAATAAAATATCATATCCAACACGTTAGGACACAACATTTCAAACCCTCGATACAAGATTATCTCATGATTTCCAAAACTCACGCATTTGAAATTTTAAAAGGATATTTGGCTATTTGGTCAAACGGTAGATCGAAACCTCGCACGGTGGGGCACGATTTCTCGAATTCCCAAACAAGAAATATTGCCTCGTTTTAATTTAAGAAAACATGGATAAAATTTCAAAAGGATATTCAGTTATTCAGTTGAACGAAAAATCAAAACCTAGCACGGTAGGGCACGATTTCTCGAATTTCCAAACACGAAATATTTCCTTATTTTGAGAGATTTTTTTTTTAAAATGAGGATGATTATAAAAGCGATCTAAAGTATATAAAATAATTTTACAAAAAAAAATAGTATCCATTCAAGATAAAAAAAAATATAAAACTCTTTAAAAATAATATATAAACAATTCAAAATATATAATGTGTAAAAAAAGTTTGAAATGCATAATATATGAAAATATTAAAGTAAATAATGTATAAAAATTTGAAATGAGCATTATATAAAAAGTTAAAATAGATAATAACAAAAAAGTAAAAAAAAAAAAAGTAAATGAATAAATAGAATGTTAATAACAAGAGTGAAAAACATATATAAGAAAAATAATAATGAAAATAATATTAATATATAAATAAAAATAAAAATATAATAAATAGAAATATAATAATAGTAGAAATATAAATAGATAAATAATAATAGTATTAGAATAACAAAATAAATATAAATAGAAACATAAAAATTGTTACATGCCAATTTTGACCCACCTAAACTACCCAATACCCAACCAAACTAAATAACCCCAAAACCCATTTTACACCCTCAGCCCAACACTAACTAAAACCCAATTACCATGGCCCGATTTTGACCTAACCCATCCCCAATCAAATCAAAAAACCCTAATCCCTAGCATTCGTAGCGCGAAACAATCGTGACTGCCACCACCACCGCCTCCGGGACGTCTCTAACATCAAGCGCCACCGCCCAAGGTCACGTCCACCATCCATCCTCAACACCTTCAACCAATAAAGAAGACAAGACAGAAAACAATAGAAAATAACAATGTAATGGCTATAAAGCCAGTCGAATTTTTCATTGTAAAGAGGTTGGATCTTTCGGAAACAAAAAACAGAGAAATTAAAACCGAAAGGAGAGCAATCAGAATAAAAAAATACAATCAAAACACCAAAGAAGATTCAAGCACTACTAAACCAAAAGAACAACACCAAAACAGATATCCTAAAAGCGAAAATCGAAATCAAAAATCAAAGGTGACTTTTAGTTTATTCGGTCTCATTATTTTATTTTTATTTTTTTTCTTCTACTTATATTTATACATATGCATATATTGTAAAAATAGAAAAAAGAAGATAATAAAAAAAATTACCTTTTCCGGCCATCGGACCAGTGACTGGCCCATGGCTGGAAATCCCCTTCCCCCTCCCTTCTCTCTTCTTTTTTTCTTTCTCTCCTCACCAAATGATTTTTTTTTTTTGTTAATTTGGCCCTTATATAGCTTCCCAAAACGACGTCGTTTTGAAGACTGCCCTTTAGCCCCAAAACGACGTCGTTTTGTCATAGCCTGACCCGATCCAACCCGTTCCAGCTAGGATCAGCGTGTTTTTGCTCTTAGGGGCTATTTGCATAATCGGTCCTTCCGTATTTTTGGTGTTTTAAATCAGGTTTATATTTATCTATAAATTGGCCCTGAAATTTGTTATGATTCCCAAATTGATCCTCCATGATGCGCTGTTATGATTCCCAAATTGATCCTCCATGATGCGCATCGTTTTAAAAGTCTTGGAAAATTGCTCTTTTGGCCCCCCACAGTTTTATACGCGTTCTAATAAGTCCTTTCCTCTTTACTTTCTTTTAAATTGGCCCCAAAATTTAGTTTCTCAATGCAATTTCGTCCCTTTTTACCTTTTTCTCGTTATTCTACTTTATTATTATTATTATTATTATTATTATTATTATTATTATTATTATGTATTAGTGTATACTTTATGTACGTATATATATGTAGTAATGTTTTATTACTTTATTTTTATATTTTTATTATTATAGTAACTTTTTGTATTTCAATGTTATTACTATTGTTATTACTATTTCTTTCATGTCTTTTTTTAATGCTATTATTATAATCTTATTTTATTGTTATCATTCTTATTAATACATTTTTATTATTTTACTATATTATTATTTTATATATTATTGCTGTTATTAACATACTGTTATTATTATTTTTACTTATTAATAATATTATTAGTACTAGTATTGATTTTCACTTAATATTTATATATGTATATACATGTACGTATTTATGTATTGTATTAATAGTTTATATATATATATATATATATATTATTGTCATTTCTAATATATATATATATCATATATGTTTATGTATATATCATGTGTATATTTTTTATTTTTTTATTTTTATATTATCCTTATTATTATTATTAACCTTAGTATATGTTTTATTATATATGTATATATCTTTAATATATATATATAGGTACATATTTATGTAATATTATTAATAGGTGTTTTCAAAGATTATTATTATGTATGAATATATTATGCAAATATTTTAATATTATATTATGTAAGCATTTTTATATATTACGTATATATATATATACCTTTTAGAATTGTATTTTTACATATATCATGTATATATTTCAAATACTATATTATTTTTTTTCTTACATATTATCCTATATATTTTTAATAACTCTATATTATGTATGTATTTTTTACTATGTATATATATTTCTTACACTGTGTATATACTTTGTAATACTATTATTATGTTTATATTTTTAAATATATATACGTATGTATATAGGTAGCATATTAATGTTTTTAATATCATGTTTCCATCACTTTACTAACTATTTTTATATATATATATATTCTTTGTTTTTATTTCTTGTTCAATATTATTGTCATCATGTTTAATATCGCATATATTGTTATTATGTTTAATATTATTGTCATATTTATTATTTGCTTCGATGTATTTATAACTCTTTTATTTTTCGTTTTCCGCCCATTTTATATCGTCTCGCTGTTCACCGTTTTAAAGATATTTATTCATTTTTTTTTATTTTAAGCAAGGCAACGTACCGATTTAACATTAAGTCATCGATTTCATCGCTATGTTGGGTGAACATCAATCGATTTGTGTTAAAACGGTATGTCCTTCTCAAAAATAAAAAAAATTAAAAATTCTTGTATTTCAACCGGATCACGATTATATGTTACATTGAACTCGCATTTTTGAAATTTAAGACAACACATGTTTAATAAAGATACCAATTTTGGGCGTCGCGAGGGTGCTAATACCTTCCTCGCACGTAACCGACTCCCGAACCCAACTTTACTTTGGTTTTTGACTTAGACCTAAACTCGGCCTTCTTTTTGTTTAAAAAAAATGAATTTTCTTTTAAAAGAAGAGGATTTATTAGGTGTCCGATCACACCTAGGAAAAAAGATCGGTGGCGACTCCCCTTTTTAAAAAATCGAAAGTCGATTTCCAAATTTTCAAACTTTTTAATAAATCGCCACAATTAGCGACCGAACTAAAATTTTTACGTCGCTACAAAAATAATAGCAATAATATATTAAATTAGTTAATTTGATAATAAAATAGCGAAAATAAAAAAGGATTAAATCAAACCTTAAAGCAAAATTCTGAGGCAAATAAAAATAAATAAAAGAAAATAGATCAATTTGAACGTGCGAATAACAAGGAGGGACCAAAAGGAAAATAATCCCCACCCTCCAAAACACAAAGCTTCAAGGAAGACCAAAATGTAGTCAAAACAAATTTTAGGGCCAAAATTAAGAATAATGAAAACTTAATTGCAAAACAAATAAAAAACAAAAGGGCTAAAAGCAATTGGACGAATTTAGAAAAAACAAAGAAATTGAAATGAAATGGACAAAATTTCCACGTAATTGAAAGAGAAAAGAAAATAATCCAATTCCAATGGAAATAGGAAAAGAAAGAATAATCCAATTCCAAATTGAAGTAGGAATACCAAAAGTTCCTCTCAAAGAACAAAATTTCCCTATTTATATACATGGGGTTTACTAAAAATAGCCTAACTAATTTAATAATAAAATAAAAATAATATCTTCTTATTTTTAGCCTTTTACCAAGTCAACAAAATTTGATAACCCCTTAGCTTTCTCCATCTTTTTTATTTGGTCACAATTTAATAATTATCTTTTAATTTAACATTTTTAACTTGTTTTCGACCGATTGCATCTTTTCGCTTCGGTTATTATTTTTTTCGAGCTTAGTCCAAAAGTGTCCTATTACAGGGATGGTTTCCTCCTCCCAATGATCCTTTTTAATCCTAAAATCGAATCATACAATGTATGTACACTTTCATCAAATAAATAAAAAAACCGACTGAACTATATTATCTCGATTAAATCAATTTGATTTACTTCAATTTAATCGATTTCAATTTGTGGGCTAAGATAATTAGTGAAACGGGTCAAGCCCTCTGTTTTGAAGCAATATAATGGCAGCAAATTATAATAAAATTTTATAAAGCTTATGTATGTTATAATAACCGGTGAATTATATGTATTTATTTAATTTATTCAAATTTGAATCAAATCAAACTAAAAATTTAAGTGGAAGTAGCTTTGTTTTTCGAATACAATAAAAAATGGTCCTTTGGGAGTTTTACTACCATTGTATTATTTATGACCGATCAAAAACAGCTTTAATTATTTAATTCTTTATAATCTATAATTTTACATTAAAGCCTCTTGAATTTATTTCTTTTTGAATTACAATAATAGGGCAAAGTCCGAACAACCAATGTGACTAACATGACTCGAATCGAAGTCACATTTGAGGCGGTGAACACCTTAAACTATCAAACCATCACATAGAGTTCAAGGCCTATTAAATTTTAGTACCTTACTTCTTTACTAGTTTTATTATAAGTTTAATTAATAATAAATAAATTTAAATTAAATTTTATAAAGTATGATAAAAAAATTAACAATAATTATTTAATTATATTTTATGTATTACAAAATTATATCTAGTTTTTAAATATATATAAATCTTATTGTTTAAGCTATATTTTTGTATACAAGAAGTAAACATAATAAATTAAAAATATTTTTCCCAATATGTAGTCTCAAGTTTGTCTCTTTTTCCCCCTTATATTTAATTATTTCTAATTCGGTTTCAACCTATGACTCAATTGGAACACAAACCCCCTTAAATGTATTATTTTAAAAATAATAATAATATAAATTTGTAATCTAAAATTTTCTTAAAGCATGGATGGGTATGAATGCACAAACAAATGTTCGAATTATTTTTTTAATGATAAACTTTCGAGTTTGTAATTTAAAATAAATTACATCTATATATATTTTTACAAAATTAATACTTAGATACTAATTGATAATGGTTTATCAAATTAAACTAAAAATGTTACCAAATTT
The DNA here is from genome assembly GCA_025698475.1 of Gossypium anomalum. Taxonomy (NCBI): domain Eukaryota; kingdom Viridiplantae; phylum Streptophyta; class Magnoliopsida; order Malvales; family Malvaceae; genus Gossypium; species Gossypium anomalum. The sequence goes on along the minus strand of CM046965.1, from coordinate 10,742,298 downwards.
AATATAGAAATTTATAAAGTATATAAAAAAAAGGAAAGAAAACTTCGGGAGTCAAACACAAATTGTGATATTTGTAGATTTTAATTATAATATTACAATAAAAAATAAAAAATTTTAAGGGGTTAAAATGAATATTTTTAAATTTTAGGGGGCTACCATCCCCCTAAATCCGCCTTTGTTTAGGTAAAGGAGGTTCGTATAATAGTGCCAAGAATTTAGGAGGGATGGTCAAATATCAAGGTAGATGCTTGATGGTGCTAAAGATATTTTGATCGATGTTACTTAAACTGGACCGGCTAGCCCGACCGATTGGATCTATAGCTAGCTTGGATATTGGTTCGAGAGAGGGGTTAGATCAATTGATTCATGAACAGCTTGAAATAGGTTGAACTGATTTTTTTCTATTTTATGATTTTAGATACCACTTTTGACTGAAAACAATTTATGTACTTAAGTGAGAAAAGCAATATAGCTTAGAGCCAATTTTGTATTTAAGCATTAACTTTATTTTGGTATAATTGTTTGGTTAAATTCAACAAAATTGATAGTTTTGTTTGCCAAATTGATACCACTTTTAATAAATAAAAAAATTTAAGCACGTAAGCGAAAAAGAAGTGGTATAGTTTAAGGATAAATTTTATAATTAAGCCTGAAGTAAAGGGATTAAGTTTCTAACTTCATAATAGTAGAGATACTGAAAGAAAAGTTAAACCTAGATTTTACATAACTACGAGGGAAATGAAAAGCAACAACCGAAGCAAATATTCTTACAAATTAAAAACGGGTAACTACGAAAATAGTCATTTTTGTTTGCCTCATATTATATTTTAGTTATTTATGTTTGAAATGTTACACGTTTTAGCAGGGGGAAGCTAGAAAAAAATTTTAGGGGGGCCAGATAAAATTTTAATTTTTTTATAATTTATATATTTATAATTTGTAAAGGATTAAATCGAATTTTTATAATTTTAGGGGGGGCCAAAGTGAAATTTTACCTTTACTAATTTAAAATTTTTAAAAAATTTAAGAACCTAAAATGCAATTTTACATTTTAGGGAGGGCCGGGGCCCATGCCAGCCCTCCTGGCTACGCCCCTGCGTTTTAGTCACTTACGTTATCGCTTTGTTACGAAGTGGTCACTCTATCGTTAAACTCCGTTATCTCCCTAATGGTAATCCTACGTGGTAGTCCAATTGGGCTTAAACGCCACCTTGAATGTCCAATTACTGGAATAGAAATAGGTTTTTAATTAAATAAATTTAATTTGAACTGTCACGTAGGACATCCAAGTTGGCATTTAAAACCCATTTGGACTGCCACGTAGGACCGCCATTAGGGAGTAACGAAGCTTAACAGTAGAGTAAGCACTTCATAACAAAATAATAACGTAAGTGGCTAAAACGTAACATTTCAAACATAAATGATTAAACTGTAATCTGAGACAAATAAAAGTGACTATTTTTGTAGTTTACCCAATTAAAAACACTAATTATCTAATTATGCTAGATACCAAATTTAATAGAAAGAAAATTCAAAAGAAATTTAGAGGTAAGCAAATAATAGAATGGAAATCCGAGTTTGAAATAAATTACATGAAAGTTAAAAATAATTCCGATAATATATTTGAAAGTTAATATTTATATCCATTCCATAAATTGTAAATCAATTTGTTCAACCGGTTAAATAAAAAAGCAATGAGTTTGATTTTGTGGTTCAACCGGTTAAATCAAAAACTAACTCATCTAATTCCTGTTAACTTTTGAAGGTACGTCAAATTCAACTAAATTGTGGATCCAATGTAGCGTAGCTTATTTCCTCTTGTGTACGAGGCATGAAGATGTAATTTTTCAATTAGGCAAATAAAAATAATTAAAAAATTCTAGCATACAATTTCTCAAAAATAAAATTGAAAACTTATATTTATCAAGTATAATAAATATGAAATAAAAACAAACAAAAATAATTAAAAAGTTGTAACATACAAATTTCAATTATGTATTTAAGATGCTTACATATGATTTCAAAACAGATCCTATATATAATTTCCCTCCATATTCCTTAATTTCACTTATCTGAGTTAAAAGTGGGTGTGCCCTTTCCATCCAAGATTTTCAAAACCTTGGCTTCTTCATTAAACTCCATTCAGATTGGATCTGGAGCATCGTTTTCAATTGTTCCTAATCTTCCGCTGCCATTTTCATTCCTCTTTATATAATTTGAAATCCTAGGCAATTTAGCGAATATTTTGGGAGCTGCTTTCGGGCCGTGCATATTAAACTTCTAAATTCGTTTTTTTATTGATTCGTTCACTAGAATAAACGAATTGTTTGCACTCAAAGCAACCTCATTAGGAAAAGCTAAACCGTCATACAAAACAAATATGTCTCTTATATAAGGATTATATTTCAATAGCCGTCCAATTCTATCACTGGAACTTATAAGAAAGTCAGCATCCCTGCACAATTAAAAAAAATTATTCTTTCGATATGAAAAATCTCTATATGAATTATTTATATATAAATTTCCCTGTTAATTATTTATATGTAAATCCCCCTAAATAGAATTAATGATTAATGATAATTTAGAAGCAAAAAAAGATGTACCTTCTTTGAAAAAGAATGCTACTATCAGTAAAATAAAATATTCCGGTGCTTGTATCAATGTCTAAGCCATTTGTAAATTTGAATGGAACTCCTTCTGTCAAAATAGCTAGTTTTATAGTCGTGCCACCGTTTGGTCCAACAACTAAAAGACCAAAATAGGCATATGTTATATACAAAAGACATGTTTGAGTATTGAATTTCAAGCCCAATGATCTTCCACACATCGGTTCAATGTTTGAATCTCTTATGCCATCACACAATTTCCTTTCCCTGATCCAAAAAAAAAAAAAAAAAAGTTAAAAACCTTTTGATGAAAAATTAATTTATAATTATAAAATAAAACTACAAAAACGAATAAGATAAAAAAATGAATAAGATGTGAATATACGTAACAGTGAAGGGATGACAAATTCTTACTAATCAAATTTCGGCTTCCATTTTAATATTCTTTTGTCAGATATATCAACATATAATCCTTCACCTTTACAATAAAAAACAACACTTTCCAATTGTAAAAACAAATTTACCTTTTATTCTCTCACAAATTTAACACTCTGCAAACTATCTTTTACCAAAGTAATTGCCATTGATTAAGTTTTACAACCTAATAAACTTACCATAAACTAAAAAAATTACATGTACGAAATCTTACAACCTTATAGAATAAACATATACTAGTAGAATTATATATGGTTTTTATTGTGTAAGAATTTCTTAAAATATTTTACGAAAATTGTATTGTTAATGTGTATTTATAAGTTAATACTATATTCAGTTTAACTTCAAGAGTTGACACGTATCATTCTCTTATATTGACATCTATCATTCTCTTCTATCGACACTTGTTGAACTTACTTTGTGTTTTTTTTTTACCTTTTCCTCTTTAGTTTTAGTTTTTATTGTTTTTTTTTTTTGTTCTGTACAATATAACGAATATAAAAAAATTAAAATTATATATACAAAACTTTAAATTGACTATACCCATTTAAAAAATAAAAAATAAAATTTTTTATATTTAATAAATATAATTATTAATTTATATAATAAATACATATAAAATGGTTCACGAAAAATAATTTATGAAAAATATTTTTAACATTTTTTATGTTTGGTTAGTAAAAAGTAACCTACTAATAAATAGAAAACAAAATCTTCTCAAAAGAAAAATAAATAGAAAACAATACCATTCTTCTAGAAATTATCTTTTCTTTTCCTTTTCAAAAGCATAACATAACTTCTAAACAAGAGATCCTTATAATTTAACATAAATTTTTTTTATTAAAGCTTGACCTGAGCAAAATATTATTACAATAAATATTAATTTTTAAAAAACTAGAATTTTTAATTTTTAATATTATAAAATTTGATATTATTAAACATATATTTTAATAATATATATAATGTAATAATCTTAGTTTAGTTACAAATAATTAATTATCACTATAATTAATAGTATTTATTGTGTTTATAAAATATTGTTCGTTATTACATTTTATTTTTAATAATAAATAGTATTCTTAATATTTATTGAAAAATATTTTAGCTACTATTTTAATGATAAATATACAGATTATAATTTATAAGTATTTAATAATAAAAATTTATAATATGAAATATTAATATTTTAATAGTATAAATAGTTTTTTAAAATTAAAATTATTAATTTTTTTTATATTATCGTTTTTATATGTTTAATGTCCATATAACATTTTAGTATTAAATTTTATTTTAATATTAGTACTTAAGTATTTATTTTTAATATTTTAATAATTTTTTACCATATTACTATTTGATTTAAAAGATAAAAAGTAGATTTTCTACAAAGTAACAATTTTTCCATTAAATCATCCTAACATTATAAATTTTATATTTTTCCAATAATATTTCATCTTTTTGAGAAAATGTTTTTTTAAAGATAAATTATTTTTAAAAAGATGAACCTTGTTGATATATATTTCAACAAAGGAGGAGATAAGGAGGAAAATATGATGGTACTAAGAAAGGTTAGTTCACCTAAACAGGCGAAAAACTAGAGAAAGGAGATAAATGAGGAAGAAGATAAGGTAGCAAAAGAGGTTGAATGTTGTGTAGTGCTTAAGGTTGGTAAAAGGCTTAAAGGATCAATTCCTCCCTCATCAAGGTGGCTGGTCACCTAGTGACCAATTGGGCAGTAGAGGACACCCTGAATACTTAGGTGGAGAATATGTCAAATGTTGTAGTTTAAAAGGTAGGCAGAAGGCCGTCCATGAGAGTTTCTCAAGTATCTTATCATGATGTCGCATGTCGCGCCAGAAAAAGTATCACAAATCTAAAATTTCAATTACATAGTTGGACAAAATCAAATTTATATTCGACTTCATTTTACGCTTTTAAAATGTAAATTAAAATATAAAATTGGTCACTTATATTAACATAAATCTACATTTTAATTCTCAAATTTTAAAAAATTATAATATAATCACTAATGTTATTAATTTATTATATTATGATCATTAACTCTTTACTCTTGTTTAGGGTGAAACTGCAAGCTGAAATAACAAATTAACTTAATTTTAAGTTAAATTACACAATTAGTCTTTATATTTTTTTAATTAATTCTTTCTCTTTTATTTTTTTCTTTATTTTCCTTCTCCTCTTCTTCTTCTTCCTTTCTTTTTCTTTGGTCATGTAGACTAATTCCAATTGGCCTAAATATGAAGTTGAATACCTTTGTCTAAAAATAAATCCCCTCAATAAAGCCTCTTGTTAAACATAAAAATTTTAAAATTTCCCTTTAAGTGAATCTAAATTAAAATCAATGGGTTTATTTATTATTAAAGTCATTTTTATAAGGATTAGAATTTGATACATTGGGAGTATTTTTTTTTTAATTCACAATCTGTTTTAAAAATGTATTTCTCTTTTATAAATATTTATTTTTTTAATATTTTACTATACCCCTATAAGATATTTGTCAATCTCTTATCCTGTTTGTGGAGTCTAAAAACACCATTAAAAGTGTATTAAAATATTTTCCTACATTAAAATAAATATTTCCCAATAAATTAAAAATAAATTAAAAAAATGTTTATATTTATATAACACTAAGATAATTGCAACTTAACAAGTAAATGCCTCTAAAATAGTAGCAAAATTAACAATAGGATAAGAGTTCTACAATATCCAAACGATAACAACAAAATAACAATAATATAATAATAAAATGGTAGCAAAACAACAGCAAGCAATAACAAAAAAAAATTAAATAGATTTGAACCTGGCTCGGGATAAAATTTTTTATGTATAAACTCATTTTTTTAATTTATATTTTTATTCAAATCATTCCATTTTTACTTAGGGAGGCTCAACTAATGACCCTACGTTGTAGTCGTGAATATCTCATTCTTTCGCGCATAAGTAAATAAACAGTAAATAGAAATGTTAGACCACAACAACAAGAAGAGGCAATTTTGACTTAATTTTGCTTTTTAAATATTATTAAGAGTAAATTATTTATTGCCACTCAACTATTAATAAGTTTATATTTTATTATTCAATTATAAAAAAATTATTATTTGATCATTCGACTATTCAAAATTGATCATTTAAATTACCTCTCCATTAACTTGCTAATGGACGTCAACTTGGGTCATTAAGTCACTATTCCTCAAATATATTTGAGTAAACTACATCGTTAGTCACCCATTTATTAATAAATTTTTGTTTCAGTCACTTACTATAAAAAATTACAAAATGATCGTTAGCAAACTTATGGCACGACACATTAACTCATTTTCTTAATAGCTAATTTGGTTTGTGGACCATAACTAATTTTTTTTTTGATAATTTTTAAAAATTTTTAAAGGTAAATCTAAATAAAAAAACTCTAAAATTATTTAAAAAATAAAAAGTCCAGAAAACTCATAATTTATTTTTTGAAATTATAAAAGTATTTCTTAAAATTATAATTATGCAAAAAAATTAAAAATACATAACATCTAAAAAAAAAAAAGAATGAAAACCATGCAAAAAAATATTAAAAATTCTTATTAGTAAGTTTATACTTTTACCGTCCAATTATAAAAAAATAAATGAAAACCATGCCATAGAAGGGCCGGTTAAACAAGCATGTCCAACTATGTGTACTTCACTTGATTCCTATCTAAATCTTTCTTCAATATTTTCTTAGATAGCATGTCATCCAACAATCGGTGGCACTCATACTCCTCATCAATGTTACTAGCTCTAATTACTACATGATTGTTGATAGGAAGGTTTGCTATTAAAGCAATATCTTCTAGTATAATAGTCGCTTACCTGCATGGAAATTAGAATGTATATGTTTTTTATGTCTATCTTTTCAATAATGTAGCTGTACAGACCCGTTTTGGCCCCAAACCAAACAAACAAACAGAAGCCCAACACCTAAACCCATTAAACCAAAATCTTAAAGGCCCAACTGGCCCAAAATCTTAAACAGAACAGAAAACCCTAGCCCTAGCCTATCCTCTTCTGCCGCCGCAAGCTAGGCACGCCTCTAACGCCCAAGGCTCGGTGCCCCGTCCCATCGCCTGTAAAAAGAAAGAAGAAACAAAGCACAGCAGCAAGGCAAAAGTAGCAGAGATAAATGTAAATAATGGCAAACAGTGTAAGGGAAATCGGCTATAAAGGCCGTTGTTTATCAATGTAAAAAGGGGGGGGAACCGAACAAAGAAAACCAATGTAAAAAGGGGGGTTCGTTTTCTGTCAAAAACTTATACACATCAATTGAAACGAAAAAGAGAAATCAAAATACTATTTTTCTCTACAAAGGTACATCGTTTTTTTACTTATATGTTTAGATATAACATATCATAGAAGACACATACATATTTTCAAAGAAAAGAGAAGAAAAACATTACCTTTCTTGAGATTGGAGGAAGAAACCGAGGGTTTATTGTCTTTTGTTTTATTTTTTAAGAGTTTTGGGTTTTAAAACGAGGAAGGGAAGGCCAAATCGGCCGAAAAAAGGGTGATTTGGGAATGCCGGCCACCGTATACGGTGGTGGTCCGATGACGGCGGCGAAATGGGTTCCTTTTGAGACCCTAGCAGATCTAAAAATGAAGAAAAGGGGAGGGGGGCTGCTGTTCGTTTCTGGAAAAGAAAGAAAATGAAAGATTCTTTTTTTTTTTTTAAAAGGGGCCTTTTATATGTTAATAAAATGATGCTGTTTTGGCAAGAAGGAATAATTCCTATTTCCGTCCCTCTACTTTGTGCGTGTATGGCAATATGGTCCTCCCTTTTTTTTCTTTTTTCTTTTTTCAAATTTACCCACCAACTCCTGTTTTAAGCCCAATTTAGTCCCTTTTTTAGTTATTTAGTTACTTTGTTATTAAAATTATATTTACTTGCTTTACTTTTATTTTTTATCGTTAACCATTATTATTATTATTTACTTTTACTTATACGTTACTGTTACTAACATATTAACCAATTTAATATTATTTTTTTTATTTTTGCCACTATTATTTTCCCTTTCATTTACTTACTGTTTATTATTATTAGATTAAGTTGATATAGTGTTATTATTATTGTTATATTCCTATTTATATTCGTTGTCTTGTTCTAAAAATTACTATTATTTCTTTATTTTTATTTTATATATTATATTATTAGTTTTTACTATTGTTAGTATTAGTTTTAGCTTTAATTAATATTTTTTAACATGCATATATATATATATATATATATATACTTTTATGTAATATATATAGTCGTTTTTAATATTATGATTATTTCTAATATGTATATACTATATATTTATCGCTAATACTATATATTGTATATTTCTAATACTATTATGCTATTACTATTACTATTATTATTATTATTATTACTTATATTATTATCATTATTATCATTATGATTTATTACTTTATTATTATCATTATTACTACTATTATATTATTATTATTATATTTTTACCCATTACTCTTTAAATACACTTATTTTATTTTTATTTTTATTCTTCACTCACATTATATATTATTTACTTATTTATATACACCCATACATATATACACTTTCACACATCATCCCAAAATTATTACTTGTATTATTACTATTAATATTATTATTATCATTACTATACTATCATTCTTTAGTTTTACATAATGATTGTTTATTTATTACTAGTTCTTTTTAATTTCGAATATTTCCTAGCTGATTTGTTATTTTCTTTTTTATTCGTTTCATTCATTTTATTTCAGCTCTTATTATCATCGTTCGCATTTGCTTCTATGTTTATTCTGTTATGCCTATCAATATCCAAATTTGAATATATTCACGCATTCTTTATTATCTCATTTTATTGCAACTTATGTTATATTAACCTTGCCCCGAAGAAAACAATTTTTTCATAAAAAGCGATACTCTGTGTTTGGAATTTCGAGAAAATCGTGTCCTAACTTACTGGTTTCGATTTTTCTCTTTTAACCTAAATAACGGAATACTCTTTTAGATCGCAATACGAGTTTCGAAAGATGCTTATTCCTAACTAACCGAATATCCTTTAAAACACGTTAATTTTAAATAAAAGGCAAGCTCGCTCTCGAAAATTCAAGATGTCGTGTCTTAACTCACTGGATGTGACATTTTATAGACGAGAAGGTCTTTAACACTATAGCATTTTCATAAAGAAGGGTCGTATTTCAAAAGTCTTCAAAGTTTTCAATCTTTGATCTTAAGACATTAATTAATCAACCAGGTACCAATTTTGGGCGTATCGAGGGTGCTAATCCTTCCTCATGCGTAACCGACTCCCGAACTCATTTTCTGATTTTCGTAGACCAAAAATTATCATTTTAGTAAATCTTAACTTTTATTAAAATGGTTAATTTAAAGGTGACCCAATCACACCTCATCAAAAAGGATTGGTGGCGACTCCTCTATTCGTTTTCATTTTCAAAATTATAGTCGATTCCCGTTTTAGCCAAAAAAATGGTTACGACAGCTTGGCGACTCCACTGGGGACACTAAATAAGAGAGTCAAGCCACAAGTTGATTAACTTTTGTCTTTTTATCGAAAATTGAAAATTTAATTTTGAAATACGATCCTTTCATCACATTTCATTCGTTGTTTGCAATATAATACCTGTTGTGTTGGTTCGAGTCTTTAAATAACTTTGCATATTGCATTGCATGACCGTCATGGCCACACCCTCTAAGTGGGAGTGAGAAACTACTCCTTCGTGAGGTTTTCACCTCCGTGCAGGATAGTGGATCGCTTTCGGAGTACGTCCGTACCTATGTCTTCGTGAGATTTTCATCTCCAGCAGCACGACCATAGGGAAACGTATTCCCCAACTCAACTCGGTCAGATGAGCCTATAATGGGTGAAGATCGAGGAATCTACCGGTTCAGGTACCTTTACTCTAGAACCGAACCCCATATAGTGAGCCTTAAAAACCCACCCTAGGTAGAGCCACTCCGAAACCCTAGTGTTTACCCGAGCAAGTGCTATATTTGATTATTCTTTGTTCGCTTTGAATCTTGTATGAAATACTAACTTGTTTTGTTTTATTTTGATTATATTTGCATGACATTTTCATCATAAAAGGTGTTGATTTAAATTCGGTTGCTCAGAAGATAGCTTATCATGGAAAACGGGTTTTTTGATAAGGTAGAGGACAATGCTGCTGTCCGGATATGGGCTGAGACAACACAACCAGAGAAAGGTGATAGCTTAACCGAGGGGTACGTATCAGAGTTGTTGGATTTTACTCGGGTTAGCGTAACTCAGAACAATCTCCAAGAGATGAAAAAAATTTGGGCTCACTGGGATGACGAGCTCAAACGACTATTCTACTGTCATTATGGCAATTTACCTTATTTGCTCGACGTCAAGATAGACGAACGCCTGTTCCGAGCCTTCGTTCAATATTGGAATTCTTCTTACAGTTGCTTCACCTTCGGGAAGGTAGATTTGGTACCCACGATAGAGGAATACACAGCCATGATACGATGCCCGAAGATTCAGGTTGATAGAATTTATTCCAAAGCTGCCAATGGCCCAGCATTCTCGAAAAAGTTGATGAACATCACGGGAATGAGCGAGCAGTGGGTTACAGCCCGTATCAAACAAAAAGGAGATTGTAGGTGCATTCCTTGGAGGCATTTGAGAGATTTAATCCTGGCACATCCTGACGTGAAGAGGGTAGATGTTTTCGCCTTGAGCATTTATGGACTGGTCGTCTTTCCCAAAGCTTTAGGACACGTAGACGAGGCGGTCTCTGATCTCTTTGATAGGCTTAGTAAAGGGACCACACCCGTGCCTGCGATATTGGCTGAAACCTTCAGATCATTGAATGCTTGTCGAAGAGCGGGTGAAGGAAGATTTATTGGATGCGCACAGCTTCTGCTATCGTGGTTCCATAGCCATTTTTGGAAAGTGGAAAAGGTCTCGTACCGCGTCTTCTCTGAAAAATACTCTCCACTGAAAGAGTTAGCAGCTACACCGAGAAGAGACGATATCACAGAAGAAAATTGGATGGCGATCCTTCAGAATTTACAAGAAGAGGATGTCGAATGGAGAGCCCCATGGATGGTGCTTGATGAAATATTATACCGATGTGGAGACTTCGATTGGGTTCCCTTGTTAGGAATATGGGGAGCTATCGGGTATGCTCCTCTGCTGGTATTAAGACAGTACAGGTCCAGACAGTTTACACCACCAACATACAGGTTAGCTCAGTGCGAATTTGTATTCACGGGGAATAACTACAAAAGGAGAGTCCGCGAAATATCGAATACCTGGAACCAGACTCGTAGAATGAAGAGGTTTACCGCCAATCCCATGGCCACCCCTGAGTACGACCAGTGGAGGATTCAGAGGACTAACGATAACATCCCCATGCCAGCTCAAGAAGGCCCTAGATCAATGGAAGAATGCTTGAGACCGATCCCATCTGAGCTAGAAATCGTCAGACATGATTTCGAGAGAAAGAGCCTGGAACTAGAAAAGAGGATCGAGCAGTTGGAATAAGAAAAAATGTAGCTGGGATTAGATGTCGATGTCCAGAAGATAGAGCCGAAAGACTCAGAAAAGGAAAGAACAAAGCTGAGGAATATTTGGACAGTTTGAAAACTGACTATAAGAAGCTGCGAAGGTCAATGAGAACCGCTGGGTTAGGAAAGACGTCTGAGCAGTGGCGATAGGAAATTGAAGAAGAGCAAAGAAAAGCTAGCCAATGGGAAGAAAGATTTTGAGATGCTCAAGCTGGAGAGGATGCTCTAAAAGAAAGTTTGGTAGAAAGCCAGAACGAGAAAGAAGGATTAAAAATGCGAGTGACAGAACTAGATAAGTCTTTGTATCAGCAGCGTACCCATAATTCTGTAATCGAGTTGAAAGCCAGTCAAAACAAAATTGAAGAGTTAAAAGGAAAGATAGAAGAACTTAAGGTGGCATTACAAGATCGTGAACTTCAGCTAGAATTCATTGAGATAAATAACGATCGATTGAACGAGCAACTTCATCAATCCCAAGATCAAGTCAGGAATAGGGATTACGTCATGGGTGAAGCTTTGATTCAAGTACGAGAAGTAGCAGATCACTTACAAACATTAGCAGTGCAGGCTGATGTGCTGAGTTTAAAGTATGAATCGGAATCAGATAGAGGACGAGAATTAGCATGGCTTCTTAGGCAGGTCAAGGCCTTAAGTATCAGGGCCAAGCCTTATATATAATCTATTTTATGTAAGGAAACTTGCTTTCTAGAAAGTTATCTTAATGAAATTGAATTAGAATCAACGCCTTTTGATTGCATTCATTTGTGTCCATTGCATCCATTGCATTCATGCATCAACATTGCATCATGTGCACTAAAGCTCACAAAAAACCCTAAAATCGTGGCAGTTACCCTGGAACATCGTTACGGAACACGAGGAAAAACAAAAGCCATGGACCAAAGGTTAGAAAGATTAGAGCAAATGCAAAAAGAGATACAAGATCGCCATAAAGCACGTATGCAAGAACAGTTGGCCAAAGTCCAAAGAAGATATGAGGACCGAATCTTTGGAGTCCCAAAAGAGTATGACGGATCAAATAACGCGTCTATTGGCTGGTGGATTAGAAAAAGGGAAAAGTCTCGTAGTTAACACGGAAGATGATAACGAAGATCCTGTCTACCCTCCGGGATTTGCCCCAACAGACGTTTAGACACAACCCGAAATATACCCAAGAAGGCCATCGATCACAATTAGACCCCAGCCATTTCAGGCTGGTGTGTCCGTACCGATGAATTGTCAGGCTGGCTCGGGCTCCCATCCGGGGGATAACCCGACTAACCCTGTTGTCCTCAACCTCGATGAGGTGATAGAAACAGAAAAGACAAGGGTAGAATTCCCGAAAGAGTTTGAAGAAAAGTATAGATGGTTAGAAGAAAAATTTAAGGAAATGGAAAGCACTGACCATCGTGCTGGAATCGATGCAAAGGAATTAAGCTTGGTTCCAGATTTGGTACTCCCTCCCAAGTTCAAAACTCCAGAATTTGAAAAGTACAATGGGACCAGTTGTCCCGAAGCTCACATCACTATGTTCTGCAGAAGAATGGCAGGCCATGTTAATAATGATCAACTCTTGATTCACTGCTTTCAAGAAAGTCTGGTAGGGGCCGCTTCTAGATGGTACAACCAACTGAGTCGCACCTAAATTGGTTCATGGAAAGATCTCGCACAAGCTTTCATGAAGCAGTACGGTCATGTGGCGGACATAGCCCCTGATAGGATCACTTTACAGAACATGGAGAAGAAACACAATGAAAGCTTCAGTAATATGCCCAATGATGAGGGGAGGTGGCCACACAAGTCCAACCCCCTCTGTTGGAAAAAGAAACGACTATGCTCTTCATTAATACTCTGAAAGCACCTTTCATTAACCACATGCTGGGTAGCGCGACCAAAAGTTTCTCAGACATAGTAATGTCTGGAGAAATGATCGAAAATGCGATAAGGTGTGGGAAAATAGAGGCTGGAGAAAGTACCAAAAGGTCAGCACCAAGAAAGAAAGAGCACGAGGTAAATAACGTGAGTGCGTATTCGAAAGCGGTCACCGTAAGCCAACCAAGGGCGACAACTACTGGTCAGCAGGGCCCTTCCAGACAAGAGCCCAACACAAAGCCAAATAGGGAGAAACTCCAATTCACGCCCATTCCGATGACATACAAGGAGTTATACCAAAGTTTGTTTGATGCACATGTCGTATCTCCCTTTTATTTAAAACCAATGCAGCCTCCATAAACCAAGTGGTATGACGCGAATGCCCAATGCGAGTATCATGCGGGAGCCACAGGACACTCGATAGAAAACTGCACCACTTTTAAGAAATTGGTTGAGAGACTCATCAACATGGGCGTGGTGAAATTTGATGATACACCTAGTGCAGACAATCCGTTACCTAACCATGGGGACAAAGGAATAAATGCAATAATCGAGAGTTCGAGGAAAGAAATCAAGACTAATATCGCAAAAGTGAATACTCCACTGAAAGAAGTATGGAAGAAAATGATGGAAATGGGGTTGATACCACAGAAGTCAAAGGTCAGACCCCGAGAAGGGACGACTTATTGCGAGTTCCACAATCTAGAGGATCATGAGATTCAGAAATGTAGCGAATTCAGGACTTTGGTACAAGGATTGATGGATAATAAGGAAATATAATTCTTCGAATATGTCGAAAGCCTAGAAGAAACGGAAGTGTGTGCCTCAGAAGAAGGATCGACGAAGGATGGTTACAAAGCCAGCCACCCTGTGGTTATCATATCACGCCCGAGAATTAACGAAGCCAGGGCACAAGCTGCGCCAAAAGTTGTGATTCAGAAACCCGTTGCTTTCCCTTACAAAGATAACAAAATGGTACCATGGAACTATAGCTGTAATGTGACGATCCCGGGAGAGGAGATCCCGATTAATACATCAGAGGAAAGTCAAGACGAGGGTTTTTATACGCGTAGCGGAAAGCGTTATACCCCAAATACAAAATTCGAGCACGCTAAAGGAAAATCATTGGCGATTGAGCAAAAGAAAAAGAAGCCAACAGAACTTGAACAGACGGTTAATGAATCAGTGACGGAGAATAAAGCTAGGGAATTCTTAAAATTTTTAAAGCACAGCGAGTATAGTGTTATTAAACAGCTACATAAGCAACCAGCTCGTATCTCAGTGCTAGCCCTACTTTTGAGTTCAGAGACGCATCGAAGCGCGTTAATGAAAGTGTTGAATGAGACTTATGTCGCGAATGATATTTCTGTCAACAAACTGGACCGTCTGGTCAACAATATCAGTGTCGACAATTTTATTTTCTTCAATGATGATGAGGTACCTCCGGGAGGCAGAGGATCGACTAAAGCTTTGCACATCACAACTCGCTGCAAAGGGTATACATTACCAGGGGTATTGATTGACAATGGTTCTGCGCTGAATGTCCTATCCCTGTCTATGCTGAATAGGCTACCAGTAGATAGTTCCCATATGAAGACATGCCAAAATATAGTAAGAGCATTTGATGGCACGGAAAGGAAAGTAATGGGAAAAATTGAAATACCCCTCTTGATCGGACCGAGTACGTACGAAGTAGATTTCCTGGTTATGGACATTAAGCCTTCGTATAATCGCCTATTGGGAAGACCATGGATACACTCAAAGAGGCGATCCTTCATCGCTACACCGTGTTAAAATTGGTAACCGAGAGCCGGTTAGTAACGGTCAATCTTGAAGAGGATATCATTGTGTCCGCACCAAGAACGCACCGTATGTGGGGACAGATGACGAAGCAATCGAATGTTCTTTTCGGTATTTAGAGTTTGTGAATGCGACATTCATCATCGAAGGAAATAGGATCCCAATTCCTAAATTATCTGAGACAACAAGAATGGGACTACGGCTAACAGTTAGAAAAGGGGCCATATCCGGAAGAGGACTCGGGAGGTACCTCCAGGGAAGGATTAATGCACCAACGATGAAGGAAAAACAGGATCGTTTTGGGTTAGGATTCAAGCCAGACCCGAAACAAAGGAAGAAAGATATGGAGAAAAAGCAAGAGAAAAGGAGAGCACGACTGAGTGGGGGAGAAATCGAATGGGAACTAATGATCTTTCCCCATATATCGAAGACCTTTGTGTCTGGAGGAGTCATTCACCCCGAGCAGAGGGCATCGGGAAAGGAAATTGTGGAAGAAATGATGGAAAATTTAGACATCAACGCCACATGCGAAGAAGGAACTGGAGTAGAAGATCTATCGGGCATTCGCCCTTATGAGCCGGAAAGTGTTCTAGATAACTGGACTGCGGAAGAGATTCCTGTAGTCTTTAGAACTAATACAGAGTAATGTTCAAAACACGTTTATTACTCTAGGCCTAGGAGTAATAAGTGTCTTTTTGTGAAATAGGCTCATGTTCTAAAATTGTTATAAAATGCATTCTTTTGTCTTACTCCGTGCAAGTATTTTTTTTTATTCTTTCATTCATAACCATACCATACATACCATTGTTCTTAGATTCTTTTATTCTTTGTATCTTCTTTCGCGCCTACAACAGGACTCCAGATATCAACGATGTGAGCGACATTGCTACTAGCTCAGAGTCTCCTTTTGAACAGGATATGTGTCTAGAAGGATCTCAGGACTTTGAAGATGACAAAGACTGTAACTTATCCCCTGATTTGTTAAGGATGGTAGAGCAAGAGGAGAAGCAGATTCTACCTCACAAAGAGTCAGTAGAAGTCGTGAACTTGGGAGATGAACTAGAAAAGAAAGAAGTGAAGATCGGAGCCTGCATAACCGCAGAAACAAAGCAGGACCTTATCGAGTTACTCCAAGAGTTCAAGGATGTTTTTGCATGGTCGTATCAAGATATGCCCGGGCTAAGTACTGACATTGTGGTACACAGACTCCCCATTAAAGAGAATTGCAAGCCGGTTCAACAGAAGCTTCGAAGAATGAGGCCAGATGTTTTGTTGAAAATAAAAGAGGAGGTTAAGAAGCAATTTGACGCTGGTTTCTTACAAGTAGTCAAGTATTCAGAATGGGTAGCTAACATAGTCCCCGTCCCTAAAAAAGATGAAAAAGTTCGAATGTGTGTAGACTATAGAGACTTGAACAAGGCCAGCCTAAAGGATAATTTTCCGTTGCCTCATATCGACACCTTAGTGGACAACACGGCAGGTTACTCACTTTTCTCCTTCATGGATGGGTTCTCCGGGTACAATCAGATCAAGATGCATCCTGAAGACATGAATAAAACCACATTTGTGACCATGTGGGGAACCTTCTGCTATAAAGTGATGCCATTTGGACTAAAAAACGCGGGAGCAACATATCAGAGAGCCATGGTAACCCTGTTCCATGATATGATGCATAAAGAAATTGAAGTCTATGTCGACGACATGATCGCCAAATCTCAAACAGAAGAAGAGCATGTGCAGGTCTTGAGGAAATTATTTTTGAGGTTGAAAAAATTCCAGCTGAAACTCAATCCAGCGAAATGCACCTTCGGGGCCAGGTCAGGAAAATTGCTAGGATTCATAGTCAGTGAAAAAGGGATTGAGATTGACCCAGACAAAGTCAAAGCTATACAAGAGCTACCTCCACCGCGTACTAAAAAAGAAGTTCGGGGATTCTTAGGAAGACTAAATTACATCGCTCGGTTCATTTCACAACTAACCGATAAATGTGACCCCATATTCCGTCTTCTCAAGAAGCACAACCCTGGTGTTTGGGACGAGGAATGCCAGAAGACTTTCGACAAGGTTAAGCAGTATTTGTCTAATGCCCCGGTGTTGACACCACCTAGTCTAAACAAGCCATTGATACTGCATATAACGGTGTTTGAAAATTCTATGGGATGTGTATTTTGCCAACACGATGAGTCAGGAAGGAAAGAAAGAGCAATATATTACCTCAGTAAGAAGTTCACTGAGTGTGAAACGAGATACTCCCCAATTGAAAAGTTGTATTGTGCCCTAATCTGGACAACCCGAAGACTGAGACAATACATGTTGTATCACACGACCTGGCTGATTTCTAAACTGGATCCTTTAAAGTACTTGATGGAGTCAACCGCTTTAAATGGAAGAATGGCCTGATGGCAAATTCTACTCTCCGAATTTGATATTGTCTATGTAAACCAAAAAGCCGTAAAAGGGAGTGCAATAGCAGACTTTCTAGCCAGTAGAGCTTTAGAAGACTACGAGCCCCTGGACTTTGATTTCCCAAATGAAGATCTGATGTACGTGGCAACTATCGAAGAGGACCCTCGAGAAGATCGTCCTTGAAAGCTAAACTTCGACGGAGCATCAAATGCTGTGGGTAACAGAATTGGGGCAGTCTTGGTATCTCCAGACGGAGATCATTACCCCTTCACTAGCAAATTGGATTTCGACTGTACAAACAATATGGCGGAATACGAAGCATGCATCATGGGCATCCGTGCAGCCACTGAACGCAAGATTAAAGCGCTAGAAGTATATGGAGATTCTGCGCTAGTGATTTATCAACTTAAAGGTGAATGGGAGACGAGAGATTCCAAGTTGATCCATTATCGAAACCTGGTCCTCGAATTAATCGAAGAATTTGATGATATCATTTTCTGCTACCTCCCTCGGGAAGAAAATCAGATGGCAGACGCCCTGGCAACTTTAGCTTCCATGATCAAGGTGAATAAACAAGAGGATGTGAAACCGATCCAAATGAGTATCTATGAGGCTCCAGCTCATTGTTGCAGCCTCGAAGAAGAAGCTGAAAATGATGACCATCCTTGGAACCACGACATCCTGCGGTATGTGAAGAATCGTGAGTATCCCGACCAAGCTACTGAAAACGACAAGAATATGTTGAGAAGACTGGCCAATGACTTTGTCTTGGATGGGGAGATCCTATATAAAGGAAGGAAGGATCAAGTACTGTTAAGATGCGTGGACGCTATTGAGGCTAAGAAAATCTTGGAAGAAGTCCATGAGGGCGTCTGTGGGACACACGCTAATGGCTTTACAATGGCCAGGCAAATTATGAAGTTCGGTTATTATTGGTCCACCATGGAAGGAGACTGTATTAACTACGCCAAAAGATGTCATAAATGCCAAATCTATGGAGATAGGATTAACGTGCCTCCTTCACCTTTGCATGTCATGACTTCACCATGGCCTTTCTCAATGTGGGGCATGGACGTGATTGGGCCAATTTCGCCAAAAGCTTCAAATGGTCATCGATTCGTCTTTGTGGTCATCGACTATTTCACTAAATGGGTGGAAGCCGCCTCATATGCCAATGTTACTAAATCAGCTGTTAGTAAATTCCTAAAAAAGGAAATCATTTGTCGATATGGAATGCCAGAAAGGATCATATCTGACAACGCATTGAATTTGAACAACAGTACGACAGCAGATGTCTGCAAGCAGTTCAAGATCAGACATCACAACTCATCACCATACCGTTCGAAGATGAACGGTGCAGTGGAGGCAGCTAATAAAAACATTAAGAAGATTGTGGGGAAAATGACGGAGACTTATAAAGATTGGCATGAAAAACTACCATTCGCCCTCTATGCTTATCGGACGTCTGTCAGGACTTCCATTGGGGCAACACTTTTTTTATTGGTCTATAGAATGGAGGCAGTTTTACCTATCGAGGTCGAGATTCTTTCCCTCAGAGTTTTGTCAGAGGTAAAACTGGATGAAGCAGAATGGATCCAGTCCCGATATGATCAGCTGAATTTGATTGAAGAAAAGAGGCTAAGGGCCATCCGTCATGGTCAGATGTACCAAAAACGAATGATGCGAGCTTACAACAAAAAAGTCCATCCTAGAGAATTCCATGAGAGAGACCTAGTACTAAAAAAGATCCTGCCCATACAAAAGAACTTCAGAGGAAAATAGATACCGAATTGGGAAGGACCTTATGTGGTAAAAAAGGCCTTTTCTGGAGGAGCACTGATATTGGCCGAAATGGATGGCAAGACTTTACCCAATCCAGTGAATTCAGATTCGGTTAAGAAATACTTCACCTAAAAAAAAAAAAAAAAGGGAGAGGCCAAGGTGAAAACTCGCAAAGAGCACCTTGAGACCAAAGGGATTTTGAATCGAAAACCCGTAAAGGGCGATTCAAATTTTGATTAAAAGTAGGGCATACGGCAGTCTTACGACACCTAAATTAACGAAGAAGAGAGATGTTACATCTTGGGGCATTTACTAGAGTACTATAGATCCCCTAAACACATGTTAGGCAAAAAGGGAGTCTTCAAGAAGTTCATACAAAGAAGCTCACGCTGCGATATCTGGGGCACCTATTTTCCTTTTATTCATTTTGTATTCCAGCAATGTTTGTTGGCTGTGAATAAGCTATCCCCTTTAAATTTTATTTCTAATAAATTTCAGTCCCATCATTATTATAGTCTTCTTCAAACATTTTGCATTGAAATGATGATTAATGGACTAAAAGCCATTTTTGCAAAAAGAGTTTCGCATATTACTCTGAAAGTTTCTAAAAAGTATAGGAACCTAAAACAGGACTATTATTTAGAACTAACCAAACTCAAAGACTGGAAGCATATGAGAAGAAAGAGTTTAAATTGGGACTATCTCTTCGGATTTTCTATTCAAAGATCTAAGCTGAACAAGATGACAGAGTGCCGTTTCAGTAAGAGAACCTTGATAAACAAAGAGCAATGACAACCTAAACATTAAAAGGGATTCATGCTCACAACATGCTGCACTCATGCATTCATAGTGCATCTAATTAGGAACATTTGATTCATTTCGATCATAGCATCCTAATACTTTGGCATAAGCATAGATACAGGGAATTGATTCTACAGGTCATGTCTCTAGAATTAGTGAATTCACCAAGCCTTAACTCCCTAAGCAATAGGGTAATAGGCTAAAAATTACAGATCTTGTTTCCCTGAAGTTACAGTGGAACAGATCGCATCCAGCAGATCTTGCCTCCCTGAAGTCGCAGTGGAGCAGACTGAGCTTACAAACCTTAAACCCCTAAGTAGTAGGGTAATAGGTTGAATTCACGGATCTCAACCCCCTAAGCTATAGGGAAATGGATCAAAAATAACAAGCTTTAACCCCCTAAGCGGTAGGGTAACAAGCTGAATTTACGGACCTTAAACCCCTAAGCAGTAGGGTAATAGGTTGAAGATCACAGATCTCGCCTTCCTGAAGTAGAGCAGATTAAAGACGAAGAACCTTAAACCCCTAAGCATTAGTGGAAACAGATCGAAGATGATGGACCTTAAACCCCTAAGCAGTAGGGTAATAGGTTGAATTTATAGATCTTAACCCCCTAAGCAGTAGGGAAACAGATCGAAGATGATGGACCTTAAACCCCTAAGCAGTAGGGTAATAGGTTGAATTTATAGATCTTATCCCTCTAAGCAGTAGGGAAACAGATCAAAGGCGATGGACCTTAAACCCCTAAGCGGTAGGGTAACAGGTTAAATTTACAGATCTTAACCCCCTAAGCAGTAGGGAAACAGATCGAAGATGATGGACCTTAAACCCCTAAGCAGTAGGGTAATAGGTTGAATTTATAGATCTTAACCCCCTAAGAAGTAGGGAAACAGATCGAAGATGATGGACCTTAAACCCCTAAGCAGTAGGGTAACAGGTTGAATTTACAGATCTTAACCCCCTAAGCAGTAGGGAAACAGATCGAAGATGATGGGCCTTAAACCCCTAAGCAGTAAGGTAACAGGTTGAATTTAGAGATCTTATCACCCTAAGCAGTAGGAAAACAGATGAAAGCTACAAATCTTTTCCCCATGAAATGGCACTGGAGAGGATCGAAGCCACCATTTGTATCTCTTTGAAGCTTCAGCCTAGTAGATTAAAGCTATAAATAAACAGATCTTATCTCTCTGAAGTGAAGCAGACTGAAGATAGCAAATCTTATTTCGCTGAAGTTGCGGTGGAGCAGGTTGAAGTTACAGATTTTATCTCTCTGAAGTTGCAGTAGAACAGATCAAAACAAACCTTATCTCACTAAAGCTGCAGTGGAGCAATGGAGCAGATTAAAGCTACAAGATGCACTAGGCTGAACGATGTTACCTAAAGAAGAGGGGCACCAAAGGAGTCAAGACTCGACTTGGCTGGGCCAAATTGGTCTTTCTTGAGAGTCTTTGCTTTGTTTTCGTTACACGACAACAAGTAAAGAGGGGCAGCTGTACAGACCCATTTTGGCCCCAAACCAAACAAACAAACAAAAGCCCAACACCTAAACCCATTAACCAAAATCTTAAAGGCCCAACTAGCCCAAAATCTTAAACAGAACAGAAAACCCTAGCCCTAGCCTATCCTCTTCTGCCGCCGCAAGCTAGGCACGCCTCTAACGCCCAAGGCTCGGTGCCCCGTCCCATCACCTGCAAAAAGAAAGAAGAAACAAAGCACAGCAGCAAGGCAAAAGTAGCAGAGATAAATGTAAATAATGGCAAACAGTGTAAGGGAAATCGGCTATAAAGGCCGTTGTTTATCAATGTAAAAAGGGGGGAGAACCGAACAAAGAAAACCAATGTAAAAAGGGGGGTTCGTTTTCTGTCAAAAACTTATACACATCAATTGAAACGAAAAAGAGAAATCAAAATACTATTTTTCTCTACAAAGGTACATCGTTTTTTTACTTATATGTTTAGATATAACATATCATAGAAGACACATACATATTTTCAAAGAAAAGAGAAGAAAAACATTACCTTTCTTGAGATTGGAGGAAGAAACCGAGGGTTTATTGTCTTTTGTTTTATTTTTTAAGAGTTTTGGGTTTTAAAACGAGGAAGGGAAGGCCAAATCAGCCGAAAAAAGGGTGATTTGGGAATGCCGGCCATCGTATACGGTGGCGGTCCGATGACGACGGTGAAATGGGTTCCTTTTGAGACCCTAGCAGATCTAAAAATGAAGAAAAGGGGAGGGGGCTGCTGTTCGTTTCTGGAAAAGAAAGAAAATGAAAGATTCTTTTTTTTTTAAAAAAAAAGGGCCTTTTATATGTTAATAAAATGATGCTGTTTTGGCAAGAAGGAATAATTCCTATTTCCGTCCCTCTACTTTGTGCGTGTATGGCAATATGGTCCTCCCTTTTTTTTCTTTTTTCTTTTTTCGAATTTACCCACCAACTCCTGTTTTAAGCCCAATTTAGTCCCTTTTTTAGTTATTTAGTTACTTTGTTATTAAAATTATATTTACTTGCTTTACTTTTATTTTTTATCGTTAACCATTATTATTATTATTTACTTTTACTTATACGTAATTGTTACTAACATATTAACCAATTTAATATTATTTTTTTTATTTTTGCCACTATTATTTTCCCTTTCATTTACTTACTATTTATTATTATTAGATTAAGTTGATATAGTGTTATTATTATTGTTATATTCCTATTTATATTCGTTGTCTTGTTCTAAAAATTACTATTATTTCTTTATTTTTATTTTATATATTATATTATTAGTTTTTACTATTGTTAGTATTAGTTTTAGCTTTAATTAATATTTTTAACATGCATATATATATATATATATATATATATATATGCTTTTATGTAATATATATAGTCGTTTTTAATATTATGATTATTTCTAATATGTATATATTATATATTTATCGCTAATACTATATATTGTATATTTCTAATACTATTATGCTATTACTATTACTATTATTATTATTATTACTTATATTATTATCATTATTATCATTATGATTTATTACTTTATTATTATCATTATTACTACTATTATATTATTATTATTATATTTTTACCCATTACTCTTTAAATACACTTATTTTATTTTTATTTTTATTCTTCACTCACATTATATATTATTTACTTATTTATATACACCCATACATATATACACTTTCACACATCATCCCAAAATTATTACTTGTATTATTACTATTAATATTATTATTATCATTACTATACTATCATTCTTTAGTTTTACATAATGATTGTTTATTTATTACTAGTTCTTTTTAATTTCGAATATTTCCTAGCTGATTTGTTATTTTCTTTTTATTCGTTTCATTCATTTTATTTCAGCTCTTATTATCATCGTTCGCATTTGCTTCTATGTTTATTCTCATTATGCCTATCAATATCCAAATTTGAATATATTCACGCATTCTTTATTATCTCATTTTATTGCAACTTATGTTATATTAACCTTGCCCCGAAGAAAACAATTTTTTCATAAAAAGCGATACTCTGTGTTTGGAATTTCGAGAAAATCGTGTCTTAACTTACTGGTTTCGATTTTTCTCCTTTAACCTAAATAACGGAATACTCTTTTAGATCGCAATACGAGTTTCGAAAGATGCTTATTCCTAACTAACCGAATATCCTTTAAAACACGTTAATTTTAAATAAAAGGCAAGCTCGCTCTCGAAAATTCAAGATGTCGTGTCCTAACTCACTGGATGTGACATTTTATAGACGAGAAGGTCTTTAACACTATAGCATTTTCATAAAGAAGGATCGTATTTCAAAAGTCTTCAAAGTTTTCAATCTTTGATCTTAAGACATTAATTAATCAACCAGGTACCAATTTTGGGCGTATCGAGGGTGCTAATCCTTCCTCATGCGTAACCGACTCCCGAACTCATTTTCTGATTTTTGTAGACCAAAAATTATCATTTTAGTAAATCTTAACTTTTATTAAAATGGTTAATTTAAAGGTGACCCAATCACACCTCATCAAAAAGGATTGGTGGCGACTCCTCTATTCGTTTTCATTTTCAAAATTATAGTCGATTCCCGTTTTAGCCAAAAAAATGATTACGACAGTAGCAATCAACTCGGGTATGATAATGAACTTTGTCATCATAAATGCCACATATAAATTAACACTATTCAAGCATTCTAAGATACATACATTGGGCTCTACAAATTTTTAAATTTTGTGTTAAACATAAACAATTCGATATTCTCATTATTTAAAAGATACAAAAGAATAATATTTAATTTGGGAAAATCTTAAAAACATTTTCACAAAAATTATAGGTTTTTAAAAAAAATGAGTTGGAAATTTGACATGGAGTGAAAGTCAACTCTCATGGTTGTCAACTTCCACTGTATTAAATTGGTTGGTTGAGTTAACAATCAAATAAATTTTCTAATCAAACTTCACAACCTTGAACTTGATTTTCATGGGTGTTGAGATCAAGGGCGAATTTAAAATTTTCTTTTTAACAAGGGTTAAAATTTAATTATAAATTTTCATAGATCAAAATATATATTTATTATGTATTAATTTATAATTTCATTGTTTTTGAAGGGACTAAACATTTTTTTTATTTTTAGAGGGCTAAGTGTAATTTTACTATTTACTAATTTATAATTTCTTTATTTATAAGAGGGTTGAATTGAAAATTTTTTATTTTGAGGGACCAAAGTAAAATTTCACCATATATTAATTTATAGTTTCTCTATTTATAAAAGAACTAAATTGAATTTTTTTTCATTTTTAGTGAGACCATTGCCCCTACACTTTATAGTACTTTTCTCTTACATGCATGACATAAACTCCTATAATGATTTTGAGCTCTCCTTAAACTCGACATCTAGATACAAACTCTTATGATAATTTGATCTCCCTTAAAACATCGAAGTACCCTTAAAAGAAATTATATTTTGAAAAATAACTTTTTATTTCACATATTTTAATAAATAATATAAAAAATTACTATCATGTCGCAGCAAAGATTTTTTATTTCTTTCATTAAAATAATTTTATCAGTCATTATTTTAAACATGTTTATTTACATCAAATCAAACATTAAACATTTTTTACAATAATATTAAACAAGTAAATTTTAAATTAATTTTTAAAAAAAATACTTTCTCACAACATTTTTCAAAAAAGTAATGAGAAATTAACATTATTCCGCAGTTCATAGTTGCAGTGGATTTGGAGTCGAAGGAAAAGAAAGAGAGAAACATAAATAAAATTTGCTAAACTTTATTTTTATTGTTTATTTTTGGGAGGTTAAGATTTTGGTAAAAGGAGATTTGCACAAGGATAGAGATGATGACCTTAACCGATGGGCTTTTCAAGAAAAAAAATTAATTAAAAAATATAGAGATTAATCATATAATTGAATCTAAAATTAAATTTTGATTGTTGAAGTTAATATGTCACATCAATTTGCTTTTATATCTTTAATAAGAGTTAACGATTTAATGTTCATAATGTAATAAATCAATAATTTTAATGATCATATAAAAAAATTAAAAGAATTGGTGATTAAAATATAATCTTACGTATAGATAAGTAATTAATTTTATAATTTACTATAAAATATATTATTTAAAATGAATTTTATATATTTTTAAAAATTAAGTTTTATAATTCAAACCATACAAAAATTATTATTATATAATATAATGACATAATCGAGGAGGCCTAATTTGATAAAAAAATTTAAATTCTTGCAAAAGAAAAGTCAAATCCAAATCTGACCAAACCTCCAGCAAATCTAGTTAAAAAGTATATGAGATTAAAGGCAAATAAAAAGAGATAAATAAAGTAAATAAAATAGCTGATTGAGTCTTAATTCAATTGGTTTTGTTGTCAGTATAAGAAATTATGGATTCGAGTGCGTTAAATTGTATTATAATCTTATTTAAGGATAGAGAGTTATAAATAGTTTTAAGTTTTATATTAAAAAAATAAATGAAATAATAGCAAGTCATTATCATAAATAATAATAAATACAACTTGCTTCAAGCGAAAAAAAAAAGAAAGCCCCAACACATTTTATTTTTTAAAAAATTACATAATTACACCTATAATTATTTTGAAGCAGACGTGGTGTTACGGACCGAGACTTTAGCTCCAGCAATTTTAATCTTGAGATAATGTTACGGGCTGACGTTAGTTTCATCAACATGCAAGTTTAATCGAAAGATTGTGTTACGGGCTGAGACTGTTCACTCCATCATCGTGTAATAGGAGGTAGATTACGAATAAAGCCTAAAACAGCTTTAACACTGTTAACTGCAGCAAGTCCCCCAAATTTGCCAACAACATTGTCTCCTTCTTGGTTTCCTGCTAAATCTGACAGCCCTCTTATCACTATCACTGGATACCCATTTGACAAGCTTGTCTGCATCCACATCCCACCATTATATATCAAATATGAAAACAGGACAATATTGTTTCTTACTAATAAGAGTTTAAAGTTCAATTTGTTATGCACTAATATGATGGTAAAAATTTAGTTTTTTTAATATTTTTATAACGTGATTAGTAGTTCCAAATAAACATCATTTAGAATACTTTTTACACTGCCTACAATCACAAGTCTCTTAAAATAGTCTTAGAATTCGACTAGTATGTTAATTTATTATTATTTTTGGACAATTTTATTATAGGATTTGATTATGTTTGTTTTTGTTTTTTTACACACAATGCCTAGCGTTTCAGTGCACTCAAACTCATGTTCTCATGCATTGGTAACAATATTCATGCTAATCGAGTTAAGACTCAATCGACATATGTATATTTATTATTGATTTATTATTGATTAAATATGACTCGTTGAATTTTCACCCAGTTTTAATTGATCGTGTTATTAAATAATAGAAAAAAAAGCATATTCGATAATTAATGATTAATAATTAATTGTGTTATTAATTCAGATTAAACTTCTATGTCCAAATGTAAATTAAATAATTTTAAAATATTTTTATTTAATAAATAATTGTGTTATCAGTTCAGATTAGACCTGCTATGTCCAAATTCAAATTAAACAATTTTACAAACATTTTTATTTTAACTTTCAATTATAAAAATATATTAATATAAAATTATATATGTTTGTGAGGGTTGGGCCAGACTAAACTTCAGTTCGGCTTAAATCTTTTTTCTCAGAGTGTAATCCAATCCAGACCATAAATAATTCAAACCTAATACTAAATTATCAAAATGGAGACCAAATTATGTGAAATTGCATTTATGGATTAAATCTTAAAATTCGGCATAATTGAGAGGACTAAAACCAAAATTAGACCAAAAGGAAAAGATAAAAGCAAGCAAAAAGTGTTTTACCATGGCTACTCCTGCGCTCTCCATATCAGCCGAAGAAACCCCAAATTTTTGGAAAAGGAAGTCCCTGTAAGCTGCATTATCCAGAAAAATGTTGGATGTTGAAGCCCTTAGTCCCACCACTAGCTTGGGTTTTTCCGTTAGGCACAAGCTTGAATTCACACACTGCTCTAGTTTCATACCCTGATGCAATTAACCCATCGCAATGAGTTGCAGATATCGAACAGTAACACAAAAGATAACCATAAATAAATCTATCTAACCTCCAAATTGGAAGCAAGCTGAAGCCATTGTAGACTTATATTTGCCCAAAGCAATGATTCAGCAACATTTGGTTCCCCTGCCACTGAATAGTATTCCTCTTCCATGTACCCAATATGACCTAATAGATTGGTTCCATTCCCTTTTGGGACATTGTAGTCTCCAATTTCCAGCTGTGAAACATCAGCAAAATCCAGGGTTCCTTTTGTGTTCTATTAATAACAGAACAATCCCACAATTAGCCTAAAATGGTCTCCGAGAAACTCCAAAAAAAGATCGAAATCGATATATATATATTATATATGGTGATGGTGACACTTACAAGCCATTCCCAAAGTCCAGTATGAGCAATTTGGTTTGGGATGGTAACATCTCCAATGGACATGGAGTTATTTGTATTGCCAGCAATGCCGAAATGGATAATCCCTTTTATATCAAATAGGTCAACCATTTGTTGTGTGGCTGCAACTGCATTAGTCTGGTTTTGAGTCAACAGTGTCAGAAACTGCCATTGATGAACCGAAAAACAAAGATCTCAATGCTATAAAAAAAAATGTACCATTCCCTCCCCACATCGGACATACACGACTTTTCTCCCACGAACCACTCCAAACCGAAATCTTCTTCCTGCAAATAGCCAGAAAATCCAGATTAACCAATACGTCGAAATGCAGTATTCGGTAATCATATTGGACTCATTAGACCCGAAACTCGAGAAAGATGAAACTTGACATACCTGAGAGATCGATGAAAGGGAACTTGGCATCAGGTTTGAAAGAACCTGAAGCGAAAAATGCATCTTCCTCAGTGGCAATCACTGTGATGAGGCCAATGTATGGGCCTTTTCGGTTCACCTCTTTGATTTGGTTCAAGGATTTGATTCTATTTCTGGATATGGCTGAAGCAAAAGCAAGTAAAGAGAAGGTCAACAGCAGTACCAAACATGGTTTAAGTTGTGTTGCAGCCATGGGTTTTAATTAAACAAGTAGCTTAATGAAGATGCTTTGTTTAATTTTCCAGTATCTTAATGGGATGCCACATATCGCTACTGATGACTTCATTTTAAATGGAGAAGATGATTGGTGCCGACTTGTCACTTTGTCTGGTTGTTGAATAAAAAAAAAGTGTCGCATGTGTTAAACATGGAGCGCTCCAAATGAGATATAAGATACTGATATTTATTTATAGGATAAATTACTAAAATAATTACTTTTATTTGTCTTAGGGTATATTTTATTTATTTATATTTAAAATGTTACGTTTTAGTCACTTACTTTATCGTTTTATTATGAAATGGTTACTTTACCATTAAGATCTTTTACCTTACCAACGGCAATCCGACTTGATAGTTAAAATGAGCTTTAAATGCCAATATGGATGTCCAACCAAGAAAATTAATTAATTTTTTAATTAAATAAGTTTAATTTATTGATTTTTCTAAATTAATTAACGAAAAATTTTAATTTCGTATCCCGAAATAATCAAAACCAATGGATTAGATTAATTATTGAATTGAAAAAGAAAAAAAAAGAACCATTGGTCTCCTTTTTCTTTTAGTTTTTGTTTCCATTTTGATTAAAAAAGCCATCCATTTTCATAGTCATCTTTATTAAATCGAAACAATAGAAATCAAATTATGTGCTCCATCAATCGGTTGGTTTTTTTATTCAAAATGGAAGAACAAATGATTGATTTAATGGAGGGTCCAGGTATGGATTATATTAAGTAATAATTTTTTTTATTCTTTACTTGGGTTTTGAGTTCAAATATTATGATTTTTTTTTTTTTGCAAAAAGGTGGTCTATAGTGCCATATTTTTTTATATATGTGATAGACAAAAAGGACATGCTTCATATTTGTTTATTTGTATATTGTGGGCAACCACAATACCAACAAGGTATAGAGGTTGGTGCATCTTCTTCTTCTTCTTTGTCGTTCTACTGTTCTCTTCTCTTCTATGATGATAACAAAAAAAAATAAAATCCAACTGTTACTTCTTTTAAAATTGGAGAAAATTGGGTTTTAAGGTAAAATTTTGTATTCTATTTTCATAAAAAAATTTTGAACTTTTCTCATCCTAGCTAGATGTCCATGTTGGCATTTAAAACCTATTTTAACGGTCACGTTAGACTATCGTTTGAGAGGTAACAGATCTTAACGGCGGAATGACCATTTCATAACAAAATGATAACATAAGTGACTAAAACGTAACATTTCAAACATAAATTACTAAAGTGAAATCTGAGGCAAATAAAAAGTGACTATTTTATTAATTTACCCTTATTTATATTTGTTATTTTGAATTTTCCTACTAGACAATGTAACCAAATTCACACCTATTTTCAATTTTACCGATGGCTCAAACAATAATTAATTAATTAATTAATTAAAGTTTATAAAAATTAAAAAATAAAGTAAAAAAAGGTTAATTTAAAATTGCAATCAAATATCACTTTGGTACTTAAAGAATTTTTTTTATCAATTTGGGTCATGATGTTTCCAAACATCAGGGACGTTATCCCTGCGGTTATTAAAAAAGATGATTTGGCATGCTGGGAGCGCGTCACATCACTCAATTTTATGTATTTTTAGAATAAATGTAAAAAAAAAAAAGAAAAAATCAGAAAATAGGAAAAACAAAATAGGAAAAATCATAAAAAGTATAAGACTTTCCATAATTTAAAAAACATATTTTTCTTTCTAAAAATAAGAAAAAAAACACACAAAATAATATAGATATATGTATAGTACTTTTCATTAACCTTATCTTTTAAAATTTTTAAATTTATTTTCTCATAAAAAACCAATTACTTGTCACTTATTTTTAAAAAAATAATAATAATTATGATAAACTATTCTTATAAGTAATTAAAGGTGAAAGTTTATCTGAACAAGTAAAAGTTTAAATGTAATTCAAAATGAATGTCATTGAAATGACAAATAATCTCAACGCTCTACTTCAACTTTATAATCAAAAACTCAATTGATATGAACATTGTTACCAATGTAGGAGGATATAGGTTCAAATATATTGAAGCCCATTATCTTTTTATTTATGAGTTAAGAGGGGTTATAGGTAATTCTAAATATTGTATAAAAAAAAAGAAGACTCCACATGCATAATCCATAGTCGTACTGTACAAAGTTTTAAGTCTGCAATTGAACAATCACCATGGCCTATAACTTCTGTGGTTCAATTAATCAAACTTGAAAGTAACTAAATTTAAAATAATTAAATTCAAAATGAACTCAAATTTCAAATGAAAAAGGTTGATTGAAGAAAATTATGACAACTACAAATTCATCCATATGAGAATTTATGGCAATGACAACTCCAGTTTGAAATTAAAAGTGATTGAAAAACAAACACAGACAGCCTGTAAAGTTTACAATTTTAATTAGAAGTGATTTGGAAAAACCAATTTCATATACTGTATTTAAAAAAATTATTTTTTTTCATAATTTTTGGAAATTTTTCATAATGTTTGTAATTTTTCTTTTTAATTTTCATCGTGAAATTTTTTTAGAAAAATATTTAAAGCGATTAAAAAGTATTATAGATATTTATATATTCATATTTTTTTTCTTTATTTTTAATTATTTTTTCTTTTCCTTTTTGAACTTTCTCTATGTCTTTTAAAAACTTCAGGCAGTGTGCGACTTTAGAAGCAAGTATATTAACCCTTTAAAAAAGTATAAAACCAGCTGTTAAATTGGACCAATATATCAATCTATTCTTGATTCGATCCAAATTCAATAGTAAAAGTTTTTAATTTTTTGTGAGTAATTGTGATTTTCTTTATAAATAAATAAAAAGTCTGGATGGAGGTGAAGTGAGTGTGACTCTCACCCTCCAATTTTCAACATTTGATACCAAACACCAAAAGAAAAAGATCACAATATCTACTAATTTAATGAACCAAATCAACACATTGTAATAAACGTAAATAAAATGAGGGGAAACACCTCAATCTTTTTATATTCCAGCCATGTGAGAATAATGCCTATTTTGTCTAAATAACCCGAAAAATCAATTAATTATAAGAATGATTCGAATTAAAAAAATAATCATCCAAATAACTTAAAATGAATAGTTAAATTGAGTTATTCACATAAAATACATTAAAAAAATAATTTTTAAAACTCACTTTAACTAATATTTATAAAAAATATTGAATTACGGATATCAAATGACCCACACCACTTTTGAGGAATAAAAAAAATATATTTTTTGGATTTTAACCAATGCATGACCGACACTAATTTTTTTAATTTAAATACAAAAATTATGGCATACACCACCACCGTAAATTTTTTTAATACACCAAATTAGAGGTGTTCATGGGCCGGACCGGGTTTTGATCGGCCTTAACTAAAAAATCAAGTCCATTTATTGGGCTCGGGTCGAGCCCAAAAAATGGGCCTAAAAATTTGCCCAAACCCCACCCGGATAAAAACACTAAAACCCGGGCCCGACCCGGCCCGACCGTATTAATTTTTTATATTATTTTTAAATATATATTGTCGTAACCATTTTTTGAAAAAAACGGGAATCGACTTGGTTTGAAAATGGAAATTGAAAACTGGGAGTCGCCACCAATCTTTTTCGATGAGGTGTGATTGGATCACCTTAAATCAATCATTTTAATAAAATTTAAGATTTATTAAAACGAGAATTTTTGGTCCACGATAATCAGAAAACGAGTTCGGGAGTCGGTTACGCACGAGGAAGGGCTAGCACCCTCGATGCGCCCAAAAAATTGGTACCTAGTTGATTAATTAGTGTCTTAGTATCGAAAATTTAGAAGCTTTAAAATACGATTCTTCTTTACAAAATTGCTTAAGTATTAAAGGCATTCTTATCTCAAAATATGAAATGTCACATCCAGTGAGTTAGGACGTGACGTCTTGAGTTTTTGAGAGCGAGCTTACCTTTTATATAAAGTCCGCGTATTTTAAATTATTAAAAGAGTATTCGATTGTTTAGAGTAAACAAAGAGAATTGAAACCCGATGAAGTTAGGTATGCTTTCTCGAATCCCCGAACACCGAATATTACCTTTATTTGCAAAAAGAATCTTATTTCGAAGTGACGAAGTATCATACCCGGTAAGTTAGGGCACAACGCTTCATTTCTTCGAGAATAAGCATTTTTCAAAACTCGAATAGATTTAAAAGACTATTCCGTTATTTAGGTAAAAATGAGAAAAAATCGAAACCCAGTAAGTTAGGGCACGATTATCTCAAATTACTTAGTACAGGATATTTCCTTTATGAAAAGGTTATTTTAAATCGAAAAAGGGTAAATACAACACAAGTTTATGATAATAAGAGGAAAAACGCGCAAACAAATATAGATCTTGATATTGACGAGCCTAATGGAATGAGCATAAGCGCAAACATGAATAATAACAATGAAAATAAAATAAATAAATAAACATATAAGCTAAGAGAAATGATAAAAACCAATAAACATACAGGCTAAGAGAAATGATAAATAATCTAATAGTATTTGAGAATAGGAAAAGGAATATGTATAAGAAAACTAGTTATAAATAAATATTACGTAAAATTATTTTTAAGAAATCGATAGTAATAGTAATGAAATAATATTAAGGGAAATAATAAACATAATAAATCTTTTAAAATTCGAAACGATGTATAAAAATATATGTATATATGTATAAGTAAGGAATTTATGATATGAGTGAGGAGTAGGAGTAATTTAGTGTATTTAAAGAGTAATAGATGAAAAATATGATAACAATATAATAGTAACAATACAATGATAATAAAAGCTAGTAATAATAATATGTTAAATAAAGATATGATCATGGCAATAATTAAGAATGCTAATGATAATAATAATAATGATGAAAACAAAAATATTAAGTTACAACAGTAAAGTAATAACAGTGATGAAGATAGTAAATTAGATGACTATAATAAAATAAGTAATAATAATAAAGTAGTAATAATATGTTGATAATACATAATAAAAGAATAATAAAAATATGGTAATAATAGTGGGAATACTAATGATAGTAGTAACAACAATGATGATGAATACGAATGATGATAATAATAATAGATAATATTAGATTTACCACAAAGTATTAAACAAGTAAATGAATAAATTATAATAATGACCATAATAAAAGAACATAAAACATGTGCAAGTGAAGGTAAAACAATAATAAAGGATAAAGCAAAAATGAAAGAATATGAAAATATATGTAAATAAAAATGTAAAATGAATGCATAATAAGAAATGTAAGTAAAACGTAAATACTAATGAACAGGTTTTATTAAAACTTGAAATCGGACCAATAAAAATTAATTATGTAGTACATAAATCAGTAAAGGAAATTAAATAGACTTAGGTTGAATTGGAATTAGTAGAAAAATTTTGGGTTAAAAGTATAATATAAAAAACAAAAAAGGGGCGAAATTGAAGTTTAATTGAAAACTTTGGGACGAATCGGGATATGACGAAGATATAGGGGCTAAATGCAACACGCCATGCAAGAACAGGGGCCGTGTGGGGCAATATTTCCGCACTCAAAACGACACCGCTCAAATGTCTATCTGTTAGGAAGTTCAAGGGTTAAATTGAAACAAGAAGAATAGATGTGGCGAAATTGGAAAACAAGAAAAGGTCCACATTAAAATAGCCTCCAAAAGCGGAAGGACGAGGCGCAAATAACCCCTCACCCAAAAACACGCGGATCTCATCCTCCTGAGCGGGTCGAATTGGTCTTTGGGTCAAGACCTAAACGGTGCCGTTTTAATAGGCTATAAAAGCCTAAAATTTTCCCAAAAAATCATTTTCATCACCCTTAAAAAAAACACAGAGAGAGCTCTCCACTCCTCTCCTCTTCTCTGCAGATGGCGAGGGCTCCGCCACAAGCCCGATCGTCGCTTTTGCCAGTAAATGCTGCGCTCGCTCATCACACATGTGGTGTGGCGAATCGCTCTCAGTAAAGTTTTTCTCCTTTTTATTAATATATGTGTGTTGTTTTATAGTAGAGTAGAGGTCATACATTCATGCAGATTCAAGAAGAATAAAAAGAAAAAGAGGAAAATAGGTAGACCTTGGATTCGGTACTTGATAATCTTTGTTGCGATTTGAGTTTTGTGTTTGTATCTGTTGTTGCTTTGTGCTCTTAAAATCAAGTATGTTTTTTTTTATTTCATCAGAATGCCAACCTCCCCCTTTTGGTTTTCGTATTTGGCCTTAAATAGCCATTTTTTACAATGATTTTCTAGTCCTCTCGTTTTAATGACTTGCAGGCACGCATGGAGCGGTGGAGGTGACGGGCAAAGGCTTGCAGAGACTATGACTATGCGCGCTGGACTGGATGGTGGCTGCAGCTAGAAGCGTGTTCGATCAGAAGTCCCTAGGTGCGGCGCACCTAGGGTTAAAAATTTTCTGTTCTTTGCTAGGGTTTGGCTTTGTTCTTTTTTGATTTTATGTTTGGGTTATTAATTGGGCTTGGGCTGTAAGGGGTTTTTGGGTTAGGCATTTTGGGGTTCTTGGTAGGCTTCTGTTTGTTTGTTTGTTGGGCCCAAAATTGGGCTTGTACATATATAATACATTAAAAATACTAAAAACATCAAAATAAATATTTTCCAACAAATTGAAAATAAATTTTAAAAAATATGTAGACTTAAATAACGCTAAGATAGATGCAACTTAACAAGTAAATGCCTCTAAAATAATAAAAAATTAACAAATGCCTTTAAAATAATAACAAAATTAACAATAAAATAAGTTTTATACAATGTCCAAACAATAATAACAAAATAGTAGTAACATAATAGTAAAATGGTAGCAAAATAGGGAGAAAACAACAAGAAAACAACATTCAAAAATAAAAAAATGCAGATTTTTTTTGTCCTTTAGTGAATTCAGGCCGGGCCAAGGTTAAAAATACCTTACTCGAGACCCGGCCCATTTTTAAGACGGGCCTTATTTTTTGTCTAAGCCTATTTTTCGGGCCTATATTTTTATCTAAACCCTTCCACATTTCGAGTGGGCCTTCGGGCTGGATAGCCCGGCCATGAACACCTCTACACCAAATCAACAAGTTGGAATAAACGAAAATAAAATGACAGGAAAGACCTCAAATTTTTTATATTAATATGCTAAGCCATGTGAAAATAATATGCTAAATTTGGCTACAATAATATAAGGCAAAAGCATCTAACCAATTATTGTTCATCAAATAAAGAGCAGTCGCAATGTAAATGTTAAAAGGATAAACTATTAAAATAGTCACATTTGTTTCTTTTAAATTACATTTTAGTCATTTATATTTGAAATGTTACGTTTTAGTCACTTATGTTATCGTGTTGTAACATTTTAGTCACTGAGCGTTAATTACCATTAACAGTGTAACGGTAAACTGACATGGCATGTTAAATCATAATTTCAAACGAAAATTTTAGGTTAAATTATATAATTGGTCCCTATTTTTTTTTTCTTTTTAAGCAATTCAATTTTTTTCTTTAACGTTAAAAGAGATGGAGAAGAGAGTACAATAGATAAAGAAGCAGAAGAGAATGGAAAATAAAGGAAAGTTGAAAGAACATAAAAGAAAAAAAATTTAAATTACTTAAAATAAAAAAAATATGAGGACCAATTGTATAATTTAACCTAAAAATTTTGTTTGAAATGATGATTGAACGTGCCACATCAGCTTACCGTTACATCGTTAACGGTAATTAACGATTCAATGACTAAAATGTTACAACACGTTAACATAAGTGATTAAAACATAACATTTTAAACATATGTGACTAAAACGTAACCTAAGAAAAACAAAAGTCACTATTGGTAATTTACCCAAATGTTAAATGAGTTTAACATTAATACAATTGCTTTAAACAAATTCGATTCGATTCGTCATCATACATAAATAAATTCAATTCGATTCGTAATCATACATGAATCTAATTCGTGATTAAAATTTTATTTTTATTACTTACCCCCAAATATGCTGCTTTTTTATTTACTATTACATGTTTAATTTTACGGTATAATTATTTAGTCGTCATTGACTTACTGACGAGTATTATGTTATAAATATGAAAATCTCCATCCTCAATTTATCAAAAAAATATTCTAACTATAAATTTTAGTTGGTTGAATAATTTCGATTTTTTGAAGACGTAGAGCAATCCCAAGTGAAAATTTTGCCTTCTTGGATCCCATTGCATTGTACCATAGGTCCAATAAGCTTAAAATAGTGTATTCAATATCTTTTAAAAGAGTCTATTGAATATTGACTCGATTGACATGAGTATTATTGTCAGAGAACATGAATTTAAATGTATTAAAGCACATAATCCTCCTATTTATGTATTGGAGAAAGGCTACCTATAATTCTATACATTGTGTCAAAAAAAAAAAAAGATATAATCAAAACGTATAATGAAATTATTTATATATATCTTTCAAAAGATATCAACTTGAATTTGAAATTATCCGAACACGTAAAATAGATGCCCAAACCAAATAACCCAAATCCACAACACTCCAAAATAACAAATACCCGAAATTAAAATAAATTTAAGTGACTCAACATTAAAATGACTTAAACCTATTTGTGCAATTAAAGATTAAAAATGAAAAAGCTAATTCTAAGAATCGCTCTAAATATAAGAAAAGAATATCATGTATTTTGTTTCCAAGAAATTAAAATTTTGGTTTTAAAAGCAAATGGAGCCTCATCCCAGCAAAGCTGACAGGTTGAAGCCAAGTTCAGTTCAAAGCTTTGTCTTCTCAAGTAAAAACATTACAACGCAGCCAAGCATTAGGCTCAATTCTCAGAGATATCAGAAGTTTAGGAAGAAATAATCTGTATATGTGCAAAACATGATAAGATGATGGCAAGCAAAAGACCCGCACTCGAACTCATAGAAAATTAAAGTGGAACTCTGGGCATTAATCTAAGACACGGCCGATGAATTC
This sequence comes from Gossypium anomalum, assembly GCA_025698475.1. Classification (NCBI taxonomy): domain Eukaryota; kingdom Viridiplantae; phylum Streptophyta; class Magnoliopsida; order Malvales; family Malvaceae; genus Gossypium; species Gossypium anomalum. The sequence goes on along the minus strand of CM046965.1, from coordinate 10,704,403 downwards.
ATCACCTACTATGCTAAATAATCACATTTAGAGAAAAAAACCAGCAAATGTCCAGGACTGAACATATCGCACATTGACCATATCACAAGCGCATCACCAATTCCTGCATTCCCACCATCAAACGTCAAAGTATGCCCACAAGTACATTATATCTCCTTTGCCTCTTTGTATTGTTTCTTCAAAAACTTTTTTCAGCTATTGATAAAGATGAAACCTATTTAAAAGAGAAACTTAGCAGTCAAAAATTACAAACTCTAAAGTCGATACTATTATACTTGAAGAGACCATAACAAAAGCAAAAACAGATCTTCTTAGTCATGGGACATGTTCTCTTCTCATTTAAACACAAATAATGTGCAGCGAGGGTTGAAGGTAAAACAGAGTAAGCAAATTCACCTTCAAACCATCCCCAAATCACCAATTTCCAAAACAAAAACTTATTAACAGGATAAAGTAAACCATTTGCTCCCTTTCACAGTACTCGGTTATTCTCTCATACCTTCCAAGTTCCATCACAGATCAATAAGAAATTTCAAGACAAGAAATTGGCTACTAAGACTCCAGCTAACAGTCAATCATTGAACATCATACCATACACCAAACTAAGAATACCTTCCTAGTTCCTACCAGTGCCATGCTGCTCCATGATTGAAAACCAAACCAAGGTTTTTTATGGCGTCAGGTATTGCATTTAGCAACAGTTTCTTTCACCAAATTTCCCTCCCCTAACTAAACCAGCTTGATAAGTGCAATTCCAATCTAGTACTTCGAAAACTTACGCAGAACCTTCCTTATGTAGATTGGCTGCTTCTAAGAATCCTGTAAAGTTAGACTATAATATCTAGCAAGTTGACTTAGCTATCTTGTGTGGCATCCATACACACATTCAGTGATGTATCATATAAATTCGATCATTGAACAAAGAATATATTACCAGTAATTGGTCTGAGTGGATATCTGCATTAGCTATAGCAGATCCCTGCTTCTTCCAACTTGATGTAGAGCAAATTAAATGATCTTAAGATAAACAGTCAAGAAAAAGAGCAATGAAAATCCCAGTCAAAACAATTCAAATCTCAAATTTCAATAATCTAAGTCTCGAGTATTTCTCAAAGTATCAAAAGCTATTATTTTTAAAGCCACTTAAAACAACATAGGCATTCAAAAGACAGTCTTAAACCCTAACAAAAACCTGAAAGCCTAGGTCTAATTTCCAATTGCTTAGAACACCACAAGACTCCTCTTTTTGGGGTCAATGCGTTCAATGGTGAATCGATCTTTATCTGAATCCCTGCCCATTTTTCTCCCAAAACGACTGTACGGAAGAAAAGCAACGTAGCCTGCTATGGCTACTGAATAACCTCCTCTCACTTTATCAATAAAAAAGCCCCTGACCTTCGAATTGTTTCGCCAATGCTTATTCAATTCTTGCCAAACTAGGGTTTGCCTGAACCTCCGTGGATTAAGAAGAGTCGGCTCGCCGGCGACCACGTCCAGTGATCTCGATCCCAACAAATCGTTAAACCTAACGGCAGCTCGCTCTTTGGCGATCGATTCACCGCTCACTAAATCGACGAAGAATCTCTCCAAAAACCGCTTTCTCACCAGTGATTCACCGCCGCCCACTCCTTTATCGAAGAATCCCACCTTATCCTCAAATCGATTGATTGCCGATCCGGTTAATGTCGTCTCGTCTTGCGTACAAATCCTAGGGCTCCCAATCCCTGCATCAACCAACAAGGTTTGTTCCCTTAAGCGTAAAACTTCAGCTTTAATGGCTTGTCCACTACATAACAACATGCTGGAATTAGATTTTGGAAACAAGCGATTCATATACGTGCTCATCTTCGAAAACAAGTGATTTAACGTCACAGCGGAGGCTCGCCAGTGCCAAGGCCCGAGGTGGGGAGGCTGAGAGAAAAAAGGCGGCTCAGGTTTTTTTTAAACAGAAGCAAAAAAATGAATTTGTAAACTTTTTTTTTTCTCTTATATAGGCCCATAAAACGAATTCGGGTTATGCTTCAGACGCCAAAACGGCGTCGTTTTGGACAAGAACCGATCCGACCTGACTCAGCAGGATCCGGCCTTTTTGCTTAAAGGGTATATTTCAATTTTAGTCCTTCCATTTTTGATATATTTTAATTTAATCTTAATTTCGCTACTTTTTCTTTTTAGAAATTTCGCCATTCAATTTTATCCTATTTTCCATTAAGTCCTCGGTTCGCTGATCTCCTGGAGAAAGAACGCGTGTCCTGGGATTGGGATAATTTCTCATTCAGTCGCTGTGTGTTTTCTCAATTTTCATTTTAGTCTTTATTTACTTATTTTATCATAATCTATACTTTTAACTTCATTTTCATTCTGATTCAGTCCTTAATTTATTTAATTTCAATTTTTCTTGAAATTTTTTATTTAATTATTTATGTATTTATTTATTCATTGATTCTCTTATTCTTTTTTGTATTTAAAGTTTATAGTGTTGTTTATATTTTTATTTTGCACATAATAATAATAATATTGTTGTTGTTGTTATTATTTATTTATTTATTTATTAGTATTAGAATTAGTAATTATAATATGATTATTGCCATTGTTAATTGGTGTTTTATTATTATTACATCATGGTCATTTATTAGTATGGTATTTTTATTTTTTTGTACATCATTGTTTCATTTTTATACGTTTCCCTTTTTATTTTATTTTGTTTTAACAATGTCACGAGTTGTGTTTAAATGTACTTACCTGTTTTTATACTATGCTCAAATAAGCTAAATGCATATTATTTTAAATATTGCATTCGTCTTTGCATGAGGCACAAAAAATTTTTTTTAAATCAAAGTATTTTTCATTATTTTGAAATTAGAAAAGTCGTGTTCTTAACTTACGGAATATGATTTCTTTCTAAAATCGAGATAGTCAAATATTTACTTTAAAATAAAATAAAAACGGGATTTAAGAGATGATTAAATGGCGTTCATTTTTGTTCTCGAGGATCTAAGGCATTGTATCCTAACTTACAAGACATGATCCTTTCTTTTTGATTAACTTGAAATAAGCTCATTTTCGTGAAAATTAATTTAGTTAAGTAATGTCTTAATGAGGGATTGTAATTTAAAATCTCTTCAAATTTTCAATTTTCGACACTAAAGACATCAAGTAATCAATTAGGTACAAATTTTGGGCATAACAAGAGTGCTAATCCTTCCTTGCGCGTAACCGACTTCCGAACCTGTTTCTTGGATTTTTGTAGACCAAAAAATATTGTTTTAATAAATCAAACTCCTTATTAAAATGATCAAATTACGAGGTAACCCGATCACACCTTCTAAAAGTGATTGGTGGAGACTCCCATCTTCGTTTTCAAAATAAAGTCGATTTCCCAAAAAAAGGTTTCGACAATAATCTTACATAAGCATAAGTGATTAATTTTGTAATTTACTCTAAAATATATTATTTAAAATGAAATTTTATATATTTTTAAAAAAATTAAGTTTTATAATCCAAACCATATAAAAATTATTATTTTATAATATAAGGACATAATCGAGGAGGCCTAATTTGACCAAAACTTTTAAATTCTTGCAAAAAAAAAAGTCAAATCCAAATCTTACCAAACCTCCAACAAATCTAATTAAAAAGCATATGAGATTAAAGACAAATAAAAAGAGATAAATGAAGTAAATAAAATAGTTGATTGAGTCTTAACTTAAATAGTATTGTTGTCAGTGTAATAAATTATGAATTTGAGTGTGTTAAATTGTATTATTCTCTTATTTAAAGGTTAAGGGATTATAACAAGTTTTAAGTTTTAAATTAAATAAATAAATGAAATAATAGCAAGAGATTATCATAAATAATAATGAATACAACTTGCTTCAAGCGAAAAAAAACCATGCCCCAATACATTTTATTTTTTAAAAAATTACATAATCATACCTCTAATTATTTTGAAGCAGATGGTGTTACCGACCGAGACTTTAGCTCCAGCAATTTTAATCGAAAGATAATGTTACGGGTTGACATTTTAGTTTCATCAACATGCAAGTTTAATCGAAAGATTGTGTTAAGGGCTGAGACATTAACTCCATCAACGTATAATCGGAGGTAGATTACGAATAAAGCCTAAAACAGCTTTAACACTGTTAACGGCAACAAGTCCCCCAAATTTGCTAACAACATTGTCTCCTTCTTGGTTTCCTGCTAAATCTGATAGCCCTCTTATTACTATCACTGGATACCCATTTGACAAGCTTGTCTGCATCCACATCCCACCATTATATATCAAATATAAAAACAAGACAATATTGTTTCTTATTAATTGGAGTTTAAAGTTCAATTTGTTATTCACTAGTATGATGGTTGTTAAAACCATTTTTTATTTTGAAAAAAAGGTCGACTTTGATTTAACGAAAATGGAGTTGCCACCGATCTTTTTTACTGAGGTGTGATCGGATCATCTCGTAATATGATCGTTTTAATAAAATGTTTTGATTTACTAAAACAACGATTTTGGTCTACGAAATTCGAGAAAACAGGTTCGGTAGTCGGTTACGTGCAAGGAAGGATTAGCACCCTCGTAACGTCCAAAATTGTACCTAATTGATTAATTAATATCTTGATGTCGAAAGTTGAAAACTCGAAAGGAATTTAAAATACGATCCATCTTTTTATTAATGTTAATTGAACAAAAAATGCTTGGATAAATCGAAGTGGATGCTAAAGACCTTCTTGTTGCGAAATAATAAAATGTCACATCCAGTACATTAAGACATGGCATTTTAAACCCTCGAATAAGCTTGTCTTTTGATTTTCATTATTTTTTATAGATTGGTTTTATTTTTATTTCTACCTTTATTGTTATCATTTTATTATCTATTTATTTATATCTTTTTTATATACTTTCAAATTTTATATTATTTATTTTTATTACTTTTCCTATTATTATTGTTATTAATATTTTATGTTCATTTTTTTTACCTAAATTTTATATTTGTTTATACTAATTTGTTTACTTTTCACTCTTTCCTTTTCAAAATACTTAAATTTAACTTTATATATATGCATTTTATACTTGCTTTTATTACCATCATTATTTGTTTACATATTTTGTTACAAATTATATCCTCAATTTTATTTTACTTTAACTTGATTCTTTATTTTCGATATTTTACAAATTATTTCTCCCTTGTATTGATTTGTGTAGTTGTTTCTATGCCTTCATTATTTGAGTAGCATCATTCTTTATTTGTTGTGTATGGCTGCTATCATCATTGCCGTTATCTATTTTATTTATCTCTTGATGGCTCTTGTTAATGTTAAAATAGTGTACATTATATGATTCTCATGCATTGTTTTGTTAATGTATTCATTATTGCCTTTCGCTAATACTACATTTCATTTGTGTATCATTTTAAATATTATACATGTAACGCCCCTAACCTGAATCCGTCACCGGAATAGAGTTACGGAGCATTACCGATTTATTTATTAGATATTTTATTTTATTTAACGTTCATATTTGGAACCAATTAAAATTAATCATATTGTCCCTTAAACGTACTTATTTTTCTCGACATGTTTTACTTGAATTTATTACTTGTCTCAATATACTTAGTTTCCTTGTATCAACGTATCAAAGATAATCACATATTGACATATCATGATAAATATCATTCTTTTGTCATTTCTTCATAAACATAAATCAAGTAATTCATTATATCGATATTTCATGCATTTAAAAATAAAATTCTTGCAATTTAATCCTTATTTCCAGCCGTTATATTCTCATACAAATTGATAACAACCCATGAATTCTATAAAATATCAGAATTTTTCATAATTTCAACACTTTTCAATTTAATCCTTAAAACATGTTTTTCCCTGATCTTGAACTAAATTAATAATTTTATTCAATTTTTCAATTTTAAATAATAAAATAATCCACTTCATGCAAATTGATCATTTCTAACATTTTTACAAAAGTGCCCATAAAGTTTTACTTTTATTCAATTTAGTCCCTGAGCCTAAAACATGCAAATTAGCCATGCTAGCTGAATATTCATACATATTTTCCTCCTCCTCCTCTCCATTCCACATCTTTAATTTATATAATATGCTTATAAGTAACATTATCAATAATTTCACTATTTACTTATATGTATATTCAAAGCTGTCCATTTGAGTTATAGTCACTAAATTATTTATATCTTAAGCTACAGAGCTCAAAATTAAGATCTGTTAATTTTACCTGAAACTAGACTTACATGTCTTATTACCATAAAATTTTCAGAATTTTTGGTTTAGCCAATTAGTACAGTTTATTCATTAAAGTCTCCCATGTTTTGCTATTTGATAGTTCTGCCACCCTTCACTAAAGTTTAATTATCTCTTTAAACAGAATTCAAATGATGTTATCATTTGTTTATTATAAAAATAGACTCATTAAGGAATCTAACCATATAAATTATGTCCCAAAATTATTTTTGTATAATTTTTAATGATTTTTCCAAGTCAGAACAAGGGATCTCAAAATCATTCTAAACCAGTCTCACAAAACTAAAAATATCTCAGAATACATAATTCCTTTACTTTTTCTATTTCTTTTATATGAAAATAGACTCAATAGGCCTTAATTCCATGTCTCATTCAACTTTTAATTCAATTTCTACCATTTTTGGTGATTTTTCAAAGTTAGCCTATTGCTGCTGTCCAAAACTACTTTAGTGCAACATATTGATTATCAAGTTTATAACACTCTTATTTCCATTCTCTACCATATTTCCCATTATTTTCTCTCATTTCCCTTCACTAATATATCAAGAACATGGATCCTTATATAAGAAAACTCTACCTTAACATCATTTTCATGCTTTTGATATTACCTTACATGAGAAACTCTACTTAAAATATATTGAAATCTTAAAATTTTTACCTTGTCCCATTGATTTTAATCTTTGACTTGATTTTTCTCTCTCCTCCAGCTTTTATTTCTTGAATCCAACTTGATATTCCAACTTCCCTTAGTCTCCTTAACATTTTTCTGTCTTGGTAGCTATGAAAATTCTTTTTATTTTTAGGTGAAAATGGTGAATTTTTGGTGGAAGATCTAAATTATAAAGAAAACAAAACTTTCTTTCTTCTCTTTTCTTCTAATGTGAAATGCATGGAGAAAGATGGATGGTGTATATATATATTTTTTCCACACACACACACATATATATAGACTAAATAAAATAAAAAAAATAAAAATAGCTTATTAAAATATTAAATAAATAATAATTATCTAATTAAATAACTATAAAATATCACCAACATCATCATTACTTTCTAAATTTCTCTCTCTTCTAATTGACCATTTTGCCCTTTGTGATCTTTTAAAATTCTATTCTTAAGTCATCACTTAATTTGGTAAAATTGCAATTTAGTCCCTCATAATTCTTCACCTATTCAATTTGGTCCTGATTCATCAATTTTCCTTGGTTTCTAGATCATTCCACCCTTAAAATATTTGCACTATTAGTCCTTCAACTTTTTTATATTTACACTTTAATCCCTCAAATTTTTGAGTATTTACTCTTGGGCCATAAAACTTTTCTCACTTTTACAATTTAGTCCTTTCTTGAATCAATATGTCATAATATACTTCCCAGTGATATAACTCAATTTTCCTCTTGTCACTTTATTTCCTTATTTTGTTGTATTAAGGTTAATATCTTACTGTAGAAATTTTCAGGGTGTTACAATACATTTTTACCCAAACTTGTCAAATTAAAATTTTAACAATAAGCAATATTTCGTATTTCGAAAATTTGAGAAATCGTACCCTAACTTACGGGGTTCCGATTTTCCGTTGAACTTAAAAAAGCCAAATATCCTTTCAAATAAAAAATACATGACTTTTAAATAAAAAAGGGAGCAATATTCCACGTTTGAAAATTCGAGAGATCGTGCCCTAACGTACTGAGTTTCGATTTTTCTCGTTTGACCCAAATGACAGAATATCCTTTTAAAATTAAAATGCATGAATTTTGAAAATCAAAAGACAAGCTTATTCGAGGGTTTAAAATGTCGTGTCCTAACGTACTGAATGTGACATTTTATTACTTCGAAACAAGAAGGTCTTTAGCATCTACTTCGATTTATCCAAGTATTTTTGTTTAATTAACATTAATAAAAGGAGGGATTGTATTTTAAATTCCTTTTGAGTTTTCAACTTTCGACATCAAGACATTAATTAATCAATTAGGTACCAATTTTGGGTGTTACGAGGGTGCTAATCCTTCCTCGCACGTAACCGACTCCCGAACCTATTTTCTCGAATTTCAGAGACCAAAATCGTTGTTTTAGTAAATCAAAACATTTTATTAAAACGATCACATTACGAGGTGATCCGATCACTTCTCAATAAAAAATATCGGTGGCAACTCCATTTTCGTTAAATCAAAGTCGACCCTGTTTTTTCAAAATAAAAAATGGTTTCGACAATGGTAAAAGTTTAGTTTTTTTAATGTTTTTATAATGTGTTTAGTAGGTCTAAATAAACCTCATTTAATATAATTTTGACACTGTTTACAACGACAAGTCTCTTAAAATAGTTTTAGAATTCAACTAATAAGTAAATTTATTTATTTTTGGTTGATTGCCGATCCAGTTAATATGGTCTCATCTTGCATACAAATCCTAGAGCTCCCAATCCCTGCATCAAGCAACAACGTTTATTCCCTTAAGCGTAAAACTTCAGCTTTAATGGCTTGTCCACTACTTAACTGTCGAGGTCATTTTTAAATCGAGTTTTCGAAAATGGGAATCGACTTTAAGAAAAACGAAAACGGGAGTCGCCACCAATCTTTTTAGGTGTGATTGGATCACCTTATAAAATATTTTGTTTTAAAACATTAATTTTGGTCTACGAAAAGTTGAGAAAACGGATTTGGGAGTCGGTTACGTACGAGGAAGGGTTAGCACCCTCGTAACGCTCAAAATTGGTACCTAATTGATTATCAAGTGTCTTTTATGTCAGAAATTTGAAAATTTTAAGATGCAAACCTCTTTTAATTAGAATGTCTCAATTTTAAAAATTAAGGCTCATTTATTTCAAAAGAGTCAAAACATCACATCCAGTAAGTTAGGACGCAACATTTTAAAACCTTCGAAACTAAGCTCGTCTTTCGAAAATTTCTATCTCGAAACAACAAAACACCATATCCAGTAAGTTAGGACACTATGTTTTGAAATCTCGAAATAATTATTTAAGTTTTGAAAACTCAAAATCACTTAGAAGGGTGCTTTGACTACTCGAATTCAACGAGAAAAGTTGCAACCCAGTAAGTTAGGACACTACCTTTCTCAAAGTTTCCAAACATCAAGCATTGCCTTTTATTTTTTTTAAAAAAAACCTTGGAATATTATTTTAAATGACGTTTTAGGATGACATATTAATGCATCACGAAGCATAGATGTACAAAATATTCTAACATTTCCATACAAACATAAATAATATCATTAAGACAAAACTAAATAACATGAACATACGTTTAATAAAAAATCATACTTGGGTAAATATAAGATAATAAACAAATAAAAACATGAGTAAACTAAAAGAAAAACATAATACATGGAAAAATTATACAACAATATATATCACAAAATAGCACATAATAGAAATAATTAAACATAGCATATAAAAAAAATGAAACTATGCACAAATAAGATAAATGACATACACTAAAAAAATAAATAAATAAAACATTTACAAATTATAAAAATATAATGCAGTAGTTCAAAATACATGAAATGATAGTATAATATATATATATGCATAGAAAATATATATTTGAAAATAAACTATATAAAAAGGTTAAATATTATAATATATAAAATACGTAATCAAATGTATAAAAGATAGGAATAAATATACATATTTGAAAAATGAAGAAATTAAAATAAAAAAAAAGGTTGAAAAACTAAGATAGACGAAGAATGAAATAAGAACAAACCACAGAGAGTAAGAACGCAAGAGGGAGAGAAATTTGAGTGAATGCTCTCAAGAATTTTTATTGCTTCCCAAAACTCAAGTGTTTTACAATGAAGGGAGAGGCCTCTATTTATAGTTGAGCCTCCCCAAATCCAACGGTACTAATAAATTACATCAACAGTTAAGATTAAAGGATATCTACAAATTAAATCTCCAAGATTACAAAATCATATCTTCTAAGATTGTATATCATATCTAAGATTGCAATCATATCTAAGATTGTATCATATCTAAGATTCCATATCACATCTAAGATTGCATATCATATCTAAGATTGCATATCCTTAAAGATTATCTTTTCATGTAATGGGCCATTCCGATTGGGCCAAATTATATGTTTGTAATTTTGTACTGGACTTGGACTTTGTTTTATTTTTATTCTTTGGGGGTTTATTATTTTAAATACTGAAATGGGCCGGACAAAAATGGGCTATTACATTAACAACACGCTGGAATTAGATTTTGGAAACAAGTTACTCATATACGAGCTCATCTTTGAGGGTTCTTTTCTTTTCTTTTTTGAATTTTCAAGGATTGGCGTTGTTTGCTAGGGCTAAGGCGTGGAACCTCTACTTGGAGTAACATCTAGTTTTAAGGGTTAATATACGTCTCCAAAATTATGGTTTTCATTTTAATTTAGTCTTCAAACTTTAAAACATTTTAATTAAGTTTTTAAAGTATTAACCGAGGTTTTCAAAACCAAACCGGTGGTCAAATTAGTAAAAAAATTGCAATTGATTAAGTTTTACAACCTAATAAACTTACAACAAACTAAAAAAATTACAATTACGAAATCTTACAACCTTATAGAATAACCATATACTAGTAGAATTATATATGGATTTTATTGTATAAGAATTTCTTAAAATATTTTACGAAAATTGTATTGTTAATGTGTATTTATAAGTTAATAATATACTAAATTTAACTATAACTTAACTTTAGGGGTTGAGACCTATCATTCTCTTATATTGACATCTATTATTCTATTATATCGACACTTGTTGAACTTACTTTGTACTTTATTTTTATTTTTTATTTTATCTTTTCCTCTTTAGTTTTAGTTTTTTTTTTTTTTTGTTTTGTATAATATAACAAATATATGTGTCGTCTCTCCTATCAAATTTAAAAAAAAATTAAAATTATATATATAAAAATTTAAATTAATAATACCCATTTAAAAAATAAATAAATAATTATTTTCATATTTGATAAATATAATTATTAATTAATATAATAAATACATATAAAATAGTTCACGAAAAATAATTTATGAAAAATGTTTTTAACAATTTTTATGTTTGATTAGTAAAAATTAACCTACTAATAAATAGAAAACAAAATCACCTTAAAAGAAAAATAAATAGAAAATAAGACCATTCTTCTAGAAATTATCTTTTCCTTTTCAAAAGCATAAGACAAATACTTATATTTTAACATAATTTTTTTTATTAAAGCTTGACTTAATTTGAGAAAAATATTATTATAATAAATGTCGAAACTATTTTTAATTTGGAAAACGGGGATCGACTTTTAAAAATGAAAGTTTGGAGTCGCCACCAATCCTTTTTGTTTAGGTTTGATCGGGTCACCCTGTGGTCGATCATTTTAATAAAACATTTTGGTTTATTAAAATAACGTTTTTGGTCTACGAAAAACTAAAAGACAGATTCGGGAGTCGGTTACGCGCGAGGAAGGGTTAGCACCCTTGCAACGCCCAAAATTGGCACTGTATTGATCAATTAACGTCCTAATGTTTAAAATTTGAAAAGATTTTAAAATACAATCTTTAAAAACGTTTGGAAATCTTGAATTGGATGTCGAGATTCTTGTTCAGAAGGAATAAAATATCATGTCCAGCACGATTGGATACAATATTTCAGACTCTCAATACAAGATCATTTCGTAATTTCCAAAACTCATGCATTTAAAATTTCAAAAGGATATTTGGTTATTTGGCCAAACGGTAAATCGCAATCCAGCACGATTGGGCATGATTCATCGAATTTCCAAATGCGAAACATTGCCTCATTTTGATTTAAGAACACATGGATGAAATAACAAAAGGATATTACGTATCTTAGTCGAATGAAAAAACGAAACCCAGCACGATTGGGCACGATCTCTCAAACTTCCAAGCACGAAATATTGCCTCATTTTAATTTTTAAAAGCATGGACGAAAATTCTAAAGGATATTCCGTATTTTAGTCGAATGAAAAATCGAAACCCAGCAAGATTGGGCACGATCTCTCAAACTTCCAAACACGAAAGATTTCCTCATGTTGGGGGGGGCTCAAGTTAACAATTATAAAAACCGTTTCAAAATATACTTGTTCGGTTTGTTTGGAAATAAAAGATAATCGACATTTAGAGAATATGAGAATCATGATGCATTAACAAGAAATACAAACATAATTACTTGCATGGAACAATAATATGTAACTATAATATGAAAGCCAAAAAATGACACATAATACACAAAGCAATATGAAAATTTGGAATTGACATAACACAAAACCATTTAAACCTATATGGAAAAAAAAATTTTACAAAGAGATAACACACGCTAGAGCTCGAAATACTTTATATGTACATACAACCAATAAAATATAAATGGTTATTAAATTATATAATATGCAAAAAGAAATTCGTAATAAATAACATATAACATAATTTCAAATAAAGCCAATTCATTTGTCTAACGATATATGTATGCAAATAAAAAAATAAAAAAATAATGCAAACAATGTATATACAAAGACCCTATTATATGAAAGTATTCAAAATAATCAAAATATACGGAAAAAAAGATCTTTAAAAGAAATTATGAATAAATGAATTTAAAAGGGAAAAAGAAAAATATAATAAACTTAAAAAGAACAAATATGTATATAACAAGTATAAAAGAAAGTATTTACAAAAAAATGATATGAAAAGAAAAGAAATAATGTATATAGAATAGAGCTAATTTCATCATAAATTGTATAGGTATAACAACAAATATAAGTATTATACAAAAATTTTAAAATAAGATTACGTAAAAGAAATTTTAAAAACAATATATAATTAAATAGTTAGGGAAAAAATAAAAATAAAAAAGCAAATTAACATAAGGCCCAACCATTAAAACAATTCAAAGTATTTATAAAAAGATTAAAAATAAAAAAATAAATTAAATTAAAACCTTAGGATTAGCGAAATAAAACTTAATTGAAAGAAAAACAGACTCAAAGGGATAATTAATAAATATAGAAAAATGCATTAAGGACCAAAACATAAATGCATGCAAATCTGCGGGACCAAAAACGCAAATGTCCCGAATCCCCAAAACGCGATGCCTAGGTGCGGGCTAAATCGGAACGGCGCACAAGATCCAGGGGCAATTTAAAAGAATTAAAAAGACTAGAATATGGTCTGATTGAATGCAAGCGCAAAAAGGGGGGACTCAATGTGCAAATCCCTCATTTTGAGTCAAACATATGAGCCCAGCACCAAACGGTGCTGTTTGGTGGTATAAGGCTAAAATTAAGCCAAAATTCATTCGGCAATTCGATTTCTTAGGGAAAAAAAATAAAAAATGCTCCCCCCATCTCTGCTTGGGTTTCGACCCTGCCTTGGGGAACTAGGTTGGAGGGTCATCGGCGCTTCAGTGCCTCCGCCTCCGATGCCGATTCCAGGAATAAACCCAGGAACCCTCCTTTCCTTTAGTTTTTATTTAAAAAAAAATATTCGTAAAAACACGAAAAGGAAAAAAAAGTAAAAAAACACAAATCAAAAAGAAATCCCAGGAAAAAAAAGAATAAAAAACCACCTTTCAAGCCTTAGATCAGATTTTTGAGTTGCTATTGAGTTTTGAATATACTTTCTGCTATTGTATTCCAAAAAAAAAAAAAAAAGAAGAAGATCCCTTTTACACTTATTTCGATTCGGTTTAATAGCTGATTCTTTTACAACTTGTTTACATGTTTGTAGGTTCCTAGGCGAGTACGCCTCTGACGTGGCTTGGTGGAGAGCGTACGGCTTGGAGGAGGTGCACGACGTGCGGGGGAGGTGCGCTATTGGCTGCGGCGCAAGGGAAGCTAGGGTTTCCCCTGCCGAATATGTGTTGGGTTTGTGGGCCAATTGGGCCGTTTGTAAATGGGTATTTAGGGTTTTATTGTTTGGGTTTGGATCTGCTTTTATTGGGTTCCTAGTAGTCTGGGCCGGGCAAATTTTAGGCCCTACAATAAATATTAATTTTTAAAAAACTAGAATTTTTAATTTTTAATATTATAAATTTTGATATTAATAAGTTTTCGTTTCAATCACTTACTATAAAAAATTACAAAATGATCGTTAACAAACTTATGACATGACACATTAACTCATATTCTTAATAGTTAATTTGGTTCCTGAACTATAACTATTTTTTTTTTATATTTTTTTAGTTTTTTTAAAGGTAAATCCAAAAAAACTCTAAAATTATTAAAAACAAAAAAGTCTAAAAACTTATAATTTATTTTTTGAAATTATAAATGCATTTCTTAAAATTAGAATTATGCAAAAAAAAAATCATAACATTCTTAAAAAGAAAAAAAATGAAAACCATGCCATAGAAGGAATGAAAACCATGCAAAAAGTATTAAAAACTTTTATTAGTAATTTTACGTTTTTACCTTCTAATTATAAAAAAAGAATGAAAACCATGCCATAGACGAGCCGGTTAAACAAGCATGTCCAAGTCCAATTAGAGCTGATCACGGGCCGGGCCGAGCCCAAAGAAAATTCTAGGCCCATTTTTTAGGCCCGGGCCCAACCCAAAATATGGGCCTAAAAATTATCCAAGTTCGGCCCAAAATAAAATTGCTAAGCCTGACCCGACTCGGTCCGGCCCATATTAATTTTTTTTAGCTTATTTTATTAAATAAATTTTTTTAAAATATAATAAATCAAATATATTTAAAAACATAAAAACAAATATTAAAACAAGAAACAAATAAAAAATGATACTAAAATAATTTTTAAAACAATCCACAAATTGAAAGTGAAAGTGAAATTAGAAAAGTAAAGTTAAAAATTTAAAATGATTAAAAATAAAATAAAATGTTTATTATATAATTTGGGCTGAGCCAGGCCCAGGCCAAAAAAATCTTGCCCGAGGCCTGGCCCGTTTTCTAAACGAGCATCGTTTTTTTATCCAAGCCCATTTTTCGGGCCTATATTTTTGCCTGAACCCTCCTATTTTCCGAGCGGGCCCGGCCCATGATCAATTTTGCAGAAACCATTTTTTTGAAATCGACTTTTATTTAAAAAACGAAAAAAAGGGAGTCACCACCAATCCTTTTTTATGAGGTATGATCGGATCACCTCGAAACTTGATCTTTTTATTAAAACGATGTTTTTTAATCTACAAAAATTCAGAAATGGGTTTGGGAGTCGGTTACGTACGAGGAAGGATTAGCACCCTCGTAACGCCCAAAATTGGTACCTAATTGATTAATTAATGTCTTGATGTCGAAAGTTGAAAACTCGAAAAGAATTTAAAATACGATCCCTCTTTGCATTATATCATTTTAGTAAAGTCCTTTAAATAAATCAAAACGTATGAAAATGTTTTCTTATCTCGAGGTAACAAAAGATCATATCTCGTAAGTTAGTACATGACATCTCGGATTCTCGAAAATAAGTTCGCCTTTTATTTTTATATTTGAATCTCGCGTATTTTAAAAGGATATTCGGTCATCTAGGTTCAACGAGAAAGTTGAGACCCCGCAAGTTAGTGCACGACTTCTCGAATCTCCAAATACGGAACATTGCCTTATTATTTGAATATTTTCTTTTCTGTATCACGCAAAAGTAACGTAATACTTAAATTTTAATTTATTCAAGTATGGTGTAAAACGGACAAGTATGTTTGAATACAACACCTAGTACAAATATTGGCATAACATAAAATAACGGATAACAAGTGAATACACCAATAGCTAGAACGAAAATATCATGCTAGTAAATGATGATAATGGACTATGACAATAGAATGAATAAGTAAAAAAAAAGCAATTTAACGATAATAATAACAATAATTATAATAGTAAATATTAATATAAATAATAATACTACTAATAATAATAAGAACAATATGTAGTAAAAAAAACATAAATAATCTAATTTTTTTTAAAAATATATAAAAGGTAATAAATAGGTGACTGAATAAATATAATAAAATAATAATAATAGATAATAAAATGGTAACAATAATAAAGGTATAAATAAAATAAATAATCAATGAAAGAAAGTAAAAATTTAAAAAGAAATGAAACAACAATAAATAGATGAATACAAGAATTAAAATAAAATATAAACGAATAATATATATAAATAAGTAAATGAATAAGCAAATAAGTAAATAAAGGAATAATGAATATATAAATAAGTAAATAAATAAATAAATTAAAATAAAAAGGGCTTAATAGGTAAACCGAAATTAAAATGAAATTTAAAGTTTAAATAATAATAAGATAAATGAATAACCATAAAAAGGATTAAATTGAAATTTTAAACAAAATTAAGAGTATAAATCGTAATAAATTAAATGATAAAATCGAAATAGGACTGAAATTTAATGCGCTTAAAGGAGGAGGGGTTATCGGGGAAATTATCCCCTATCCCAAAACGACGTCGTTCACATAGGGACTAAAATGAAACACAAATAAAATTATGCTACAAAATTAAAAGAAGAGAAAAATAAAAACGGGCTAAATAGAAGCGCATTGTAAAAGCAGAAGGGCTATTCGTGCAAATAGCCCATTAATAAAAAATACGAGGATCCCTTGGAGCGAGTTGGGCCGCTTGCCGGTCAAGCTCCAAACGGCGTCGTTTTGGGCACCTGAGGCTAGTCCCAAAACGGCGTCGTTTAGGGGGGCTATATAAGTCAAAAAAATCCCCAAAAAATCATTTCACCACATTTTCAAAAAAAAAAAAAAAACTTCAAAAACACTCTCCCCTCTCTCTCTCAACCTCCCAGGTCCGGCCATGGCTTCGGCCATCGGCCACCGTGGTGGTTGTCAGTCACCGGTGGCCGGAAAATAATAATAAATCCTTTTCACTTGTTTTTAATGTGGGACTCCGATTTTGGAGTCAAAAAATCAAAAATAAAGCCTAAAATTCAAAAAAAAAGAAATGAAAACCGCTCGGTTTTCGCTCCTTCAGAGACGAAGGCCTCGCCCACGGCGGCGGAAGACCAATCGTCAGGTGAGTTTTTTCTTTTCTTTTATTTTTGTATTTCATGCCTAAAATAAATAAATAACAAATATACAAAAAAGGATCACCTTTAAGATTTTTTTGATTTTTTCTTTGTGTTTTTTTTGTATTTTTTCCGTGTAAAAGTTACATTGATAGATCATGGCTTTTTATAGCCGAAAGTAATACAAATATATTATATGTTTTTGCTACTGTTTCCTTTGTTGTGTTTTGTTGTTCTCTTGGTTCTCTTTTGCAGGTAGCGAAGTCAACAAAGGCTGAGATTCCGACTTTTTGCCATTTTGGTGCAAATGGTGCCAAACCTCGGGTGGTGGGCACACTGAAGACACACATGGAGGGCAACAGTGTGGCGGCTTGGGTTTCTTCTTCTTTTTTCTTTTCTGAAAATAGTTTAGATTTTGGGCCATTTGGACTGCTAGGGTTATTTATTATTTGGGCCTGTTGTTTTTTATAATTGGACTGTAATATTTGGATTCTTAATTTATTTTTGGGGTTTTATTTATTGTTTTTTATTTGGTCTTGGGCCAGAGCAAAATTGGGCTCTCACAAGCTCTATGTCCAACTATGTGTACTTTGCTCGATTCCTATTTAAATCTTTCTTCAATTTTTTCTTAGATAGCATGGCATCCAATAATCGATGATACTTATACTCCGCATCAATGTTACTAGCTCTAATTACTACATGATCTTTGATTGGAAGGTTTGCTATTAAAGCAACATCTTCTAGCATAATAGTCGCTTCCCTGCATGGAAATTGGAATGTATATGTTTTTTATCTCTATCTTTCCAACAATGTAGCAACCAACTCGGGTATGATAACGAGATTTGTTATCATAGATGCCACATATAAATCAACACTATTCAAGCATTCTAAGATACATACATTGGGCTCTAGAAATTTTTAAATTGTGTTAAGCACAAACAATTAGATATTCTCATTGTTTAAAAGATACAAAAGAATAATATTTAATTTGGGAAAATCTTAAAAATATTTCCACAAAAATTATAGGTTTTTAAAAAAATGAGTTGGAAATTTGACATGGTTGGCAATGTGTTCTTTTTGAAACCTCAAGTCAACCATCCCAAAAAAAGTACAAAATAACAAGTTTTTTTAGAAAATTGGAGAGAATTTTGGTTGGGAAGGACAGAGAAATGGGTGGAGTATTTATAGAGTGGAAGTCGACTCTCATGATTGTCAGCTTATACTATATTAAATAGGTTGGTTAAGTCAATAACCAAAGAAGCTTTCTAATCAAACTTCACAACCTTGAACTCGATTTTCATGGGTGTTGAGATAAAGGGTGAATCTAGAAGAATTTTTAGTAGGGGTTAAAATTTAATTATAATTATTCATAGATCAAAAAATATATATTTATTATGTATTAATTTATAATTTCATTATTTTTTAAGAGACTAAACATATTTACTAATTTATAACTTCTATATTTATAAGAGGGTTGAATTGAATATTTTTCATTTTGAGGACCAAAGTGAAATTTCACCATATATTTACTTATAGTTTCTCTACTTATAAGAGGATAAATTGAAAATTTTGAATTTTTAGTGGGACCAAGGCCATTGTCTGCCCCTACACTTTATAGTACTTTTCTCTTATATGAATGACATGAACTCCTATAATGATTTTGAGCTCTCCTTAAACTCGGCGCCTAGATACAAACTCTTATGATAATTTGATCTCCTTTAAAATATCGAAATACCCTTAAAAAAATATATTCCGAAAAATAACTTTTGATTTCACATATTTTAATAAATAATATAAAAAATTACTATCATGTCGCAGCAAAGATTCTTTATTTTTTTCTTTAAAATAATTTTATTATTGTCATAATTTTAAACATTTTTTATTTACATCAATTAAATATTTTTAACAATAATATTAAACAATTAATTTTTAAATTAATTTTTTTAAAATATTTTATCACAGCTGTCGAAACTATTTTTATTTAAAAAAAAAGGGGATCGACTTTAAAACAAGGTATGGAGTCGCCACTAATCCTTTTTGTTTAGGTGTGACCGGGTCACCTAATAAAACATTTTATTTTATTAAAACATCAATTTTGGCCTACGAAATTTGAGAAAATGGGTTCGGGAGTCGGTTACGTACGAGGAAGGATTAGCACCCTCGTTACGCCCAGAATTGGTACCAAATTAAAAAAAATATTTTGAAATACGATTTCTTTTAAAACATTTGAATAACTCGAATTAGATATTAAGATTCCTTTGCTCCGAAAGAATAGAATATCACATCCAGCACGTTAGGATACGACAACCTAAACGCTCAAAATCAAAATCATCTCATAGTTTCCCAAAACATGCCATTAAAAGGATATTTGGTTATTTGGTCACACGAAAAAATCGAAACCCAGCACGTTAGGGCACGATTTCTCGAATTTCCAAACACGAAATATTACCTTGTTTGAGAAGCTTTCAAGTAAGCGATTATAAAACCTGCTCAAAGAATGTGTTTGTTTAGCTTGTTTAGGATAAAACATAATCGATATCAAGCAAAAGTGGGCATTAGAATCATGATGCAATAGCAAAACATAAAAGCATAATTTACATACTAATATATGAATACAACATTGTACAAATGGATGACAAGGATAATAATATGGCTATTCAATTTGAAATACACAATAATAATCCTATTTCGGAAAAAAAAAACATTTTAATCAAACCTTAATGTTATAGCCCAAATTTTGCCCCATTTACAACTTCAACCCGAATGGCCCATTTACAATTTTGACCCACTGAAACCCAATTAAAACAAAACCCAAAACCCAAACCTGAGTGGCCCAATAACCCAAATAACCCACTTAAATTAAACCCAAACTAAACCTAAAACTACCCAAATCCCAAACAGGCCCAAACCCACACGTGAGCCCAAACTATTAGACCCAACTAGCAAATTTAGGGTTTCAAAAAAGTTAAAACCCTAATCACCCCACTTGTGCATACTTGTCACCAAAGCTGCGCAAGACTGCCATCAAGCTCAGACTGCCCCACCGCCCTTGCGCCTCAAGTGGTACCTGCAAACAATAAATAGGAAAAGACAGCAAAAACAATGTAAACAACTTGTAAACAGGCTAAAAAAGCCGAGTGTACAAACAAAAAAGGGGGTTCGGATTTTTTTCATCAATACAAAGGATATATCAATATACACAAGCAGATTCAAAAATATAAGGAAAACACGAGAATAGCATCAATCCAGCAACTTAAAACACAGGCATCAAACATTTAAGGTGATTTTTTATTTTTATTTTAATTTCGTTTCAGGCCTATTTTTCCACATATATATATTTAAAACAAAAAAATATAAAACAAATTTTTTTAAAAAAAAAAAGAAAAAAATTACCTTTTCCGACCACCGTGCACGGTGGCCGGCGCTGGCGACAATCTGGTGATCGGACCGGTGACCGGCCCATGGCCGGAAATCGCCTCTCCTTTCCCTCTCTCCCTTTTTTTTTCTGATCTTGCTTCAAATGATTTTTTTTCTAATTTTTAGGCTATTTATAGCTTTTAAAAACGGTGCCGTTTTGGCATTAAATTCCAGGGTACAAAACGACGCCATTTTGCCCTGGGTCAGACCAACCCGACCTGACCCGCTAGGATCCGCGTGTTTTTAATGGAAGGGCTAATTGCGCTTTTAGCCCTTTCGCTTTTTTGAGATTTCGCAATTAAGTTTCTATGAAATTTCAATTTAGCCTTATTATTTTTCACGGTTTTCAATTTAATCCCCGTGCATACGCTACTTTTTGATGAGAGGGAATATTTGCTGTTTTGGTCCTCCTAGGTTATGTGCGCGTGGCATTTTGATCCTTTTTCTTTATTTCTTTTTTGAATTCGCCCCAAAATTTTATTTTATGTTCGATTTAGTCCTTTTTGTGTTAGTTTACTGTTTATTTTCAAATTAACTTGTTATTATTTTCTGTTATTTATTATTATTAATTATAATCTCTATATACTTATTATATTTATTGTATTTATTACATGTAGTTGTGTATATTTATAATGTACGTATATGTATATGTATATTTATTGATGGTGTTACTTTATACTTTATTTTAATATATTTATTATATTTTTTTTTTATATTTCAATATTATTATTATCATTATTATTATGTCTTAGTGTATAATCTTTTATATATATGTATGTGTATTTAATATACTTATGTATTATATTATATATATATATATTTTATATATATTATATATATATGTTTTAATATTATATTTTATGTATTATTAGGTATATATATATTTTCAATATTATATTATTTAGATTAGTTATGTACTATCTGATGTATATATTTTTGATATTATCTCATGCATATATTTTTAATAACTATTATGTACATTTTTAAATACTATATATATATATATATATATATATATATTGTATGTATTTTCAATAACTATATTATATGCATATACTTTATAAGCATCTTAATATTATGTATATACTACTATTATACGTCTATTTATGTAGCATTGTTAATGGTTGTTTTTCACTATTATTATTATCCCTAGTATATATACTATGTATGCATTTTCTAATACTTTGCCACATATATGTATATACATTTTTATTGTATTATGTACGTGTTATTATTATATCTATTTTACCCTATTATATTTATTATTAATATTGGTATATTTTATTATACGGGTATATATATACTTTTTATATATAGTATTATTTTCATATATCCTTATATTTATTACTATACTTATTATTTTATTCTAATATTATTACGTATTTATTTTAAAATATATGTATATATTATTATTAATGTATATAATTTTATGTTATTAGTATTTATAATGTACCTTGTATATGTTCATTTTATATATTATGTAGATATACATTATGTATGTATTTTAGTATTACTATGTATACACTCTTCGCTCTTATCATATATATATCTAGCACTATTAGTATTTTTAATATTAAGTTTACATCACCATTACTTCTTATATGTTTATATGTATATGTTCGTTCTTATTTCGCATTTAATAATATTGTCATCATGTTTAATATCGCATACGTTTTTATTGTTTTAATATTATTATCGTAGTTATTTTTTGTTTTGATGTATTTCTAACCTTATTTTTCGTTTCCCGCCCATTTTATATCATCTCGCCGTTGACCGTTTTAAAAATGTTTATTCATGTTTTTATTTATTTCAATAATCAAGGCAACGTACCGATTTAACATTAAGTCATCGATTTCATTGCTATGTTGGGTGAACATTAATCGACTCGTGTTAAAACGGTATGTCCTTCTCAAAAATTAAAAAAATTAAAAATTCTCATGTTTCAACCAGATCACGACTAAATATTACATTGAACTAGTATTTTTGAAAATCAAGACAACACGTGTTTTACAAGATACCAATTTTAGGCGTTGCGAGGGTGCTAATACCTTCCTCGCACGTAACCGACTCCCGAACCCTACTTTACTCTGATTTTAGCGTAGACCCACATTTGGCTTTCATTTTTGTTCGAAAATAAATTTTCTTTTTAAAAAAAAGATGATTTATTAGGTGTCCGATCACACCTAGAAAAAGATCGGTGGTGACTCCCTTTTTATTTCAAAATCAAACTTCAGTTTTCAAGTTTTCACTAAATCGCTACAATTAGCGGCCAAGCTAAAAAATTTTACGTCGCTACAGCTGGCGACTCCACTGGGGACGCTTTTTTGAGAGTCGTGTCTGGAATTAAACTCGTGTTGTCAAAATTTTCAAAGTTCCTTGTTCAAATCAACATTTAGTCGTGATCCTCAAATTTTTGTTTTCAAAAAGTCATGCATTCGCATTATGTTGTAAATGTTTTTCTAACTCGTTTTGTCCTTTTTGTTTTTCAGCTTTAAGTTTTATGGTTTTAGTTTTGTAGTTTTTTTAAATAAAACGAAAGGTTTGTGAGTTTCTCCCCACACACCGTGCACGTGCATCTTTGCATAACATGAGCTCTATACCCGGGCTCCGTCCGTTTAAGTGAAAGTAAACGCTATGCCTTCGTGAGTTAACTCGTCCCTCCGTACAGGCTAGTGAATAATTTCGGGTTACATATGACTTATGCTTTCGTGAGTAACTTGTCTCCGCATAGGCATAAGTAAATGTAATCCCTCGAATTGATCTCGTAAGCCTATGATGGGCCATGACCGAGGCTCTGTACTAATCTTAGTAGATGATAGTACAGACAATTTGAGTACCCACCTAGAACCAAAACCGCATATAGTGAACCGTACAAGCCCCCTAACTAGAGCTATGCCGAACCTCCGCTCGTTTAGTAGTCACCAAAATAAGTACATGGGAGAAACGCCTCTTACCTTTTGCACTTCCACTTTGTATGCAAGGGGATTGGGTTGGTTTAATAAACTAGATCAGGTAGCGTAATTTGATAAATTTTCCATGATTTTTCTGCCTATATTTGACTACTAACCAGGGTTGTTCGTCTTTGCTTTATTTTTCATCATGCATTATAGCCATCATATTAGAAAAGTGTTGACTAGAGATCGGTTGCCAAAAAATGGGTTTCTGATGGAAGAGTTGATTATACAAACAACCAAGAAAAATACCGTGGTCTGGGATTTGTCTTTGAAAACCCAGAAAGAAAAAGGGGATAGTTTAATGGAAGGATGTGTTTCTAATCTACCCGAGCACGTAACTGTGAATGTTCGTCAGAATAATCTAGAAGACTTGGTTCGAATCTGAAATCAGTGAGACTCAGACACTAGAGGAATCTTCACTGAAAGATACGGGGATATAGCTAACCTGATTGCCATCAACGTTGACGAACGATTGATTCAAGCCATGGTCAGATTCTGGGATCCAGCTTACCAGTGTTTCACCTTCAATCAAGAAGACATGACCCCGACTATAGAAGAATACGCTGCTTTGCTTCGTATCGATAATGTACAATTCTACAAAATATATGTAAAAGAGCCCAAGCCGATGACCTTCAAGAAAAAATTAATGAGATTAACAGACATGACCGACACATGGGCTGAAAAATAGATAAAGAAAAAGAATGAAACCAGCTGTATTCCATGGTTTTCCCTGTGATATTTGATTTTAAACCACCCTGACATGTTGAAGAGGGTAAATCTGTTCGCTTTGGCCATTTACGGTCTGATTGTTTTCCCAAAAGTTCTTGGACATATAGAAGTAGCAGTAGTGGATTTCTTTGAAAGGTTAAAACAAGGAATCAACCCTGTCTCAACTATCCTAGCCGAAACCTTCAGATCATTAAGTATCTGTAAGAGAAAATGGGAGGGTCATTTTATCAGATGCGCGCAGTTACTCAATGTTTGGATTTTGAGCCACTTTTGGAAAGTAGAGCGCACACCGTTCCATATGTTTTCTAAATCATTCGCCCCGTTAGAAGCTTATCTCGAGAAAGAATGGCCAAAGGAGGTCACTGAACAGTATTGAGTTTCAGTTTTTCAAAATATTTGTGCTGAAGATGTAACCTGGAGAGCACCGTAGATACGCCCTTCAGTTCTGTTATACAAGATGGGAAACCAAGATTGGGTGCCACTGCTGGGATTAAGGGGAGGAGTTGGTTATGCTCCATTAATGGTTCAAAGACAATTTTCTTCACGATAATTCATACCCGTCACCGGAGGATTAGCACAGTACGAGTTTGCTTTTGCGGGTGAAAGTCATATGAGAAGGGTCCGAGACACTGCAAAGTCTTAGAAGAAAATTCATCTGATGGAATTGGCTCTATATACTGATACCCTCACCCAAGATTATGACATATAGAGGAAGCAACGGGTGAACAGTCAGTAAATCTCGTCGACAAACTGCACCATCCAGAATTCTTTCTCGGAGGAAGTGCCATCTGAGCTGGAAATGGCAAGACAAGAATTTGAACGAGAAAAGGCCAAGATGTCTCGGGACCTTAGTGCCCTTCAAGAGGAAAACTACCAACTGAAGATCGACGTTCAGATTGAAAGGTCCAGAAACGAGAAGGTGCAAAAAGAAGTTGAAGTCGTAAGAAATGACTTAAGGGACCTTCATCTGGAAAATAAAAAAGTTAAGAGGCACAATAAAGAACAGTGGGTTGGGCAAGTCATTGGCAGAATAGAAGGAAGAAGTAAACAATATCAGAGGAGGAATGGAATTTTAAAAAGGGAAAGCGAAGAAAGAAGAAGAAAAGGCTGCGCGGGCTATGATGGAGCTGAGGAAGAAGAACGCCGAATATGAAGCTATGTCTGCCGAGGTAATGACTAGTCGATCTAAGAATCAAGAACTAAAAGAGGGGATACGGGATTTAGAAGACATGCTGCAAGATCGTCAACAACAGCTAGATACTCTCTTGGAGGCTTTGGAAGAAAAGAATAGTCAATATGATAGAGACATTTGTGCTTACGAAGAGGGCCTCCAAGAAAAAGAAATGCAACTTAGCTATTTGATCAATGAAATTTGTGGGGTAGCCATGCACGTGGTACAACTATCGGAAGAAGCTAAAATTCTCATTTGCCAATTCCCTCAAAGCCGAAGATCAAACATATCAGAATTCTTAGCACGAGTAAAGAAATATGGCGATATAGCTAGGAAGTTTGTGTAATGGCTGAATCGAAAATGGTAAAATGTTTTGTAATGGACTCTTTTGATAAATGAAATGCCTAAATAGGGGCCGTCTTGAAATTAACACTAAATTCTTGCATATTCATTCATTGGACATTTATGTATTTATTCATTCATTCATTGCATGTACATACCCCATAATCATTCGCTAAGGTTAGAATCATATAATTCGCAGTTGCAACACTTCAAATCTGGAACCACGCCATTCGTATAAAACGCGTCGACAAGCTAGAGCGATAGAGGCTGAATTCAATGAAAGAATCGAAAGGATGAAAAGAGTTCAAAGGGAATTACAAGAACAACTGGCTAAGTCGCAGCAAGAAACTAGGGATCTAATAGTGAGATCTCGAGAGGAATCACTTGAACAGAAAGATCAAATGGCTAAGATGATGGAAATGATGTCGGCTCTGGTAAAAGGAAAAGGACCTATGAACCCTGACGTTGTGGAACCACAGTCAAGGGTTAACCTTGATCAGGATCTGCCCCATCCTCCAGGATTTACTCCACCGCACGCCCATGCAACACAAAGAGGGTACGCTCAATGGGAACCTACAGGCCTGGAGCAACGACCTGCTCCACCTGCTAATCTGGGGCAAGGAATGTTCGTATCAAACCCAGGGGCTAGTCCTGCTGATCCACTCGTTCCAGATTTGGACGATCCAGCAGAGATAGCCAAGTTGAAATTGGATGATCACGATGCAAAGGAGAAATATAAGAGCTTAGAGGAAAGGCTCAAGGCGATAGAAGGCACTGAAGCCTTCTCTACACTAGGTGCTAAAGAACTCAGTTTGGTACCAGATCTAATTCTGCCTCCGAAGTTCAAGGTGCCTGATTTTGAAAAAAACGACGGGACAAGATGCCCAAAAGCGTATCTCATCATGTTTTGCCGGAAGATGACCGGCTATGTGAATGAGGATAAGCTACTCATACATTGTTTTCAAGATAGTCTAGTAGGATCAGCTCTTCGATGGTATAATCAGCTCAATAGAGAAAGGATCTGATCATAGAAGGATTTAGCGTCGCTGCTCGTGAAACAATCATTTAACACGTGATCCGATATGGTGCCTGACCGAATGACTCTGCAAATGATGGAGAAGAAACCAACGGAGACCTTTAGGTAATACGCTCAAAGGTAGAAACCAACGGAGACCTTCAGGCAATACGCTCAAAGGTGGAGAGATATCTCAGCCCAAGTGGAGCCTCCACTGACTAAGACTGAGATAACGGTTCTTTTCATCAATACTCTGAGAGCACCATTCTATGACAAGCTGGTGGGAAGTGCTATGAAGGATTTTTTGGATATCAGAATATCAGGAGAACTTATTGAGACGCCATCAAAAGTGGGAGGATGGAAGGTTCAGAAAGTTCAAAAAAGGCAGTACCTATGAGGAAGAAAGAGCCAGAAGCCCATATGGTGGGAATGGGAAGCCGTTATACCCCTAATCCGTATCCAAACCAACTCCAACCTCGAAATTATCCACCTCCGAATTTCTATTACCCTCCTCAAACCCCTTACTACCAAACACCACCTCCTTCCTACCCTGTATACGCCACGAACAACCAAAGACCCATTGCCACATTCCCATAAAGCGCTGTACCCATTCAAAGCGAACCCAGAAACGAACCAAGACCAGCAAGGCCCAATCCCGAGAGACCGCAGTTTACTTCTATCCCTGTGTCGTATGGGGAATTGTATCCAAAACTTTTGGAGAAATAATTAATATCTTCCCACTATATGGCGCCTCTGAAACCCCCGTACCCAAAATGGTACGATCCTAACGCTAGTTGTGTATACCATGCTGGAAACTAGGGGCATTCTACGGAGAACTGCCTTGCCTTCAAAAGGAGAATTCAAGGACTCATCGATGCGGTTATTTTGCGATTTGATGGTACTAGCAGTACGGCCGGGAACCCATTCCCAAACCACACTGAAGGGAATGTGAGCGCAGTGGGAGAGGAGGACAAACGGTAAAATAGAAGATAGGTTTCTGAAATAAGAACACCTCTGCAGAAAATCTAGGAGGTACTAGTTGAAAAAGGGCTACTTTGTCATCTTAACGGGGTATTCAAAGGAAGAAATGCGAAAGGTCACAGTTTTTGCGAATTCCACGGTATTGAAGGGCACGACATTCAGTCCTGCGAGGAGTTCAAGAGATTGCTGCAAAATATGATAGATAAAAAGGAGATTGGGATTTTTTATAAAGGCGAAGAGGCCGATAGAGGAGAAATATGCGCCTCTGACAATTAATCATCAGATTTCCCGTATAGCGCTGACCGACCGTTAGTCATTTATTACGACGTGAAGAAGGAGCCGGTGAAACCAAAAGTGATAATCGAAATACCATCTCCTTTCCCTTATAAGGATAATAAAACAGTACCATGGAAGTACGATGTCAACATCGCCACACCTGAAGTTGAAAAGCCCGAAGCTACAACTAGAGATGTTGGAGAGGTAGGCCATTTTACTCGCAGTGGACGATGTTATTCTAAAGAGATTGAGCCGATAAAGAAGAACAGTGACTGGAAGCAAAAAGGAAAGGCAGTGATGTATGAGGTCGAAGTCGAGCAGGAAACTCTACCCGTGCAAAAAACTAAAAAGCCTGTGAATGAGGAGGAAGCACAGGAGTTCTTGAAATTTATCAAGCACAGTGAATACAATGTGGTGGAACAATTGAACAAGCAACCAGCACGAATCTCGGTTTTATCTCTATTGTTAAATTTAGAGCCACACCGGAACGCTTTGCTGAAGGTGTTAAATTAAGCTTACGTATCAAACAACATATCTGTTGAGAAGCTTGATAGGTGGGTGAATAATCTGAACGCGGACAATTTCATCTCTTTTAGTGATAATGAGATACCGCCAAACGGTAGAGGCTCAGTGAAAGCACTGCATATTACGACTAGCTGCAAGGGCTACATAATACCAAACGTGCTCATCGATAATAGATCGGCACTCAACGTCATGCCTTTGGCCATGCTTTTCAGAATTCCGATGGATCTGTCCTATTTAAGGCCCTATCATTCCACGGTAAGGGCATTCGATGGGACAAGGCGTGAAGTCGTGAAAAAGATTGAGATTTCTTTGGAAGTGGGCCCTTATATATACGATGTTGAATTTCAAGTTATGGACATTAGACCATCATATAATTGCCTCTTGGGAAGACATTGGATCCATTCCGCTGGAGCAGTCCCGTCATCCCTCCACCAAAAAATAAAATTTATCATGGATGGCTGTTTGGTCACAGTCGAAGGCGAAGAAGACATTATCGCATCTATCTCTACTGATACGCCATACTTGGAAGTAAGCAGCTGTCGAGAAATACCAAGATGGGTATCAAGCTGACTGTGGGGAGAGGAGCTCGAGTGAGGAAAGGTTTGGGAAAATTTCAGCAAGGAATAGTCAGGGCTCTGAGGCCAGTGCATCATAAGGCTCGATACCGTTTAGGTTTCCGAGCAGATACACGTCAAAGAAGAAAACAGTGGAAGAAGGATCAGGAGAAAAGGATTGCGAGAACTTTGGGCCGAAAACAAGAATGGGAACCCATAGAGTACACTCCTTTGTCAAGAACGTTTACATCTGCAGGAGTGATATACCCGGGGTAGGATAATACATAAAGAACAATGTTAATGATAGAAAAGGGTTTTCAGAATGTCAGTATAAATGTCATTGACAAAGAAGCTAACGCAAGTAAAGACGTCTCAAGGATACGCCCTTGTCCCCTGGGTTTCATGTTGAACAATTAGACTGCCGATGACCTTCTTGTAGTTTATAAGTCTTCAGAGTAATGCTCAAACATTAACCCTCTATTGTGTCCTTAGATATAATAGAATTCTTTTGTAAGAGCTTACATTCGCTCTTTATCATTCAAATGAATATCAATGAAGATGTATTTTGTCACGATTTTTCGCGTTATCACTACATTTCATAATCATTTTCTCATTTCATAGCTTATCCTTACATTTGCCTCATGCCATGCCATAACATTTTGTTTGTTGGTTCCAATATTTGGATGCCCCTCTATAGTTTCTTTTGCCATTCAACTTTCAGGTGCTCAGATATCAACGGCATGAACAAACCCGTTACGAGTCCTGAAATTGATTTTAAGAAAGTTGTTTGTTTAGGAGAATTCGAAGCCGAAGAAAATGCTGAAGACTATGTCTCGTCTCTTAACTTGCTAAGAATGATGGAATAAGAGGATAAACAGATTTTGCCTCATCAAGAATCTGTTGAAATAATAAATTTGGGAACTGAAGAAAGGAAGTAAGAAGTGAAGATTGGGACCTCTATTTCAGGGGGCACCAGGCATAATTTGATTGCTTATCTCCGCAAGTAGAAAGATGTATTCGCATGGTCATATCAGGACATACTAGGATTGGATGAAGATGTAGTGGTCCATAAGCTTCCATTAAAGCCAGAATGCAAACCCATTCAACAAAAGCTAAGACGGATGAGACTCGAAATACTGTTGAAAATAAAAGAGGAAGTCAAGAAGCAATTTGATGCTGGCTTCCTACAAGCCTCCAAATATCCAGAATGGGTGGCTAACATAGTCCCAATACCAAAGAAAGATGGCAAAGTACGAATGTGCGTGGATTATCGTGACCTGAATCGAGCAAGTCTTAAAGATAATTTTTCCTTACCACATATTGATACGTTGGTGGATAACACAGCAAAACATTCATTGTTTTCTTTCATGGATGGATTCTCGGGGTATAATCAGATCAAGATGGCCCCTGAGGATATGGAGAAAACTACCTTCGTAACAATGTGGGGAACATTCTGCTACAAGGTGATGCCATTTGGGTTAAAGAATGTTTGGGGCAACATATCGAGCTATGGTGACATTATTCCATGACATGATGCATAAAGAAATAGAGGTCTACGTCGACGATATGATTGCTAAATCCCGAGGGGAAGAAGAGCATGTAGTAAACCTCAAGAAGTTGTTCGGAAAGCTGAGAAAGTTTCAGCTAAAGCTTAATCCAGCCAAATGTACGTTTGGGGCTACCTCGGGGAAGTTTCTAGGCTTTATTGTCAGTGAAAGAGGTATCGAGGTTGATCTAGATAAAATAAAAGCCATTCAAGAGTTACCACCTCCGCGCACGCAAAAGGAAGTCAGAGGATTTTTAGGGAGGTTAAATTACATCACCCGATTCATCGCTCAACTTACCAACCAATGCGACCCAATCTTTCGGCTTCTTCGAAAACAGAACCCGGAAGAATGGAATGAGGAATCTCAGGTGGCCTTTGATAAGATAAAACAATATTTGTCTAGTCCTCCAGTGCTAGTACCGCCAACTTTGGGAAGACCATTGATATTGTATTTGAACGTGTTAGAAAATTCAATGGGTTGCGTACAGGGCAACACGACAAGTCAGGAAAAAAAGAAAAGGCGATCTACTACCTCAGCAAAAAGTTCACTGAATATGAGGCAAAGTATTCGTCCATTGAAAAATACTATTGCGCTCTGGTTTGGGTAGCTCGGAGGCTCAGGCAATATATGTTGTATCATACGACATGGCTAATTTCAAAGCTGGACCCAATAAAATACATGATGGAATCACCGGCACTCTCAGGAAGAATGGCACGATGGCAGGTCCTCCTATCGGAATACGACATTGCTTATGTAAGTCAAAAGTCGATAAAAGGGAGCGCAATAGCTGATTTCCTAGCGACTCGAACGGTAGAGGAATATGAGCCCTTGAGATTTGATTTCCCAGATGAAGACTTAATGTGCATCACAGAAAAGGAATCCGAGTAATCAAAAGAGAAGCCATGGAAGATGAGTTTTGATGGTGCGTCGAATGCCTTGAGGCATGGAATTGGAGCAATCCTAGTATCACCAGAGGGGAATCATTATCCGTTCACTGCAAGACTGAACTTCTTCTGTACCAATAATATAGCGGAATATGAGGCCTGTATCATGGGACTTAATGCAGCTATTGATCAAAACATCAAAATCTTAGAGGTGTACGGGGACTTAGCATTGGTGATATACCAAATCCGTGGAGATTGGGAAGTGAGAGATTCAAAATTAGTCAAATACAGTGATCTAGTGGCTGAATTGATCAAAGAATTCAAAGAAATAATTTTTCATTACTTCCCACGAGAAGATAACCAATTAGCTGATGCCCTGGCTACTTTGGCTTCAATGTTCAAAACAAATAGAGAAGCAGAAATAATGCCCCTCAAAATGAGCATATATGAAGTCCCTGCACATTGTTTCAACATTGAAAAAGAGCCAGATGAACGGCCATGGTTCCATAATATCTTAGAATATGTCAAGAATCAAAGGTATCCCGAACAAGTGAATGAGAATGACAAAAGAACAATCAGAAGAATGTCAGTGGGATTTGTTCTTAATGGAGACATCTTGTACAAAAGAGGAAAGGACCAAGTGCTTCTGAGATGCGTGGATGCTATTGAAGACAAGAAAATACTCGAAGATGTCCATGAGGGAATTTGTGGGACACATGCCAATGGTTTCACTATAACCAGGAAGATTATGAGACTCGGATATTACTGGCTGACGATGGAAAGTGACTGTATTAGTTTTGCACGAAAATGCCACAAATGTCAAATTTATGGCGATAAGATTCATGTAGCCCCTTCGCCCCTTCATGTCATGACTTCTCCTTGGCCCTTTTCTATGTGGGGCATGGATGTTATAGGGCCAATTTCCCTAAAAGCTTCTAACGGACACCGGTTTATTTTTGTGGTTATTGATTACTTTACAAAATGGATAGAAGCCACTTCGTTTGCCAATGTGACGAAGACTGCAGTTTGCAGGTTTTTGAAAAAGGAAATCATTTGTCGATATGGTTTGCCTAAAAGAATTATTTCAGATAACGCCTTAAATTTGAACAACAAGATGATGAAAGAAGTGTGCGAGCAATTTCAAATAAAGTATCATAACTCCTCGCCCTATCGCCCAAAGATAAACGGAGCTGTTGAAGCAGCCAACAAGAATATTAAGAAGATCGTTGGGAAAATGATCGAGACATATAAAGACTGGCACGAGAAGCTAACGTTCGCTTTGTATGCATATCGCACATCTGTGCGGACATCTACGGGAGCAACTCCTTTCTCTCTGGTTTATGGAATGGAAGCTGTGTTACCCATCGAAGTTGAGATCCCTTCTCTACGAGTCTTAATGGAGTTAAAACTAGAGGGAGCAAAATAGGTTCGAGCTCGATATGACCAGTTAAACCTCATCGAAGAAAAACGTCTAAAGGCAATTTGTCACGGGCAGATGTACCAGAAGAGAATGATCGCGGCCCATGACAAGAAAGTACGGCCAAGAGAATTCTACAAAGGAGAGCTCGTGCTGAGAAAGATTCTCCCAATACAAAAAGACCTGCGAGAAAAATGGGCACCAAATTGGGAAGGACCATACGTTATAAAGAAGGCATTCTCTGGTGGAGCTTTGATTCTCACAGAGATAGATGGGAAGGAGTTACCTAATCTAGTGAATTCAGATGCTGTGAAGAAATATTATGCTTGAAAAAAGAAAACCAAGATGAAAACCCGAAACAGGGCATCTTAAAAAAAAGAAAAAAAGAAAGAGAGATCAAGGTGAAAACCAAAAAAGGGCATCTTGATTAACACAAAAGATTAGGATGAAAACCCGAAAGCGCATTCTAATGAAGCAAGCACTAGCTTAAAAAGTAAGGCGTTTTGAACGGTGGGTTAAACAGCGAGACTACAGTATTTGAAGCATTTCTAAAAGCTCGAAATCTTCTACGCAAGAAGCCATGCTCGAAAAGATTCTTGATTGAGGAACGTGGAAGAGTTCATGTGTTGAATATCTAGAGCATTTGTACCCGTTGAATGCAATCCTTTTTCTCTTTATGACACTGTTTTTTTACTATCATTGGTTAACTTTCTTTGTTTGCTACATTTGAAGTAAATAAATGTGAGGTATCCCTTTTGTTCCTACCTGACCATTTTCATGCATCTCATTATGTGGTTTATTTAAATAATAAATAGTGAAATGACATACTCTAGACAAAAGAAATGTTGAGCATTACCCGGATAAGAATTTGATAAATACAAGAGTCTCAAAGTAAGGACAAAGTTCAACCAGGGGGCAAAAGAGTGATATCTGAGAAACACATATTGTTCGTGAAGCTTGAGGACGGGTACAGGGCCTAAAGAGAAAGTCAAGAGCCGAAGTAATGAATGCAGATCATCACAAAAATCGTGACGAAAAAGAACATACGATAAACATGCTTAAGGCACATAGCATAATCATGTAGGCATAAAGGCATTTAAGACAAACATATGCATATCATGATAACATTATGCATGACATATATAGGTACTCCAATAGAGTAAGAGGATATGATCAAAGGGAGAGACACCTGAGTTCCACCAGATGCCAGGTTTTGGTATTTTGATGTTTTTATTTCTATTTTCATAAATTAACTCATATTGCGAGAGGTGAGTTGAGCCTCGGCTTACGCGTTGAGGTATTTTCAATTTATGTTTCAAAAATTAACTCATATTGCGAGAGGTGAGTTGAGCCTCGGCTCACGCGTTGAGGTATTTTCAATTTATGTTTCAAAAATCAGTTCATATTGCGAGAGGTGAGTTGAGCCTCGTGACACGCTGAGGTATTTTCAATTTCTGTTTCTTACAAAAAATCAACTCATATTGTGAGAGGTGAGTTGAGCCTCGGCTCACGTGTTGAGGTATTTTCAATTTATGCTTTTCAAAAAATCAACTCATATTGCGAGATATGAGTTGAGCCTCAGGACACGTTAAGGTAATTTAAATTTCTGTTTATCATAAATTAACTCATATTGCAAGAGGTGAGTTGAGCCTCGGAGCATGCTTAGAGTCAACTCATATTGAGATAAATGAGTTGAGCTCAGGATTACATGCCGAGTAGAGAATAAAGATTGAAGCTGGTTGAAGACACCAGATTTTGTCTCTCTAAAGTTGCAGTGGAGCTGATTGAGGATATCAGATCTTGCCCTTCTGAAGTTGCAGAAGAAAAGACCACAAACCTCACCTCCCTGAAGTTGTAGCGAAACGTATTGAAGATATCAGATCCCATCCCTCTGAAGTTGCAGAAGAGCAAATCACGACAGATCTTACATCCCTGAAGATGCGAGTAGATTGAAAATACAAGTTTCTATCTCTTTGAAGTTACAGTAGAATGAACTAAAGCTACAGGATGCGGTGGACTGGAAAGAGACTACCTGAAGAAGAGAAGCGCTAAAGAGGTCAAAGCTCGACGAGGCCGGGCAAAATTGGTCTTTCCTAAAAGTCTTTACTCATTCTCGTTACACGACAATGAGTAAAGAGGGGCAGCTGTTATAGCCCAAAATTTGCCCTATTTACAACTTCAACTCAAATGGCCCATTTACAATTTTGACCCACTGAAACCCAATTAAAACAAAACCCAAACCTGAGTGGCCCAATAACCCAAATAACCCACTTAAATTAAACCTAAACTAAACCTAAAACTACCCAAACCCCAAATAGGCCCAAACCCACACGTGAGCCCAAACTATTAGACCCAACTAGCAAATTTAGGGTTTTAAAAAAGCTGAAACCCTAATCACCCCACTTGTGCCGCCATTGTCACCAAAGCCTGCAGCACCGGCCATTGCTCAGCACCGCCCCACCGCCTTTGCGCCTCAAGTGGTACCTGCAAACAATAAATAGGAAAAGACAGCAAAAACAGTGTAAACAACTTGTAAATAGGCTATAAAAGCCGAGTGTACAAATGAAAAAGGGGGTTCGGATTTTTCTCATCAATACAAAGGATATTCCAATATACACAAGCAGATTCAAAAAATATAAGGAAAACACGAGAATAGCATCAATCCAGCAACTTAAAACACAAGCATCAAACATTTAAGGTGATTTTTTATTTCTATTTTAATTTCGTTTCAGGCCTATTTTTCCACATATATATATTTAAAACACAAAAATATAAAACAAATTTAAAAAAAAAAAAGAAAAAAATTACCTTTTAAGCTCGCCACTGCACGCACGTGGTGGCGCCACAACGATGCAGTGATCGGACCGGTGACCGGCCCATGGCCGGAAATTGCCTCTCCTTTCCCTCTCTCCCTTTTTTTTCTGATCTTGCTTCAAATGATTTTTTTTTCTAATTTTTAGGCTATTTATAGCTTTTAAAAACGGTGCCGTTTTGGCATTAAATTCCAGGGTACAAAACGACGCCATTTTGCCCTGGGTCAGACCAACCCGACCTAACCCGTTAGGATCCGCGTGTTTTTTAATGGAAGGGCTAATTGCGCTTTTAGCCCTTCCGCTTTTTTGAGATTTCGCAATTAAGTTTCTATGAAATTTCAATTTAACCTTATTATTTTTCACGGTTTTCAATTTAATCCCCGTGCATATGCTACGTTTTGATGAGAGGGAATATTTGCTGTTTTGGTCCTCCTAGGTTATGTGCGCGTGGCATTTTGATCCTTTTTCTTTATTTCTTTTTTGAATTCACCCCAAAATTTTATTTTATGTTCGATTTAGTCCTTTTTGTGTTAGTTTACTGTTTATTTTCAAATTAACTTGTTATTATTTTCTGTTATTTATTATTATTAATTATAATCTCTATATACTTATTATATTTATTGTATTTATTACATGTAGTTGTGTATATTTATTATGTATGTAAATGTATATGTATATTTATTGATGGTGTTACTTTATACTTTATTTTAATGTCTTTATTATATTTGTTTTTTTATATTTCAATATTATTATTATCATTATTATTATGTCTTAGTGTATAATCTTTTATATATATATGTATGTGTATTTAATATACTTATGTATTATATTATATATATATTTTATATATATTATATATATATATGTTTTAATATTATATTTTATGTATTATTAGGTGTATATATATTTTTCAATATTATATTATTTAGATTAGTTATGTACTATTTGATGTATATATTTTTGACATTATCTCATGCATATATTTTTAATAACTATTATGTACATTTTTAAATACTATATATATATATATATATATTGTATGTCTTTTCAGTAACTATATTATATGCATATACTTTGTAAGCATATTAATATTATGTATATACTACTATTATACGTCTATTTATGTAGCATTGTTAATGGTTGTTTTTCACTATTATTATTATCCCTAGTATATATACGATGTATGCATTTTCTAATACTTTGCCACATATATGTATATACATTTTTATTGTATTATGTACGTGTTATTATTATATCTATTTTACCCTATTATATTTATCATTAATATTGGTATATTTTATTATATGGGTATATATATACTTTTTATATATAGTATTATTTTCATATATCCTTATATTTATTACTATACTTATTATTTTATTCTAATATTATTACGTATTTATTTTAAAATATATGTATATATTATTATTAATGTATATAATTTTATTTATTAGTATTTATAATGTACCTTTGTATATGTTCATTTTATATATTATGTAGATATACATTATGTATGTATTTTAGTATTACTATGTATACACTCTTCGCTCTTATCATATATATATATCTAGCACTATTAGTATTTTTAATATTAGGTTTACATCACTATTACTTCTTATATGTTTATATGTATATGTTCGTTCTTATTTCGCGTTTAATAATATTGTCATCATGTTTAATATCGCATACGTTGTTATTGTTTTAATATGATTATCGTGTTATTTTTTGTTTTGATGTATTTCTAACTCTTATTTTTCGTTTCCCGCCCATTTTATATCATCTCGCCGTTCACCGTTTTAAAAATGTTTATTCATGTTTTTATTTATTTCAATAATCAAGGCAACGTACCGATTTAACATTAAGTCATCGATTTCATTGCTATGTTGGGTGAACATCAATCGACTCGTGTTAAAACGGTATGTCCTTCTCAAAAATCAAAAAAATTAAAAATTCTCGTGTTTCAACCAGATCACGACTAAATATTACATTGAACTAGTATTTTTAAAAATCAAGACAACACGTGTTTTACAAGATACCAATTTTGGGCGTTGCGAGGGTGCTAATACCTTCCTCGCACGTAACCGACTCCCGAACCCTACTTTACTCTGATTTTAGCGTAGACCCACATTTGGCTTTCATTTTTGTTCGAAAATAAATTTTCTTTTCAAAAAAAAGATGATTTATTAGGTGTCCGATCACACCTAGAAAAAGATCGGTGGCGACTCCCTTTTTATTTCAAAATCAAACTTCAGTTTTCAAGTTTTCACTAAATTGCTACAATTAGCGACCGAGCTAAAAAATTTTACGTCGCTACACTTAATAAAAACTAAAGAATATAATTAACCAAAAAAAGCTCAAATTAAAGTAAATAAAACATAACAAACTTTCCAATGACAATGAATAAAGCTAAAATAAATAATGTGAAA
The DNA here is from genome assembly GCA_025698475.1 of Gossypium anomalum. Classification (NCBI taxonomy): domain Eukaryota; kingdom Viridiplantae; phylum Streptophyta; class Magnoliopsida; order Malvales; family Malvaceae; genus Gossypium; species Gossypium anomalum. The sequence continues at coordinate 10,666,096 of CM046965.1, read as the reverse complement.
GAAAGGAATTTTGAAATCACTAAGATATAAAAATGATTTAGAAATAAATTAATTGTATACAAATTTTAAAATAAGCAATAGGTATGAAAACTTGAAATAAATCGAAAAATAGAAATAAATAATATGCAAAATAATATATATAAATGAAAGTATAAATTAACGAACTATAACAATGCAAAATCAATAAATTAATTCAAGACAATAAGTTAAAATAATATGGTTTTTTTTTAAATGAATAATAAATAAATCCTAATGCCAAAACATAAACTAAAGACTTAATTGAAATAAAAACAAAATTGAAGGGATAATTTTTAAAAAATAAAACAAATTATTAAAACAGAGTCGGGGACCGGAATAAAATGCACACCAATGATCGAGGACCAAAACCACTAATGTCCCAAGTCCCAAAATGCGGCGTTCCAATATACTCATTTAAATGGCTTGAGGATCAAATTGAAACCAAAACTAAATTTCTGAGCCAAATTAAAAAATAAAAATAAGACGAGATGGTATAACAACGAAAAGGCGGAAGGACCTAAGGAGCAAATTGCCGCTTTATCAAAATGCGAGGATCCTCCCCGGGTCAGGTCACTCGCGCGGATCCTCCCTTTAAACGACACCGTTTTACACTTTAAAAACTTAAGTGAAATGACGCCGTTTCACGAAGGCTATTTAAGCCACTTTTCTTTTTTAAAAAATCATTTTGTTCCTCAAAAAAAAAAAAAAAAACCAACAACCCTCTCCTCTACTCTCCATCTAGGCGATTTCCGGCGTAACTCCGGTATGGTCCGTCGCCGTGCGCGCCGCCGTTGGCGCCACCGTATACGGCGGCTGGATGGCCAAAAGCCTCCGTTTTCAGGTGAATTGAAAGGTAAGCTCCTCTTCTTTCAGTTTTTATTTAAAATCAGTTGGTAAAAAACACGAAAAGGAAAGAAATAAAGGAATCACGTATATGAAAAGGAAATCCCTGAAAAAAGAGTGAAAAACAACCTCTTAAACTTCGGATCCGATTTTTGATTGCTATTGATTTTTGCTTGTATTCAGTATGTGTAAAATGCGGAAAAAAAAGTCCCTTTTTACATTCGATCCTCTTTGGTTTTATAGCCGAACGAAAGAAAACCAACAACTTTTTGCTGCTGTCCCTTCTTTTGTGTTTATTTGCAGGTGCGTGTGTGGGCATGCCACTGATGTGGCGTGGTGGAGCAGCGCACGACGCGGGGCGTGTGAAGGTGGTTCAGCAGTTGAGGGCCATGGCGCAGGGGAACTCTAGGGTTCCTGAGAGAGTTTTGATTTTTAGGCCATTTGGGCCAGGTTTAGTTTATCTGGGTATTAGGCCCTGCTATAAATGGGTATTCGAGTTTGGGCCCATTGTAATTGGGTGTGGTATTTGAGTTTTGAGGGACTTTATGTGTTGTTTATTGGGCCCGGGCTAAATTAGGCCATAACAACAACATTTTTTAAAAAGTAATGAGAAATTTACATAAAATAATCGTGACCATAGTTCATAGTTGCAGTGGATTTGGAGTCAAAGGAAAAGAAAGAGGGAAACATAAATAAAATCTGCTAAACTTTATTCTTATTGTTTATTTTTGGGGAGGTTAAGATTTTGGTAAAAGGGGATTTGCGCAAGGTTAGGGACGATGACCTTAACCGATCTGCTTTCGAAGGAAAAAAATTAAATAATTTACTTAAAAATATAAGGATTAATAGTATAATTTGATTTAAAATTAAATTTTGATGGTTGAAGTTAATACGTCCCATCAGCTTATCTTTATATCTTTAATAGAGTTAATTATTTAATATTCATAATGTAATAAATCCATAATTTTAATCATCATATAAAAAATTAAAAAAAAATTAGTGACCGAAATATAGTCTTAAGTAGACGTATGTCATTAATTTTGGAATTTACCCTAAAATATATTATTTAAAATAAATTTTATATATTTTTTAAAACTAAGTTTTATAATCCAAACCATATAAAAAATTTTATTTTATAATATAATGACTTAATCGAGGAGGCCTAATTTGACCAAAAATTTTAAATTCTTGCAAAAAGAAAAATCAAATCCAAATCTTACCAAACCTCCAACAAATCTAATTAAAAAGTATATGAAATTAAAGACAAATAAAAAAAAGATAAATGAAGTAAATGAAATAGCCGATTGAGTCTTAACTCGATTGGTATTAATATTATTGTTAGTGTAAGAAATTGTGGGTTCAAATACGTTAATGTGTATTATACTTTAAGTTTTCTTTGATATTTACCTGATTTCTTTTTGCTATTTTCTGATTTTTTTGCATTTATTTTGAGAAAAAAAAAACATAAAATTGGATGACGACTAGAATAACGTGTTTGACATTTGAAAACTTCAAGTACTAAATTGAAAAAAAAAAATTCTTTAGATACCAAAGTGATAATTAGATATAACTTTAAGAAACACATAGTACATTAACCCTTTAAAAAATTATAAAACCAACCGTTGAATAATACCAATATATCAATCTATTCTTGGGGTGAGTTTGGATGGACGGTGCATTTACCTGCGGTTAGTATAAAAACAGCGGTGGGGATGAGATTAAATACTGTAACGATACTATAACATGAGACAAAAAATAAACTAAACTAAACTCACCGCACTGCACCTAATCACTTATCCAAACCCACCCTTGTTTGGATCCAAGTTGGATAGTAAAAGTTTTTACATATTTTTTGGGTAATTGTGATTTTCATTATAAATAAATAAAAAGTCTGGATGGAGGTGAAATGAGTGTGACTCTCACCCTCCAATTTTGAATTTTTGATACCAAACACCAAAAGAAAAAGATCACAATATCTAATAATTTTATCAACCAAATCAACACATTGTAATAAACGTAAATAAAATGAGGGGAAACACCTCAATCTTTTTATATTCCGACCATGTGAAAATAATGTCTATTTTATCTAAATATTCCAAAAAAATTAATTATTTATAAAAATGATTCAAGTTAAAAAATAATCATCTAAATTACTTAAAATAATCCACATAAAATATATTAAAAGATAATTTTTTGGGTTATATGGTCACTAAATAGTTGATACCATTGTATTTTTTCATAAATCATATGATATTGATACTAATATTTAAATTGTATTTTTTCATAAATCATATGATATTGATACTAATATTTAAAAAAAAATTTAAGATACGGAAATAATATGCTAAATTTGGCTACAATAATATACGGCAAAAGCATCTAACCAATTATTGTTGATCAAATAAAGGATAAATTATTAAAATAATTACTTTTGTTTTCTTTAAAATATATTTGTCACTTATATTTGAAATGTTACGTTTTAGTCATTTACGTCATCGTATTGTAACATTTTAGTCACTGAGCATTAATTGCCATTAACGGTGTAATAGTAAACTAACATAGCACGTTAAATCATCATTTTAAACAAAAATTTTAGGTTAAATTATAAAATTGATCCTTTTTTTTTGTTTTAAGTAATTTAATTTTTTTCTTTTACGTTAAAAGAGATGAAGAATGGAAGAAAATAGAGGAAGAAGTAGAAGAGAATGGAAAATAAGAGAAAGTTAAAAGAATATAAAAGAAAAAAATTTAATTACTTAAAACGAAAAAATATGGAGACCAATTGTATAATTTAACCTAAAAACTTTATTTGAAATGATAATTGAACGTGCCACATCGGCTTACTATTACATCGTTAATGGCAATTAATAGCTCGATGACTAAAATGTTACAACATGTTAACGTAAGTGGTTAAAATATAATATTTTAAACATATATCACTAAAATGTAACCTAAAGAAAACAAAATGACTATTTTGATATTTTGCGCTAATTTAATTTAACATTAGTACAATTGCTTTAAACAAATTCTGTCGTAACCATTTTCTTTGGAAAAACGGGGATCGACTTTGGAAACGAAAATGAAAGAATGGGAGTCGCCACCAATCTTTTTTGATGAGGTGTGATCGGATCACCTTAAATTAATCATTTTAACAAAAGTTAAGATTTACTAAAACGATAATTTTTGGTCTACGAAAATCAGAAAATGAGTTCGGGAGTCGGTTACGCACGAGGAAGGATTAGCACCCTCAATACGCCCAAAATTGGTACCTAGTTAATTAATTAGTGCCTTAATGTCGAAATTGGAAAATCGGGAATGGATTTGAAATACGATCTTTTCTATTAATATTGATTTTAAAATTCTTGAATTAGCTTGAATCGATTGTTTAAAGATTTCCTTATTCCGAGACATTGGAGTATCACATCCCGTAAGTTAGGACACAATACCATGAATTCCCGAGTGCAAGGTCGTCTTTAATTTAAATGGAAATCCCGTGTATTTTAAAACTCGAAAAGGATATTTAGCTATTTAGAAATAACGAGAAAATCGAAACCCCGTAAGTTAGGGCACAATTTCTCAAACTTCCCAAAATGTGAAATATTACCTTATTTTGGAAAAAAATTCGAATAACAACGAGAGCAATATCTAAACGATGTATATTTATTTTGCTTGGAGCGTAACAACGAATAAATGTATCTAAATACGATTCAAGATATGATTATAATAAGATAAAATGCTAGTGTATTAAGGTGAAATAATGACATAATAAAATAAAATGACAAGCATAGTTAATGACAATGATAACAAAAATAATTCATAATGATAACAACAATAATTATACTATGGTTACTATTTTAATATTTACATAAAAAGAATCAAGGAATAATAATGATAATAATAATAATATGGGTAAATACGGAAAGGAAATATATAACGTAATATAAAATTAATATGATGATAATAATAATGATACGACAATAATAATAAAAGAGGGGAAGATAATAGTTATAACACATTAATAAGAATGATCATAATATAATAATAATAATAATAATAATAATAATACGATAAAAATGTAAAAATTGAGAAAAATAATAATATAATAATAAAATCTAAAGTTTTAAAATTATAAAAAGAATATAATAAATAAATGGTAAAATAAAATAAAATCAATTGAAAAAGGAACAGGTAAATAAATATAAAAGAAATATAATAGTAATACTAATAGTAATAATAATGCAAAGCTAATTAATTTAATAATAGATCAGTAAAATAATAAAAGGGAAATACGGGAAAACATATAAAAAGAAACAAATAATAAAATATTGGATAGACAAGTAAATAAATATTAGTAGTGAGAAAATAATAATAAAAAACAAATAATTAAATAAAGATATAAAACCAACAAATATTTAGAAAGTAAGCATTAAAATCTTTAATATATGTATGAGGGATATATAATATAAAAATAGATGAAAAGGGAACAATAAAAAAAGGAATAAAATTACAATAAGAAATTGTGTAGACAAAATAAATGGGATAACAATTAACATAAACAAATGAACGAATATCAATAAAACATCAATTTAAAAAAAAAAAAAACACTAAACACACAAATAATAAAATAATAAAATAACAAATGATATTAAAAAGACTAAAAAAAAAAAAAAACTAAAGTTAAATAGGCTAAGGATCGAATCGAGATTGAAATGAAATTAGGGGGTAAAATTTTAAAAAAATAAAATTCAAATAAGCGCGGATTAGGACTTAAATGAGCGCGAGAATAATATGGGAGGACCGAATGGGAAATTAACCCACACCATCAATTTCTAACAAGTACCAAAATGTAATTAAAATAATATCTTGGGGCGAATTTTAAAAAAGTAACAATGAGCTAATTTGAAAGGACCAGAAAGGAGGAGGGACCATTTGCACAATTTGTCCCAGTAAGTAGAAACATGTTAAAAACTGAAAAATTGAATGGCCATCATTTTATACCAGCAGCAAAAACAGATCCTTAACATCCCTTCCTTTTATCCCTTTCGTTAGAGTTTCGACCTCAACCTTGGAGCGCCATCGCACCACCATCGGACTTGGTGGCCGACCACGCGTAGAATGGACGCAATGATAGGCCTGAGGTAAGTATTATTCTTCCCTTTTATTCTCTTTTTGCAAAAGAAAAGAAAGAAAGAAAGCCTAAAAACCTTGAAAAGAAATGAGATCTAAAAACTAAGAAAAAACTAAAATCACAAATCACCTTTTGAAACCGATTTTCTTTTTGATTTCTTTTCGTGTTTCTTTTACAATCTTTTTTTTTTTTTTTTTTTTTTCATACAAACTATCTTCTCCTTTATAGCCATTTTTGCAGTGTGTTTAAAATACATATCTTTTTTGCCTTACTTGCCTTTTTGCTCTTTGTTTTGTTTTGCTTGGTTCTCTGTTGTTGCATGTTTTTCTTTGCTTACATGCTGCGCAGTGGTGATGGGAGCGATGGGACGAGGCTAGAGGTTCTTTGTCTTTGAAGCAATAGAGTGCCGATGGGTGGTCGGGCGTTGAACGCTACCGACACCACGTGGGCCAGCGCGATGCAAAAGGGGGAAAACCTAGGGTTTCGGCGGTTTAAGTTTTGGGTTGTTAATGGACTTTTGTTATTATTTTGGGATTTTGTTTTATTTTTGGTGATTTGGGCTCAGGCCGGCAAAATTGGACTGTCATTGCCGCTCTCTTGCTCGTTGTCGTGTAACGAGAATAGAGCAAAGACTATAAAAAGGGCCAAATTTGCCGGGACCTACCGAGTCTTGACTTCTCTTGGCGCTTCCTTTCTTCAAGTAGCTTCAATATGCTCCATTGCAACTTTAATGGAATGAGATTCATTATCTTCAGTTTGCCCCACTGCAACTTCAGAGAGATAAGATTGATGACTTCGACCTGCTCCACTGCAACTTCAGGGAGATAAGATTCGCCATCTTCAATCTGCTCCACTGCAACTTCAGGGAGATAAGACTTGTAACTTCAACCTGCTCCACTGCAACTTCAGGGAGATAAGGTTTGTTTTGATCTGCTCTACTGCAACTTCAGAGAGGTAAAATCTGTAATTTAGCTTCAATCCATTCCACTGCAACTTCAGGGAAATAAGATTTGCTATCTTCAGTCTGCTCCACTGTAATTTCAGGGAGATAAGACTAGTGACTTCAACCTGCTCCACTGCAACTTCAGGGAGATAAGGTTTGTTTTGATCTGCTCTACTGTAACCTCAGAGAGATAAGGTCTGTAATTCAGCTCCAATCTGTTCCACTGCAACTTTAGAGAAATAAGGTTTGCTAACTTCAATCTGCTCCACTGTAACTTGAGGGAGATAAGATTCGCTGTATTCGATCTACTCCACTACAACTTCAGAGAGGCAAGATCAGTAATTTTCAGCCATTACCCTACTGCTTAGGGAATTAAGGCTTGGTGAACTCAGCTTGTTACCCTACTGCTTAGGGGGTTAAAGCTTGTTATCTTTGATCTATTTCCCTACTGCTTAGGGGGTTAAGATCTGTGAATTCAACCTGTTACCCTACTACTTAGGGAGTTAAGGTCTGCAATTCGGTCTGTTACCCTACTGCTTAGGGGTTTAAGACCCTTCGTCTTTGATCTGCTCTACTACAACTTCAGGAAGAGAGGATCTGTGATTTTCAGCCTATTACCCTACTGCTTAGGGGGTTAAGGCCCATCTTCTTTGATCTGTTTCCCTACTGCTTAGGGTGATGAGATCTGCAAATTCGGCTTGTTACGCTACTGCTTAGGGGGTTAAAGCCTGGTGGCTTGAATCTACTTCGCTGCAACTTCAGGAGGGCAAGATTCACCATCTTTGATCTGCTCCACTGCAACTTCAGGGAGACAAGATCTGTAATTTTCAGCCTATTACCCTACTGCTTAGGGGGTTAAGGTCTGTAAATTTAGTCTGCTCCGCCGCGACTTTGGGGAGATGAGACTTGCTACTTCAATCTGCTTCGCTGCAACTTCAGGAAGACAAGATCTGGTCAATTCACTTTTTGTTTTACCCTCTTTGCGCTTAGGAGTTAAAGCTCATCATCTTCGATCTGTTTCCCTCTTTGCTTGGGGGTTGAGATCTTTTCAATTTAACCTGTTGCCCTACTGCTCAGGGATTTAAGGCTGGAGAATTCACTGATTCTAGAGACATGACCTGTAGAATCAATTTCATGTGTCTATGCTTATGTCAAATGATTAGGATGCTATGATCGAAATGAATCAAATGCTCCTAACTAGATGCGATGCTTATATCAAATAATTAGGATGCTACGATTGAAATGAATCAAATGCTCCTAACTAGATGTGTTATGAATGATATATGAATAAAAATGATCCCTTTAAAAAGGCTTAAGGTATCATCACTCGTTGTTCATCAGGACATTATCACTGATGTATTACGCTGCTATCTTGTTCGGCTGGTATTCTTGACAGAAAAGTCAGAAAAACAATCACATTTTGCTCAGCAAGCTTGCCCCGCTGTAATTTCAGATTCCCTTCCACTGTACCTTCTGGGACATAAAATTTGCGCCCCCCACTGTAATTTTAGAGAAACAACATTAGGTTTCTTCCATCCATTTTGCTGCAACTCAACGGTACAGGATTTGTATCATCTTCAATCAGTTTGATCTGTTACACTATTCCCTAGGTGTAATGACCAGATGTATATGCCTGATATTTGCATAAATGCAGAGTATCATTTTTCTTTTCCCGAGAATAATCCCATTACTTGTTCTTTGCTGGGATTATAACACCTATGTAATTTCTTTTTGCTCAACCAATATCTTTGACAGAAAACCCACTGAGATAATTTCAATTTGGGCTTAAATGTCTCCAACCCTTGGGCTTGGTAAGTTCGAATAATAGTCTGTTTTCTGCTCAGTACTATTTAGAAGCTTCCAAGGTAATATGCAAAACTTCTTTTGTGAAAGTATTATTGGTCCATTAATCGTTATTTCAATGAAAAATGCTAGAAAAAGATCAAAACAATGGACCAGAAGGAAATTGATTGGGAGTATAGCTCGAAATGAATAAACTAATCAAAGATTGCAAACGCAATAAGGAGAAAATTAACTCAAAATGAATAAGTTACTCAAATATAGCAATGCAATAAGGAGAAAATTTATTGGGATTTATCTTGAAAAGAATAAGATAATCAAAGATAACAAATTCAAAACTGGGCAAAATGGAAGCTAGGTGCCCCAGATATCGCAGCTTGAGCTTCTCTGTACCAACTTCTTGAGGACCTTTCTGAGCTCAATATGTGTTTAGGGGATCCGGAGTACTTTGTCGATGCCCCAAGATGTAGCATACTTCTTCATTGTTAATTCAGGCATAGCAAGACTGCTGTATGCCCCATTTTGATCCAAATTTGAGCCGCCATTTTCTGGTTTTCAACTCAAATCCCCTTTGGTCTCAAGGCGCCATTTGTTGGTTTTCGCCTTGGCCTCTCCTTTTTCTTTCTTTTTTTGTTTCAAGGCGCCCTTTGCGGGTTTTCACATTAGTCTCTTTCCTTTTAGGTAGAATGCTCCTTGATTGGATTTGAATTCACGGATTGGGCAAATCATTGCCATTCATTTCAACTAGAATCAATGCTCCTCCAGAACAGACCTTCTTTACTATATAGGGTCTTTCCTAATTTGATATCTACTTTCCTCTAAAGTCCTTTTGTATAGGAGGGATATTCTTCAACACCAAGTTCCCCTCGTGGAATTCTCTATCATAAGCCCACATCGTTCATTGGACCATGACAAATGGCTTTCAACCTCCTTTCTTGGATCCATTTTGCCTTATCCAACTTCAACTCTGTCAAGATTCAGATATAAGGAATCTCTTCTTCAAAACCGTTTTTATCCCATAGACTAATGAAATATGCTGCCCCGGTGAAGGTCTTGGCTAACGTTCGACGAGCATAGAGGGTAAATAGTGGCTTCTTATGCCAATCTTTAGAAGTCTCAGTCATTTTCATTTTTTCTCTTTTTTTTTAGGATTTGATTTGATGATTGGCATATGGAGCGACTTTCACCCTCTTGGCGAAGTAATTGATGCCTGCTAAAAGCTTTCGATTAGATCTGCCCAATAACCTCCATGCCCCTCATAGAGAAAACTTATGAAGAAATGAAAGAGGCACATAATTCTTGTCTTCCTCTCTCTGGCATTTATGGCATAATCGATACAATTCCCTCTACGGTGGGCCAGAACTGAATCTCATGACTAGCCTAGCCATCATAAAACCATTAGCATACCTTGCAGCATTCTCATGTCTTAATGGCTTAGGCATATCTTAATACGATCGTGCAAAAATCTTTAAATTCTTAAAAGTGACTCAATGACATCTCGGTTTGTCATTGTGGTGATCTGATCTCCGATGCTTGCCTCTTTCTCTTGTCCTAGGCCTCACCCAACGACTTTTTTGTAAGAGAGGATCCGTTTTCATCTTACTCTACCATCTTTAACAAATCGTGAAGTAGTCTACATCTCTCATCATCTTCAAAGTCTTTGAGATCCCTTTGGGCCCATATTTCGCTCCAAAAGAGACTCGGAGTCGATGTGATTTACTCACATCATTGATATCCTGGGGACCATTGAAGGCGGGTTCCAAAGAATAAATGATTCTAAGGATGATTATTTTGTATGGTATGATCATGAATGAAGTATACATGAATATTTGAAAGAAAGTCCAAGAACAAATGAATCTAAGAACGTTTATTTGTACATTATGAAATGAAATCAAAGAATATTTACTCAAAAAGATACATTTTATTGAAATAAAGACTTAGGACACAAGCCTATTTCACAAAAGGAGTTTAATTGCTTCTAGGCTTAAAGCAACAAGCGTGTTTTGAATATTACCCTAGATTAGCTCTAAAAATAAAGGGATCTCTTCCACAGTCCCATTGTTCAAAACACATCCAAGTAATGCAAGGGTTTGGAAACTTTTATTCCCGATTCCTTCTTCGGACAGGTTATTCAGATTCACCAATATTCTTTCCAGGCTTTGCTCAAGGTATCGCAACTCTTTTGCCCCCACTTTCAAATCATCTTTACTGCATTGTCAGAGCGATTTTGGTTTTGAGGAATCGTCAAATTTCACAATTCCCATTTCAATCAACCTTTCGACCAACTTTTTAAATGTAGTGCAGTTTTCGATTGAGTGTCCCGTTATTCCCGCGTGATACTCGCATTGGGCATTCTCATTATACCATTTTGGGAACGGAGGTTGCACTGGTTCCGAGTAGAATGGAGACACCACATGCACATCGAAAAGATTCTGATACAACTCCTTATATGACATCGGGATGGGTGTAAACTGGAGCTTTTCTGTATTTGGCCTTGAGTTGGATTCCTGCCTCGGCTGGCCTATGTTGACCAATTTAGGGTTCCCTTGGCTCATATTATTCACTTCATTTTCGTTTCTATTTGGGTTTGACCTCTTGACGCTTTCTCTTACATCTATCTTCCCACTCTTGATTGCGTTTTCGATCATCTCGCCGGACATTACTATGTCTGAGAAGCTCATGGTAGCACTTCCCAACATATGGGTAATAAACGGGGTTTTCAGAGTGTTGACGAAAAGCATCGTAGTTTCTTTTTCCAGAAGAGGTGGCTGGACTTGCATCGCTACCTCTCTCCATCTTTGGGTATATTGTCTGAAGCTCTCACTTTGCTTCTTTTCCATATTCTGTAATGTAATTCTGTCAGGCGCCATGTCTGTCACGTAGCCATATTGCTTCATGAAAGCCTGTGCCAAGTCCTTCCATGAATGAATTTTCGTACGGCTTAGTTGGTTGTACCATTTGGCCACTGACCCAATCAGACTATCTTGGAAGCAATGAATTAATAATTGGTCGTTATTAACATATCCCGTCATCCTTCGACAGAACATTGTGATGTGAGCTTCGGGACAACTAGTCCTATTATATTTTTCAAATTCTGGAGTCTTGAATTTCGGCGGGAGTACTAAATCTGGGACTAAGCTGAGATCTTTGGCGTCAACCCCGCAATGGTAATCAGCATTCTCCATCACTCTAAGTTTTTCTTCCAACCACTTGTATCAATCTTCGAGTTGTCTTGCCAGTTCAACCTTTTCTTTTTCTATTCCTGCCATTTCGTTTAGATCAGGAACTTCATGATTGGTTGAACTGTTCCTTGGATTGGAACCTGAGCCCGTCGGGTAGTTCATGGGTGCCAAGATACCAGCCTGATGTTGTTGTGATCTGATAGCAATAGGTACATCTTGTGGACATGTCTGATCATCTATCGGGGTGAAACCCGGAGGGTACAGAGGCTCCTCATTATTCTCCCCAGTATTGAGCATGGGGCTTTTTCCTTTTCCTAGTCCTTTAGTCAGTAATTGGGACAACTGATTCATCATATCCTTTTGGGACTCTAACATTTGGTCCCTCATGTCTTGCTGGATCTTCGCTAGTTGCTCTTGCATTTGCAGTTGTAACTGGTCTTGCATCTCTTTTTGAAGTTGTTCCAGTCTTTCCAATTTTTGATCCATATCTATTATCCTTTTTCGTGTACCGTAAGGATGCCTAGTTGTTTGGCTTTTGTCGGTTCCCAGGTTAACTAAAATAATTGTACCTAATTAGGGTTTTTTTTAGGGAAAGTCTAATGCAAATAATGCAATGCAATGCAAATGTATGAAATGAATGCAAAAGAAAGGAAGGCATTGATTCTGAATTCAATTTCATTAGAACAACTTTTCTAGAAAGCAAATTCCTTTACATAAAACGGACTACATATATGACATTTCTCTCATATTCCAAGTGAAGACACCTATCTTCCTCTTCATATCCGGATCTTTATGGTAGAGTCTTGCAAATTCTCCAAGAGATGTCTATATTAACTCCTTTTTTTCTTGATCCAGGTCGCGACTCATTGATCACTTGTCCCTGCGATACTCGTCAGCTCCTTTAAGAAAGTCAAGACTTGACGACTCTCAAATAATCTTTGTCGGCTTGTATCCTCAGGCAATGAAGTAAAGTTTTGTATTTCTTCACGGACTATCAACCTTCTTTCATTGTGTTTACTTGGACCATATTTAGACAACCGCGTTATAATCCACTTTATCAAGAAATTCGTTTTCTTATGACAAACTGTTCTATTTAGCAATCGAATATGAATCAACACCTCCTTTCTATAATGATGTAATGCAATGCAGTTATAAACAAAACAAAAACAAAACACGTTAGTACAGGAGAAATAAATAACAAATAAAGCAATTCGGGTGACCACTAGGGGTTCGGAGTGGCTCTACCTATGGTGGGTTCTTAAAGCTCACTATATGGGTTTCGGTTCTAAAATAAAGGTACCTGAACCAGCAGATTCCTCGATCTTCACCCATTATAGGCTCATACGGACCGAGTTCGATTCAGGGGAATACATTTCCCTACGGCTATACGGAGATGAAAACCTCACGAAGACGCAGGTACGGATGTATCCCGAAAGCGATCCACTATCCTATACGGAGGTGAAGACCTCACGAAGGAGTAGTTTCTCACTCCCACTTAAAAGGGTGTGACCACAACGGTCATGCAATGCAACATGCAAAACTATTTAAAGACTCAAACCAATGCAGCAGGTATTATATCATAAACCACAAAAATAATAGGTGAAAATGCAATGAAAGGATCGTTTATCAAAACCAAAATTTCAATTTTCGACAAAAAGACAAAAGTGAATCAACTTAAGGCTTGACTCTCGAAGTATTCCCCAGTGGAGTCGCCAAGCTGTCGTAACCATTTTTTTTGGAAAAACGGGGATCGACTTTGGAAACGAAAATGAAAGAATGGGAGTCGCTACCAATCTTTTTTGATGAGGTGTGATCGGATCACCTTAAATTAATCATTTTAATAAAAGTTAAGATTTACTAAAACGATAATTTTTGGTCTACGAAAATCGTAAAATGAGTTCGAGTCGGTTCGCATACGAGGAAGGATTAGCACCTCGATACGCCCAAAATTGGTACCTAGTTAATTAATTAGTGCCTTAATGTCGAAATTGGAAAATCGGGAATGGATTTGAAATACGATCTTTTCTATTAATATTGATTTTAAAATTCTTGAATTAGCTTGAATCGATTGTTTAAAGATTTCCTTATTCCGAGACATTGGAGTATCACATCCCGTAAGTTAGGACACAATACCATGAATTCCCGAGTGCAAGGTCGTCTTTAATTTAAATGGAAATCCCGTGTATTTTAAAACTCGAAAAGGATATTTAGCTATTTAGAAATAACGAGAAAATCGAAACCCCGTAAGTTAGGGCACAATTTCTCAAACTTCCCAAAATGTGAAATATTACCTTATTTTGGAAAAAAAAAATTCGAATAACAACGAGAGCAATATCTAAACGATGTATATTTATTTTGCTTGGAGCGTAACAACGAATAAATGTATCTAAATACGATTCAAGATATGATTATAATAAGATAAAATGCTAGTGTATTAAGGTGAAATAATGACATAATAAAATAAAATGACAAGCATAGTTAATGACAATGATAACAAAAATAATTCATAATGATAACAACAATAATTATACTATGGTTACTATTTTAATATTTACATAAAAAGAATCAAGGAATAATAATGATAATAATAATAATATGGGTAAATACGGAAAGGAAATATATAACGTAATATAAAATTAATATGATGATAATAATAATGATATACAACAATAATAATAAAAGAGGGGAAGATAATAGTTATAACACATTAATAAGAATGATCATAATATAATAATAATAATAATAATAATAATAATACGATAAAAATGTAAAAATTGAGAAAAATAATAATATAATAATAAAATCTAAAGTTTTAAAATTATAAAAAGAATATAATAAATAAATGGTAAAATAAAATAAAATCAATTGAAAAAGGAACAGGTAAATAAATATAAAAGAAATATAATAGTAATACTAATAGTAATAATAATGCAAAGCTAATTAATTTAATAATAGATCAGTAAAATAATAAAAGGGAAATACGGGAAAACATATAAAAAGAAACAAATAATAAAATATTGGATAGACAAGTAAATAAATATTAGTAGTGAGAAAATAATAATAAAAAACAAATAATTAAATAAAGATATAAAACCAACAAATATTTAGAAAGTAAGCATTAAAATCTTTAATATATGTATGAGGGATATATAATATAAAAATAGATGAAAAGGGAACAATAAAAAGGAATAAAATTACAATAAGAAATTGTGTAGACAAAATAAATGGGATAACAATTAACATAAACAAATGAACGAATATCAATAAAACATCAATTTAAAAAAAAAAAAAACTAAACACACAAATAATAAAATAATAAAATAACAAATGATATTAAAAAGACTAAAAAAAAACTAAAAAGTTAAATAGGCTAAGGATCGAATCGAGATTGAAATGAAATTAGGGGGTAAAATTTTAAAAAAATAAAATTCAAATAAGCGCGGATTAGGACTTAAATGAGCGCGAGAATAATATGGGAGGACCGAATGGGAAATTAACCCACACCATCAATTTCTAACAAGTACCAAAATGTAATTAAAATAATATCTTGGGGCGAATTTTAAAAAAGTAACAATGAGCTAATTTGAAAGGACCAGAAAGGAGGAGGGACCATTTGCACAATTTGTCCCAGAAGTAGAAACATGTTAAAAACTGAAAAATTGAATGGCCATCATTTTATACCAGCAGCAAAACAGATCCTTAACATCCCTTCCTTTTATCCCTTTCGTTAGAGTTTCGACCTCAACCTTGGAGCGCCATCGCACCACCATCGGACTTGGTGGCCGACCACGCGTAGAATGGACGCAATGATAGGCCGGAGGTAAGTATTATTCTCCCTTTTATTCTCTTTTTGCAAAAGAAAAGAAAGAAAGAAAGCCTAAAAAACCTTCAGAAAAGAAATGAGATCTAAAAACTAAGAAAAAACTAAAATCACAAATCACCTTTTGAAACTGATTTTCTTTTTTGATTTCTTTTTCGTGTTTCTTTTTACAATCTTTTTTTTTTTTT
This sequence comes from Gossypium anomalum, assembly GCA_025698475.1. Classification (NCBI taxonomy): domain Eukaryota; kingdom Viridiplantae; phylum Streptophyta; class Magnoliopsida; order Malvales; family Malvaceae; genus Gossypium; species Gossypium anomalum. The sequence goes on along the minus strand of CM046965.1, from coordinate 10,650,174 downwards.
TTCATACAAACTATCTTCTCCTTTATAGCCATTTTTGCAGTGTTTAAAAATACATATCTTTTTTTGCCTTTACTGCCTTTGCTACTGTTTTGTTTTGCTTCGGTTCTCTGCTGTTGCGTGTTTTTCTTTGCTTACATGCTGCAGGTGGCTGATGGGAGCGATGGGACGAGGCTAGAGGTTGCTGTGCTGAAGCAATAGAGGTGCCAGTGGGTGGTCAGGCGTTGAACGCGCTGACACCACGTGGGAGCGGCGCAGTGCAAAGGGGGAAGACCCTAGGTTTCTGACAGTTTAAGTTTTGGGTTGTTAATGGACTTTTGTTATTATTTTGGGATTTTGTTTGTTAATGGACTTTTGTTATTATTTTGGGATTTTGTTTTTTTTTTGGTGATTTGGGCTCGGGCCGGGCAAAATTGGATCTGTACAAATTCAATTCGTAATCATACATGAATCTGATTTGTTATTAAAATTTTATTTTTATTACTTACCCCCAAAATATGCTGATTTTTTATATTTTTACCATAAAACTACTTGGCCATCATTGACTTAATGACAAGTATTATGTTATAGATATGAGAATTTTATCCTCGATTATCTAAATAAAAATCGCTCTAAATATAAGAAAAGAATATCATGTATTTTGTTCTCCCAAGAAATTAAAATTTTGGTTTTAAAAGCAAATGGAGCCTCATCCCAGCAAAGCTGACAGGTTGAAGCCAAGTTCAGTTCAAAGCTTTGTCCTCTCAAGTAAAAACCTTACAACGCAGCCAAGCATTAGGCTCAATTCTCAGAGATATCAGAAGTTTAGGAAGAAATAATCTGTATATGTGCAAAACATGATAAGATGATGGCAAGCAAAAGACCCGCACTCGAACTCATAGAAAATTAAAGTGGAACTCTTGGCATTAATCTAAGACACGGCCGATGAATTCATCACCTACTATGCTAAATAATCACATGCCAACTGATATTTAGAGAAACAAACCAGCAAATGTCCAGGACTGAACATATCGCACATTGACCATATCACAAGCGCATCACCAATTCCTGCATTCCCACCATCAAACGTCAAAGTATGCCCACAAGTACATTATATCTCCTTTGCCTCTTTGTATTGTTTCTTCAAAAACTTTTTTCAGCTATTGATAAAAATGAAACCTATTTAAAAGAGAAACTTAGCAGTCAAAAATTACAAACTCTAAAGTCGATACTATTATACTTGAAGAGACCATAACAAAAGCAAAAACAGATCTTCTTAGTCATGGGACAAGTTCTCTTCTCATTTAAACACAAATAATGTGCAGCGAGGGTTGAAGGTAAAACAGAGTAAGCAAATTCACCTTCAAACCATCCCCAAATCACCAATTTCCAAAACAAAAACTTATTAACAGGATAAAGTAAACCATTTGCTCCCTTTCACAGTACTCGGTAATTCTCTCATACCTTCCAAGTTCCATCACAGATCAATAAGAAATTTCAAGACAAGAAATTGGCTACTAAGACTCCAGCTAACAGTCAATCATTGAACATCATACCATACACCAAACTAAGAATACCTTCCTAGTTCCTACCAGTGCCATGCTGCTCCATGATTGAAAACCAAACCAAGGTTTTTTATGGCGTCAGGTATTGCATTCAGCAACAGTTTCTTTCACCAAATTTCCCTCCTCTAACTAAACCAGCTTGATAAGTGCAATTCCAATCTAGTACTTCGAAAACTTACGCAGAACCTTCCTTATGTAGATTGGCTGCTTCTAAGAATCCTGTAAAGTTAGACTATAATATCTAGCAAGTTGACTTAGCTATCTTGTGTGGCATCCAGACACACATTCAGTGATGTATCATATAAATTCGATCATTGAACAAACAATATATTACCAGTAATTGGTCTGAGTGGATATCTGCATTAGCTATAGCAGATCCCTGCTTCTTCCAACTTGATGTAGAGCAAATTAAATGATCTTAAGATAAACAGTCAAGAAAAAGAGCAATGAAAATCCCAATCAAAACAATTCAAATCTCAAATTTCAATAATCTAAGTCTCGAGTATTTCTCAAAGTATCAAAAGCAATTATTTTTAAAGCCACTTAAAACAACATAGGCATTCAAAAGACAGTCTTAAACCCTAACAAAAACCTGAAAGCCTAGGTCTAATTTTCAATTACTTAGAACACCACAAGACTCCTCTTTTTGGGGTCAATGCGTTCAATGGTGAATCGATCTTTATCTGAATCCCTGCCCATTTTTCTCCCAAAACGACTGTACGGAAGAAAAGCAACGTAGCCTGCTATGGCTACTGAATAACCTCCTCTCACTTTATCAATAAAAAAGCCCCTGACCTTCGAATTGTTTCGCCAATACTTATTCAATTCTTGCCAAACTAGGGTTTGCCTGAACCTCCGTGGATTAAGAAGAGTCGGCTCGCCGGCGACCACGTCCAGTGATCTCGATCCCAACAAATCGTTAAACCTAACGGCAGCTCGCTCTTTGGCGATCGATTCACCGCTCACTAAATCGACGAAGAATCTCTCCAAAAACCGCTTTCTCACCAGTGATTCACCGCCGCCCACTCCTTTATCGAAGAATCCCACCTTATCCTCAAATCGATTGATTGCCGATCCGGTTAATGTCGTCTCGTCTTGCGTACAAATCCTAGGGCTCCCAATCCCTGCATCAACCAACAAGGTTTGTTCCCTTAAGCGTAAAACTTCAGCTTTAATGGCTTGTCCACTACATAACAACATGCTGGAATTAGATTTTGGAAACAAACAACTCATATACATCTTTGAGGGTTCTTTTCTTTTCTGTTCTCTTTTTTGAATTTCCAAGGATTGGCTTTGTTTGCTAAGGCTAAGGTGTGTAGCCTCTACTTCAAGTAACATTTAGTAACATTTAGTTTTAAAGGTTAATTCCATTATACATCCCCAAACATTTTAATTAAGTCTTTAAAGTATTGACCGAGATTTTCAAAATCAAATCGGTGGTTAAACTGGTTAGATCACTAATTTTTGGTCATCAGATTTGATTAAATAATTCATTAAAAATAAAAAATAATGAAAATTGATTCAATCAATACATTTGGGTGAAAAATCCCCAAATCCCCTAGTTCGTTCTATTTAATTTTACCTCATGGGAAATTTGGTTATGCCGAAATACTCTGGTCTTCAATCAGAGTAGACCCTTAGAGTGTTTTGTTCAAAGGGTGCTAGGAAATGCTTATGAATTTGTTGCTTTCTCTTCCCCTATGGAAAGCAAAGGTTTTTTCAACTTTGTCCTAGTCTCCTGGAAACTTCCACGTAATGGATGGTTTAAACTCGATAATCCGAGTAAAGCGGGTGTCGGTGCCCTCATTCAGGGTCCTTCCTTTGCTCAAATGTTGGTTACATCGTTTGCTTCAAGATGATGCGCAGGGGATAGTTATTTTATAAAACAGTAGGTGCCCTTTTCGACAACAAAATAAGTTACATATTGCAATTATGTAGCCACTGGTAATGAATATTCAGAACATGTTTTCTTCCATCAACTCATCAAGGTTCCTGCTTGGCATGAGAGGCAATAAATATTGAAACTCAAGACATAAAAGAGCAACAAACCTGGTCAATTGTGCTACTACCAGAGGGTAAGCATCCCATTGGCTGCAAATGGGCTAATGGCAATGCTAGAAGGTTTAGTGACAGGAGGAAAGTGTAGACAATATGGTAACATTCTCCCATGGCAAACATGATATCTTTTAAGGTATTCTAAGCATTATTGGCAGCAATTCGTGATTGGCACCTCACCCAATTGGACCTTAAAATGCATTCCTTAAAGGATCACTGGATGAAGAAGTCTATATGGATTTACCTCAAGGCAACAAAGAATGGCTTGTCATTACCAAAGTGGTTCAATACCTTCCGTAATGTTGTTATATACGGTTTTCAACAATCTATCTTTGAACCTACTTTGTTTACAAATGACACTGGTCATGACTTTGTGGCACTACTCTTGTTTGTCGACAATATAATGCTTGCTTGCATGGTTCTCAATTTGCTTGCAAATGTCTTGCATTCCCACAAACACTTCAATTTAAAGCATATTGTCCTTTGAAACCATCTTTCCTTAGATGCAATATTTTTTTTTTAACAATCTCATTATAGGTTTGAATCATATATGTTATTTTTGACACAATACTTAGAACTACTCATAGTCCCTCCCGACGGATAAAACATTTTATTTAAGCTAGAGAAAATAGGGAACAATGAGTGTCCCTAGCTTTCCCTTAAAAATTCTCATTTTTATTTATCCAAATTTAGGAAAAGTTAGGGAAATAATTTTTTAAGTAAAATACCAATTGGGCTATCATCTTTTATAAATTATTTTAGGATAAAACAATATTTACTCCTTTAACTTGATAACTTTTTCTTAGTCTCTAAATATTTTTATTCGTGGTAATCGTAAAATTTGACAACATTTTCTAGTTTTATTTCATGTTGTAATATCCCGAATTAGGGCCTAATCGGAATAGTGGTTTTGTGACCACAAATCTGAGATATAAATAATTATTTTATAATTATTTTGAGGTTTATGATATGATTACATGATTGTGTGAAAATTTCGTGAAGAAATTCTATGCCTAAAGTGTTTAAATTGAAAGTAGGGACTAAATCGAATAAGTTGCAAAATTTGCATTCTAGAAGTTTTTAGTATGAAATTGAATTGAAATATTAATTATGAGGTCTTAAATAGCAATTTGACTAATTTTAAGTTCATGGACAAAATTAGGACATGGAAGGAATTTTTGGAAAGTTTAGTAGTAAGGGCATTTTGGTCATTTAGTTATTAAAATGAATTAAAAACAAAATTAAAAGCCAATTTTTGTCCATCTTCTTCATTAGGCCGAAATTTCAAGGGTTCTCCATAGCTAGGGTTTGTTTCAAGCTTCCAAGCTCCATAGTAAGTGATTCCAAGCCCCGTTTTTAATGTTCTTTACGTTTTTGAGATCCCGATAACTCGATTAAGCTTATGTTAGTAATAATTTAACCTAGGGTTTATATTTGGAAAAATACCCATAGGTGAAATTTGTGTATTTTGATGTTTTATGATAGAATATGAAGTTTTAAATTATGTTATACAACTTGTACTACTCGATTTTAAGCAAAAACGAGTAAAAGGGCTTAATCGGTAAAAAAACCTAATAGTCACAAGTACATGTTAGAGTGAGAATTTGATGTTTCCATAGAAGAGAAAAGTGATCAGCATGTTGTAAAACATAAGAATAAGGAATAAAGTTTAATCCCGAGCCTAGGGGCAAAAATGTAAATATGTAAAAGTTTAGGGGTAAAATTGTAATTTTTGCCAAAATTTGAGTTAAGGATTAATTTGATAATGTGAGTATTAAATAAGCTACATATGTTATTTTAGATCAAGAAAGACGTGGAATCGACCTCAATCGAGGAAAAGAAAAGATTGTGGACTAAATTGCAAAATCTTTGTATTTTGGTACCAAGGTAAGTTCATGTGTAAATAATGTAGCATAATTGTTGTTTTTAAGTTATTGATGTTAATTATATGATATGCTGATTTTATCATGAAATATATGCTTTGTAGTTATTTTCATATAAAATGCAAATTATTTGTATTATTTGTTAAATATAAAATGCTACCGAGTGTTGGTTTCGGTATTTTACGGAAGATGGCAAGGATATGTGTTCAAGGAAAATCCCGTTTGAACCTTAGGAATAGATTAGGATACAAGTGACATGTCACTAGGATGGTTGAGCATCCGAACTCATTGAGTTGAGTCCGAGTTCACTTATGGATGCGAATGTCCGAACTCGTTGAGTTGAGTCCGAGTTCGTGAGATGTAACTAGGCATCCGAGCTCGTTGAGTTGAGTCCGAGTTCACTTATGGATGCGAACGCCCGAGCTCGTTGACTTGAGTCCGAGTTCGCTTATGGGCGGGTTACATGATTACTTGATTGCATATATGGCACTTATGTGAAAGTTATCAATGTATCCGAATTATATTCCGATGTGTTCAACGGGTAAAGTTATACTCAAATGGAGGAATATTCGAGATGTAAAGAGACGTATTGGTAAGTGATGTGAAATGGATATTTTGGACAGGTATGTATTTAACCCTCGGGTTGAGTATTGATACAATCACGATAAGGTAATAAGATGATGAAAAAATGATTAGAAATGTGATATGTGTTTTAGTGATGCATGCTAATGTTGATTGGTATGACCGTTTGTTATGTTACTTATTATTTGCATATGAACTTACTAAGCATTTATGCTTACTCCTCCTTCTTACTCATTGTAGTTTTGGACAAGCCAGCTCGAGTCGGGATAGGTCGAAGGCTCACCACACTATCCTAAGACTTTTGGTAAATGGCTTGTAAATTTAAGTATGGCATGTATAGCAATATACCTATTTTGTGTAAATGATCTTATGATATGGTGATGGAATGGTTGAGAAAATGTTTGATAATGATAAATTATGAAAATGGTTAGTTTAGATTATGTTTGATGTTAAGAAAAATTATTAAGATACTTAGTGCATAAAAACTCATAAAAGGGATGAAATTTGCCATAAACAGAATACTGCAGCAACACTGACACGAGTTTGAAAATTTACTAAAAATCATAGAAATTGAATTTGGTGATGGAGTACATATCAAATTTAAGCTTATTATGTCTAGTTTCACATGAAATAAATGAAACAGGTAAAGGAATTATATGTTAAAAGATATTTAAATTTTAGTGAAACAGGGTCATAGCAGTTTCTGAATCCCCTGTTCTAACTTTATAAATTCACCATAAATTGTAAAGATATAATTAGGTGGTGTATTTTATATCCTCAGAATCCTTATTGAGTCTAGTTTTAGTAGAAATAAACCTCATAGTCATATGAATTTTTTACAGATAGAAATGTGGTTCGTAGTAAACAGAGGTCAAACCAGTCAAGTCCTGAAACAGGGGTAAATTTAACTAATAAACTGTACTAATTGGCTCAACCAAAAATTCTAGAAAAAAATTAATAGATAGGTATATGAGTCTAGATTCAAGGAAAATTTACGGATCTTGATTTCGAGTTCCGTAACTCGAGATATGATTTTTCTTGTGACTGTGACGCAAGTAGCTTAAAAGCTGTGAATGTAGAAACAAATAATCCAAAGTTCTAAAAATGTTAAATTAAGCTTAGTAACACCTCATACTCGACTCCGGCGACGGTCTCGGGCGTGGGGGCGTTACACATGTTGTGCCACATCATCACTTAAAATATTATAAAATTTTTTTTAAAGGTGATGACATGACAAGTCTCATAATATCACATCATCCCAATGATCAAATTTAGGGGTGAGAGTCCAACCGAATCGAGTAAAATTTTTTGAGCTAATGAGACTTATTTTACCAACCTAACTCGATTTGAAATTTTTTTGAATCGAGTCAAGTAAAATGAAATTCGAGTCGAATCAAATCAAGTGAAATTGTTCGAGTTACATTAAAAAATTAAACATGTCAAATTGAAATCTTGTTACATTATAAGTCATTTCATGTTGGAGCACATAAATTTGAAACTATATACATTTGAAATCTTTTTCAAAGAAAAAAAAATAGATACTTTAGGTCCCAAAATTATTATTTTAGAAAATTTTTAAAATTTTAAATTTCTTTATATATTCTTTAATTTTTTTTAAAAAATTATTATAAATTTTAAAAATATAAATTTTAGAATTTTTATAAATATTTTTAATTTTACAAATTATTTTGAATTTTTTTAAAATTTTTTAAAATTATTTTATAAATTTTATTGAAAAAGACCAATTTAATTTTTTTCTAGTTTGACTTATTCACCATGGAATCAATTATTATTAAACATAAAATTCAGAGGTGTCGTGGCCTCTGAAAAGAAGAAAAATATTCAAATTAGTCCCTCTTAGATAATTAAAATTTTAAATTAATATATGATAAAATTGCACGTTAGCTCCCTCTAAAAATGATTTTTTTTTGTTTAATCCCTATAAAAATGATGAAACCATAAATTAATAAATGATAAAATTATATTTTGATTCTAGAAGAAAATTCACACATTTATACATAATAAAACTCAAACCTAAGATCTCAAAGTTCTCATAACCAAAGCCTAACTAACTAAATTATTATTAATATTAAATTGAATAATTATTAACTCTAACTAACTAACTAGCCAGAATAAATTTGAAAAAGAACTCACATTTACATAGAACGAGACTTAGAACATGAGATATCAAACTTCCACCGCGAAGACCTATAATTAATTATTTTTGTTTGTATGTTTAAACATCTCAGTTAATATTTTCATTTTAATGAGAATTCTTTTAATAAAAAAATGTTTACTCAAAACTTTAATACTAGGCCGATTGAGTATTAACTCGAATGGCATCCAATTTGTTACTAGTGCAAGAGGACGTGGGTTCAAGTGCGCTAAAGCGCATTATCCTCCTATTTAAAAGTTGAGGAGGAAAGATGAATAATTTTAGATATTATATCAAAAATAACAAATATAATAAAAATTTATAATGAAATTAATATTAGGCATAAATTATTTTCCTTGAACAAATTTTGAGATTCCTTAAACTACTTGATGGTGGTTGATTGGGAAATAGACAAATGAGTAAGTTGTTTTTATTTGCTTTGTTTCTACTTATTGATGGTGGGTTTTAATCATTGTCAATGCTGCTATACATTGTAGCAAAATTTTACTTCCTTTAGAATTTAGATGAACAAAGATTTACTTATTAAAAAATATATATATAGGAAGGTGAGTCTTCCCTTTTCACTTACCTAATGAAACATGTAATAAATTTAATTTTTAAAATAATAATTATATTTTTATCTCTAATTAATTCTATCCTTTATAATCTAAAAATAATATTTTTCCCAAGTCATTGTCCAAAATACTTAATTTTCACAAAGTTTCATTTAATCAACTCATTCTTTTAATAACATGTATTTGTTTTTTCTTCCTTCATTCTTTATAATGAAGAGAGTATCCCCATGTGGGGTTATTGGTTTATTAGATTAAGTCCACCATATCCTTCTAGTGTCACACTCACTAATAACCTAAGGCATGGCCAAAATAAAAGAAGTGTAAATATTTACTTTTGGGAAAGCTTTGAATCTTTGAATATGTTTAAATATATTGAAAATATTTATAGGTTTATACTTAAAATAGTTTGTAATTCGAGAATAGTAGAGAAGGCCGTTCGATAAAAAGTTAGGATTGATTTAGTCGTCTCGAATAAAACACGTGTATATTTCGATTAAAGTTTATTGCTATAGATATCAAACAACTTGATTTAGAAAAAAAATTAACTTCCATTGTGCCTGAAAATACTATTTTCTAAACTAATTTTTTTAACAAATGAATGATTTAGTCATTAGATAGATTTATTCTTATATTATTGTGACAACGAGCCATTGGATAATACCTCTAATATTGCTATATTTTAACAACATGTCATTTTGATCTTAATAAAAAGGCAATCATTACGGTATGGTTGGAATTTTGAAGTTCAAAAAACTTAAATATATACCAGTATAGAATGTAGAGAATGAATGTTTTAGGTTTTCATAGAAAACCTACCAAATTCAATACGCTATTTATAAGTTTTAGAATTAGAGTTATGTTAGGGTTTTCTTTAAATTCCTGTTTCTCTTTCAAATAATCAGTTAAATATTATGATCAATTTTTTAAAATTTATGCAATGAATTCGACATCTATAGTGTCGACTTTCGTTGAAATATTATTTGCATCCCTTAAAAAATTAAGTTATATTATTAAATTTTAAAATTTTAATATTTCACGTGAGTTTCTGAGATGTTTTAATCATTTTAAAATAATTGTCCTAATTTTAAGGGACACGAAAAACTTGGTAATTCAATTAACAACATTAAACTTGATATTTATGGGTGTCGAAATAAGGTTGAAAAAAACCGTTCTAAGAAAGTGCTTTTCCTTAAGCATATTTTGATAAATAAAAAAATTTAAATTTCAAAATACAAAAACCATTGCTTGTGTATGTAATAATTGAATATAAAATTATATCACATCAATAATTATGTTAATAGTAGAGATGTTTATAGATTGATTCGGGCCATTCTTATGTTTAGTACTAATGACATGTATAGTTATCCAAGCTCAGCTCAAAATATAAGTCTTAAATTTTATCCAAATTTACTTATATTTTTAATAGCTAATTCAAACTCGTTTAGATAGGCCATTTTTTTTAAATATAATTAAGTATACATACCTTTTACTACCATTATTTTGTATTAATTTTTTTTGAAAGAATTTAACATATTTTTAATATTTATATTATAGCATATTATATTTAGGAAAAGTATTTTGTATAAGTAGGATCAAAGAGATTGACAAGTGTTCAATATGAGTATAGTAAAATATTAAAAAGTTAAACATTTAAAAAAAAGAGACACATGGCAATTTTTTTAAGACTATTTGTGGAATAAAATAAAAAAAGCACTACCAGTGTACCAAATACTAACCCTTATATTTAATTTTCATGAGATAGAGATCGCATAATATATAAAATAAAAAATAACATATAATAAACTTAAAACAGTAGCAATTAAATTGTCATATTTTCAGGTTTAATATTTTGTCTAAACCTTCCCAAATTTCAAGAGGATATTCTTACTTGGACGAATAGTTTAACCTGTGAACAAGTTTAGTCAATAGTTTATAAAAGGTTAAATTATGTTTTTAGTCCCTACATGCAAAAGTTATGCATTTAGTTTCTATACTTTAATTTGGTCAATTTTAGTCATTGTACTTTATGATTTTAGTCCTTGTACTTTTCAAATTTTGAAAATTTAATCTTGACCCAAATAGTAGCAATTAAATCCTTTTGATTAAATTCAATTAATAATATTATATTGTACATACAATTGTAGATTTAGTCCATGTTCTCCAACTTGATCATTATAAGTCTCTATGGTCTTTAAATTTTGAAATTTCAATCTTGACACAAATGACAATCGTTAATCCATTAACTAAAGTTTTTAATGACTAATATGTGAAAATAACAAGTTGACGTAACAGTACACATATGATAACATATATTCCGAATCAGATTTTAAAAATAACAGAACTTAACTTTATGAATTTAATAATTATCGTTTGACAAGGACTGAAAATTTAAAATTTAGAAAGTACAATGACTAAATCTGTAATTTTTGTAAAGTGCAAGGATTAATAACAAAATTTAAACCCTTATAAAAATTATGCCAAATCAAAATTCACCCATACAAAATCAAAGTATTCATATTAAAAAATTGTGTTTAATAGATATTAAAAAACAAATTATATAAATGATAATATTTCAAATAAAAATAAAAATTAAATACACATATGTCCGTATCTTATACTTCAAATTGCCTTTTTAATGCTATTTTTATACTTCTTGATGTGATAAAGTTTCTAGATTTTGATGACTTAGATTAGAGCAAAAAATGTGTTAATAAATTTTGGTATTTTTATTAAAGTTGATGAACTTATTAGATATTTAAGTCTAACTCCACTTAATTTACTAAAGTATTCAATTTAATGCAATATTAAATTATAAATATAAGACTTTGTCTTTTAGTACACTAATCAAGGGCTTAGCTTATTGACCAAACAAATAAAATATCAGGGGATTAGCTAGGGACAGGTACTTTGGCACTACTTAGTTAAATGGGAAAATAGCATCTTTAGTTCCTCTCATTTATTAATAATTTAATTTAAGCCTTTTGAGAACAAATTTGACCCAATAAAATTTTATAAATTTTAACTTCACCCTTGATACTCATTAAAAAATGGAAGCCCTAATTTGACTAGTAATCCCATGAAACATTAAATGCAAAATGTCAATCAAAACTACCCCTTTGAATCACATCCTTCATGAACATAGGTAGTCCCTTTAATGTGTTAAGAATTTGATCCTTGTAATTTGTGAAAATTAAGAAGTCAGTCTAGTTAATTTAACATTGTTAAATCTTTCTGTTATTCATGGGCTTGCAAATAAACAATTTAACAAGTTACATGCAAGAAATTAGCAAAAATCAATAGTTCAAGTTCACAAGTTTACCGACAAGTAGATCGGTTTCTCAATTTTTATAAAGCACCATGACTAATTTTTGACAAATTAAAATAGAGGGGCTAAATTTAAAGTTTTCATTAAATTAAAAAATAAAATTCGACTTAAAACATTCAAAACTTAATTAAAAAAGATAAAATCACTAAGAGAGTTAATGTGAATGGTTTAAAATTTTAAATGTGTGAATTAAATGCTGATCTGAAAAAACTTACCAGCTTTTAACCAACTTTTTTATTTTAATTTATGAAAACGTTATAATTGAAAATTTCATTACAATCAATCTTTTTCTTTTCTTTTCACCCTCTTTAATCAAATTTAATATTATTTTATTTTTTTACTAATTTTTAATTCTTCAAATAATTACGTTTCATTTTTTTTTCTCAACTTTCATTTCTTCTATTATTGTGGGGTGTGCCTCGCATTTATTGGCCACGTTATAGGCACCCTAGACGAGAACCCACGAGTGACAGAAGAAGAGCAGAAACACTGCCGACGTTGTGAGGGCGCGAATCGGGACGTTGCGACGTCACGACATGTTCTCTTATTTGGCAACCATGTTTTAGACTTCAACCAGGATTTTTTCTCTCAGTTAGCTTTAGGGATATTTTAGTATAATTAGACCTTTAATCTTAGCATATTTAAAGGGCCTTTGTAACCCTGATTTAGATACGTCAATTAACGAGGGTTTTTCTTTTAAGGGCGACAAGATATAATTGCAAATGAGTTTTGGTGAGAGTTTTTGTAGTAGCTATGGAAAGACTTTTGCTCTCGAGTTAGGATTTTTGGGGTTTGAGTTTGTATATTTAGTACATTTAAGTTTATTCTCTCCATATTATACTCTCATTCATTTATTCATTTAAGTGAAAAGTTAAAAACTCCTTTATCCATGATTTTTCCTTTTTCACGTAAAATATTTATATTCATTCTTCTTCACTTTTACTTATTATTTATTTATACGGGTTGATCCTCAATAATTATTTATCCAAAATTAAGATTAAATTTTAATAACTTGGTACAACAAATACCCAATTATTTGACCGAAAATTAAGTTTAAAATGTCTCAAGACAAATTTCAACAATCAAATTAGACATTTAGATATCAATCAAATTTTACTAATAATAATTAACTTTTTCTTTATTAAAAAAAGAAATAATTAACATTTGGATCCAATCTAATCCAATAATTAGCTAAGTTATTGTTATAATATTATGCAATAATTTCAAAACATTATTTAGTTTGACATAAAAAAGAATAAATGTTTAATTATCCAAAAAAATAATAATAATAAGAGTGTGCAGCCGGACAAACTAAAAATGCCAAATGGAATGTAAGAGAAGAAGGGTATTAAAATAAATTTAAAAAGTTGGAGGGATGATTTCGTAAATAAAACACAGACAAATTTAAGAGCAGGTAAATAAATAAAGCTTTCAAAAGAAACATCTTTCATGCTTCAAAACAAAATCACAGCTAACGCTTTTGGCCCCTCTGAGAAAGGCCATGTGAAAAACTGAAGCTGTTTTTTTTTTTTTTTTTTGTTCTTCCTCCTTTTTTTTGGCTAAATTTTCTTCAACGCCAAGAAATTTTTTCCATAAATATAGAAAAAAAACCTGAAACAGAGAATAAAATTTGAGCAACAAAGAAGGAAAATATGTTCAGATTACATAAGCAAAAGTCTGATAAATCTGGTGAGAGGTTCGATTTCAAGTTCTCCAGCTTCCAAGCTAATCAGGTATCTCTCTTCCAAGCTAATCATATTATTCAGTGTTTGAACTATTACTTCATTGTAATGTTAAAATTGAATCCGCTGTTACATCGCAAAAACTTCTTTCATTTTTTCGTTGTTTTTTCTCATTCAATTTCCTTTTTCAAACTTACATTTTCACTGTCGACTCGCGGCAGATTTTAGTGTGTTTTTTCAATTATTATCATGGCTGAATGTCGAGTTTGGCGATGCTTTTTCATTTCTATTATTTCATTTCTGAGTGAGTATGTGGAAAGTTACTAATCATAGACCTTTTTCTTTTTTGAAATTCTCGATTTATTGATGATCTTTTATGTAATTAGATTCTA